>CM017445.1:36441505-37052842 GCA_007726485.1 Eragrostis curvula | reverse complement strand
TTTTGCTTGAATTTTCTTATCAACTGAAAATCAGAAAGTTTTGCATCTATTATTCGAAAAAAGAGAAAGTTTTGCATCTATTGGAAAGCTATAAGACTAACAAGACCAGATACTCTGATTGGTTCTATTGCAATAGCAACACAAGAGTGTCAAACCTTATAGATGGCGGAACGTCCTTAGTTCAGCATTATAGCACAAAGTCTCCGACGCTACTACAGACATTGTGAGGCTGGCTCCTTAATTATTTTTGCATACCTTTTCGCAGGCACCGGATTTAAGAAACTACTACTCCCGAAACTGAAACTACTTAACTGGGGACTTTCTTACTGATGAAGCTCTAGACTAAAATCAATGCGGTGCACCGTTCTCCTTGCGAACCATACCCCACCATTGCCAAATAATTTCATTGACTACTTCACGGGAAACAAATGAACTAACAAATCAAATAAGAAGTACAAGATGAAACAACAGGACAGACCTTTCTGCCCCTCGGGCGCCTCATGAAACACAGGCTCATTTTCAGGCACGGAGCGCAGCTCCTCACCCACGGCGTCCCCTGCTGCCGCGGCATCGTCAGGAAAGCGCACAACCACCACGGGGCAGACGCAGTGGTGCACGCAGTAGTCACTGACACTACCGAGCCTGCCTTTGGCGACCCTGCGCGAGGCGCCGAACCCCCGGCTGCCCATTATCATGGCGGACAAGCCGAGGCGCTCGGCCTCGAGGCAGAGGCGCTCCTTCATGTCGTGGTCCTTGACGATGTGGATCTTGAAGGGGATCTGCGCGGCGACGAGCGGCTGCGCGAGGTCCTGCGCCTTGGTGGAAGTGAAGGCGTCGAAGTCCTCCTCCCGCTTCTTCTTCGCCTCCTCCGGTTCCTCGGCGGGCGCCGGCGGCGCGATCTCGGCGTCGTCGTCGTCGACGGAGACGGGGATGGAGCCCCAGTCGGCACCGTAGAGGACGGAGGTGGGGCGGACGTGGAGCAGCACGACGGCGTCCCCGGGGCGGAGGTAGTTCTGGACCGCCCACTTGACGGCGAAGGCGGACTCGTCGGAGAGGTCGACGGCGATGCCGATCCGGCGGTGCGGGGAGGAGGCCGCCGCGGAGGCGGCGGCGAGCGAGGAGAAGAAGTACCGTGGTGAGGTCGGCTGGATTGCCGCCACCGCCTGCGCCGCGGACAGGCGCACCGGCGGCGGCCCCGACGGCGATTTGTCCCCGCCGGCGCCGGTGGTCGGGGAGGCCGGGTGAGTCGCCATCGCTTATGCGCCTAGCAAGGTCTTACGCGTAGCTCGTGAGGTTGGCTGCGGCGGCTCGAATCGAATCGGGGGCTCGATCTGATCACCGGAAGGGGAGGGGAGAGGATGAGACGGCGAGGGTTTTGGCTTCCAATCACGCGGATTTACGGAGACAGCGACCAGTGCAGTGGATACTGATGAGCGTGATTTGTCAGTGATTAAATGATGATGCGGGAATGGGGAAAAGGACGGTGGCGGCGACGCTACACGTGGCTGCGGACTGCATGCGTGTACTCCCTCCGTTCAACTTTATAAGCTGCTTTAGCCTTATCAAATTTTCTTAAATTATAAGATGTTCTCATTTTTCGAAACACTTTTATCTCTTCCCCATACAATTTTATATGTATCTCTTTCCTCCTTATTTTCTGTGCATTCACCGTTTTCATTTCTCCTTAATTTCCATGCCCAGAGCCAAAACGACTTATAAAATTGAACGGAAGGAGTATGTCGCTTTGCTTTGATTTCTTTTTTTTTTGAACGATTTCTTTGTTTTCAAGACCCACATCTCATGTTGAGGGAACACACCTCTTGATGCCTAATTTATTTTTGTTTTTTTTTAAATTACAGATTGCAACTCAGATACTCTTAACAGCGACTAAGTTTTAAATTACTCGCTATTCTAAATTTAAGCATTGTACGGTGGGGTCTAGAGCTGAGATTTATGGTTCGATATGGTTCGATATACTACTCTCAAATACAGTTCTTCTCCACTTTTTGACAGAATAGACGTCAATTACATTTCTTTCCCACCTTGTAAATTGTAGATTATATGGAGCCTGATTTAGTAAAATATGAGTGTCCAAAGAAAAAGGTTTTTAATTATCCGAATTCTATAATGTAGCTTTAGTCACTTAGTGAGGCATGTTGATAAATATTTGTCTGAAAAGAAGCTGGCACCGGTCAGATTATTGGATTCTAGAATCATGAGGAGAAGAAGTACGTACCGTGGTGAGGTCGGCTGGATTGCCGCCACTGCCTGCGCCGCGGACAGGCGCACCGGCGCGGTCCCGACGGCGACTTGTCCCCGCCGGCGCCGGCGGTCGGGGAGGCCGGGTGAGTCGCCATCGCCTATGCACCTAGCAAGGCCTGACGCGTAGCTCATGAGATCAGCCGCGGCGGCTCGCATCGAATCGGTTGCTCGATCTGATCACCGGAAGGGGAAGGGAGGGGACGTGACGAGACGAACCGACGAGGGTTTTGGATTGCAATCACGCGGATTTACGGAAACAACGACGAGTGCAGTGGCAGTGATTAAATGATGATGCTGGAATGGGGAAAAGGACGGTGGCGGCGACGCTACACGTGGCTGCCGACTGCACGCTCGTTTGTCGCTTTGCTTTGATTTCTTTTTTTTTTGGAACGATTTCTTTGTTTTCAAGACCCACCTCTCATGTTGAGGGGAACAGACCTCTCGGTGCCTAATTTAATTTTGTTTTGTTTTTTCTTCTAAATTACAGAGTACAACTCAAATACTTATAATGCACGTACGTACGCAAACTATATCCTTATTAGCATCTTCGAAGACTCAGTCTATAATCCTCGAGAGTGATGAAGTCCATTAACGCATCGTTGTCGACGGAAACGTAGCTTACCACTGAAAACATAATGTCATTAAATTTTAAAAAATTCTCTCCCACGAGACGTCGAACCCAGGACTGAGGTGCTACCAAGACTTGTAACCATTAAGCTACATGCTCTTTTGCTTAATTTTCATTGTTTGATTCAAAACGTCAACATGACATGTTATTTATTGAAAAATGAAAATCTCATGAAAGTAATGTTACATAAAGTTTTCAAAAGACGAATGAAAGAGAAAGAAAATAATGCTTCCATTCTAAATTAGTCGCCATTCTAGATTTAAGCACTGTAATTAAGGAGAGATGGAAAAATGTGTGCGTAAGAGGTAGAGAATGTATTGGGAAGAGAAAAGTGCAACGGGATGAGAAAACAATTGAACACTAGAATGATAAGTAATTTGGAACATATTTAGTATCTAAGTCTTTTAAACATTTTTAACATTACTTCTTCGATTGACGCAACCAAAGAAGAGGAATCAAATTGAAGCTTTGTCCTCTCCAATCGCCGAATTGAAGCTTTGTCCTCTCCAACTCAGATACTTACAAATTTGTTGAAATTGCATCATCCACCTTCTTAGATTTCCTTGTCAAAATTGATCTAGTACTATGAACGAGAAACGGCTATATCTCCATAGGTTGGAAGAGAGAAATATCTCATCTCACTATCCTTTTACCGTGGTCAGATCGGGCCATGACAACTTCGTCTCCACCCTGTTGTTGACGTTAAGATACACAACTCTTCATGTTGTCTTGCCAAAAAAGATTTCGTTGTCGTCGACGTCATTGCTAACTTCGTTGGAACCACTATGGAGAAAAGAACAACACCTGACTTTCTCAAATAAGAGAAGGGAACACCAAGACTCCATCATCGAATAATTTGATATGAGAGGACCTAAACCTTAAATCTAATACATCCCAAAATAGCACTACTGCTAGATAGGCCGGACCCCACTCTCTGTGATCGTTGGCGAGATCGTCAGAGGCGAAGAAACAAGAGAGGCCCAAGAAAAGGCGACAATATGTGCCCTCGTAGGCTTTTGTCTTCAAGATGTAGAGATGTGCTTGTCATGCTACATGTCATGTATTGTGATTGCCATCACAATTGCGCATATTGACCTAGGGTAGCCCAATCGAAAAACCATATGGTTTGTACAAATATGTACATATTTCTTATATCCACACTCTTAATATCATGGCATGGTCTAGACGAGATAGGAGATGATGATGAGTTTTTCTTTTCGAGCTTAAACCATGGGGGGGGGGGGGGGGGGGGGCGATTCCCCTAAACTTTCATAAAAATAGCCATATCGTCCAACAAAAGTACAATTAAAAGCAAACTCACCTGACAACTAAGCAAGACTAAGAAAGTAAAACACACTGGAAAAAGTAAAATATTACAGAGAATTTAGAAAATCAAAGATAAGATGTCGAGTCTGAGAAGAGAACTTGATCGAGTGTAAGAGCATATCCTCCTTAAACAGATTTCACCAAGTAGCAAAGGAAAGGCCAAACAGCATCAAAGCTCTTTGCATTCCTCACTTTCCGGATGGTCCATGCTGCAATTAGAATAGTCTTCTTGACTACTGGAGCATGGAAGAAGTCTTTTGCCACTGTTATCATGTCAAATTTGCACACAATTTCAAACTCTCCGTACAAAGAGGCATCACTAGAGAGTGCTCAAGACTCCACTCATCGGAATTGAGTGAGAGCATTGCAAGGTGCAACATGATGCACATGTAAATTTACTCACCAGAATGGAGCGTGCTCTCAGCAGGTATTGCAGTGTTGTTGTGGCACATGATTGAGACTCCGACGAGAATGATCCAACGTGGAGTAAAAAAAAACATCGAAAAAACGTGAAGAAAATATTTGTATCTAGAAGCGAGTCACCTTGATGTTATATGAATCAAAAGGTAACAATATATACCGCATTTAAAGGAAGTGAACTTTCACAAATGGGCGGTCAGTTCAATATATTTAAATACAAAACACAGCTGGTGCTTAATTATTACAGATCCGTGAGACATATACGATGTGATAACCCATCCAAGATATAGTTTCCTTGGTACAAATATTGAACTTATGTAGTACTAGTAGTTTTGTATGGCTACGGATTGACCCATCTTGAATAAGGAACCGGAAAGATTCCTGGTGGTAGCTGCAAAGAGGTTCCGTTCAGTGGCCGTGGCTACCTCGGATACCTCCAGTCCAAGAATCATACCACAAGTAACCACCGATTACGAGGTAGGGCCAGAATGGATATAGGATGTTGAAGAACAGGAAAGCAGGTGCGTATGTAATCAAGATACCTTTTCGTCTACGGATTATAGCAATCAGATCGTTCAAGCTCGCCAGCATAAACAAAACTCCGTCGAGCAACGCGAGAGATGTCATGACGATTTCTAGGGTTCCCACCGTTCCTCTGGCGGCGCCCCCGTCAGAGTCAATTTCTTCAACAACCAAATATCAGATCAACGGGAATTCTCTCGTCCCTCGACGAGATCAAGTGCGTCTTGGCTTTACGAAGCGACTTGTGCGTCTGCATGGCGGAACCACCGAAGAGCTCGACGGCGGAACCTGCCGCCATGGAATCAAGCAACATGCAAGGCAAGGGTTCCCGTGGGGAACCTAGTATTGAGGAAAGATTGGATAACCTGACGTTGCATGGAGAGGAGGAGATTGAACTGGATTTCTCGGAGGGTGGCCCTTGGATTTTCCGTGGAGCAGCTGTTGTACTCCAGGAATATGATGGTTTTACCAATGTTTTTGAATACAAGCTGGATAAGATCCCGGTGTGGGTACGGATCCAAGGTGTACCAGAGGGGCTGATGAAGAAAAAGGAGCTTGCAGAAAAGGTCGCCAAGAAGGTTGGGGATCCTCCGCTAACTGTCATAGTTAATGAAGGAAAGATAAATCCCTCGAAGTACCTAAGGGCGAGGGTATTCATTGACATGACGAAGCCGCTGGTTCGATTCGTGCCAATTACAATTCAGGAGCAGAAGAAATATCCTGTCTTATATGAGAAGCTACCTGATTTCTGTTACTTTTGTGGCTGCATTGGCCATGTACGGGAAGAATGTGGTGATGGTGTCCATGAAGAAAAAGATTGTGGATGGGGCAACTGGCTCTTGATGGACTTCGATCTATACAGCACTGGCAGGCCCTTCAGCCGTGGCGGTGGAAGTAGAGGAGGTGCTAGAGGCCGAGGCAGAGGTCGAGGAAGGGGAGAACCTGGTTATGGTTTTGATGATGAGGACATTGAGGCCCGGAATGGCAGGGAAGATATGGATTTTTATCAGGATGATAACGAAGATCCAAGTAAGGCCATTGTTCCAAGGAAGAGAATGGGTACAGCAGCTGCTGACGGGATACAAACAATAGGTACAGTGGCAAGTCAAGTTAATTTGCTGGAGAATAATGTGCTCATCCAAAATCAGGCTTCAAGTCCACAGAAAGAGCAACATAGAAAGAGGCAGCGAATGGAAGGAGAGAGAGCAGTAGCAGCACAAAAATCTTTGGGATCGGCGCCCTCCTTCGAGGAGGGTGGCCGGGCACAATGAAAATCTTAGCTTGGAACTGCCGCGGGCTAAATAGTGCCCGGGCAGTTCGCGCGCTTCTGGATGTCCAGAAGCAAGAAAGACCAGACGTGTTTTTTCTGTCTGAAACACATCTGGGAAGGGCGAAGGCAGAAAACTTACGGCGGAAATTGGGTTGCGACCACTTCACCATCCATGAGAGTGATGGCCGCAGTGGAGGTTTGCTAATGTTCTGGAGGAATGATACTGTTATTCAAGAACAAGGGGTTACGGAGAACTACATTGATGTGGTTATTAATGATGGCAATGAATGGAGGTTAACGGGTATATATGGTGAGCCCAGATGGGATCAGAAGGAACGAACTTGGGAGGCTTTACGTACCTTGCATGGCAGTTTGACGTGGCCTTGGCTAGCTCTCGGAGATTTTAATGAAATTTTATTTAATCACGAGAAGGAAGGGGGGAGGCCGAGGACACAAAGGCAATTACAAGCTTTCCATGATGTATTAGCTGAATGCGAACTGTCAGATATTGGATTCACAGGTGATCAATTCACCTGGCAAAGGGGGAAGATCAGAGAGCGTTTGGATCGGGGTGTTGCTAATGCACAATGGAACATGATGTTCCCAAACGCTTGTCTGTTAAATGGCGAAATGACAAAGTCTGATCATCGACCGCTTATTGTCAACACGGAGCATCTTGCTGGTCGCCATGACTGTTTGACTGGCCGTCCAAAAAGATTTGAAGCTAGATGGCTAAAGGAAGAAACAGTAGAAGAAATTGTGAAGGCTGCTTGGGCTCGGGCTAGTGCACAGGGGGAGGGGCCCACGTTCATGCAAAAAGCAAACCAGGTGCATGAAGATTTACATGTTTGGGATCGGGAGGTTCTTAAAGGGCCAGTCAAGCGGATCAAGAAACTTAAAAAAGAATTAGAGAAACTACGTAGAGGGCCTATGACTGATGAATCTCTCTCTGCACAGAAGGAAATCCTACTGCAGCTGGAGCTTTTGTTGGAGCAAGAAGAAATAGTTTGGGTACAGAGAGCTAGAGCAAATTGGTTGAAGCACGGTGACCGTAACACTAGCTTTTTCCAAAACTTTGCTTCTACTCGAAAAAAGAAAAATACTGTCAAGGGGCTGGTTGATGAACAGGGAACTCGACATGAAGATAAGGACAAGATGTGTGAGATTGTGAAGGATTATTTTGTCAATTTGTTCACATCAGAAGTCCCTACAGTTGACCGAACTGTCCTAGCATTTGTGCAACGGAGAGTGACAACAGACATGAATGAGGTACTACTGGCACCGTTCTCATATGAGGAAGTAAAGAAAGCACTATTTAGCATAGGAGACTTGAAAGCTCCAGGTCCAGATGGTCTACATGCTATTTTCTACAAACGATTCTGGTGTATGCTGGGGGATGATCTCGTCAAGGAAGTGCTGAATGCTCTGAACACATTTACAATTCCAGATGGGTGGAACGACACTACTATTATCATGATCCCGAAAGTTGATGATCCTGACAAGGTAGCTCAGTTCCGTCCTATTTCTCTGTGCAATGTGGTCTATAAGGTAATTTCAAAGTTGCTCTCCAATAGGCTTAAAGTGATTCTGCCAGAAATTATCAGTGATCATCAAAGTGCTTTTGTACCGGGAAGACTAATTACGGATAATATTTTGTTAGCCTATGAGTGCATTCATACTATAAAAAAGAAGAAAGGGAAAAGAGGGGTTTGTGCAGTTAAGCTAGACATGCATAAAGCTTATGATAGAGTTGAATGGTCGTACTTGGAGAGCATAATGAACAAATTGGGCTTTGACCGGAGATGGGTTAAGCTAATAATGACTTGTGTTACCTCTGTCCGCTATTCAGTTCGCTTCAACTCAATGGAGACAGAGGTTTTCTCACCAACAAGGGGCTTGCGACAGGGTGACCCGCTGTCACCTTATTTGTTTCTTCTTGTAGCAGAGGGTTTATCTAGCATGTTGAGGGGCGCAGAGGAGAGAGGAGAATTGGAGGGTGTTAAAGTCTGTAGAGATGCACCAGTGGTTTCTCACTTGTTATTTGCTGACGACTCTCTCATCTTGATGCATGCTGATAAGAAAAATGCAGATAACTTAAAGTCTATTCTGGAATTTTATTGTGCAAACTCGGGCCAAAAATTAAGTGAGGCAAAGTCCAGTATCTATTTCTCTGAAAACACACAAGTCGCTGCAAAGATGGAGGTTTGTGAAGCACTTAATATTATGACAGAGTCTCTGAATGACCAGTATCTTGGACTACCAACCATGGTGGGGGCAGATCGCAGTGACTGCTTTCGACACTTGATTGATAGAGTCCGAGCAAGAATAAATGGATGGAAGGAGAAAATGCTCAGTATGGGAGGTAAGGAAGTCTTAATTAAATCCATTGCTCAAGCCGTGCCGGTGTATGCTATGATGGTTTTCAAAATCCCGAAAAACATTTGCAAGGGGATCACTGATGCTATCTCGCAGTTCTGGTGGGGTGATGACGATGAACATAAGAGGATTCATTGGCAGGAATGGTGGAAATTATGCATGCCGAAGCATAAAGGTGGCATGGGTTTTAGAGACTTGCAAAGTTTCAACCTAGCAATGTTAGCAAAACAGGTTTGGAGACTTCTCAGTGAACCAAATTCGTTATGTGCTAGGGTGCTAAGAGCAAGGTACTATCCTGATGGCAGAATCCTAAAAGCAAAACCAAAAGGTGGAAGTTCCTACACTTGGCAAAGTATTCTCGCTGGACTTGAGTGTTTTAAGCTAGGATATATCTGGCGGGTTGGAGACGGTACTCAAATTAATATATGGGAGGATAGTTGGATCCCTGGAAGTCACAATCTGAAAATTCAGACACCTCGAGGTAACAACTTAATTTCAACTGTTGATGAGCTGATCAGTCCTATTGATGGCCAATGGGATGAAGACTTAGTAAAATCTCTGTTTTGGTCGATTGATGCCCACCGCATTCTCCAAATCCCTATCACTCATGGGAGAGAGGACCTGGTGGCATGGCACTACAATCGAAATGGATTTTTTTCTGTTAAGTCCGCATATCATTGTAAATGGGAGCGTAAGTATGGTAACAAAATTCAGATGTTGCCGGCCAATGGCATGTCCAACAGTCAAGCTTGGCGAAGCCTATGGAAGCTCGATGTCCCTGGGAAGATTAAGATCTTTGGGTGGCGAGCTTTGCATGGGTTTATTCCATGTCGAGCTATTCTGGCAAATAAACATATTGGTAATGTTGGTGGCTGTCCTATGTGCCCAAACGGAGCGGAAGATATAAAGCATATGATATTTACATGTGATCGTGCAAAAGAGATATGGAGATCATTGGGTGTTTGGGGACAGATCGAAGAACTGCTGCATGCTGATCGCTCAGGCTCGGTGGTACTGGAGGAAGCCATCCGTAAGGGTGGTCTAATCCAAACACTTAATTATGTGGGGTTGGCAGAATTGATCTTAACTGGGGGCTGGTACATTTGGTGGCAAAGAAGGCAATATGTACATGGCGAAAATATTCAGAGACCAGCAAGAACAGCACTTGCCGTAGCTGCATTGACAAGGAACTATATGTTGTCTATGAAGAAAGAACCAAAGCAGCGACAAGGATGGAAAAAGCCACCAGAAGGTAAACTAGCGGTAAATATTGATGCTTCTTTTGATGAAGACGTTGGTTGTGGAAGTACAGGGGTTATCATTAGAGATTCTACCGGGGGATGTATAGCTGCTTCCAATAGCTATGTCCCTCATGTCGTAGATGCACCTATGGCTGAAGCATATGCTTTGAAGGAAGGGCTGATGCTAGCACAACATATTGGGAGCAATAGAATCATTATCCAATCAGACTGTATGGAAGTAGTGGAGACGATGCAGGGTGGAGGTTTCTCAGCGAACTCGGCAGCTGCTATATATGATGAGAGTTGGACAATCTGGAAGGGATTTGATAATGTATCTATTGAACACTGCTGCAGGGAGGCCAATCAAGTTGCGCACGAGCTGGCTAGACGAGCTATGTCATCACAAGAAACTTGTATTTGGGCCGATGAGCCCCCTAGCTTCATACTAGGAAATCTCATGAACGATGTAACTATTCTTTCGAATCAATAAAGTGCGCCGAATGGCATTCCCTCAAAAAAAAAAATGATGATGCGGGAATGGGGAAAAGGACGGTGGCGGCGACGCTACACGTGGCTGCCGACTGCACGCGTGTACTCCCTCCGTTCAACTTTATAAGCTACTTTAGCCTTATCAAATTTTCTTAAATTATAAGACGTTCTCATTTTTCGAAACACCTTTATCTCTTCCCCATACAATTTTATATGTATCTCTTTCCTCCTTATTTTCTGTGCATTCACCGTTTTCACTTCTCCTTAATCTCCATGCCCAGAGCCAAAACGACTTATAAAATTGAACGGAAGGAGTATGTCGCTTTGCTTTGATTTCTTTTTTTTTTTTGAACGATTTCTTTGTTTTCAAGACCCACATCTCATGTTGAGGGAACACACCTCTTGATGCCTAATTTATTTTTTGTTTTTTTTAAATTACAGATTGCAACTCAGATACTCTTAATAGCGACTAAGTTTTAAATTACTCGCTATTCTAAATTTAAGCATTGTACGGTGGGGTCTAGAGCTGAGATTTATGGTTCGATATGGTTCGATATACTACTCTCAAATACAGTTCTTCTCCACTTTTTGACAGAATAGACGTCAATTACATTTCTTTCCCACCTTGTAAATTGTAGATTATATGGAGCCTGATTTAGTAAAATATGAGTGTCCAAAGAAAAAGGTTTTTAATTATCCGAATTCTATAATGTAGCTTTAGTCACTTAGTGAGGCATGTTGATAAATATTTGTCTGAAAAGAAGCTGGCACCGGTCAGATTATTGGATTCTAGAATCATGAGGAGAAGAAGTACGTACCGTGGTGAGGTCGGCTGGATTGCCGCCACTGCCTGCGCCGCGGACAGGCGCACCGGCGCGGTCCCGACGGCGACTTGTCCCCGCCGGCGCCGGCGGTCGGGGAGGCCGGGTGAGTCGCCATCGCCTATGCACCTAGCAAGGCCTGACGCGTAGCTCATGAGATCAGCCGCGGCGGCTCGCATCGAATCGGTTGCTCGATCTGATCACCGGAAGGGGAAGGGAGGGGACGTGACGAGATGAACCGACGAGGGTTTTGGATTGCAATCACGCGGATTTACGGAAACAACGACGAGTGCAGTGGCAGTGATTAAATGATGATGCTGGAATGGGGAAAAGGACGGTGGCGGCGACGCTACACGTGGCTGCCGACTGCACGCTCGTTTGTCGCTTTGCTTTGATTTCTTTTTTTTTTTGGAACGATTTCTTTGTTTTCAAGACCCACCTCTCATGTTGAGGGGAACAGACCTCTCGGTGCCTAATTTAATTTTGTTTTGTTTTTTCTTCTAAATTACATAGTACAACTCAAATACTTATAATGCACGTACGTACGCAAACTATATCCTTATTAGCATCTTCGAAGACTCAGTCTATAATCCTCGAGAGTGATGAAGTCCATTAACGCATCGTTGTCGACGGAAACGTAGCTTACCACTGAAAACATAATGTCATTAAATTTTAAAAAATTCGCTCCCACGAGACGTCGAACCCAGGACTGAGGTGCTACCAAGACTTGTAACCATTATAAGCTACATGCTCTTTTGCTTAATTTTCATTGTTTGATTCAAAACGTCAACATGACATGTTATTTATTGAAAAATGAAAATCTCATGAAAGTAATGTTACATAAAGTTTTCAAAAGACGAATGAAAGAGAAAGAAAATAATGCTTCCATTCTAAATTAGTCGCCATTCTAGATTTAAGCACTGTAATTAAGGAGAGATGGAAAAATGTGTGCGTAAGAGGTAGAGAATGTATTGGGAAGAGAAAAGTGCAACGGGATGAGAAAACAATTGAACACTAGAATGATAAGTAATTTGGAACATATTTAGTATCTAAGTCTTTTAAACATTTTTAACATTACTTCTTCGATTGACGCAACCAAAGAAGAGGAATCAAATTGAAGCTTTGTCCTCTCCAATCGCCGAATTGAAGCTTTGTCCTCTCCAACTCAGATACTTACAAATTTGTTGAAATTGCATCATCCACCTTCTTAGATTTCCTTGTCAAAATTGATCTAGTACTATGAACGAGAAACGGCTATATCTCCATAGGTTGGAAGAGAGAAATATCTCATCTCACTATCCTTTTACCGTGGTCAGATCGGGCCATGACAACTTCGTCTCCACCCTGTTGTTGACGTTAAGATACACAACTCTTCATGTTGTCTTGCCAAAAAAGATTTCGTTGTCGTCGACGTCATTGCTAACTTCGTTGGAACCACTATGGAGAAAATAACAACACCTGACTTTCTCAAATAAGAGAAGGGAACACCAAGACTCCATCATCGAATAATTTGATATGAGAGGACCTAAACCTTAAATCTAATACATCCCAAAATAGCACTACTGCTAGATAGGCCGGACCCCACTCTCTGTGATCGTTGGCGAGATCGTCAGAGGCGAAGAAACAAGAGAGGCCCAAGAAAAGGCGACAATATGTGCCCTCGTAGGCTTTTGTCTTCAAGATGTAGAGATGTGCTTGTCATGCTACATGTCATGTATTGTGATTGCCATCACAATTGCGCATATTGACCTAGGGTAGCCCAATCGAAAAACCATATGGTTTGTACAAATATGTACATATTTCTTATATCCACACTCTTAATATCATGGCATGGTCTAGACGAGATAGGAGATGATGATGAGTTTTTCTTTTCGAGCTTAAACCATGGGGGGGGGGGGGGGGGGGAGATTCCCCTAAACTTTCATAAAAATAGCCATATCGTCCAACAAAAGTACAATTAAAAGCAAACTCACCTGACAACTAAGCAAGACTAAGAAAGTAAAACACACTGGAAAAAGTAAAATATTACAGAGAATTTAGAAAATCAAAGATAAGATGTCGAGTCTGAGAAGAGAACTTGATCGAGTGTAAGAGCATATCCTCCTTAAACAGATTTCACCAAGTAGCAAAGGAAAGGCCAAACAGCATCAAAGATCTTTGCATTCCTCACTTTCCGGATGGTCCATGCTGCAATTAGAATAGTCTTCTTGACTACTGGAGCATGGAAGAAGTCTTTTGCCACTGTTATCATGTCAAATTTGCACACAATTTCAAACTCTCCGTACAAAGAGGCATCACTAGAGAGTGCTCAAGACTCCACTCATCGGAATTGAGTGAGAGCATTGCAAGGTGCAACATGATGCACATGTAAATTTACTCACCAGAATGGAGCGTGCTCTCAGCAGGTATTGCAGTGTTGTTGTGGCACATGATTGAGACTCCGACGAGAATGATCCAACGTGGAGTAAAAAAAAACATCGAAAAAACGTGAAGAAAATATTTGTATCTAGAAGCGAGTCACCTTGATGTTATATGAATCAAAAGGTAACAATATATACCGCATTTAAAGGAAGTGAACTTTCACAAATGGGCGGTCAGTTCAATATATTTAAATACAAAACACAGCTGGTGCTTAATTATTACAGATCCGTGAGACATATACGATGTGATAACCCATCCAAGATATAGTTTCCTTGGTACAAATATTGAACTTATGTAGTACTAGTAGTTTTGTATGGCTACGGATTGACCCATCTTGAATAAGGAACCGGAAAGATTCCTGGTGGTAGCTGCAAAGAGGTTCCGTTCAGTGGCCGTGGCTACCTCGGATACCTCCAGTCCAAGAATCATACCACAAGTAACCACCGATTACGAGGTAGGGCCAGAATGGATATAGGATGTTGAAGAACAGGAAAGCAGGTGCGTATGTAATCAAGATACCTTTTCGTCTACGGATTATAGCAATCAGATCGTTCAAGCTCGCCAGCATAAACAAAACTCCGTCGAGCAACGCGAGAGATGTCATGACGATTGACGCCATGGCAGTGCCGTACGCCACTTTCGCAAGCAGCATGTAGAGAGCGAACGCCAGGGCGGCGCAGAAGCTTCGCGCTGAGCAGAGCAGCAACGCCAGGGAAATGGTCACCAGCCCGAGCCGCTGGCGTATGTCGACCGCGGCGACCCCGCAGTAGACGAGACTGAAGGTGGCCAGAGTGGAGCAGATGAACGCCACCGTGTTGGAGATCACAAAACCGTCGAAGGCGAAAGATCCGGCGAACACCGGCGTGCCGGCCGGCGGTGGGGCGGCGACGGCCGGCGGGGCGGCGACGGCGGCGAGCTTCTTTCCCCCGGTGGAGTCGCCGGGGGTCCACACGCCCCCGGGCATGGTTAAAGCTGCCGTGAATGTCGCCGTGGCAACGAGCACGGAGCCGATGCCCACGATCTGCGCGAAATCCTTGATCTTCTCCGACTCTTTCTCCTCCTCCAGACGTGAACTGTACTCCGGTACAAGGTCGCGCCGACGGTTGCCAGTCTGGGCTTTTGCGAAGGTTAGAATGCTGAGGATCCTCCGCAGTGCAGTCTGCAAGATTTAACAAACACACAGCAAAAACTTCGTTCATTTTCCAGTCAAAAAAAAACTTCGTTCATTTTCCTGATTATTAGCTTAAGAGATGAGTGATTTTGGCCAAATTAAACGACGATGAGTGTTGTTCTTACCATTCCGAAATAAAACCCAGATTTGACGACCTCCGCGGCGAGATCCATGGGAGTTTTTCCCTCCCTATTCTCCAAGTTTATTTGAGTGTCCTTGCTCCCAATGAGAAGCCTGCACAAATCCATATCCCCCTCACGGACAGCCAGGTGCAATGCAGTGTCCCCATTATTGTCCTGTAGATTCACCACTGACTTGAAAAGGGGCTGTTCCCCCCAAAGTAGGTATAGGAATTGCACGATAATGAACCTCTTATTCTCAACCGCGACATGAAGGAAGGTCTTCCCCTGGGCGTTGCGCAGTCTAGCACAGGCAGGGTGTCTCATGAGCAAGACGAAGAGGAAAACCATGCAGTCTCCTGATGCAGCGATGTGCACCGGGAAGGACCCATGACTGTCCGGCTGAAACGCACAAGTTGAATCAGCTGCCATCAACTCGATGGCTTGACGTCCCAACCACATGAATACTTTCTTTAATATCCATCTCGAAGGAAAGAAATAGAAGATCCCGGTGTAGGAGATACTGAAGTTCATGGAAAAAACGGAAACTGTAAATTGGAGGAAGGGGTCTTTTGCTGATGCAGCGAAGTGCAATGGCGTGCTTCCATCCGTCGTGTCTCTTTGTTTGACAAGGTCCTTTTTCCATTTTAGCAGTAACTTTGTTATGTCTGCGCACAGTCCCAATATTAGTTGTATTAGACAAAGGCAGAGGGTGTAAAACTATGTTCAAGACTATAAGCCCTACGTCTAGGAATTATTTTGTTGTGATCTAAAAAAATCCAGCACACTATTTTATCTTATAACTTCAAATCTAGAATAAATCTCAGAGATGAAGTTGTGACATGCAGGCCCTAAGGCCTTGTTTGAATCATATAGCCAGTTAAAATTAACCAGCTAATGTTCAAGAGGTATCTGTTTGAATCTCTGACTAATGTCTCTAGTTTTTGGACTTTTCTTACCTTTTTTATATGTTTAGTCAAGTTTAGGAGGGTTGGGGTGACTAAGAGCTAAAAGTTTAGGAGGTAAGCTGGCTAAAAGTTTAGTCACTTTTAGTCGCAATGTTTGGATCCAAAATGACTAAAACTAAATTGCTAAAAATTTGAGAGGTGGATCCAAACAAGACCTAAGTTTATATGCATATATTCATTGGTATAACCTTCTGCACTTGTTAATTCATCGACCGCTTGAAGATCTCCTAGCAGTTACCAAGAAAGTTTTATTTTCGGAAAGGGTTGAGACCCCCTGACTTCAAAGTCACCATAACATCCTCACTGACATGTGGGCCAGGCAGCCGTGGAGCCCACATGTCAGTGACAATGTCACCATGGGCTTGAAGGCAGGGGATCATGGTCCTGAAAACACATAGTTGACCTCTTGAATATTTTCATCACGAAAATATATTTCAAAAAAATTATATGAAACATGAAAAACAAATGATCTGTCTGTATAGAACGTTGCTAGTCTAATTATGAGTAGTTCTCGTAGCTTCACTTCAAAGCAATACAAGATAAAGTCGTCAACATAAGGGACCTCTATGGCTCCACCGACCATTCATGTCAAAAAAATATGGAATAAGTTATTTTATTGGAGAAAAACGGGAAGAATATGTACCATGTCCGTACCTAATGTTTGTACAGAAATCGGGGAAATTTTTAACTACAACATGAATTTTTGGCCTTGAACTTAAATTTCAATTAGCCAAGCAAGAATTTATTTGATATAGAATTTGCAAAAACTTGGCTGGGAATACAACTTTTAAATAATTATATGGTACTTAAATGCAAAAAACAGAGAATCAAATATATAAGTAGTAAACAGCTAGGAGGAACATATATTTATACAAAACATTTCACAATGTCTTGAAGCATATAGATTATATTACTATATAATCAGAAAACAGATAAAACAGTCGTATGTGCAAGTACAGCGGAAGTTGACGTAGCACTTCACCTCTCTTGTCATGGAGAACAGCAGCATGCAAGGCATTCAGTCCACGCGGCCCGGAGTAGGACGGCTCATTCTCACAATTGTAAAGCTTGTTAGCCGTTTCTTCGTGGCCCAAGGTGCTCGCGAGGTACATGGGCGAGGTGCCATCTTTCGCATCCACGCTAGCTAGTCCCTTGTCCGCGCTCATGAGTTCTTCGACCATCTCCGCGTCGCCGAAACGGACGGCCTCGTGCAAAGCCGTCTCCCCGAGCTTGTTCTGCATCCTCACCAAATCCCTTGCTTTGTCATGGTCGTCGACGCCACCCTCCTGTTTGACGAGGTTGATAAGGCAGGCAATCATATTGCTATTCCCAGCCCTGGCGGCGCAGTGCAGTGGAGTGTCTCCGTTGCTGTTGGCCGCCGCCGTCGTCAGTAGGTGCATGGCCTTGCTGTAGATCATTTTTGCGCACTCGAGGTGGCAGTTGCTATCCCCGGAGGCTGCCACGATGTGGAGCACGGAGTCCGGCTTCTCTATGATAACTGGCTGCAGCCAGGGTGCAGAGCCCGGATTAGAACATACTCCCTCCGTTTTTAAATTGTTGTCGCCATTGACTTTTTTATTTACGTTTGACCGTTCGTCTTATTCAAAATAGTTGTTCGAATATGTAAAATTATAAGTTAGGTTCAAACTTACTTTGAAGATAAAACAAATCATCACAAAATATATTATATTTTTAAAACTTTTTTGAATAAGACGAATGGTCAAAGATAGCAAAAAAAAGTCAATGGCGACAACAATTTAAAAACGGAGGGAGTATATGATAGAGGCTAGGCAAGTCATATTTAACATTTTCTCTGATTATAGGTGCCAAAGAGATATACTCCCTCTATTTTTATTTTGTTGTCGTTAGGACAGCTTAATTAGTGCAAATTTTCACTACTCCTGTTGTGTCCTAACATAATAATAAAAAAAGAGAATGGAGGGAGTACAATACAAATTTTAGCAGAACTTAGGGCAAACAATAGATCGGGGGGGGGGGGGGGGGGGGGAGGGGGGGGGGGTCCTGATTCCTGAATTGCTCGTTGACAAGGCCACTACAAGTTGCGGCAACAAACTCGTACATTGGCTGTAGTTTGGTTACATTGACGTATTGCTATCAATTTTAAATGTGGTTATACATTTTGCTCGATTTTGTCGCAAAATGGTTGTTATTTATGGCAACTAAAAGTGTACTGTTGACTTATATGTTCACTATAATTTGCAACTATGTAAAGAGGTTATGATATATAGTGCTTTATTTTCATGACGATACAATTACTTTATCCTGGCAATATATATTTTCTATTGCTACAATATGCTAGTAATATAAGGTAGTACTCTAAACATAATTGTTGCAACATAGAAAAACTATTGTCATGTATCTTAAATTTCTTCTGCATTCAGTACAAAAAAAACTGAAATATCCTAGTGAGCCAAAAAAAAGAAATTAGGGAATAGCCTTCAAGGATATATCGACAGGAAAATTAGAAATCCTTTGACGTGTAGCCTATAGGCAATGCTTTATTGATGGTTAGTCCTCGAGGAAATTATATCCAGGAAAAAATTACACATTGGATTAATTAACCATTTCATTAACCTAAACATCCAGGATGCACATACAACTTGTGGCCTTTTGCAACCTCCGTCAAGAATAATACTGGGCTCGCAGGAGTAAACCGGTTTTGTTGTAGTGATTGAAGAGAGATGATAATAAAGTAGGATATTTCTGTTCTATACATGAATAATAGCTTGTTGGCATAGCGGTAAAGTGTTGTACATCGAATGTCAAGGTCTACCAAGTATCATCATACTTTTCAGTTTTGGTTATTCTCTTGACAAAAAATAGTAGTTATATCCAGCCGATTTCCATGCTAATATTGCACAACGAATCTATTATCACAACAAAACAAAAATCATGGTTACAAATTTAGAGCACGCTAGTAATTGCCATGGCTACCAACGATTTTGAGTTGTTGCAGTATGCGCTATGGCCAATAGGTAACCTAGATAGAGATCAGCCTAGGCAGGGCCCCAACCCCGTATACATTACTTGCAGGCTAACATATGTAGTTGCACCCAGACCCATGCGAGGCAATTCATTATTCAGTTGCTCTAACGGAAGAACTATCTAATAATGACTTATATTGTTACTTTGTTAGTAGTGAAGAATTGAAAGATATACTCCCTCTATTCTTAAATTGATGTCGCCGTTAACTTTCTGAGTTATGTTTGACCATTCGTCTTATTCAAATTTGTTTTACAAAATATCATATATTTTGTTACGATTTGTTTTATCACTAAAGGAATTTCAAACATAACTTATGATTTTTACATATTTGAGCTAATATTTTGAATAAGACGAACGGTCAAACGTACTTAAAAAAAAATAACAACATCAATTTAAGAACGGAGAAAATATCTATATACTCTGCGTATTGTAGCACCGTAGTAGCTAGGACCCGCCGCTACGTTGAGTTCGCCTAGGGCCTGGGCTGGCCCTGACTATATATATGCATATAAGTGCGTACCTTTTTTTCTTATTGAAAATTCATATAATTAAGGGCATACCTCGTTGGCGACATCTGATTTTTGGGTGCCTATGTCGTTTTCCAGGTACTCAAGGCAGATGACGACTTCATCACGGTTCAACGCCGCCGCCGCCTCCGCACCTTCCTCCTCGCCCAGGATCTCTTGCAGCAGCTTCTGCAATTCTCCGGCGGGGTTCGTGCTCCTGCTGCTTGACTTCATTGCACTATTATTCTGTAATGCGTTTTATTACTGTTTTGTATGCGCTATGGGCGGGGAACCCTTTTGGCGACGCCGATCGATCAACGCCTGCAGTTCATCGTAGACAGCAGCAGCAAGCATGTACATATAGTTGGCTACACTATTCATTGCTTACCACGATAATCTACCTTAATACCTTTGGATTGTTCTTTGTCTAAAAGATGTTCTTTGCTTCAGCGTGGTCAAGGCCAAGGAAAGCCGACAACAGGCATAGTTAAGGTTCCTTATTCGCACGTGGCGGCCTCAAGTCTTTATATATTCTTACGTGAAGAGAAGAAGCTAGGAAGAGATGCGAATGACACTATGAAGCAACCATTTTGGTTCTACGGGCCGACCGTCTGTTTGGGTGAGGAGGCTTGCCGTGTACAGACGAACCTAGCTAGTACGGGCACGCAGGACTAGTTGGATGTAGACAAACTAGTATGGCTGTCTGCGCATTTGTACGGCTAAATTTACTATACTATTTATATTTTTTATATTATTGTAGAAGTTTAACATAGTTTATTGTTATTATTTATTTTATACTCTATATTTATAAAATAGAATAAAATAGATTAAAAAAATTCTCACCGCTCAATTTGAGTGTGAGGTGAGTCATCATTTATCTTGGATTGCGTTATCTAATAATATATTTGATTTTATTATATAACCGAGGTCGGTTCAAACGTGGCATGCTAAACAACTAACACATATCAAGGTAGGAAAAAAGAATGTGTCGTGCAACAAATAAATCTTTCGAAGGAAATGTGCCATGCTAAAAATCAGGGTATTTGATAATGTGCCATGTTGGCTAGATTAGGACTGTGTATTTAGAAATCGGGATTAAGTGTTTATAGGATAAATTTAGCTATTTTAGACTCATAATGGTATGGTTAATAAATTTAAATTAAGAATTAAGGATATTTTGTAGCTATTTTTATAAACCGAATTTAGTTCTTTTTTTGGACTTGTAATGGCATGGAGAGTAATTTAGAAATAGGTGTGAAGGGTACTTTTGGTTATTTTTTATTATCCGAATTTAGCTATTTTTGGACACATAATGGCATGGTGGGTAATTTAGAAATAGGTGCGAGGGGTAATTTTGGCTATTTTTTATTATTTTGAATTTAACAATTTTGTAAATATTTTTAGGGGGTTTTCTGACTAATTTTTTAATAATGGCAGTGGTGGGTAATTTTCTTTTCTTATTTTCTTGGATTAACGTGGGAATTTTTAGCATTTTAGAGTGAATGTGGTGGCTCTTTTTTCTCTTCAATTATATATTTTTTTCTCTTCAATTATATATATAAATAGATAGATAAGGCTTCGTCATGCCGCTCATCATCCGCCGGAATCCATCACTGATATAGGGTCGTGCATTCTGTTCTGATTATACAAGCAAAGAAGCGATATAAAGCCACAAGAAAAAAAAAGATAAGCAAAGGGCCAACAATCCCTTTTCCTTAATAATAAATGTTGATCTCCCCGAGTGTCATAGCTAATATGTGTGATAATATATATTCCGATCGGAGAAGGCAATCAGCATTTAGCGCTGCCTGCAATGACTCAGATCGTTATAGGTTTCACTCTGTTCAGCACTTTACTCTGTTCACAAAACTATTCCTCTGAGTCTAGGTTCGTAAAACACACAACATACCAATGCAAAATAGCCAATGGCGATCTCGCATTGTGCAGTGTATATCTCGTGTTCTAATCAAAAGGAGGCAAAGCCTGCTACCGACCCTCGATCAAGGTGGTGGTCATGCCATCCGCAAGGCTGCATTCTGGTGTGCTTGACGGCACATCTTCGTTCACTATTTGTCTTGCAGCAGATCCAGGCTGCTTGGGATTTGGAATTGAGGAAGTGTTGGTGCTGGCCAACATCTGGAGCACCTGTGGCATCTGAGGGCGGTCCTCAGGGCTCTCTTGCACACATAGGAGCCCTACTTTGAGGCATTTAAGAACCTCATCTGCGTTGAAACAGCCACTCAGATGTTCGTCTACTATGTTGAGGCCGTTCCCCTCATTCCATAATCTCCAGGCCTGGTAAAAGCACATAGATAGTTAAGTTAATGATTGTCGCTTGTGTATAACTGATGAGTTGGATGGGTGCTCACATCTGCCACAAGGTTGAGGTGATCTGAGTACATGTAAACAGCTCGGTTCCGTTTACCAGTGATGATTTCCAACACTATAACCCCAAAACTAAATACATCTGATTTCAACGAGAACACTCCATCTGTTGTCTCAGGGGCCATATAACCTCTGTAAAGAACCATGCAAAAATAACTTATATTACCAGATTTAGGTTCCGTTAAAACTTAAAATCTTGGGCGACTGAATTGAATGTCATGCTCTGAGTTGCTTACCGTGTCCCAGCCACCCTGGCAGTGTTGATTTCTGTGTCGTCGCTGCCAAACATTCTTGCCATGCCAAAATCTGATATTTTAGGAGTCATGTCCTTATCTAAAAGTATGTTGCTTGGCTTAAGGTCTCTGTGGATGATCCTATATCTCGAGTCCTGCTGAAGGTACAGTAAACCTCGGGCAATTCCTTCGAGTATGAGATATCTTGTTTGCCAGTCAAGTTGCAAGCTCTGGGTTTTGCCTGATAAGTGGTAACATAGATAGATAATAACTAATTCTTTCTTTAAAGATTTTTTTTTAAAATTTTGTTGCTAAGAAAAGTTAAAAGCATACCAAATAGAAAGTAGTCCAAGCTTTTGTTTGGCATGTATTCATATATAAGCATCTTTTCTTGTTCAGAGATGCTGCACCCAATCAGTCGAACAAGATTCCGATGCTGGAGTTTAGCTATCAGCATGACCTCATTCATGAATTCTTCGAGACCTTGTATGGATGTTCTTGAAAGCGTTTTAACAGCTATTTCTTGCCCATCCACAAGCTTTCCCTGTCGTTATGAAGTAACGTTTTCAATCCGACTTGTACTGACAGTTGACCATATTCCGATCGAAATGGAAGAATGTAACGTTGTCAGTTAACTGGGACTACGTCATTACGGGGAAGATTACTCTATCTAGAAGTCCTTGAAATTGTGTGCTTGCTGATGTTGATTTTAGTCAATGGCATAGCTGTCTTGGCGCAACTTTGAATTATTTTAAGAATCAAATGATGTACCTTTACTAACATATATAGATTGAAAATGTTACCTTTGTATACAGGCCCAAAGCCACCTTCCCCGAGCTTGTTGCTGGTTGAGAAACCCTCTGTGGCTGCCCGTATCGTCTCCAAATCATACACTGGCAGCTCCAGGTCGTCCTCAGCACTATTTCCTTCATAAATATTGGCGAATTATAATGGCATCAATAAACTAGTGACAGTTTATTCAGATCTTAGCATTTTCTTGCTTTGGCTCTCATTCGTAGAGTAGCTATCTACAGTAAACGTATGCTACCTGATTTTCTTGCTTTGGCTCTCATTTGTCTCCAAATGAAGAGCGTTGTGAGTGCTAGAAGAATTGCCAATGCAGTAATGCTGACAACACCCGGAACTATAATACGCACCTTCTTCATTGACTTTGGTGGACCTGTGCAACAAGTTATAAATGTAATAAGTTCGACACTGGACATGGTCATACCTATAGTTTTCAAACTCAGGTTTCACCAGGATATTATTAGTATCTTATTAATTTTCCAGAAGCCTCCAACTACGGTTTCTTTGAAATATATATATACACAGTAGTTTAAACTATTTGTGCCTGTTAATGGCGATAAATCATATTGCTGATGAACTGTAAGCATTCATACGGCTTCTGAATGTAAATTATCAGCCAATAGAACTGAATTGCGCAATGCTTACGGCGGTTAATCATGAAACATTTCATGTTGAATTTTCACTTTTGAACATCGGTATTCAACTTACCCGCAAAATAAAATTGGTAGTCAAACAACGGTGAGTGAATCTAGTATTCAAACAAAGGTGAGTGGGATTTTGTAGAAAATCTGGCATTAGTCCATTTTACAGTCTGGTCCATTTTGAGTGCTATATGATGCAAAATTTATGGACCTAAAATGCAGCATATAATTTTTTGCAGAGATGAAAGTTCGCTTGTTGATGAACAAAACTCTTAACCCTGGATGAAAGAATGCAGCTGCTGCATCAAATGTTATATGCAACCTTTTCTTGTGAACAACTGATTGTCAACGGATCAATTACCAGTTGATTGTTGTATCCTACGACTTATGGAACTCAATTTGGTATTTCCTAACAGAGGGTTCATGCTCCTAGCCTAGCTTGACCGTGAACTCAGTTTGGTGTTTCTTAACATAGCAGACAACACAGAGGGTTCATGCTCCTAGCCTAGCTTGACCGTGAACTCAGTTTGGTGTTTCTTAACATAGCAGACAACACAGAGGGTTCATGCTCCTAGCCTTGACCATGGCACTTCTATGGCTCAAGGATGCCTTTTGTATACATTAATTACGCTTGAGTTCTATGGAAAATGAGGTTTAAATGATTTTGCAGTGGAAAGAGAAGTCGGCAGTTGCCGTATGACCTTCCCTACTGCACTACTGCACTTTCTGCGCGATAATGCAATAACCCTGCTTTTGACTGATATATGCATCAAGCGCAACCTGCAGATTCAGACTTTGGAAACAGATGAGTCGATGCCAATTTAGTAAGGATGATCCATCATAGTTTTAGGGGCAGAGGATATGCTTCCCCTGTTCCCCATGATAGTGAGACCCAAGGCTGCCAGGCATATGGGTAGACTGAGGAGCGACACCAAAATTTCAACCAATCTTTTAAAAAAAAAAAAACACATGGGATAATCCGTTGATACATACGTAGTACAGTATATCTGACGTACTTGATGTGCACGAGTAAAGCGCAACGTACTGAAATCGGCGGCGGCGACGCGGACGTAGAGGTCGTGACCGGAGTCTTGGAAGACACGGAGGTCGGCGAGGTCGCCGGTCCATATGATGCAGCCGCTGGCGTTGAGGCTGGCAAACGCCGCGCACGAGCAGTTCCGCAGGCACCTCTGCCGGCACTGCTCGAGGCTTCTGGCGCCATGGACCACCGCGGCGCTAGTCGTGTTCGTGTCCGGCAGCATGGAGTGCCGCACCACCGCGAACTCGTCGGTGCCGTAGGCGGAGTCGAGCCCAGTCTTCCGCCCGCACCCGTCCCACGCCGGCGGCGACGACCGCGGCGTGAACCCTTGCAGGCACGAGCACAGGGGAACGCTGTTGGCGTTGCACACGCTGTTGGGCCCGCACCACGACACGGCGTCGCACTGGTCCCGTGGCGCGTACCAGCCGAGGTTCCAGTACCCGCCGGCCTCCGACTCTGACCACGTCCAACGCTGCAGCAGGCCCCTGCCGGCGTCGCCCGAGGCGTTGAGGATAAGGCGCGACAGGGAACTAGAATTGCGCGTCTGGAAGCCGAAGCCGACCCCTTCATCGTCGTGGACGAAGCTCAAGTAGGTGGCGGCGTCGAGGACGCCCGTGAACAGCGTCCCGTCCCAGGGGCCGGAGCGCCACACCTTCATGGACCCGTTCCAGAGGACCAGCTCCGGGACGGCGGCGAACGTGTCCAGCTTCAGCGCGAGTTGCCCGAACGGGCTGTGCACCGACGACGGGTCGGACAGGCTCGTGAGCGAGTCAAATTCCGATCTGACCCTCATCCCCGGGAGCAGCGTGCCCGAGGGCTCGTCGAACTCCTGCCACAGCGCGTAGCCGAGCGAGCCGTAGACGATCAGGTTGCCGTTGTCCAGGAGCTTCGCACCCGAAATTGCGTACCCCCCCGACTCGACAAGCCAAAACCATGAGTCGGAGAACAGGGGGGACATTATCGCGAACGATCCGTCGGTGTCGTTGATCAGGACCGAGGCACCGGCGTTCTCCTCCACGCTGCCATCGAGTGGAGCGCCAGGGTTGGCGACCCAGACGACGGTGCGGGGGGTCACCCGCGCGTACCAGACGCCGAGGTAGGTTTGGTTGGAGCCCGGCGGGGAGAAGAAGCCCAACACGAAGCTGCCGGAGCCCGAGACGAGCGTCTCGTTGCCCATGAGCGGCTGGTCCCTCGTGATGGTGTCCCTTAGCGCTGCAAGCGGGGCGGGCCGCGCCGCAACGCCGCTGGGCCGGCCCGCGCCGCAACCTGCAACACGGCCCGCTTAAGCGCCCGCTTCATCGATGCGGGCCGAAGCGGCGCGGCTTGCGGGTTTGGCGGCGCCGCAACCCGCAACAGCTCGCGGTGACGGTGGCTGTGGCGGGGGACGAGGGGAGGAGGAGGCGGGCGGCAGCTGAGGCCGGCGGAGGAGGGAGATGGGGCCGACGCACCAGCTCGCCGGCGTCGAGCCGCCGTCCAAGATAAGCAAGCTGAAGACGACGCCGGCATCCAGCGCCACCCCGTTGTCGACACATCCTCCGCCGCAATCCCAGTCCGGCGCCGGCGCCGCCCTTGACGTCGGTGTGGATCTTGGCGGAGATGGCGTTCCGGTACGCGACGGCCGGCCAGAGCCCGACGGTGACGGCCATGTCCTCGAGCGCCTCGACGACGGCGGCCATCCGCGGCTGCGCGGCCGACCTCCTACACCTGGCCTTCCCGTGTCGACGCCGCGCCCCCCTGCCCCGAAGCCGAGTCGTCCAGCATCCTCGAGCTATCCTTCTGTCAAGGTATCATCTTGGTCGTTGCTGGAACAATCCATCTTGTTGGTGTCCGTCTTTTGTTCGTAGAAATGCTTAGAAAGAACTTGCATGCTAGTCTGAGATGATTGCACTAGGTCGTGTTGTCTTGTGTTCGTACAAATTGTTCACGCATTCAACAGAGCGATGGGAGTTGGGAGCGTGGTGGCCTGAACTCATAGAATACATCGACTTGGGCTATGGTTGCTAAAATATGGGCGCGTTCGGCGTTTTAGAGGCTAAAATTTAGAGAGGTCTAAACAAAAAGAATCTTGTCTTAAATAAACTTTAATTACAAAACTAACTGCAGAATCCCCCCTCTAAATCGCGAGACGAATTTAACGAGGGTAGTTAAGCCGCGATTAGACGATATTTACTGTAGCATTACTGTAGCATCTCTGTAGCAAAACATAGATTAATTAGGCTCATTAGATTCGTCTCGTAAAGATGTACCCATCTGTAAAAAGGTTTTGTCATTAGACTTTATTTAATACTTCTAAATAATAAGATTCTCTTTAAAGCTAAAGTTTAGAGGCTCTAAAGTGACGCGCCGAACGCGCCCTATATCATTGCCTTGCCTGTAGAACCGAACCAGGAGGCACTGTCCCTGTCCCTTGCGTGGGAAGTCACAGGGAGCAGCAGAAGCAGGAGGCAGAGCTTGTGCTGAGCAGCCATCCCGGCAAGGGTAGGTAACAAGCAGGCTCCCGCTACGACGCCATGGTTATGAAGCCGTGGACGCCTTTCTGGAGCTCATGGATGCTAGTATGCTACTCCTATATGCTAGCGTGTTGTCAGGGCTGCGTCGGTCACGCATTGCAGCGCGTGGGCCAAAAGGGTCAAGCAACGCCGCGAGCCGCGCGCGGGTCAGAGCATCCCGTCCCCCCGCGGGCTAAATCGATTCTGTGGACGTCCTGCGCTGAGGAGCTTATCCCTGACGTCCAAACGAAATTGAATGCAACGCGTCATCCGGGGGACGGGATCTTTATGTGGTCAAGCTCCGGCAATCGAATTTTTATTATTATTTAAAGCTTTTTTAAAGTTAATATTTTAAAAATAAACTGTATAAAAATATATTTTTAAGATCTAGATCATTTAGTCACACCAAATTAATTGGCGTGATCAAAACAACGGTCACGCCCAGTTGATCAGCGTGACAGCTCCACGACAGCGTAGAACGCCACGTCGACCGATACGGCGTGACCGGACTCACGGTAACTCCAACCAAGATGACGCGACTCAAAATCCGACGTGGAGTTCTACGCTGATGTGGAGCTGGTCACGCCAGTCAACTTGGCGTGACTGTATTTTTGGTCACGCCAATCGATTTGGCGTGACTAAATAGTTTAGATTCTGAAACTAAATTTTTGTACGGTTTATTTTAAAATATTAACTAAAAAATTTAAATAATAAAAAAATCCTCCGGCAACAGGTTTTTTGGATTCAGCCATTCGAAAGAGCAACCAACTTAAGACACGTTGGTCGAGCTCATGCTCTTTTCAAAACAGACTAGTATGGCTGCCAACGCATTTACGTGATTAGATTTGTTTAACTATTTAACTTATTTTTATGTATTATCAAAGTTTAAATGTATTATTAATTTTATAGTAATACATTTCTAACCTACCAGAAATAATTGATTGAAAAAATTTGTCGCCGAGTCCATCAATTTGAGTGCGTGATGAGTCACCATTTATCCCAGATTGTCTCTTATCTAAGCTGTAGCGTCCCGCCTTTCCGAGGCTGACCCCGCACACCTGGCAGTTCTCTAGGACGTCAAGGCTTTTCTCACAGACCAACACATGTCTTTTCTGCGCATTTTGTCCTCGCTCGTGCACACCCAGGAATGACGTCCCGGTCGGTCACCCATCCTGAAATTGCTCCAGGCCAAGCACGCTTAATCTCAAAGTTATTTCGAGATGAGCTTCTGAAAAAGAAGTTGCAACTTGTTTATATGAGTATTCTATTAATCCTATTAAGCCTTGGACTGGGATTTCACATACTCACCCCCTTAAAAGACCGACGTCCTCGTCGATCAACCCCAATCCAGGAACGTCCCCTCTTAGCCACGTCCATGCGTCCAGTGCCAGCGCATGTGCCATGCTGTGTGACCACTTTGGGCCCACACCAGCCATGCGCACCATGCCTGCGCAACTGCGCCCACACGCGCCCGTTAAATCGTGAGAGTCGGCTCTGATACCACTGTAGCGTCCCGCCTCCCCAACACCTGGCAGCTCTCTAGGACGTCAAGACTTTTCTCACAGACCAACACATGTCTTTTCTGCGCACTTTGTCCTCACTCGTGCGCATCTAAGAAGGACTTCCTGGTCGGTCACCCA
Source organism: Eragrostis curvula (assembly GCA_007726485.1). Taxonomy (NCBI): domain Eukaryota; kingdom Viridiplantae; phylum Streptophyta; class Magnoliopsida; order Poales; family Poaceae; genus Eragrostis; species Eragrostis curvula. The sequence continues at coordinate 37,024,062 of CM017445.1, read as the reverse complement.
TTCCGAAATTGCTCCAGGCCAAGCACGCTTAACCTTAGAGTTCTTTCGAGATGAGCTTCCGGAAAAAAAATTGCAACTTGTTTATATAAGTATTCTATCAATTCTATTAAGCCTTGGGCCGGGATGTCACATAAGCCATTTTATGTGATTCCTAATCTGACCTTGTTGCCCTAATTCTCACTTGCAAGGATCCTACTAATCTAACATATATATGGCATGTGGCATTTATACGTACAACTTCTAGCCTATAAGCATGCATGTTTGTTGTGACTAATAAAACATCCAAATACCAAATTCACATATGAACGCCGACCACAACCAACGCTGCAGCAAGCCGCTGCCCGCGTCGCCCGAGGCGTTCAGGACAAGGCGCAACAGGGTACTAGAGTTGCGCGTCTGGAAGCCGAATGCGATCCCTTCATTGTCGTTGATGAAGCTAAAATTGGTGGCGGCGTCGAGGACGCCCGTGAACCGCGTCCCGTTCCAGGAGCCAGAGCACCAGACCTTCGTCCGCGTCTACTTCATCACGACCGGACTCGGCGGCCATGGTTTGGACGGGATCCACCACGCCCGGAGCATCAAGTTTTTGCTGGGAGGACCGGAGGAGGGACGTCCAAGCGCGACCACGTTGTGTCCTTGCTCGAACAGCTTGGGAGTATTACTGCATGATGAGTTGCTACGTCCATGGACCATTGCCAAATAAGGAAGTTGAATCATGAGTCCGGTCGCTGGGTCCGCATATCCCCCTTTTAGCAAGGTCGTCCGCGGTCCGGCACCAAGGGCCCCGCCATTGCCTCGTGTTCTCTTGGTCGGCCTTTCGTGTTCCCTGCCTTACCTCTCTCTTCCATTCTGTCACTTCTTCGGCCTTTCGTGTTCCCTTCGTCGTGTTTTTTACGTTGATTATTCGCAGCAAATTAAAGAAACGCGCGTAGCCGCCCAATAGTGAGATCAGCCCCGGCTTGCCTCATAACACAGCTTTGAAGGACTAACCATCATCTATTGCTTGGAGGGAGGTGGTTGTATCATCAGAAAGAATGGCAACCAAGACACAATATGTCCTCTAAAGTTCTACTCCCCCCGTTCCAAAATACTTGGCATCCTAGTCATATCAAGTTTTCCTAAAATATTTGTCATTCTCACTTCTCGAGACACCTTTCTCTCTGTCTAATTAATATACCTTTATGTCTATCTCTCTCCTTATTTTCCATGCACCCACCTTTTCCATCTCTCCTTAATCCCTTTTCCACCTCTTCTAATTTTCATTTAGTACTCCTTTTAGTACTCCCTCCAAAATAGTACTCCCTCCATTTCAAAATGTGTGTCATTCTTGCATTACCTATTTTGCAAATTACATGTCATTCTTACTTCTTAATGCATATTTCCCTCTTCTCAATATAGTACATCTCTATCTCCATCTATCTCCTCCTTGTTTCTTGTGCACCTACTTTTTCCACCTCTTCTTAATTCCCGTGTCTAGAGCTAAAATGACATTTATTTTGGAACGAAGAGAATAAGTAGGATGATCCATCATAGTTTTATGCTCCACCCGTCCCAAAAAGCTTACTGTTTTTTATTTCTAGCTTTCTTTATGTGTTCATTTTTTGAAATCCCAAAAGGAGTGTTTAAGAAACTAGATTACTATAGATCTAAATTCTTTTGGTAAAGTGATGAACACAAAAAAAAAAGTATAGACTAGCAAGATGGAATATAATTTGCAGTAGACGTTAAAGAATAAGTATCTAAATACTAAGACTTTGACTCAAGTACAATCAAAGCCTTGCGATTCACATTTTTGGTCAGGTCTGTTGGGTGTTAAAGATCAATTTTTACAATTTGGTTCTTTCACTGTGAAAGATGGCACTCAAACTAGATTCTGGAAGAATAAGTGGCTAGATGATAGTACTTTAAGAGATAAATTTCCTATATTATATAATATAGTGAGAAAGAAGCATGATACAATATCAACAGTCTTCTGTTCAACTCCTCTTAATATACCTTTTAGGAAAGCTTTAGTAGGAGACAAACTGGTGGCTTGGCATGGTCTTGTGAATAAACTGCTTGACATAGAGCTAGTTGATGAACCGGATACTTTTAAATGGTCATTACTCCAAACTGGCAAGTTTACGGTCCAATCAATGTATGAAGCAATTTTAGACACAAGTGTTGTTTCTTATAATAGATATATGTGGAAGATGAAAGTACCATTAAAGATAAAGTGTTTCTTTGGTTTTTGCATAAGGAAGTGATTCTTACCAAAGATAATCTAGCTAGGAGAAACTGGAATGGGAATCAAGAATGTTGTTTTTGTAGTAACTTAGAGACTATACAACATCTTTTCTTTGATTGCAGTTTTGCTAGATTAATTTGGAGATTAATTGAACTATCTTTTGGTATTAAGCCACATGTTATTGTTGCTAACATGTTTGGTAATTGGATAGGTGGTTTTACAACTAAGGATAGAGGACTGATGCTAGTAGGAGTTGGTGCTATTTGTTTGGTAATATGGCGAAGCCAAAATGATGTTATTTTTGAAAAAAAATGCAATTCTAACTCCTATGCATGTAATATACAGGGGTACTTATTGGATGAGAACGTGGTCACTTTTTCAAAAGGAGAAAGGAAGAACTTCCATGCTCAAGGCGTGCCGACTTTTGGAGGTGGTGACAATGGATATCTTCGCCAAGCATGGGTGGAAGTTTGGTAATAAGTTAAGATGAACTATTTACCGTTTTGCATCCTTTTGCTTGGTGATTAGTTTTGTGTCTTATGGGGTAGACGAAGTCTACACATAGTGAAAGTTTGTAATAATGGACAACTAAATCTATTGAAAAATGGAGAGATCAGGATGCTCTCATTTACTTGATGAATATATTTCCCTTTATCTAAAAAAACTATTTGACCATTCAATTTTTTTATGCAAATATTTTTTATAATTTATTTTATCGTTGAAGATACTTCAATCATGATATATTTATTTTAATATTTACGTAAATCTTTTTAATAAAATGAACAGTCATACGTGATGTAAAAAAGTCAAAAGCATCAAATTTTTAGGACATAGGTAGTACAAGTGCATGGTTCACTACGGATCAGATTTCAGGGGTAGAGGATATCCCTGTTCCCCATGAGTCCATGACAGTGAGCCCCCGACTGTCAGATTTCAGCAGAGGATATGCTTCCCCTCATCCCATTTCAGGGCCAGACATATGGGTAGACTGAGTGAGGAGCGATATCAAAATTTCAACCAATCCTTAAAAACAACATGGGATGATCCGTTGATGAGTACACACGTAGTACAATATTTGCATGTGCACGAGTAAAGCGCAACGTACTGAAATCGGTGGCGGCGACGCGGACGTAGAGGTCCTGGCCGGAGTCTGGGAAGACACGGAGGTCGCCGAGGTCGCCGGTCCATCTGATGCAGCTGCTGGCGTTGAGGCTGGCATACGCCGTGCAGAAGCAGTTCCGCAGGCACCTCTGCCGGCACTGCTCCAGGCTTGTGGCGCCCTGGACAACCGCTGCGCTGGTCGTCTCCGGCACCTTGGCGTGCCGCACCACCGCGAATTCATCGGTGCCGTAGGCGCAGTCGAGGCCAGTCTTCCGCCCACACCCGTCCCACACGGGCGGTGACGACCGCGGCGTGAATCCTTGCAGGCACGAGCACAGGGGGACGCTGTTGGCGTTGCACACGCTGTTGGGCCCGCACAGCGACACGGCGTCGCACTGGTCCCGGGGCGCGTACCACTCGAGGTTCCAAGCGCCCCCGGCCTCCGACTCCGACCACGTCCAACGCTGTAGCAGGCCGCTGCCGGCGTCCCCCGAGGCGTTGAGGAAAAGGCGCGACAGGGTATTAGAGTTGTGCGCCTGGAAGCCGAAGGCGACCCCTTCATTGTCGTTGACGAAGCTCAAGTTGGTGGCATCGTCGCGGACGCCTGTGAACCGCGTCCCGTCCCAGGGGCCGGAGCGCCAGACCTTCGTGGAGCCGTTCCAAACGAACAGCTCCGGGACAGCGCCGGACGTGTCTAGCTTCAGCGCGACCGGACTTGGCGGCCACGGGTCGGACGGGATCCTCCACGTCTGGAGCGTGGAGTTTGCGCCTGGAGGAAGAAGGTCCAATCCCGATCCGACCCTCATCCCCGGGAGCACCGTGCCCCAGGGGTGGTCGAACCCCTGCCACAGCGCGTAGCCGAGTGAGCCGTAGACGAGCAGGTTGCCGTTGTCCAGGAGCTTCGCGCCCGAAATGACGTACCCCCGCGACTCGACACGCCAAAACGGTATGGCGTTGGGGGACATTATCGCGAATGATCCGTCGGTGTCGTTGATCAGGACCGAGGCACCGGCGTTCTCCTCCACGCTGCCGGAGAGGGCCTTGTCGGGGTTGGCGACCCACACAACGGTGCAGGGGGTCACCCGCGCGTACCAGACGCCGAGGTAGGTTTGGTCGGAGCCCGGCGGGGTGAAGAAGCCCAACACGAAGCTGCCGGAGCCCGAGACGAGCGTCTCGTTGCCCATCAGCGGTTGGCCCTTCGTGATGGTGTCCCTTCTCGTGGGAAGCCGCAGGGAGCAGCAGAAGCAGGAGTAGGCAGAGTTTGTGCTGAGCAGCCATCGCGGCAAGCGTAAGTAACAAGCAGGCTCCCGCTACGACGCCATGGTTATAAAGCCGTGAGTGGATGCCTTTCTGGAGCTCATTGCTAGCGTGTTGTCCGGGCTGTGTTGGTCACGCATTGCAGGCTGCAGCGCGTGGGGTAAAAGGCGTCAAGCAACGCTGGGAGCCGCGGGTCAGAGCATCCCGTCCCCCACGGGCTGAATCGATTCTGTGGACGTCCTGCGCTGAGGAGCTTATCCCTGACGTCCAAACGGAATTGAATGCAACGCGTCGACCGGGGGACGGAATCTTCAAGCGGTCAAACTCCGGCAACCGATTTTTTATTTTTTTTATTTTTGATTCAGCCATTCGAGGGAGCAACCAATTTGAAGCTCTTGATTTTTTTTGGAAAAGCTGATTTTTGAAGGGTTTAGAAATCGTTTGGCAAAACATCTCCTCTTGTTTTTTAGCTTCATCTTTGGAAAGGATGAAAGTTGTCAAATGTCCATGGTACTGTTGTCTATTTAATCTTGTTTTTGTGCTTTCACGTAGAATGATAGAGGAATATAATCACTTTTTTTTAAGAATAATGTTTACAAAAGGACCAAATTGCAGTTACTATGTCAATTGACTACTCTCTTTTGATAGTTGCTACCTCAATTGCAATTGCCTTAAGGCGGAGCAAATTATTTATGTCGGTACCAAGACCTCCGAAGCTAGGAAATGGAAGGGGGTGCCTGGTGCTTATTGCAAATATGCTTCAGTGATGACCGACGCGACGCAAGTTACCTGTCATTTTTAGAGTGTCATAGAACAAGTAACCACCGACGAAGAGGTAGGGCCAGAAGAGAATAATATTTGTTTTGAGTCTTATTGATTTGACAAATCTACCAATGACACATACATTTGTTGGCTTAATTAAAGTTTTTTATTATCCAGTTATATATACTATACTATCATCTAAATTGTAAATATCAATTTGAACCTTTTAGACACGTGCGTCGCACACGTGCATTGGTACTAACGAACTAAAGCGTTCTGGTCATTGAGTTTCGGAGTTTCCTCTGCAGCCTCATGAAAATCAGACCCTCATCCTTATTGGCAAATCTAGGAGGAAAGACGGCAAGACCACTCAGACAATCGGGTTACCAGTTGTAATTGGCGCCCACAAGCTTGCAATTACAAACCATGAATCCAGCTATCGTGTCACTGCATGATATATGTTTGACAGCAACTGTTAATGGAGTTTTACCTATTCTGATGAAATCATTTAGCAACATTATTGTATTATGAGATTGATCAAGCAAGAAAGAGTCTCCTTATCCCCTTATAATTAGTTATTTTAGATAGATGAAGAGATTCTCCTTTGTAATTTTATATATTTTTAAGTCACTCCAATTCTTATTGAAGGATATTGTTAATGGAGAAAGAGTAGTTTAGTTATTTGTGTGTTAATTTCTTCTATTGATGCAATAATGTTATATCAGTATTGGTGCTCTTAAATGTTTAATACCATAAGTTTTAGCTTTAGGCCTCTAAAGTTAACATTAAATTGGTGCTCTTGAATGTTTAATACTATATCACTATCATAAAATTTTGTTGGCTTAATTAAGGTTTTTTAGACACTTACGTGATGTACGTGCATTGGTACTAGTGATAATAAATAGAAGACGGAATTGTTGTATCTAGGCTAGCCGCCGGAGTCACCTTGCTAATTATACAAATCCAAAGGTAACACTACATATCATTGCCAATATGAAGCCCTTTTTTGGTTCTGCATGTTTTTCTGCGGGCCGTTTGTTGTGGCCAGGCGGCTTGACGCAGTATTGAACCGAGTTTTCCTTTTGGGCACTTCTCGGCCTCTGTTTTCGTTTCGTCGCAGCAAAGAAACGCGTGGTTGTGTAGCAAACCAATAATGAAACTGGCCTCTGCCTCATAGATTCAGAGAACTAACCATCGTCTATTTCTTGGAGGGAGGTGGTTGTATCACGTGCTCATCAGGACCTCAAGTTTGACAAGCACCTAAGTTTCATGAGATACTCGCATTGCTCTTGACGATGAGATATCTTTGCAGCCACTACAATAATCACCAATACAATTTTACAATGGGAAAATTTGCTGTGGCACACTCGAAAAACGTGGTTTCGGGTACAACACACCATAACTTCCCTATTTTACTCAGGCACACTCCAAAATCGTGGTTCCTAGCCACAACACACTAAAACACATTAAAATAGGAGAAAGTGATATTTTCAACTTTTTCGATCTCTTTGTACGAAATACATTAGAAGTTGAAACTTTGAACAAAGATAAAGTGTTGCATTCTCTACCCATATGATTTTTTGTAGATGTTTTTTTCAACTTTTCACATAGTTTGGTTGAAAAACAAAGATTTTTTTCAATTAAAAGTTATATGAAGAGTTGAGAAAAAATCTACAAAAAAATCACATAGATCAAGAGTGCAATAGTGTATAGTTGTGCAATAGTGTATAGTTGTGCAGAGTTTCAATTTGTAATGTATTTCTTGTAATGAGATAAAGCAGTTGGAAATATCACATCTCTTTGATTTAGTGTGCCACAGCAAATTTCCACAAATTTGCAGTGTGCTGTGCCTAATATCGCGAGTTGCGATGTGCTGTGCCCGAAACCACGTCTTTCTAGTGTGCCACAACAAATTTCCCCTTTTACAATATAGATCGCTATTGGTATGCTGCACCAACCAACCTTGGTCAGATCTTGGTGGCTGCAACTTTACCACTATAGTTGCCATGTGACCAATAATTACATGCGTCTCTGAAACTATATATATATATCAACAAAGACACCATCACTAACTACATGTGTGGTAACGAAAAGTTGTACAAGTTGGTCGCTAAAGGTGTGTTGTAAATCATGGAGTTGGAACTATAGGTGACGATTGATCCATATTTAGCAACCAAATTTCCACAAAATCGAAACTGAAATGAATTATTTTCCAGGCATCAGAGAAAGGAATGAAAATTATGAAATTTTCCGGAATGTTGATCCCATGCAGATTTGGACTGCCACCGAACCGGGCCAAGCCTAGTGAGCTTCGCACACATTGGTGGGCCGTTGGCTTCTGAAGAGAATTGGCCGGCCCAGTTCGCACAAAACGATGCAGGCCTATTGAGCTGGGCTCTGCAGATTTCAGTTTCTCCTGCGACGCCGGTCGCCTCGCGCGGCTCACGGTGAATACTATAGGTAAGGCGGGCTACAATTAAGCTTTGTTAGAACAATGTTTGAGATTCGTGCAACGGCTGAGATTCGCGCGGATGGAGAAGGGGAGGGCTGAGAGGATGCCACGTGTCGCACTCTGATTGGGGCGGGTTGAGAGGTGGAGAAAAAGAAACGAATTTCAAACTTTAAACACATTTTTCTCCTAAACCGTAAGTCCGTTTTCGAATCCGTTTGAACCTACGTGTTTGTTACAATTAATTCTACAAAATGAGATCTAATATGAATATTTTTTGAATTTTTTAAATTTTAAAATTTTTGTCAACATTTTGTTTACACTATATCAACATTTTGTTTGCACTATGTCAACATTTTTTAAAAAAATGTTGATTTCATTTTAAAAATGTTGAAATAGAACTTAAAAAATGTTGATTCTTTTATTTTGAAATGTTGACATTTTAACTTGAGCTGGGCTACCTAGATTTAATGGGCTAGTGGACCGATCTATCTAATGGAAATTGTAGGACGGCCTAAGTATAGGCAGTCCCCGCGGCTCACTGGTGAACAGCGGCGCTCGCCGGCCACCCACACGGTGCATCGGTTCGTTCCGGGCTAGTTTGCCTGAGGAGCGAGTGATAGAGACGGCGGCGGAGGAGAGTAGGCTGAGTGGTCGGGAGGCGTGCCCCCGTGGGCGAGGCGGCGGACCCGGGAGAAGTTCGGCGAGGGGGCCGGCGGTGAGAAGTGGAGTTGCTTGCCGGATCCGCAACGGTCCCGTCACCCCGTGGGTGGACGGCTAGGAACTTCAACTCATGGTATGTGTTCTCATGCAGGGGATCATTTCTCAATTTCCGCCGCCACCACAGCCGTAATCAAACTGGATTAGGCTCTCGGCGCCGACCGCAATACGAGGTCTTTACTCAGCCCAGCACATCATTTTGCTTTAAAATGCATCTATTCAGTGCTATTAGGATTTACGATACGTTTTAGTACATTTTTCCCTCACCTATCCAGTGTTAGAGCCTATAACTGAACAATTACAATCCACAAACACAAGATAGTACAAAGCAAAACAGAATCAATGCCACTCCAGTATTGTACTGTACAATATGCCGTGGTCCATTCAATAGGGAACATGGCCTGCTAGCGACCCTCCACCATGGTGATGGTCATGCTGTCCACAATGCTGCAGTCGGGCCTGCTCGACGTGGTGTCCTCTGTTGCAGCTCTTCGTGCTGCGAAGCCAGGCTGCTTGGGAGTTGGCAACGAGGCAATGTCAGTGCTGGCTAGCATCAGGAGCACCTGGGACATCAGAGGACGATCTTCTGGGTTCTCTTGCACGCACAAGAGCCCCACTTTGAGGCATTTAAGGACTTCATCTGAGTTGAAGGAGCCTTTCAGGTTTTCGTCAACTAAATCTAGGCTTTTTCCCTCAACCAATAAACTCCAGGCCTATTACAAAATTCAGATGAGTTAGTGTTACATTGAGTTAGAGAACGTTGCGTTACTTGTAAAATTGGTAAGATGGATGAATGCTCACATGTGCTAGAAGGTTGAGGTGGCCAGAGTAGCTATAGACTCCTCGGTTCCTGATACCAGTAATGATCTCCAGCACTATGACACCAAAACTGAACACATCTGATTTCACGGAGAACACTCCATCCATTGCATACTCAGGAGCCATATAACCACTGTAGTTTACCATGTAAACATCATCAACATTAGGATATTAACTTGCACAGCTATTGTTTGATAATTTGATGTCGAATAAGCAGGAGCATTAGTTACTTACTATGTGCCAACCACTCTGAGAGTATTGATTTCTGTCTCATCATTGCCGAATATTCTTGCCATACCGAAGTCTGAAATTTTAGGGGTCATCTCCTTATCCAGAAGAATGTTACTTGTCTTCAGGTCTCTGTGGATGATTCTATACCTCGAGTCCTGGTGGAGGTACAGTAAACCTCGGGCAATTCCCTCTATTATACGATATCTTGTTTGCCAATCGAGTAGCATGCTCTTGGATTTGTCTGATAACATAGATGGATTACTATTTCATCCTTGAATGATTATGAAATTTGATGCCTAGAAAAGTTCAGAGCATACCAAATAGGAAGTAGTCCAAGCTTTTGTTTGGCATGTATTCGTATATAAGTATCTTTTCTTGTCCTGAAATACTGCACCCAATCAGGCGAACAAGGTTCCGATGCTGGAGTTTCGCTATCAACATAACCTCATTCCTGAATTCATCAAGACCCTGTATTGATGTTCTCGAAAGCGTTTTTACAGCTATTTCTTGTCCATCCTCAAGCTTACCCTGAAATTTTGAGATGGAACATTCGTTATCAGGTATGTAGTTGTAATAGTCAGTAGTTTGAAAAACTAGAAGATGGTGGACATTGCTATTTCTCTGGAACTACAAGTGATGCCCTGTAATACACAATCATGCTGAAATTACTTATAAACCTTATGCTTGGTAATGCTTAAAAATCATTAGATGTTCCTTCACTGGGACTACTATATAGATAGAGAGATTGGTACCTTGTACACAGGCCCAAAGCCACCTTCACCCAGCTTGTTGCTGGTTGAGAAACCCTCTGTGGCTGTTACTATTGTGTCATAATCATATATTGGGAGTTCCAGTTCATCCCCATGATCATTTCTCTCAGTAAAGCCTTGCCTGCTGCAGGAACCACCACTCCATGTGTTTGATCCTTGGAAGTTGGAAAATGTCAATGTCAGAATGGCACCACAAACACTTTGCTTGTGTTGTCGATGTTTCTACGTTTGTAAAAAGAAAATGCATTTTTTTCACTTCATGAAAGCCAACTGTCTGCAAAAATTGTAAGCTACCTGGTTTTCTTGATTTATTTCTCTTTCCTCTCCATATGAAGAACCCTGTTAGTGCTAGAACAACAATTGCAGCTGCAGCTAGGCTGGCAATTATTGCAACCATAGTAGAAACCTTCTTCTTTGACTTGATTGAATCTGTTAAAAAAAAACATAACTAATAAGGTTCAACATGCACGCAGTTACTCCAAAGACTTTAATAACTGGGTATTACTTAGATGACGATCGATATACTCTTTCCATCTTCATATTGTCCAGGACAGCAATTTCGGTTCATTTTTTGAACTAGAATTGTTGTCCTAATGACAACAATTTGAGGACAGAGGGAGTACTCAGTTGTATAAAGCTTTATACGAGGATATGATTTGTGAGCACTCCCTTTGCTTATGAAATCTTGACATTCCAATTGCACCTGAGTGAAGAATATTGCTAAGAAAACATAGTTATAAATTGCATTTTTTAAGGAAAAATGCTTCATGTTGAATTTTTTCGCTTTGGAACATATATTCTAAAATATTGGTGCGGAATCTAGTAAAACTGTAGCATTATTCCATTGCTTGGTCTGTTTCCTTTCGGATACATTTAAATTTCAGTGCCCGATATTTTGCAGGGTTCTATGCTCACTTGTCAATATAAAGATAATTAACCACATGGAACAATAAATGTTGTTTCATCAAGTGATTTCTGCAACCTTTGCTTTTGGAGAACTGGATATCATGGGATGAACTACCAGTCGGTGGTCCTGCCATTCCAATTACCCAATGCTTCAAAAATCTGGGACCTCGTATGTGGAATTCTGGACACTACAGACAGAGAGGAGGTCCACGCCTTGCATGGGCACTGGTACTATGGATCTGGGATGCCTTGTAATGCAAAAGTTCGTCATGTGGAGAATGATTTAGTTTACATAAATAGAAGACGACTGATATCACTATTGGCATGTCTTGGTCCGAAGTATGTCATAATTCCTGACCAAAACACATGTACAATGATTGATGAGCCCTAACTTTTTGCTGGCATAGATCGATTTCCATGTGCTGAATTAAGTGATATGTCAGTGATTTTTTACCAATCGTGAGAACAAACATGATGCCACATATACTGCAGAGTTAGACTTGGAAACAGCTGCTGGAATGGCCATGTCGCAATGGGGATAATGTGCAGTTTCATACTGATGGTTGGCTTCCCTAGACAGTGCCTACAGTTAGGCAGGAAGCAACGGTGGAATTTACCCGTGTCTAGCCTTTAAATCAGGTGCGGTGCTATAAAGTAGAAAACCAAGGAGATCTTGACCACAGCAACAGCACTGTGCACTTTTGGACTGGAGCACTACTACTTATTTGGATCTGCAGAAGGTTTCACATGGACCAACCTGCTAGTGCCTAGTTGTGATTTGTTATTTGTGAAAGCAACAACGTCCTTTGTGATGGTAACAGCTTATCCAGGTATGTTGATTCATGATGTCTGCCTACTTTTGTGACATTTTTGAAGAGCAGATTATTTGTATGGTTTAATAAATTCCTTTCTATTGGAGCTTATGGTTGCTAGTTTTATTTAAGCCTGACACCTTTTGTGTTGTAGGAGACTAATGCCTTCTGTTGAATTTTCACTCAGGAAGTTTAATTGCAATTTCTCTTTGTAAACTACCCGAAAAGATGGTTTAAACAGATATAATTGCTGATGTCCGGACAAATGCATTTTTTTTAATCAGCAGCAGATCAAATTGCATGCAAAACTAGCATACCTTTCAGTAGGTCTACTGCATCACACCATGCATAAATCATGAATGACCTTTATTCCCACTAGAGCCTTCACCGGGTACCCGTTAGCCTTATTTACCCTCCCTTTCCATGTTTCTTTTTTGGTTGATATATAGGGAAAAAGGGAAGGGGGGGGGGGGGGGGGGGGTTATAAAAAACAGTCACTCGTGTGAAAGAAAGAAAAAAACAGTTTTATCAGAGAAACATATATGAGTTTCGGCATGGCTGATTCATTATTTCTTAATGTTCCATGTTAGAACAAAAAAATTGTGGACTCTACAGACCCAACATTCAATACTAATTTCCAGAAACAATATTCCAGAAGGGTGTAGCATGCGTGTTGCATTCTTTTGCTTAAGAATTATAATAAATGGGTGCTTGAGTTCACAAACAAGTTTTACTCTCTTACATTCTGTTGACAATTCCGCAGGAAATCACTATGGCATTTTACTTTATTTAGAGCCATAAGGCATGATATTGCTGCTGGAAATCATGTGAACTGGAGTATCATCTTACACGAATCAACACAGAAGCAGCAGCAGTTCCCTACATGAATGCAGGATCTCGCCTGGACTTTGGACTGTTGGTTGTTTTGATATGAACTCCAGAGTCTCAATCAGTTGAAGCACATGATGTTGTACTAGTACCTCTCAAGCAACAACAGTCCCATGAATGCATATACTCCCTCCGTTTCAAATTATAAGCAGTTTTGACTTTGGACACGGTAACTAAGAAGGGATGAAAAAGGTGATAGGCACATAAAACAATGAGCAGTGAAAGAGGAGAGAGATAGAGATAGACACAGGAAACGATACACTGGGAAGTGGGAAAGTTGCATGGGGAATCGAGAACTACTTATATTTTGACAAAAAATTTGAATGCTAGAACTACCTATATTTTGAAACAGAGGGAGTACTATTTTGGGTATGTCAATTATTTTGCAGCTAAGTTATTTTGATGATTTCCTTTTAAAATGCAACACGCATGCTGCAGGCTTGCAGCAAACAAAGAAGAAAACAGTTAAGGTTTATCCTTCTTTCCATCTAATGATTCTCTTTTGATCACACAACATACACAATGTGCAAATTTTCCGCTTTCTTCTTGTTGAATCTAATGCATGTCTAGTCATTCTTTAGTTCTCAATTCCCAATTACTGTGGCAGAAAGGACATCCTCTTTTTGTCTTTTACATCATTTCTTCTTTTTGGTGTTTCTGCCCTCTTTTCTTCCTTTCTTTTAGTATTTCTCAGATCATTTTTCATGGATAATGCCTTATGCATGCAAACTTCACCCGGAAATCACCTTGACAATGTCATAATTTAGGATTTATATCAGGATTTGGATATGCTGACGCTTTGTTCTTAGAAATATGGCCCATACTTTGTTTTCAATGTTTCATGATTTGTTACGGTATTTGGACCTTCTAATTGGTCGCCATCATACTTTCTGAAAGAATTTACTAATGCACCACGAGCCAACAAAAAAAATGGGGGCTGAATGAGATGTATCATCAGTGACTTGAACTGCCACAACACAAAAAATGTCGGTTTTTATGTCTCTTTTTGTGACCAAAAAAATGCCGTGCGCGGTTTGCTTAGCATTAGTAGGTTTGGTAGATCAGATTGCGACTGGAGCCATGCGATAACAGCCCCACATTATAAAGTGGACATGGACACGCTATTTGGTCGGGTCAATTTTCTGTTTTCTCATGTGCTGCTATATGAAGCATTAACTGTTCATATTCATGATTGGACAGGCACCAAAGTCATCTCAAAAGGTCCAGAGTTGCTTGGAGTTCAATCGATTCCATATCTATCAAATCACCTATGCTATTCTCGCTTTGTTGGATTTCTACGTAGAGGAGAAGCTTAAAGACCTAGGCAAACACTGTACTGGAATCTTATCTCATTCGGGCAGCAAAGTTCAATTTGTGTCTAGCTATGTATATATGCCTGCCTATTTTGTTCACAGGTCTCCCCCATCTACATCACAGAGTGCGCTTGAATATTTGGATTCTACCGACGTGTGCAACCAGGACACATCAGAGAGATTATGTTCCGAAATTCAGGCTTTGCTTATCCATGGCACGGCCAAATAGGTTCCAGAATTTCTTGTGCATTAACAGTAAAAACAGTAAGAAATTGGATTTGTGGCAATTGGATTTGCATAGGTACGCGTACTAATGAGACGAAGATTTTTTCCCGCCCGACGGTTACGATTTAAGGTTGACAAGCTATTATTGTCCTTTGTCCGGTGGCATGGGATGTGCTTCTTACACATGGCAGTGAGACCACATACATGAAAGTGACTGCTCTAGCAGCAGCACGAGTGGGAGATATAAAAAGAATAAAACATAATAGGTTCTCGTTTCTTGATTCTTCACTGCTGTTTGATGGGGATAAACTCAGGTCCCGGAATGATAACTCGAATCAGATGCCTAAAGAGATCTGTAGTCTTTTTTTTCCCTCCCCAAATCCCAACTAAAAGAGACTGAAATTGAATAGCTCTTCCACGTTCTCTAAAAGTAAAGGTGGTACGCTAAAAGTTTGTTTGAAAAAAAGAGAAGGCTTTTAGCATTTAATTAGGAACTTTTAGAATTTATACTATCTAAACCTATGATGAAACATGTATGCATGGTTGGTTGATGCTAAGATTTCACCAACTGACACGAATCATGGCAGGGCAGAAAGAGGAAACGAAGGTAAAGTGACTGGGAGTACGTAAGGCGATGTGGAGTGCAACAAACGTACCGAGATCCGCGGCGGCGAGGCGGACGTAGAGGTCCTGGCCGAATCCCGGGAACACCCGGAGGTCGTCGAGGCCGCCGGTCCAGATGACGCACCCGCGGTGCCCGGGCTCGCCGCTGAGGTTGGCCCTGGCGTACGCCGTGCAGGAGCAGTTGCTCAGGCACCTCCGCCTGCACTGCTCCAGGCTGGCGTCGTAGTCCACCACGGCCGTCGTCGTGTCGGGCGCTTTGGCGTGGGGCAGCACCACGAACCCGTCGGTTCCGTTGCCGCAGCCGAGCGGCGTCGCGCGCACGCACCCGTCCCGGCCGTCGCGCAGCGCCCACGACGCGGGCGAGCGCGGCGTGAACCCGCGGAGGCAGGAGCAGACGGGGACGGTGTTGGTGTCGCACACGCCGTTGGGCCCGCAGGGGGAGACGGCGTCGCACTGGTCACGCGGCGCGTACCAGTACAGCGTCCACGCGGCCGCCGACGACGCCCACGCCCACCGCTGCAGCAGCCCCGCGCCGCCGGCGCCGGCCGTGCTGTTGAGCGTCAGCCGCGTGAGGATGCTGCTGTTGGGCACCTGGAAGCTGTAGCTCACCTCGCGGCCCGGGTCGTTGACGAAGCGGAAGGTGAAGCCCTTGTAGGTGACGGTGTCCGGGACGCCAGTGAACTGCACGCCGTCCCAGGGACCCGACCGCCACACCTTGGTCGCCCCGTTGTAGACGAACACCTCCGGGTCGCCGGACGTCTCCATCAACGCGACCACGTCGCTGGGCGACGGGTCGGACGGGCTGGTCCACGCCGTCAGCGTCATGTTCTTGCCGGCGGCGAAGTCCACCCCGACCCGCATCCCGGGCAGCATCGTGTCCGTCGGGTGGTCGAACCCCTGCCACGCCACGCGGCCCCGCGCGTCGGCCACCACTAGGTTCCCGTCGTCCCGGATCCGCGCCGTGCACGAGCCTCCTCCGCCGCCGCCGCCCGCCGAGGACCCCGGCGGCGGGGGGGAGACCGACCAGACCACGGTGGCGTTGGCGTCCGCGACGGCGAGCGTGCAGTCGCCGGAGACGGAGAGCGCCGAGCCGGCGTTGTCCGCCACCGCGCCGCGCAGGGGGTTGGCGCGGTTGGCGACCCAGACGACGGTGCGCGGGTTCACCTTGGCGTACCACACCCCGACGTAGGTGCCGTTGGAGCCCGGCGGGGAGAAGAAGCCGAGCGCGAAGACGCCGGCGCCGGACGAGACGAGCGTCTCGTTGCCCCGGAGCGGCTGGCCCGGCGCGATGGCGTCCCTGGCTCGGGACGCCGCGGGGAGAAGAAGCAGGAACAGGAGCAGGGCGGGGTAGAGGCGGTGGTAGCTGGCCGTCATTGTTGCGGCGAGTGGAGCGGGCTCGCGTCCCGACGACAGCATCGCTATGATTGTACCATGCTCTGCTCATATGTTCAGGTCAGCTCCGTGGCAGTGTCCTTTTTGTTTGGAGGTGACAGGTGAGTGGCAGATTTGGGCTCTGCGAGGTTCCCAATCTGGCCCATAGATAGCGATACTTCGTCGGGTAAGAAATGACATAACAGATGGGCTTGTATTGGGCTGGTATAGTGATATTTCACTTGGGCCTATTTTTACTATGTAGTTGGGCCATGTATCTGTCTCCATGTCAGCTCTCCCCAAAAATTTGTTCATCCAACAAGATGCATGCACTGTCATTTTGTTTTTTTTTATATATAAAAAAGTAAGATGCGTGCATGCCACCGTTTTCCGTGAAAGTTCTCTCCCATGGGTCGGTGATCACGATTCACGACCTAGGGAAAAGAGATCGACCACATCATTTCCTGTGTCGGTGACCACGAGCTAGAGATCTACAATGTCCGCGTTCTATAGTTCAGTGCACCGATGGACCTATCATCAGTTGCCGAAAGAGGAGCAGCAGAAAGAAACCGCCGTGCGTGATGGCGAGACAGCCTTCAATTCCAAGCCACACACCAACACGAACGTTCCATCCATGCAAACACGCACACGCATGAGCTTGTTCTGTTCACGCTGGAGCTCCATTTTCTCAGTGCCCAGCGACTGGGGAGAGAGAAGAACTGGGCAACGTACGGGAGAAAAAAATTAGAGCAGCGCAGCGGAAAAGGAATAGATGTGGCACGTGCTCCAATCCGTTGGAGGCACTTGGTCTCGTCGCCTCCGAGGCACATCATTAAGCTGCTGCTTTACAACGAAGGCATATGTGCGTGATGATGGATGGGAAATCTTGACTCGTAGGTGAAATCAATGGTCGACCTGCACGCCAGACCCATAACACTCAGATGAGCCTTTCAGATAGTTCTGTTAGACTTGCAGGATCAATCAGCTTAAGTAATTGAACCACCACAGAGGAGAATCATGATCTATACCTCCGACTTGAGCTGCCATTTCTCTTTTCTTCTGTTCTTGCTTGATTCTTTGTCTGGAGTTCACCAATCCCAGAGTTTGCAGCAGCAAGTTGATTGGACTTAGGGCAGTGACGTTTCTATGGTGTTGGCATCATCAGTTCTGCCTATAAGAGGTTCATCCCCTTATATAGCTGCTGTACACTGGGGGGTAACACCCCTGGTGTGTTCTAGGGCTTCCAATCAAGACCTCTTTATTTATTAGGGCAAATGACTGCTGGTTGTGTTCACACCTAAACCATAACCATTTGCATGGTGATCACATTCACACCAACAAGTTCTAGCCAGCTTATCAGCTGATCGGAAGGTTACTACTAGTTGATTAACCCGTTTCATGGCTTAATTCCCTGTCCGAAGTGACAACAATGATGGTGCAGGTCAGCCAACCTGCACGTTTCAGTCCGTCCAGATTGCACTCTGCACGGATGATATGGACCGAGCCATTGAAATCCCTGCCACCAAAGGGCAACCGCATCTGCTGTCAACAGCTTCCAGAACCATGGCCTTGCCCGTCACCGTCAGGGTTGTTGGTGAAAGTGAGGTAAGGATGCGTCCTGATGTGGTTGAAGATGAACCAGAGCTCGAGGCTTCATTCCATCAAGCTTAGAGAGTTAAAGACGATTTGTTGGCTTATAAATCAGTATGCGTTAGCTCTTCTGCAATTTCTTTTCTGAACAAATCCAAAGGAACCTTTCAATTTCTTAACTGGCATGCGTGACGCGTTGTATTCTGCTGTTAAGTGTTGAGGTACAACTGAAGCCTGAATTCTCCAGCATTTCTCACGCACAGATCATCAGCCTTGACATCTTCTGTTGGTTCTGAATTTCTGATGCAGCCATGACGTACCGATACACCTGTCACTCCGTGCAGAAATTATGCCTGTGCAATGGCCTCGCCGCTTAATCTGAGCCCTTGATTCTCCCATTGATCCCGCGCGTGACGTGGCTCTCTCCACGCTGGATCCACTTGGCACCATCTGCGTGTCAAACCGGACGCGAGCAACGGCCGTCCCCTATAAATACGGTCTTCCCTTCCCTCTTCTGCACGCACTGCCTTCATCGAACCCATTAAACAAAGCCAAGGCCAGCCTCCTCCTCCGTCCAGATCTCAGATCCGACGAGCTCCACCGAGCCTTCTGCAATGGCGGTCAAGGTCTACGTCGTGTAAGCATTCCCGCCACCCACTTTGTCTTGCATCGAACTGATGATCAGTGCACAGTTTCCCCAGCTACTGTTAGTTCCCTGATCATGGTGTGTTTGTCGTCAGACATGATTCTCAATTCAGCTCTGAATTTTTTTTTTGAGTAATCAGGAAAAATCACAATTCGTCAGTGTTCTGCTCTGTTCACCACGATATACGTCTAGAAGTTTTCAGTTTTGATCGTTGCAATAGCGTCTAGGATCAATGAACTTGAGGCAGTTGAGAGGTTTAGGCTCGTGAATAATTAATTGTTCAGTTTTTTTGTCTGTCAATGTCTCAGTCATGGTAGTGGGCTTCTCCCCTCCCTGACGGAACTGAAGGGGACTGCACCAAACGGTGGTAGGAGCTTTCATCCTGCGCTAATGGTGCACAGGCCCCTTTACTTGAAATATTTTCGTCGTGTCGTGGGAAATGCTTGTGTATTTGCGCCCGGCAGTGGTGACGTCTTGATTTTATTTTTCTGTTTTATTTTTTGCGACGTCTAGTACTTCTTTTATACTAACTATTTATAAAGTTAACTAGTGGTTCAATCATCACTTAAAGTGTGACTTATTGCGGTTGATTAGGCTTTTGTATCAAGGACAGCACAGCTTTGGGAATCATTTTATTTAGTGATGTATCCGGTCATGATTTTCAGTGGGGTTTAAACTGCTGATGGAAAAATCATGTTGCCAATGGATATTCTTATCATACTGAAAGTTAGAGTAGAATATGATAAGTAAAACACACATTTTAGATAACTGAACTCAAGTTTAATCTATCATATTCAAGAAGGCACCTTTATATTAGGTTAGAACTGACCTGTAATTTCAACTAAATAAAATTATTCATCATTTGCAAATTAAATGTACCTATAAATTATTTACGATTTTTTTCTTTTATGTCAAATATGTATCAGTTACGTGGGATGAAAAGCGTAGCCAAATCTTGAAAATTGGCCTCAACATGCAAGCAATTTGTGAATTTTCTGTTATCTCCTGCTCCCTCTGATTTCTTCCTTAGTTAAATTTTCAGCTAAAAGAGTTATCCTAATGCCAGCAACTAAAAAACCGACAAAAAATAATAAATGGAGTTTTTGGCTCGTCCTATTTTTTTTCTCTCTTTAAAGGTGCATATTTCATCAGTTCCATTGGTTGCAATTATAGTAGGAACTGACCAAAAGTTACAAGTAAAATTTCATTTAATTTTCGATTGGATAACTAAAAGTTATAGCTTTTTCTCAATTGCTTTCCATGGCAATATTCATCAATCGTTAGTGTTTCTAACATATACAGTTTTGTATTAATTTTTTGTGCCTTTATTTCTGTCGTTGTATTCGAACTTCTAGAATGACACCTATTATAGTTTTAGTGCTATTATTCCTGTTTCTATAAGCAATCCTGAATAATGCAGTGCCTAATTAAAATGTGCCGCCTTTTCCTTTTGTGGGCAATTATGAAATCCACAAATGCCCTTTTCTTTTGATGTGGATTTTCCACTGCAATAGTACAATTCCACTGTCTTCTGATGTCCATCCATGTTGGCTAGCTCGCTTTGCTTCCCAGTGTCAAACCAACACATGGACCTTTCACTTGATCAACATTTTTGTATGTCTTGCTTATTGGCATCCCAAAAACCAAACAGTTCAGAACTAATATTCAAATAACATGCCCATATATTTCATTGTTTTTTTAATACCCGAATGTAAGAATATTTCATTTTTTAGCATAGTTGATTGTCTAGTACCTTCTCTTTTTTTTTTCTTTTGAAAAGTTGATCATTCTCGGTGCATGCATACTGTTATTGCCAAACAACATTTTATCTGTCAATCAACATCACATCTCTTTTTTGCTGAAGTCGCATCTATAAACAACCACCCTAATATCCTTTAAACAAGTGATAATTCACTGTTTTTAAGTTTTGTTGTCTGAATGGGATCGTCCAACTACCCAAAAGTGAGACCATCTAGAAGCCTTTGAATAAAAGATGGGAAACACTTGTTTTTGTTCCTAGTACACCTTTTCACCTAAATACCCGATTGAAACTCGAAAATAAATTATGAGTAATCTCCCCTCCATTGGACCTTTGCTTTGCTAAAAAGTAGTTTATTCTTTATTTTTAATCTTGAAGGACAATAAGATGAACTTGTATCCATAGGATAACTTTGCTGAACTAATTGGATTACATAGGTTACAGGTGCCAATTTGTGGAACATATATGTTGTTTCATCATTTGTTCCTTTCTGTATCAAAACTTCGATCTCTGATACAATCCGGCTTGATATGATGCCGTTATTCTTTCTGTGTATAAGCTTCCTTCTGTTCCTACAGTCTCGAAAAAAGCTTCACTCTGTTTACATAGGTTCCTAAATGTTAATTATATATTCAGTGAAAGTAGTAGTGTTCAGTGTTGAATCGGTTTAGTTCTTTCGCGTCCATCATTAAAGCAGTAATGACATTTTCAATAGGTTTTACTCCACGTACGGACATGTTGCCAAACTAGCTGAGGAGATCAAGAAAGGCGCCGCCTCTGTCGAAGGTGTTGAAGTGAAAGTATGGCAGGTCAGTCTCAACAACCATGTGGTTTTGATGCTTGTCAAGGGCAAATCTAGCAATGTGTATATGAGTCACGAATGATTTACTCAGCGTCGTGAAATTCTGGTTTACTTGCTTGTCTCTCTGCTTCTGATGAACCACATAAACCTCACAAGGTTTTCTTTCTTTTTTTCTGCTTTACCGTACAAAGGTACCTGAAATTCTGTCTGAAGAGGTGCTGGGCAAGATGGGCGCGCCACCGAAGACCGACGCTCCGGTGATCACGCCGCAGGATCTCGCGGAGGCCGACGGCATCCTCTTCGGGTTCCCCACGCGGTTCGGTATGATGGCTAGCCAGATGAAGGCGTTCTTCGACGCCACAGGCGGGCTGTGGCGGGAGCAGAGCCTGGCCGGCAAGCCCGCCGGCGTCTTCTTCAGCACCGGCACCCAGGGCGGCGGGCAGGAGACCACGCCGTGAGTCGCCGACCTCACCTGTCACATAAACCTTGCATTATTGCACGAATTGATCACGTCACGTTGATTTATGCTGACGATTTTGTTTTCTCGGTCAGGCTGACGGCGGTGACGCAGCTGACGCACCACGGGATGGTGTTCGTGCCGGTGGGCTACACGTTCGGCGCCAAGCTGTTCGACATGGAGTCGGTGCACGGCGGCAGCCCGTACGGCGCGGGCACGTTCGCCGGGGACGGGTCGCGGTGGCCGACGGAGGTGGAGCTGGAGCACGCCTTCCACCAGGGCAAGTACTTCGCCGGCGTCGCAAAGAAGCTCAAGGGCGCCGCCGCCTGATCATCGCGTCGTCTCTACATACGTACGCACCGGTGCAGCATCTAGCTATTCTCGTGGAACTTGCTAGTTTAATTAGTCTGCACGACGGCGCGAGATACGTCGATGTTGTTGTGGCTTCGATTGAACTGGTTGTGAATTTGGTATGGGGATTGTTATAATTAATTTGTGTTTGATATCATCATGTGACATGTCCCTATATTCCTATGCCCTTCCTTTTGCTTTTTTTTTAGCGCTAAAATGGCAGGTGCTCTGCCTTGTCATTATAGAAGAAGAGATACAAAGTTGTCCAGGTAGACAGTACACACACACACCGCATCACCAACGGTGCAAAAGAAACAACCACGGTGACACAACTGCCTTGACACGGATACACATGCCCGCTCAACGGGCCGGCTTTGTGACGATCCGACAGAGATGGTCACGCACAAACCTCGAATGTCTCGTCGCTATTGTCTCCACCTCATGCTACGGCTCGACGTGCGCTTGCGTCGTTCTGGGCCTTGCTCCCACTACCAGTCGACAAACCAGGTGTCGACATGAGCCGATGTGCGCTACTAAGTACCAACGTAGGGAGATTTTCAAAAACAACTCCAAAGAGGACATGACATTTAAGACGCCACCGTCGTCCATCCGTTATTGCCGTACTGAGTTTTGACCCGAAGAAAATCATGGTGGAACTGGAAGGGTTACCATAACGGCGCCTCCAAGGAGGACAACAACATCGTCGTCTCCAAACACCGACAAGAAGCGGGTCAAAGCTTTTGCATGGAACCCCACAAACCAGCAGCCACGCGGCAATGAACACTGATGCTTTGTCGTGCTGCCCTAGAATCACCATCCAGCCACGAAGCTCCCCAAGGGCCATAGGCCCATGCGTGGGGGAAAGACATACCCAACAAAGAGAGGAGAGATGCAGCAGAGGGGAGGTCAAGGCAAATGCCATGGCGTGCCGAACCCTGGGCTCACCATAAGACTGTCTCCAACGGATGTTTCATTTTGGGAGTTATATAGGAAATGGGTCACACCATTCCATCAACACATTTTCGGAGCCGGAAGGCCGGCGACGCACATGTCCATCACGCACCCCCCGCACCCCATCCCTCCACGCCGTCGAATCGTTTTTTCCTTTGTTTTCCTCTCTGCTCGTGCTCGCCTCCGCCTCCGCCTCCATGGCCATCTCCGAGCCGGGACGAGGACGCGTCCATGGCAGCTGCGAGCCCGAGGCGCGTCCATGGTAGTTGCGAGCCCGAGGCGCGTCGGGGACACCGAGCTGCCCCGCCCCCGGTGGATCTGGCCGCCTCGGCGGGGCCATGGCGACAGCGGGGAGGAGCTGGGCGCGAGGCGGGCCGGCGCGGTCGCGGGCGAAGACGGCGGCCACGGGGGCGCGGCGCCATTGAAGGAGGGGGGCGCGGCGGTGGAGGCGGCGTCGAGGCACGCGGCGCTGGGGCGAGGGGCTGGAGAAGCTGGAGACGGCGGCCCCCCCCCCCCCCCCCCCCCCCCGCGGCTGTGGAGGAGGAGGTGGTAGTGGTGGCCACCATGGCCGGCGGGGCAAAATGGGGGAGCAAGGGGTGTGGAAGCGGGGGCGGCGGCGCGGGGTGGGAACGGGGGCGCGGCGCAGCGGCCATGGATGGAGCGCAGAGGAGGAGAAGGAGGCTCGAGCACCCGGACCCGCTCGAGCACGGCCATCCTTGCAGCGCCGGCGAGCAGACGACTTCCCTACCAGCCTGCCCCCTCCCCCTCCTCTGCCTGCCCGTGTGGCGCGCCGGCGCGGCCTGCTGCTCCTGCTGTTCCGCGGGGGCCGGCGCGGCCTGCTGCTCCGCGACGGAGACCTCGTGGTGGCGGCGAGCGGCGGTGGCGCTGGCGCCGGCTGACAGGATTTGGGATTTGAGGTTTGGATCTTCCGTTGGAGATACACATGTTTTGGAATCCTATTTTGACGCTCTTCAACACCCTTTTGACGTTTTGGGTGCTTCCTTCCGTTGGAGATAGTCTAAGAGTAAGTATTATGGGTCCTAGTCACCAGGCTAAATAGGTGTTCAAGTCATAAAAATCTTAACTAGAAGAGAGAGACGGGAAGAGAGAGAAAAGAGTGGGCGGTTGTTTCGTCACTGGCTCATCGCTGGCGAAAGTAGCACGCTTGAGGAGCGTGCGTGCTTCCTGCGGTGCCCAAACGGATGCTAATTAATTAAATATTCGGTCAAGCGCTCACTTTATGTGGTGCTCATTATACTTGCTTTTTTTTACTGGCTGAAGACCACGTGGGAACTCCATTTCGCCGTCAGCCCGGCTCTTCTATTAACCATGCTCTAAGACCAGTCTCAATGTGGTCTTTCATTTGCATTAAATTTTATGTCATATGTGCATCTTTTACTGATTTGGCAAGTTAATTATGATGAGAGAGATGAAAAACTTTCATATTTTGTGAGAGCTCTTTCATCCAAATGAAAAAAAGCTAGCACCTTTTCCTAAAATTAGTCTTGGAAAGAGTGCAATGAAAGACCCTATTGAGACTGGGCTAATAGGGAAAGGCCCATCTTGTAGCTCCAGCCATCCTACGATAGAATACAGCTGCCACTGATGTCGTCGTAACCTCCGTGGACGCCGCGCTGTGATGCTCCTCCATCTTAGTGCCTAGTCATTGCTTGCTTCACCACGACGCTGCTCCCGATGTAGTCGCGTGATTAATGTGCCACGCCGAAGTGCGGCCACTATGCCATGCCGTCGTCGCAGGTTGCACCACCATGGTATCGGCAAGGGTGCCCAATTACAACACAAAGAGAGCTCTGTGCCACACGCGCGCCCATCTGCTCCAGCCACTAGCACTCCGTTCGATGGCACCGGCATCGGCACCGGTATGTCTAAGCTCCTCCCCCACTCCCCACCTTCATGAATGTTTCAATCGCCGTGGCTTGGTCTTGCTGCCTAGCGATGTCACGGAGAAGGCCACCGACCTCCTTGTGATGACCTGGTGGTCGCTCACCACCATCTCTAGCCGCCGCACACTACAATCTCCTAGCACAAATTCAGCCATCCTGAGCTCCAAAAGCAAGCATATGCCCCCCCCCCCCCCCCCCCCCCCGGCCTGAAGTTAGCAACGTGGGAGTACCGTTTTCCCTTTACTATTTGTTAAGATGTTTCTGTCTGGTTGCTTTTCATTTTCAATCTTTTCTTTTAGTAGGTCATGTGATCATTTTATCTTTTAAGCAGCGACGGAGCTTAGTTGATGCTCTGCCTAGCGATTAAGGCATCCGAGTAACACCTTTGAAGTTCTGGGTTCGACTCTCTGTGGGAGCGAATTTTTCAGAATTTAACGGCTTTGTGCTTTCAGCGGTAGGCGGCGTGGCCATCGACAACGAGGCGCCAGTGGTGACTTTATCAATCTAGAGGATTTGCCGGCTCAGCCTTCGAAGATGCTCATAGAAGTAGGGTTTGCGTATGTGCGTTCATAAGAGTGAGTGTACGTGCGTCGTGAGTGTCTGAGTTGTACTGTGTAATAAAAAAAATTGACGCTCTGCCACTTTTAAATGGACCTTTTTAAGTGAACTAAGAAGTGTCAATTTTTCATGAAACTTGGTACTGCTAACATTGCAGGCCTGTTTAAACGGGCCGGCACATGAAAAGTTGACACTTCCCAGTTCCCAACCAGTATAATGCAATGTTAGCAGTAGCAGTATTCCTTTGCAAAATTGATTTCATCATTCTCTTCTGTCCGTCTCCACAACAATAGTCTACACCAGTCTAAAGATGCCAGCGTCGATTATCCGCGTGCCCGCCGATATCCAACCCGATAAGTGCGGATTTGGGCAGGGGTTTGTGCCCGCAGGCACGGGCACGGGCAGCATACCAAACCCAGTGGATAAATATTAACGGGCAAAGGAAATATATGCCCGCACCCGCTTGCCCGTTTGCCCGCAAAGTAAACTCTTCATGCGCTGCCTGCTTCTTTATCCAATCACCAGCGCCTGTTCTCATGGGACCCAGTCACTCAGCCAGAAAATTGTTAAAGCCGCTCAAGCCCATGCGCTGAAGTCAACACAGGCTCCTTCCAGGAAGCTTCGTCCTCAATCCCCGTTCTCTCTCTCTCCACAGAACTCCAACAGATTAGGCATCCTCCGAAGCTCTTTCTCTGTCTCTCTCGGCCGCAGCATAGGCGCGCATGGCTGGCCCGGCGTCCACGCGCCGTCGAGCTCCGCCCTCGACGCGACATCGAGACGCCGCCCACGCGCTGTCGGACGACGCACTCGTCGATCCACGCGCGGACGACGACGAGACTGCCGGTAGCCGGGCCGCCCTCCTGCACGCGCAAACGATGATGGTGATCCCGCGACGACGCCGTCCAGCCGTCCTCCCTAAGCGCCGCCGCCGCCGGACTGCCATGCCTCCACACGACGCCGGCGGGCACACGGGCATGCCAGCGGGCACGAGCTGTCCGCGGGCAACGGGCACGGGCGGTGTTCCTTGCCCGCAGCGGACATCGGGCATGGATACGGGCAGAGCATTCAGCCTGCGGGCACGGGCATGTGTACCTGTTATCCGCGGGCATTTTACCCGTTGCCATCTCTACACCAGACACAGAAATCCATGGTAACAAATATTTGAAAGACTTGAATCCTATTCAATTTTTTTAATCCAAGCCTTCCCTCTTCGCCACCCACTATCAAAATCCACTTTGACATAACACATTGTTGATTGCTCGTCTCAAATTTTACTTCAAGCGCAAGTTGTATGACAAGAGCGGACGCTTCTTGGTTAGCACACAACACATATATACGTACCTGCCTAGCCAGCTAACTTGCTACTAGCCTACTACACATACATCCGTCATGAGAGCCTCCGAGTATCTCTACCGAAACGTGCCCCCAAATGTTGGGTGCCAGAACTCCGGGGCTGTCTCATTCGCCACCGTGTAGGTGCTGGCTACCGGGACGAGGCACAGCCCTCGGCTGCGCAGGTCCTTCTTCGCCTCACAGGAACCCTGGTTAATTCAGAAGAAAAATCCAACATTACAGAGATGTTAACAATAGAAAAGGTAAGTCAGTAGTCCAGGTCACCTTGGGTCAGATGCCCATATGGTCACAGAAGTATTTAGGGGGTGTTCGGCGTATAGGGGTCTAAATTTTAGAGGGGTCTAAACTCTAGATAAGTTATATTAAATAAAGTTTAATTACAAAACTAACTACAGAACCCTGGTCTAATTCGCGAGACGAATCTAATGAGGGTAATTACGCCATGATCAGATGATGGTTACTGTAGCATTACTGTAGCATGACTGTAGTAAAATATAGATTAATTAGGCTCATTAGATTCGTCTCGTAAAGATGTACCCATCTGTAAAAAGGTTTTGTCATTAAACTTTATTTAGTACTAGATTCTCTTTATTTAGAGGCCTCTAAAATTTAGCGCTAAAAGAAACGAACAGGGCCTTACTAAAAAGTAATGAACATTGTTAGCCATAAAAAGGACAGGTCAACATTATACAGTTGAGTAGATATACCTGTTGTTTCTGTGGCTGCACAGGGCGTCCACGCCTCAGGTACGGAGAGCTAAGGGACTGAAGAGCAGAAGGAAAGGCAATAGCTAGAGTTACACAACTTGTGAAGACCGAGAATTTGTTCGGTGATTTGGTTGAAAGTGAGCTACATAAACTCGTAATATGCTTACAGCCACTTGATCGTGAAGGAACTTGATGTATTCGATGGCCTCGTGAAGAACAGATGCAGTATCCGTCTGAAATGCGGTCGCAAAGGTCCGAAAATGATTAAGACGATTCGTATCAACTTACAGATCGACTAGATCATGGAATTTTGATCGATCGAGAAGATATTGCGAGTGAGACACAGAACAAGAAACAACTAGCAGAAAAAAGTAATTAAGGCAAGTGAAGAAAGGAACTGATGCAGAAATTAAAGAGGGAGAAGAACCTTTCCAAAAGGCGAGACGAGTTGCTGGAGCGCAGTGATTCTGTCCCCAAGCTTCTCTTTCCTCACCTGCACAAAGAATCCAAAAGCCATTATAATTCAGTTGATGATGCTAACAAGAGTCAATGAAACAGTGTCTAGCTTGGTCGATTGCTAACTGATCGAGCTAGAAAAAGATGGGAGAATGATTGAAGCCGGGGAAGGATGCTAGCTATCACTGGCCGGTGCACACCTTGAAGGTCGGCAAAGAAGACGGCGTCTCGATCCGGGGCTTTTTTGCCACCGCAGCAGGCGAGTCAGGAACGCTCGATCTTCTCGTCACCGAGGAGCAAGCCTCCTGAACACCTTCTACGTCGGACTGCACCAGAAGCCGGGTCAGATGAAGCCCTACCAGACACATGTACAGGCGCATCACGCTAAAATCATATCCAGTACCTTGAGGCGTTTGGACTCTACTAGTGCCTGCGAGAGAATCGGCGGTTGCTCCTGCTGCGGGAACGGCTTCATCATCGCCGCCGCCGGAACGTGGCCGCAGCTTCTGGCCGTAGCCGAGCCGGAGAACTGGCTTTCCGCGAACAGGGATGTCGCGTTCCGCGGCGCAACTGCCGCGGGCGCCGTGCTGTCGACGTCGTAGTCGTACCGGGCCTGTAAGTGAGGGCGTGGCGGTGTCTGATCGAGCAGGAAGTGCCCGCCCGCGTCGCCGTGGAGTTGGAGCAGCGCGTTGAAGCTCGTGGTGGCCACTCTCCCGCCCCTGCTTTGACATATATACACGCCGGCATTGAGATTTGAGAGAGTATGGTTTTGTTCGTAGAGTGCGATATGCCATATTCATCATCGTGCCAAGATAGAACGCAGAACGCGCTGCGAGTTGATCGAGATTCCACTTACATGTAGGCTGGCGTCCAATCCATGTGAGGATCAGCCAGGAAGGAGGAGGACGACGAGGCCATAACGTCGTGCAAACTTGGCTGGAAAACTGTGGAAGTAGTCGTACTAGTCGCCGACTCGGCGGCGTCTGTGTTGTCTGTCACCGGAGCCGTCGTCGAGCAGGCCGACGCGCCGTGGGGTATTGCGTAACTCCATCCTTCGTCTGCCATGGAGATCGAGAGAGCGCTAGCTAGACGGACGCCAGCGCCTTGGTGCTGGGCGTAGTGGAATATATCTCTCCTTATCGAGAGGATGTATATATGCACCAAGTAGCTAGAGAGGAATTCGGCCTGTATTTAGCGGGCTAAGTTAACGTGATGGACGCGGCAGGGTTGATGGCTGGTTTAGGACAGGACACAGGTGGGGTTGACCTTTTATGTAGAGAAGCTGCTAGTGTGTGCTCATTTTACATAGCACTCAGTGGCTAGCCTTTGTCATGTTACGCGTAAAAACATGCGGCTCACGTTGCAGTCATCAAGCGCAAGCATGGACCGTGTTCACAGTAATCTACATCGTCTCTATCCTGCTAGAGAAGAGACCGCCTGGATAGGTTTGAAGCTTGGTGGCACAAAGAGAGCGAACCATTCCTTTTCACGTGAACCATTGCTTACCTGATTCAACAGGTAGCCACTGATGATTGAGGAAGCGTGTGATTTGACTCTGGGCGAGCCATGCACCACCGTTTGCCCTCAAGAAAAGCAGGACGCGCTGCTTTGTCCAAATTGTAAAAGCAACGGCGATTAGTTTAGCTTCCGCAAATCTCAGTACTGCCATCATTTCGTCTTCTTTTTTTTCTTCGAGACTGAACTGACAATATTCATGTTGCTAACTTGGTTTCAGTTTGCCCCCGATCGAGCCATCAGTTAAGAGTACAGACTACAGAACGGTTGCTTGTATAGGTGCCGTGACGTCAAGCTGGCGCGGCGGTGGCCGGCCGGGCCCAAATGCTAGTAGCACGCGTGCCTCTCGTCGCGTCCCGGCAGACCGGCCGGGGCCGACCATTTCGGGCCGTAGTCAGATTCCCGGAGCCGAAAGCGACCACCGCCGCCGCCAGCACCGCCCGTCCATTGGCAGCGACCTCCACTCTGCAGCTTGGCCAGTACACTAGCGACCCCAGTAGTCGTCTTACCTATGGTTTGACCTTAAACACGCCACACGTTCAAGTTGTCGTGGAATCTGGACTTGTTTGACAAACTCTGAAGAAAACAAATTTCCACGCTTGGACTTGCTGTTGTCTTCGTGCAGTACCGAGCGTGGACTGACCCGAACCAGCTTGGCTTTGTTCGATCTGGAGCAGGTGACGGACTCTATTGGAGTCAGGGCGGACAGAGATCGTCAACGAGAACCGCGTGGCATATGTCAGTCAGTATTGCAACGGCCGTGTTTGTTTTTTTTTTTTAAATTTTAGCCCTATCACATCAAAGAGAATCTTATCATTTAAAAGTATTAAATAAAGTCTAATTACAAAATCTTTTTACGGATGGGAGCTAATTTACGAGACGAATCTAAGAGCATCTCCAAGAGAGCCCTATAAACCTCCTTTAAATTTAGTTATTAGAATTTTAGGCAAAAAACTATCTACAACAGGGCCCCAAAACAACCTCAACTTTCCCATAGCCTTTAAACTCCTCTCATTTGTAGCTACAAACAGGGAAAGAATTGAGACCCCCATTCTTTCTTTTTCCACTACAATTAATGTTTTTTGGCCCCAAATGCTGATGTGGCCCAATCAAACTTGTTTTGATCCATTTTTAGGGAGGGACTGTTAGAGGAGGGAGGACAAATTGCCCCTCATAATTTTTTGGTTGCTCCTAAAAACAAATTTATGGGGTCAATTTTATAGGGTTCTCTTAGAGATGCTCTAACGAGCCTAATTAATTTATGTTTTGCTACAGTGATGCTACAGTAACAATCTTCTAATCACGTCTTAATTATTATTATTAGATTCGTCTCGCGAAATAAGTACAAGATTCTGCAATTAGTTTAGTAATTATATTTTATTTAATACCTTTAAATTATAAAATTTAAAATGACTAAAATTTTAACGAAAGAAACGAACACGAATAACCGCGTCGGCGCCCGAAGGTGACAGACAAAAGTAGACCGATGACCAGCATCATCAACTGATTAACTACTGTCACGCACGTCAGAGCGCGAAACAGACGAGATTAGTTACGAGCAGGGACGCAACTGCTATGAGGAAAAGCTGCCTGCTTGGTTAGTTCAGTGCTTAATTTAAGTAACGCCGATCTGAAGAGGGGATTAAATGTCTCTGGTGGAGCTCTTAAAATTTCCAGTCTAGCCATTATAGTCCAGTGGTTTAACATTACGTAACAACTGTAGACTTTCGGAGGCCCTGTTCCTGCCATAAGCGCTGCCAAGTGCCAACGAACCTTGGACTGTTGTGCTTATCGTCTCTCATTGCAAACATGACCCACATGCACATTGGTGCTAAAGGATTATACACGAGTGTTTTTTACCAAGCTAGTTACAGCTGGCATGTCATGGATTCCTCGATCTAAAGAAATTATACATTGTGGCTGCCCTAAGCATCAGGTTCTCTGCACATCGGTGCTAGTAGTATTTAATTAATGTGTCAGCTTAATGTCTCTGTCTTGAGTATGTTTTGACTCAACCAATCCATTTGTTTCCGGTCAACCACTCATCAG
The DNA here is from genome assembly GCA_007726485.1 of Eragrostis curvula. NCBI lineage: Eukaryota > Viridiplantae > Streptophyta > Magnoliopsida > Poales > Poaceae > Eragrostis > Eragrostis curvula. The sequence goes on along the minus strand of CM017445.1, from coordinate 36,992,489 downwards.
CTCTATAATAATGATTAACTATTATTACTATTTGTTACAATTAATGTCTTGACGAATGGCTTGAGGCCCCTTTGGAATGATTTTTCTGAATCATACGTTCTTCCTATGAAATGGAATTGATTCCTGTGAAAATTCCTGCATTCCAAAAAGGGCATTAAACTTTGGATCAATATGACTTAGATGCTTATAAAGACGAAATATTTTTCAACTATTGAATAATTAGAACTAAAAAAATTAAGTCATCATGTAATGGTAGAAGAAATAATGATTACCGATTATTACTATTTGTTACAAGTAATGTCTTGCCGAATAGCTTGAGCCCCCCTTTGGAATGAATTTTCTGAATCATGCGTTTTTCCTATGAAATGGAATTGGTTCCTGTGAAGATTCCTGCATTCCAAAGAGGGCATGCAACTTTGGATCAATATGAACTAGATGCTTATAAAGATGAAATATTTTTCAACTATTGAATAATTAGAACTAAAAAAATTAAGTCCTCATGTAATGGTAGTAGAAATAGGATATGTTCTTCTCGAAACTGGAGCTTGATTATTACGTAGTAGGTAAGGTGACCAAACCAGCGGTAGCAGTGTCGGAGTTTGAAACAAAAGTTTGTAAGGGCCAACAAAAACTAGTTGACGAATTAGTATGAAAATATTAGGAATTATTTGGTGATTTGGTTCAACGTTACTGTTAAGGATAAGAGGTTAATCAAATATTGAGGGGACCAAGGCCCCCATTGGTCATAAAGAAGCTCTGTTAGTGAGCAGCATGAAACAACAAACTTTACCGGTGGTTATCAAATTAAGAGGGTATTGGTTGCTAGTCACACTTTACCATACCTAATCTTAGGCAAGTTTGACCAAATTAGCAATTGTTTGATTAGCAACAAACTTTAACAAAGATTTTTTTTGAACTCAACATGTCATAAAGTTAAAAAAAAAGTATGCTGAATATTTTCTGGAACACCTCTCTATAGCCACAAGACATGATTATCAGAAATAGAAGACGATTTGGCTCTATAATATTTAGAGAAATAATAATGGTTGCTGGTTGGACAATATGGTGCCACAGAAACGGAATCATCTTTGATGGTCAGGTTCCTTCCCTGGTTAGATGGAAAATGGAACTTAAGAAAGAATTTGCTTTGATTATTCATAAAGCAAAATCAAACACCAGGAATCTTCTCAATAGTTGGTTGAGTAGTCTGTCATAGTGTTTGTATTAGGGTTTTCCTTTGGGCCTACGATCTTGTATACCATGTACATAAACTTTACAAAAATTATAAAAATTAAGTAGGGGGCTCCCCTGTTGATGGCTTCCAAAAAAAAAAGCTCCGTGAGCGTGCTTGGCAATCTCATAAAGAGATTTGGCCTGGTGGAGCATTGACGATGGAGCATGCACATATTAATCGGAAGAGAACGAGCAGAGATTTTCTTTTTTCGAGAGATTGCAAAACGCGATTGATATGCGCGCTCCATCGTGAAGTGCTGTGAATTGCTTGCCATTGATTATCACCGGAACACGCATCGAATCGCCATGGCGGATGCCAGAGATTGCATAGACTGAGATCTGCGGCTCCGAGGATTCTTGGTCATCGTCACTGTCGTAATCAACAGCAATAGTAAACAATCGTGGACATATCTTCTTGTGCGCCATGGAAAATTTCTCATCACAATTAAAACACAAGCCTCTGGCCTTGCGATCAGCCATCTCCTCTGGTGTCAAGAATTTGAAAACACGCTGTGGTGTAGTTGAGGCCGGCAGACCTGAGCCGGGCGATGGATCCTTGGTTGTACCAACCGGCCGAGGTGGTCGATATGGCTTTTGTTCGGACAGCACACCGAGACGACGTTCATATGCGCGAGCCAAGCTCATGGCTTCTTCCAGCGTCTCCGGCTTCTGTAATTCCACATCTGTACGCAGAGGTTGCAACAAGCCAGCGGTGAAGAGTTGCGTTGACTGCTTGTCCGTCATCTTGTCGCAGCGGCAGAGCAATGCTAGAAACTGACGTTGATAGTCTTCAACAGAGCCTGTGCGACGTAGCTGAGCTAACTCGCCGAGAGAGTTTGTGCGGAGTGGCGGACCGAAGCGCATGTTGACGTGCTGCACGAACTCAGGCCATGATGGCTCGCCGCGGTCGCGTTCCAACCTGTAGTACCACTGTTGTGCCACACCGTCGAGGTAGAAGGAGGCGTACCATACCTTGTCCTCCTCCGGAGTGTTTTGACCACGGAAAAACTGCTCACACTTGTTGAGCCATTGAAGAGGATCCTCGAGGCCGTCGTACGATGGGAAGCGGATGCGATGGAGACGAGGAGGGAGTCGCCGATCACGACGATCGTCATCGTTGTTGCCGCCACGACGAGTTCGGTGCCGACCGTCGCCCCTGCCGCCGCCGCCCTTGTCTTCGTCATCGTCATCGCTGTCATCGCCGCTGCCGCCCCCGCCACCGCCGCCCCCAAGGTGAGGCTTCTCGGACGGCTTCTTGGGAGGCTCGGAGTCCTTATGTTTGTCGGTGTCGAGGATCGGGTTGCCGTCGGCGTCGAGGAGCGGGTTGCCGTCAGCGTCGAGGAGCTGCTTGCCGTCGGCGTCGGGAGCCGGGTTGGAGGTGCCAGCCTGCTGAAGACGGCTGATGGCGATGTTGTGCGCGGCAAGCTGATTCTGTATATCCTTGACATCAGCCTTGATCGATGGAAGAGCCGAAAGATGTGTAGCTTGGAGTTTAAGCTGACCATTGATCTCGGTGATGGCTGTTGCGAGCTTGGTGAGCTGATCGCTCAAAGCATCGATAGGAGATTTTTTATCGCCCATGGAAGCCGGAACAGGATTGATCGAAGCAGAAGCAAGCGCAGGATCTTGAGTCTCTGATACCAAATTGTCACGGCCTGTCTGATGAGAATCGTGAGCTTTGGAACGTGGACGTAGATTATACGGATGGAATACGGGTGGACGTGTTCGCTCTCGCTGAATCGCACGCTTGCAAGTCGGCGCCGTCGTGGACGTCGCCGAGATGCAAGGCACGAGATAGAACAGACTTTCGCCAAATACTTTCTTGATTGATTCAACCTGTCTCGGCGCCTTATATAGCAACCGGCTGTACAAACCATGTAGACTACGACTAGGAAAGTAAACCGTATAGAACTAGAATTGTAAATCTAACTAGGACTCTACTTGCTATCAGAAACGTCCATGCAGCTAGCCTTGCCGCCCTATTGTCGGCGTACTATACGTACATGACGTGAACTCAAATACGATTCTATCTTGATGTTGAAGGTGCACTACTGTCTTGCATGCCATCGAGTCTTTCCTGCCTTCTACGCATATCTCTGGCACGTCGACGGTATTGAATACCGACCATGACATCTCAGGCAAATCATGCATTCTTCTAGATACTCCTGTAGAGTCTAGCTGCTAACAGACCCATTGGCATTTATGGCCCCCGCGTCACCGGTCAAGGCCCCGGCGTCGTCCGTGTAGGGCGGCTCGGGAGGCGACTCCACCGCCGCCGCCAGGAAACCACAGCTTCACTGCTCTCTACCCGGCCGTCGCCAGAGCCGACTGCCGGAACAACCCGGACATCGGCAAGGACGGCGGCGGCGGGGTTGTCTCAGCCGTTTTAGTTTTCCTTTCCTCCAAAGAAGACGACGGCGATTGCCATGGCCGGATCCGCGTCGTTGGATCCCCGCCGCCAACTCTTCTGATCTCCGCCGCTGCCTCATTTTGGAGCCCCGCCGCTGCTTTGTGCGGCTCTTGCTGGGGATTGCGAGGTGGAGGTTGGATCTCAGATCCGGATTGGAGGCCGATCCGCACAGATCCTGCAAGGGGACGGCGCGACGACGCGCGGCGAGCGGCGGGCTTGGACCCGTGCGAGGCGTACCCGACAACGGCGCACTGCGGCACAACCATCGCGGCCCCGGTGTGGGCGGCGTAGGCTGCCAGGGCGCGGGCGTGCATCATACACATCCAGCGCGATGCGTTCTGCCATCGCGGTTTGTGCGCTGTTGGCGCAGTCATCGCCGGCCCCTTGCACGGGCGTCCGGCGTACGTGACGATCGCGAGGCCAGCGCGGCCATTGCATCCACGGCGCGGATGTGTGGCGTACATGTCCAGCGCGAGGCCTGCGCGGCCACGACGTGCTGCTGGCTAGACCACGCGGCCGCGGCGCAGACGTGCGGCATATGCGGCCAGACGGCACGGCCATTGCTCGGCGAACCATGTCGTGCATTGAGTGACGACGTGCAGTGGGCTAGTGGAGCACGTTGGGATTCCGTGCGGCAGTCGTAGGGCTGCAGCAGAGTGCAAGGGAAGGGGCAACGAGGATGCGGCGCATGGTGACCTCAATTGGCTCACACAATCTGATTTGGGCCACAGCGGCATGGTACAATGCCTTATCACCTTTGTGGGTGGACAGCAGGCAGGCATGACCTCTCGTGGCTAGTTGGAGGTGACAATGGTGAATGGTTGCATGGGTTGGCTGAAGATGGCCACGGCAGAATGCGCGATTGCGGCAACTTGAGTAGGACAGGAATCAGTTGGCTTGGTCTGTCGCAAGGAGTACGCACTAGTGGAAGCTTCGGTGGGAAGAGACCATGGAGGAGGCCTACGTCCATGATTGGGCGTTAACCGGCGTACCTACTGTTGGTAGCTGCTGCTGAGCTATGGTGGTACAACGATGGATTCCTTCTTAGGCGACGTGGTGTTTGGGTTACGACATGATCGTTTACGCCCTATTGAGACCCGCCTTCGGTGAATGATGAAGAATTGGTGTTGCCGCAGTGGAAAGATGGTTGTTGGCTTGTGCGGAAAGATGGTGGTGGCTTGCTATGATGCAAATGAGGAGGGGTGGTGCCGGTCATGGAGAAATCCTTTGTCCTATGAGTCAACAACGATGGCGTCCTAGAGCGTCATTTTCCTTCATGAAGGCGTTGTTCAGGGTTTCGGCATCAATCCATAGCCTCTTTGTTGAGATGGTGGCTAGAGAAAGACGTAGTTGGATTGTTTGGTGGTTGCTCAGCTCCAGCATACTTAGATTGTTTGGTGTTTGCTTTTTTTACTAGCTGCTTTGTAATGACTACATATAACATATGTTACAGAGGTCGGAATAAAATTCCCTATTCTAAAAAAATGCGCGCTCCATCTCGTCAGCATGTCTTAGCAGAAAAGCGATGGAAGCGGCCCATTTATGGTAGCCCAACTCTGTGGCTGATAGAAATACGGCTCAGCGTGAAGGAACGAAAGAGCCGAATCCACCATACTCCTGTCCATGGCGGGTTGCCCGGTCGGAACGGCCGCGCTGGACGGACTAGCCCAAGACCAACCTAACGTGAGAGGAGCAGCGGCAAGCGTCACGTGTCAGCTCCGATCTCAACAAGTACGTACATACTGATACCGTACATGGTACATAGACGCGTACGAGTAGTGCGCAGACGAGGAGCCAGCAGCCATTTCGCGCGCGCGGGCGCACATGCAGAAGTCCCGGTGCACCGCCGATCGATCGACGGCGACGTGGAGTTTTGGCCTTGCGTATATCATCATGGCGCGGATCCGAGTTGACATGTTTTGCTAATTATTATAGTGAACACCGTACATGACTTCAGCTCGCTGTGTTGACTAATGGTAGGCATGGTTCCTTTTAGTAGCAGTGACGATGGATTTTGTGTTTGTACCTCTGCTTTGCATTGCTACTAGCATAATTAATGCCCGTGCGTTGCTACGGAATAAATTAAAAAATGTCATCAACATTTCATTTTAGATGTCAGCAAAGGTGACTCAAATACTTTACTAACTCCTACTTACATATGCTTCAGCTTTTTATTTCAACATAAAAAAAATTGAAATGAAACATATATCAATGGCATCCACATTTCAGAAACGTTTTTCACACTATATGATAGCAAGCAACAATATCTCATTCTCTTGACCACGTACCTTGGGCATCGGTTCATTCAGATGAATAGATTCATAACTCAACTATGCATCGGTTCATTCAGATGAATAGATTCATAACTCAACTATTCATCTTACATATCTATGGCTGCATTTGCTTGTGATTAATCTGCGAAGGAGGAAAGAAGGACAAGTTGCAGTCCTATGGAACAAGGGTGTGTTGTGGTTTTGCACAGATGCCGAATTGGAGCAAATCTTCCATTCTCTTCAGTAAAAACACTCCAAGTGAGCTTAAGGACGACATCAAAAATATTTTTCAGGTGACTGAGATGAATCATAACCCGACCCACCTTGGTCATCCTCTTTTTACGGCTCATATCCCTAAAACCAAGGTATATGCCTTCCTGAAAAATAAGTTCATGTCAAAATTTAATGACTGGAAGGCGGGTATAATTTCTCATGCAGGCCGCTCAACTCTTATTAAATCTGTTTTTTCCTCTATCCATGTTTACTACATGTCCCATGTGTTATTTCCTAAATCTTTCAATGAGGAACTTACAGCCATCATTCGACATTTCTGGTGGAAAGGAACTAATCCAGATAATAGTAAAAAGCCTTTATGTCTTATACAATGGAGAAATTTCTCCATTCCGAAAGGGATAGGTGGCTTAGGATTTAGAGATTTGTCAACTTTGAATGTAGCTCTCATTACAGGTTTGGCCTGGAGAATGCTCACAAACCCAGAAGCTTTATGGGTCAAAGTTCTTAAAGGTAAGTATTTTCCTAATTCTTCATATTGGACAGTTCCTTCTACTGGGTCAAAATCATGGACTTGGGATTCAATCCTTAAGGTAAGAAACATTCTTAAATCAGCTGTCCAATGGCAACTCTTTGATGGTAACATATCTATTTGGAATCAGCCTTGGTGCTTGGACTGGGAGAACATTCATGAACATATTAGACTTGAGGCTTTGGATTCTCGTCTCCCTGTTAAAGTTGCTGACTTATGGCTAGCTCAACCAAAAAGATGGAACGAGACCCTGCTTCATTCAATTTTTACTGCAGAATTCGTAAACAAAATCTTGCAGGTTCCAATTTCTCAGGTGAATGGAGATGATATTCTTATTTGGAAGCCAAATAGAAAGGGCATTTGGACTACTCAAAGTGCCTACAAGCTTCTACAATACGATGATATTCAAAAAACAGTAAGTAAAATTAATATGGCTCCTCATTCGATATCCCTCATCAATCAAATATGGAAAAACAAGAAAATCCTTCCTAGAGTTCAAATGTTTATTTGGAGGCTTATAACTAGAAATTTGGCAACTGGACAACGAGTTCATAGAAGAATGAATCATATTTCCTCTAACTGTTCTCGTTGTGGCAGTGTGGAAAATGACGAGCATATTTTCTTTCATTGCTCCTTTGCAAGAGCAGTATGGTTTGCTTCCCCTTATGCTATAAAATCTGATACACTTTCTGGCTCTTGCTCATATATGATTTATGCTATTTTTAACAGCCTCCCTTGCACGGAAGACAAAGATCTTGTATGTTATATTTTGTGGTACATTTGGAAAGCTAGAAATATTCACAGGTTTCAGAAAAAGGAGAGCTCTATTCTCTCCATCATTTCTCAAGCCAGAGCTTCTCAAAAGTCTCAATATGAAGCCTTTGCCATAGAACAAATTTCAGGGGAAGATCTTTCTTTTGACCTTCCCAATAATTTTCATATTGAGTCATCATATGTTCCTAGTCATAAGTGTTGTTGCAGGATCGATGCTTCATTCCACCAAGGTCAAGAATCAGGACTTGGAATTTACATTACTTGTCATGGGAATCAAGAGTTGTGGAGCCTGCAAATTCAAGCAAAAACATCACAAGCTGACACTCCTCTTCATGCTGAATCCTTAAGCTTGGTTTTAGCTTCGCAAATATTAAATATGTTGCAGGTTCAGGAATGTGATGTCCTCTCCGATTGCAAAGCCTTAAGGGAGTCTCATGGAGAAATTCCTGATTGGAGAATTCGACAGGGCGTCAAAGATGTTCAATATAATTTAGAAAACAGGAATGCCAGCTTCCATTACATTCCTAGAGAAGAAAATGACATAGCTGATGTTCTAGCAAGAAATGCACTGTCCAATAATAGCGGCAACTTTTCTTTTAGTTGCTCAAATTCTAATCATTTTGGATGCTGCCCTGTAAAAGAATTGATTTGTAATTGGCCCTCATGGGCTAAACTCTGTAAGTTTCCATGCATATGAATGAAAGCCCTCCGGGGTGTGTTGCCTTCAAAAAAACTTGAGAGAAAGTATGAAGGAAGCTGATACATATGCATGTGAAACATACTGTATATATTAATCCGGCTACTTTGCAGTAGCACCCACATTTTTCTTGGACCTTGGTGCACGTAGCAGATGTACGACCTTATCCTCCTGAGTCCCGAGCGACCCAAGATTTTTGTTTCTTTAAGGATGTTGGCTGCGCTCTCCAGTCCATCTGCGCGCCGCGCCCTGATCCGCCCTCGTCGTCTCATCGATGCTCCAAGGCAGGACGAAGCTGCCTAGTCAATCAAGTGGCGCTGCTCCGGCGTAAGTCCGAATCGTCTGTAGGGGCCTTGCTCTGCCTTCCTTAGCCGCTCTAATTTCATCCCTCTTCCTGCTGCAGAGACTCCTCGCAGCCACTACATGCCTAGCGCTGCTCGGCTTTGCCCAGGCCAGCGTGCCTCTGCAGATCAGTCCGTTAGCCCTTTGTTGATGCTCCTTCCGATGAACCAAAACCATCTTCGGCCTTCAAGGCTGGACGGAAGAGGGGTGATAGCCCAGCATTTGGAGTGGGGAGGGGTGGAAGACGAAGAGCGACGTGGGAGGCGTAAACCTTATATACTGCGCGCGCGGTATTAGTTATCTACCGCGCGCGGTTTGGGCCGCTTCGAGCCGGCCTTTTCAGCCCAATAACACCGGTCGTCTTCCTCCTCCTGCCGCGAGCTCCATAGCCGCTGCCACCGCTGGTCGTCGCCGTCGAGCGTGCCGCCGTCGCCGAGCGCGGCCGTAGAATCCTTTAGTGCGCGTGGGTTTGTACCCCCTAGTCTAGGTCTCCTCCCACCGGACATAGAAGAGCCACGTGGTCGGAGTGGTTAGCGCGGCGGCGGTCGGCAGCGGTGGATCCGGCGGCGAGAGCCGCCGGAGACAGAGGAGGAGGGCGGGGCGGGGGCGTCACGGGGACGATTCCGGCAGAGCCGGATTAGCGTGGCGGCGGACGTGGGCGGCGCCGGAGCCGTGGGTGGCAGAGGCGGCGGGGGCTTCACGGCCGTCGGATTAGCACGGCGGCGGTTGGCGGGAGCGGACCCGGCGGCGGGAGCCGCCGGGGACGGCGCAGGTGGGCGGGGCGGGGGCGGAGATCGAGAGGAGGAAGACGACTTAAAAGCGCGCGGTGATTAACTAATGTAGCGCGTGCGGTATGGAAACGGGCCGCGTGGGAGGCCGACCAAGAAATTGAGGCCAACTCGACAACGATCATGGATCCGATTTAAGGAGGTCACCATGGATCCTGTCGTACCCCATTTCTGGAGTACTGTGTGCTTACCGTATCAGTCCCTGGATCAGTAGCTGATACGCACACACTTTCACATAATGTTCTCACAACTGCATACTCTTTAATATAATACCAAGTCTCATACAAGCCTTTATATTACAAAAGGTCTTTTTACAATGGCCAAAGGCCTTATTACAACACGACACAAGCACCACACTGGAGTGCCACTGAGGACAGTAGCACTGCACTACAACTACTACAACGGAAGACGGAAGCGGCTCCACTCCAACAGGCAAACTTGCGAGCAGGCTGAACCCTACTCTTCTTCTCCATCGGTTTGGAAGTCAAACTCTGGCTCATCTTCTGAATGATTAAAGCAAGAGTGAGTACTTAAGGTACTCAGCAAGCCCTAACACGAGGGGTAAGATATGCAAGGGTTTTTCACAAGGGCAAGGCTGAGGTTTTTGTCGCGTCGGCGTAAAGCCAACTTTATGCAAGGTTGTTTTGAAAACAAAACTTTTCGCAAATTCTAATCAAATATTTGTAGAGATTAGTGGGGTTGGGCGGCCCTGGGGGAGATGCATTCATCCCGCCAGTGCCTCAAGTTTTATCGCTGGCCGACAACCAGCACACGGCTCCAAACCGGCGTTTTCCAAAAACACGCCAAGGATTACTTACGCAGGAAAGACTAATCATAGTGTGGCCAATGCTTTCGCGTTGTCCAATACCGTGCAACACGGCTATCCGGATAGATTCATAACCTCGGCCGAGGGTGCACAAATTTCCCCACAAGGTGGTCCAGTCCGCCCTATCGTCATAGTTTGGACTGTCCCACTAATGGTTCCGTACCTACTTGGTACCACCACGGCATCCCCCACGGACATCACCAGGGGCTTCACAATCAATAATATGGCCAGATTCACAAATGCCGGATCTCGAACACCCACCAACGAACGAGTCTTCTCCTGGGATTCCGTTGCAATCTCCTGCCTCCGGGGGGTACCGGGTGAGTACTAGTAGGGTGTGGTTCCAATCCCATGCCCATTCATGGCTTGTGGCTGCGCGTAAGGTGCTAGGCAAAGGCGGCACAAGAACCGGTCCTTATACGACCGAATCAGGCATCTTCAATAGCCAATCCTCACGAGGAAGGGCGTCCCAGAGATAGCCTCCCCACTGAGGACTACCTCGCCTGATCCCGCCAAAACATTCCCCACTAGGGTTGCTCTTATCATTAAACCACCCACTTTTCACATTTACACACACCACCAAGACACACGCATTTTTACACAAAAATCATGTGAGCAGGATTAATTAAACACATGGTGAAAGTCCTAAGCGGCAAAGCAATCCAATATATCATTAAGTAATTTAATGACGTTGGTTCCTATGGTTAACAAGGAATCAGGATAATCAAAATCAAGGTATGGCAATCAAATAATACTTTAGGACATTCTAACATTTAAATCACCTTTAAATACCATGCATGTTTATTTAAAAAAACAGGCTCTAGATAGGATTATTTTGCAATCATAGGATCAGCATGATCAAAAGGAGGTTAGGACTTGCCTTCAGCGTATTCCTCTTCTAAGCCTTCCTCGTAGTCCGGATCCTCGGGTTCTTCCTCGAAAGCTTGATTGTCTATCGATAAAGGAAAATAAACTACCGCTTAACAAACAATTAAACAAGCATAAATTAAATAAAATCCAAATAAAACAAAAGGGAAGTTGATTTTGGGTGGCATTGTATAGAATAGGATTTTAGAAGAATTTAGGCGGAAGATTTGCCAAAATCGGGGTTAAGATGATAGCGATATTATTTTTGAAGTAAAAGAAAGGAAATTGATCAGGATTTGATTAACTTAATTTAAGTATAATCATCATCCTAATTTTTCCAGAGGGGAACAAGGGTTGCAAAATGATTAGAAAGGAATAAGGTATTACTAGGGATTTTCTGGGATTTTTCTGGTATAGGAAATGTGCTCGAAATATGTTTCTGTGTACAAATCTGTGTGCATGTAGCATTTACAGAAAGTGTGTGAGACTGACAGGTGGGGTCAGGGGGTCTGGGGGTTTATTTGTAAGAAAAGGAGGTTTTGAGGGTCTTTTAGTAAATACAGAAAGATGTCAGGGACCTATCTAAAATTTTACAAAAGTTTAGGGGTCTCATAGGAAAAAGACAGGGGTCAAAGTGTAATTACAGAAAAGTATGAGGACTTTTCTGTAAAAAGATAGGACAAAACAGAATTACTGAAAAGGTCAGGGGCTTATCTGTAAGAATGCAGGGCCCCGAGAATTTCTTTGGGTTTTCCGGATTTATTTTTATATAGGAAAAGGCTCATGGACTGGGTTCACCGTGGACCGGAGGGGCTTATGTGCCTGTGGTTCACGTGGACCGAGTGCACGGCAGGGAGGAGGAGTGGGTGGAGCGGCTGACGGGCGGGGCCCAGGCGGCAGCGGCGGCTGAGCGGCCGGAGCGGGGCACGCGCGGCGGCGCTCGGCCAGAGGGCGAGAGCGAGCGGCCGGGGAGCATCTACGCAGCACGGCGGATCTATTGACGCTACACGTCGACGACGAAAGGGGGCGGAGCGGCGGTGCGAGCTCGTCAGAGATGGGCGGCGCGCCGGCGTGCGCGAGGAGAAAGGTACGTGCACGTGCGAGCGCGTGCTTGAGCGGGTGCGGACGTGCGCGTGCGCGCGCGGAGGCTGTAGGTGGCCTTGGCGTGGCTCGGTGAGGCTCGGAGGGTGCCCGGCATCGGAGAAGACGGCGGCGGAGCGGCTGCGCGCGGTGTGCGAGGGCCTCAGGGGCGTGCGGAGGGAGAAGAAAGGGTGCAGGAAAGGGAGAGGGGAGCGGAGGTGCTCACCGTGAGTTCAAACAGAGCGGGGAGTGGCGGGATGCGACGGAGGGCCTCACCAGAGTTCGGCCGGAGATGGGGAAAAGAGGGAGAAAGAGTTCGGCTTTGCGCGCAGAGAAGGGAATGGAAAGTGCAGTGACGGAGGAAGAGAAAGAGGGAGCTCGGGCGCGTTTTATAGCCGCGCAAAGGCGGTGCGCCGCGGGAAAAATCTCTGGCTCCGGCGAGATATTTTTCTCGCCGGATTGACGTCGACGCGACGGGCAAAGGCGGTGCGGGGGCGCTGCCGCGGGCGCGGAATGGGCGCAGCGTGGCTGCAGTTCTCGCGACGGAACGGGGCGGAGCTGTGCGCGACGTCATGGAGGCAGGGAGGGATGGAGCTCGCCGGAGTTAGGGTTGACGGGACGGGGCGGCGCTGTGCGATGATGGAACGAGACGGGGAAGAGAAGGCGGTGCGCTGCGTGTTCTTCACGTGGTTCTCCTGGAGCTCGGACGCGACGTGACGGCGGAGAGGAGACCAGGAGGGATGGGCGCGGCCGGGATTTTCGCCGGTGGCGTCCGGAGGAGGACGACGACAGGGCAGGGCCCACTTGGCAGTGACAGAGAGAGAGATGGGCCGGGGTGAGGGAGGTTGGGCCGAGCGGTGGCGTTGGTCCGGGAGAGGGGGAAAGGGGGAGAGAAGATGGGCCGGCCAGAGAAGAAGGGGAAAAGCGGCCCGGGAAGGAGGGAAATGTTTTGATATTTTCTCTGGATTTTCTAGGATTTGAATTTGAATAAGATTCAAACTCAAACAAGAACAAAAGGCAAACAAACACTCAAAACAAATCCAATAAAAACCATAAATGCATAAGCTGGGTTTCGTGCAAGTTTTTGAAGTGAAAAATTTTAAAATTGAGGTGGTTTGGCTAACTTTAATCACACACTTCATTTTAATTTATTCTTAATTCAAAAAATTTTAAATTTTTAGTGAATTTCAAATGAGGTCAAAATTCGGGGTGTGACAGATCCCGAGCTCGCCGAAGCTTCGAGATTCACCGTGAGAGCCAGGGAGAGGAACTTGTGAGGAAAGAGAGGAAAGGGAGCTACGGGCCCCACCTGTCGGCGCATGAGACTGGAGGACAGACGACGACGACGACCGCCTCACCAACTTCCATTTTAAGAGGAGTAAAGATCGTGATGGAAGCGGCCCATTTCTGGTAGCCCCAAAACTCTATGGCAAAGAGAAACACGGCCCAGCTTCAAGGAACGAAAGGCCCATTTCCGCTCTGCTGTCATCGGTGGGAAACGAAAGGGCCTAATCCACCATACGTACGTGTCGAAACACGAGGCAGGGCGGGCTGGTCCAAGGCCGAACTAACGTCTGCAGTGTCAAGTGTCATGCACGCGCACGTTCACTGGTCACGATACCAATGAGAGGAGCAGCGGTGCACCGACACGTACGTACATACCGTACATAGAGCAAGCGTACTAGTGCGTAGATGACGAGCATGCATCCCTTTCGCGCGGGCGCACATGCAGAGCGGTGCACCGATCGATCGACGGCGACGTGGAGTTTTGGCCTTGCGTATATCATTATGCACCGATTGATCCAGCCGAGCCGAGCTTGCAAATGATTTGATGAATCCAACAAGCTTTGCATCGCGTAACCACCCGACGAAGAGAATCCCGACACGAGCTACGGACACGGCGGCATAAATGAAGACCCGATTATAAAAATGGCTGCACCGGCCGGTTTTTGATCACGCGCGCGCGAACGCGCCAGCTAGCGTCGCCGATCGCCGATCGATGATGGACGCCGACCGCGCTGCTCGGGGCTGTCGGCAGACGACCGGAAAAGCCCGGGACACGGCGAGCATATAATGCGAGCCGGGACATTCCCTTTTGCGATTGATCCATCCGTCCGTCCATCAATATGGGCGCCATAGGGGGTCCTACGTATACGCTCCTACTACGCCTACATGCAGCTAGACATGAAGCCACCACGCCCCGGACCGGAACAGCCAGCGCCGCCGCAATCAAAGCGCTAGCTAGCTGCCGGCGCCCTGATCCGGGCGAGGCAGGAGGGCCGAGAACACCCGAGCCAATCGCCGCATGCTGCGATCAGATGCTCGTCGTCCCAGCGGCTGGCCGCCTGACCTGCCGATCCAATCCACGCACCCGCACGCGCTCAGGGCAGGCGAAACGAGAGCGATGGCTCTGGCCGGCTGGGCCGAGGCACCCATGGCACGATCGATACTGTCGCTACTCGCTGAGATTGTTCGCGGCGTGTGGCGCGCGCGGATCCTCGACGGCCGAGGGCCCGGCAGCAGGTGAGGTGAGGGTGAGGTGAGGGAGAGGGAAGGAGAGTGGGCGTAAATGGCTGGGGCACACGGGCGAGGGTGGCAGCCATGTGCCGGCCGCGGCAGGGGAGGGCAGCCAAAAGGAATGTCGACCCTACATGTCGCCGGGAGCGGACACGCGACGTGATCGGTCGATCGTCTGGGCTGGGCGTACATGTACTTTTAGCCACAGCCCGTGTGGGCGCTCGCCACCCATTCATTATTGGAGCGCTATTGCGCGGTCCCCGGCTGGCGCAAGCAACGCTAGCTCGTGCTCGTTCGTACGCGCGCGGCCCCCGGCCGATCGATGATGCCGTGTCGCCGTCCGCGGCGACGACGCCCGTGTATGGCTTGCACCAAAGCATGGCGTCGAGCCTCGACAGAGTGACACGCCCATATGCCTAGTGGTACGTGTCAGAAAGACGGCATCTCTCTTTACGCATAAAGGCATTCTGTACGAAAAACGTGTACTGTTCTCAAACAACACGTACCCCCATTCTTTGGGCACTGTACTGTTCTCAAACAAAATGTGCCAGGGGCGGGACAGCCATGGCCGGAGCAGGAGCAGGACTGATTATTCCCGCGCGCACAAAGATCTTTGTATGACGGGACGGGACGAGCTAGACTACCTGCTAGTAAAGCCATAGGCCACCATGCGCGCGCATTAGCTACTGCGTCGTCGTCGTCGCGTCGTTTCAGCCGGAAAGCGGGGTGTGTGTGTGATCTGGAAATCGTGGCGCACAGCCGAGCCCCCCCGATATTTTGCCGGATATACAACAGCGCGATATGGCGGTCGAGCGAGCGAGCCAGCGCCTTTTTTGACTAGGCCACTCCCACCGGATAATTCGTCGGTACGTACGGCGAGCTCCATGATATTCCGAGACGCCCACGGCCGTTGCATGCGTCGGCGTCGATCGCTCGCGAATCGCAATGCCACACCACACAGCACCGCACCGGCTGACGAGACTGAGTGGCCGGCCGTGCTAAAGGCTACTCTCTCGTAGCTGCCCGAGATAAGTTACAACTAGCCTTGTAGCAGCTGGCGACGACGGCGACGGCAGCGCCACTAGTGGTAGTGGATCACGCGGCCAGCAGGTACAGCTTCCGTGCGACGCCGCTCGCGCGCCGCCTCTCTGCCGATCGACGGCAGCTAGCTCGCCGAGGTCGCTTTCCGGCGGCGTCACGCCGCAACATGCATGTCTTGTGCGTCGGCCACGGCAGGCTAGAGTGAGTGAAGATACGGCCGACCGGAGACGAAGTACAAAAGGGTTGGTGGTGTGCACGTACGTAATACGTACGACGTGACCGGTACACGTACATGTTGCCGGAGGTCGATCGCGAAAGGAAGAAAGTGATCGATCGGTGCACCATGCATTGTTTTCTTTTGGTTCATTGGTGACAACGTGACACTAATTAATTTGGCGGGCTCGGCACCAGCCATCAAACCCTTCAAAGTTGTGCTTCACTTAACAGGACAAGATCGTTACAAAAGCTAGGACGCGAGATCTTCCCCAAGAAAAGATGGCAATCATGCTGTCCCAGGCAGAAAAAGTATTAAGCACGTACGTACTTTACTAGCTAAAGCGACCTTTGACCAATGACCACTAGGCATAAACAGCTGATTAGCGGTCCAAATTAAAGCTCCAGTAGCATAACAGAATTGAAGATAGCAGTTGATTGGCTGGCAGAGAAGATATTCTCCCGGCAATTCGTAGCTAGACTAGATCAGATCATTCAGGCCCTACGCTCTCGCTGGCCACAGACATCAGGTTTAAAATGAAATGAACTTGCATGCGATTGCTTGCTATCGAGGAATCCGGCCTGCTAGCCACCAGATATTACGTGAGATATCTGAATTAATTAAGGCGAGAGAGATACGGCCGTCTCCATGCTTCTCTTTGACTCTTTTTTTTTGCGAGGGATTCTCTTCTAGTGACTTGACAGCATGTTCAGCCTGCAGCACTGCGTTTATTTTTTAGTAGAAAATAGAAATGGCTTCCAGCCTTTGCGTGACATCCACAATCTGATTCTTGTTTATTTTTCAAAGTTTTCAGTAATCTAGCTTAGATCAAATGGGAAAAATACTAAGTATATTACAAAATGATAAAGGTAAGGAGAACAAAGTATATATTGCTGAATTTCCGTCCGTGATTGCCTGATTCGCAAATAATGCAGCATTGCATCTGCAACTAAATTAGTAATCTTCGTTGACAACATCACTGCGTCTATAGTATACCTCCTCTGGTCATAAATAATACTTGTCGTTTCGTATATACATGCAATGAAAATTTCAAAAGTTTGTTTAGAAATACCAAAATTATTTTGCATAACTGCTACTCTGCATGTGCTCTGCATGTGGACCAGAGGCATAACTAGTTCTAATTTCATAGCTTAGAGCATCTTGTGGAGATGATGAGTGAGAAAAACATTAGTACGGCTAGGTAGGTGTGAAATTTCACCCTTTTCTGCAGGTAAGAATAGCCTACCCCTCCAATTTTCATCAAAAAAAAAAGGAGAGAAAAGAATAAACTGATAATCGAATAGTTGTCTAAATAGATACTGGACTGTTCCAATATTAGCTAAACTTATGATTTGTAAACGTTCTCGCTTGCCATGCATTGAGCACAACTCCAATAAACAAGAGTTTCTGGACAGCAATGCTATTCATGGTATCATCTGAAAAGTCAGCAATGCCATCCTTGCTGTTTATAGTTCCTTCTGCAAAAGGATGCCTCCTTCCATAGTCCATGCATAGACGTAGAAACAAGACGGGGGCGACATGTCGATCATTGGCGGTGGCCACACTTGTCAAAACGCTGTGAGCGGCGGACACCCTTCTCCTATAGTATGTCAGGAGCAACCAATGTGCTGATCTGGCTGTTCTTCCAAGAGGCTTATGTAACATATATAACGACTTTGTTGTCTAGCAAATGATGGCGTGGAAAAATTGCAAAGAAACATCTGTAAGTGATTTGCAAAACGGACGTAAAAAGTTTTAGTTGTCTGATACAATGTGTTAAGGTTGTTATATCTTTCTGAAATTGATATCAAATGTTGTTGTTGTTTGATAGCATAAAAATAGTTGTAGTTTTACGAAATTAACCCTTAAATTTGGCACGGTGAAAACCTGGCCTTTTCTAAACCCAGTGAAAATAACAAATATTCTATTCAATCAGGTAGTTTGATAGATTAAACAGATAATAAGTTAAAAATAAAAGTTAAAAGTATATGAAAATTGTCTAGGAAGGTATCAAATGTATCATATCACTATCAGTGCACATAGGTTCGGTTATAGCCTCATTGAGGTGGCCAGGATGTTTTTTTTTCCCATTATCTAAAAAGTGCGCATAGGTAGAATGTATGCAATCTTATTGTCCTATTCCTAGTGATGCATGGGGCTGGTCCACGAACCTGCGTATTGTTCAATTTATATGTGTTGGCACATAATTTAACCTACATGGATGTTCACAGACAAACCTGCTTGCATCCCTATGTAGCATTCTCTATATGATTTGAATACTAGAACAAAAGCTTCAAAGATGTTGAGTTGGTTAAACGTAATATGTCTCTTGGATGATGCCCACCTACACTACACAAAGTCACAAACAATTCCTAAATGTCAGATATGAAACAGACCGCGCATATATATATTTCTCCAAATATAAACTTAAATTAATATAAGTCAGATTTAGACAACATGAATGACCTGTCCTTTGTGATAGGAGCTGGTTTGTTTTCTGTCAATGCCATGAAGGCATGAACATGCTCGATATAATATATAGGAAAACCTCAACAAATTTCGCACAACGACCTCGGGCTTGGTTGAACGAAGGAGGAAAGAAGATTAGTCAATATGAATACAATGTACAATCAACCAACTAGTCAATATGAGTAACCAACTTGGCCCTATCTCCTAAGTATATATCACCATCGATCAGTCAACCTGATCCTAAGTAAGCAACCAAGTTGCATAAACTTGCATGTTCCTGCATCTTGAGATCACACGAAATCAATGTGAATGTCCAATCGCAGCACTTCCGAACTACGAAGCTACGGTTTTAAATACTCAGCTCATCTTGGTCGTAGCACTTTTCGGAAAAAATATATATCTTGGCCGTAGCTATCCTCTGGGCGACAGGCAGGCTTAAGCTGGATTAGCCATTACAATACAGGCTTAGCCATCGCCTAAGGCAAGGTCAGAGGCGTGGTTCCGGGGGACAGGAGCCGCGGCAACGGGCTGATGAAGTGATGAGTACTTCTGTTAGCCGTGAACAACCACGCTAAGATGGCGCAACTTGCATCAAAAGAAGATGGCCTCGTTGGTCGCTGGCGTCGCCGTCGCTTGCCCGGCCCTCTCGCGGTTCCTAGAGCACTTCGTTTTGCCTTCTTTTTTTCACTAGCTGAGCGAGAAGAAGGTTATCCGTGTGAGGACAGAACGCAAATGGATGCCGTCCCAACAAGCACTCGACGCCAGCTGGCGATCGAACGGGAGATAGAACGTCGACGTCTCGCGATCTGGCGTTCTGTTTGAGCTTTGTTTTCTTCTCGGTTTTTTTTTTCGAAAGATGTTTTCTTCTCGGTTTGGGCAAAGCACTGGTGATAACCGTGTACTTTGTTGGCATCTGCGTGTACTTTTCCTTTGACACTTTCAGACAACGGAGGGGGCTGCCTGAGCTGGCTGCACGGAAGTAGCCGGGCAGAGTGGCGCCACTTGCACGTGAGGTTGTTACACGTTCTAAATAGCGGCTTAGTAGCGCATCAAATGCGATCACGTCTTGGATGCACGTAGTAGTGGCGTTGGGTTGCCGTCGCCGATGACTCATCGACACATCCAGGTGACTGAATCTGGACCGTTCTTCTCTTTCAGTGGGTACGAGAGAAGATGGACGACGAAAGAACCAATTGTGTAAGCTAGAACAGCACACATTGCTGTGTGAACTGAAGAAGAAATGTGGAGGATAAATATCATGCACTTCCGGAAACGGTGGTGACTTGGATTTGCAGCATTTTGTGGTAGTTGCCTGGACGATCAGAACTGTGTCTGAAACGGCAATCGTTGGCTAAGAATGGCCGTTCGGCTGATTTGCTTTAGGCACAGTGTGCGCGCTCGCTGATTCGCATGCACCGATCGATCGAAATGGCATGGCAGATGATCGATCACCTGCTCCACTTGGTACAGCCGTACAGCTGGGGTGTTGCTGTGCTGCAACAGAGTTTAGTGCTCAAAAGCAGTTGGTATTTTGTTCCAGTGTCCTGGCGTGCTGCGTGTCAGCCTCAGAGTGCGTATGCTATTGCATCTTACTGTTGTTGTTCTGCTGGCGCCACTGACGGCGATCGAGGAGCCCGGTTTGTTTCGGATGATGATCTTTCTCAAAAGACTAGAGCACTTTCTTGAACGAGAAGACGGCGTTCTTTTTTCCGAACGGCTTGACGATCATGACACCTGGATCCTAGACGATCGCCTCATCCCCAATCCTCTCTCAGATTTTACTAGTACACCAGATAATCCATCGAATAGGACAAGGGAGGAGGCCGCGCATGTGGTGGCGAGAGCGAGCTGGGCTGGGCGCGGTACGGGCGAGGACGTACGCCTCCGGCGGGGCCGGCGAGCTGTCTCACGGGGAACTGGTACTGTTGCCGACCCATCGCCCGGCAACGCACGCGCCATCGCGGCACGCAAAGGCCGTGTCTGCGGGGCGCTGCCGGCAGGTGATCGTCACCCATTTATTTCCAGGTGATCTTCTTGCTCCATCGATTGCCCCTAGCTCCTTGGATTCAGTCAGTCCAACAACCTTCACTGCAAAACAGCTGCAACGGATGCACGTCGTCGTATACTATCTCGATATTCTGAATGTCCTGTCGCAAAATCGGTGGAAATTCAGAATACAGCGTCCTCGAAAGCTGCATGTTTTTTAGGCAGACTACAAGAGCCATGCGATCAAGAGAATGGATGATGCAGACGGTCGATCTTTGCACAGACGACCAACATGTTGCAAGTTGCAACGACAACTCTGCACGAGTGTGCATCTATGCTCAGGTTTATCTGGGCTATGCATTGCTATGATGCTATCTTGTTGTCACCTGGAGAGCTCAAAAGCTTTTTCCTCAATTGAAGGGGCTTTGGCGCGAAGCTACCAAGTTATCCGATGAAGAGGCGTTGAATGCATTACAAAATCCTTGGGTTGTTAGGGCCACCGGGAGCAAGGTGAAAGCGCTGATTTTGTAGCATCTGCAGTATCATGCAAGGAAGATAACTTGCACTTGGATCATCCACTACCAGGCACTACCGGGCTCCTATTTTAGCTAGGTGCTATATTTGTGTGACGGGTAAAGCAAACCGCCTTGGCCTTCTTGGTACGTCTCAAGCTATTTCCATTTTGTGGTTTAAATCTAGAGCCAATTTTCTAATAAATCCGTAATATGACAGATTTCTAGTTTCACATCTCCAAGTAACATTTTTTAACACAAATCAAATATATTGTGGAATATTTCTCTCTTGAAGACGAAACATCCTTTTATTCAGGCGGGGCTATTTTTGTTTTCTCGTTCACCTTTTCTTCAACTTCTCTTTTGGAGATGGGACATTTTCCTTGTTTTCTAGAAAAATTTTCATAACCTTTTCTTTGTTGAAATATGAAACTTCTCATTATATTAAAGCTTTAAAGGTGAACTTGTTTAATACCAGCTCCTACGACAAGAATTCATAGATCGATGTATATACAACTACAATAAGGTTTCATAGAGCAACGAATATGCAACTAAGTCACCGTGGCAGGGCTTTTCCAAGCAACCTTTTTGGGTACAAAAAATGCAAGAAAATAAATAGCTATTGATGTCAGCACCAGTACCAAATCAGAGACTCTGATGTCGCCGCAAGGAACTTAACCAATCGAGCAACATCGGCAACAAAATACTACTTAGGACAAAAAGATGAATCAGCGCCACCAATGATTGATGTAGAATTGTCGATAGTACATTGTAACATACTCTATTTCAACCATTAAGAAAATCATTAGATTATTTACAGCAGCTGTTCTTCGGTCCCATCACTTCTGATTAATAGACTTATGTAAAGACTTAGAAACGAAATAGATTCAGGAAAAAAAAAAACGGCCGCACGCCTTACATTGGCAAGTTGTCCCTAACGCGTGATCACAGAGAGGATCATGCAGATCGTATGCCCGATAGCCTGATCTCGCCGGAACGAACCGTTTGCCACTTGCAGCTCTGCACGTCATTTCTGTGACTCATCATAGAAACCACGCCTCTTCCACACTTGTCAACTGATAATCACCACGAAATCAAAAGCCACAGATTAGCACAGCCAAGCATATTATCATAAGCTTGCTTTAGTTGCTTATCATCCAACCATCCATCCTATAATCGTTCGTTTTCTCTAATAAAGTGATATTCGATTTCGTACGTACGGGACAAGCGCTAGAAGACACGAACTGCGGCAGCGGCGAGCACACACGATGCTGCTCTCGTGAGTGGCGGCCGTCTATAAATAGCACGCACACTCGCGCTTGCCACACACCACAAGAACACAACACACATTGGCATTGAGCTCCAGGCTCAGGTAGCGATCACTTATCACTGGGTAGAGAGAGAGAGAGAGAAGGCCTCCCTCCTTGATAAGAAGGCAGCTAATAACTAGTAGTAGTAGCACAGCACCAGCGACGCAAAACCGCACGCCAGATCAGTGGGAGAGATCTAGTTAAACATGCCGGAAGCTCCAGATCACGCCAAGCCGGCGCCGCCGGAGGCGCACCGCGAGGCGCTCGAGTACATCGAGCGCGTGACGGCGAGCGCCGGCCAGGTGCAGCGCCGCGTGCTGGCGGAGATCCTGGCGCAGAACGCGCCGGCCGAGTACCTCCGCCGCATCGGCGTCTCGGGCGCCGCGCCGGGCGCCGTCGACGCTTTCCGCCGCGCCGCGCCGCTCGTCACCTACGAGGACATCCTCCCCGACGTGCTCCGCATCGCCAACGGCGACACGTCGCCCATCCTCTCCGGCAAGCCCATCCGCGAGTTCCTCACGAGGTACGTGGGGAGTGCGTGTTCGGTGTGCATGTCGACGTGTGATCGAATTGCTCGTGGATCGTCGTCGTGACATTGATTTCGATATATATGATGCGCGCAGCTCCGGCACGTCGGGAGGGGAGCGGAAGCTGATGCCGACGATCGCCGACGAGATGAACCGGCGGTCACTGCTGTACAGCCTTCTGATGCCGGTGATGAGCCAGGCCGTGCCGGGGCTCGACAAGGGCAAGGCCATGTACCTCTACTTCGTGAAGGCGGAGTCGCGCACGCCGGGCGGGCTCCCGGCCCGCCCCGTGCTCACCAGCTTCTACCGGAGCCGCCACTTCCTGGAGCGCCCTCACGACCCGTACACGGTGTACACGAGCCCCGACGAGGCCGTGCTGTGCGTGGACGCGTACCAGAGCATGTACGCGCAGCTGCTGTGCGGCCTCGTCCACCGCGCCGACGTGCTCCGCGTCGGCGCCGTGTTCGCGTCGGGCTTCCTCCGCGCCATCCGCTTCCTGGAGAAGCACTGGCCGCGCCTGTGCCGGGACATCCGGTCGGGAACGCTCGACGCCGAGATCACCGACCGCGCCGTGCGCGGAGCCGTGCTGGAGCGCGTGCTCGTCCGCCCCGACCCGGCGCTCGCCGACGCGGTGGAGGCCGAGTGCGCGCGGGCGTCGTGGCAGGGGATCATACGCAGGGTGTGGCCCAACACCAAGTACATCGACGTCATCGTCACCGGCGCCATGGCGCAGTACATCCCGACCCTGGAGTTCTACGGCGGCGGCCTGCCGCTGACCTGCACCATGTACGCCTCCTCCGAGTGCTACTTCGGCCTCAACCTCAACCCCATGTGCAAGCCCAGCGAGGTCGCCTACACCCTCATCCCAACAATGTGCTACTTCGAGTTCCTCCCCGTCGTCCACTCCGAGAGCGACGCCGCCGCCGCCGCCGAGCCCGACCACCGCGACCTCGTGGACCTCGTCGACGTCAAACTCGGCCACGAGTACGAGCTCGTCGTCACCACCTACTCCGGTCAGTGCGTCTTTTGCTTCTGCAGGCAGCTAATCCAAGAAAAATAATTGGTATTACGAAAAGTTCCGTGACGCTAACGTGCGTGTGATCGTGTAATTAACAAACAGGGTTGTATCGCTACCGCGTGGGCGACGTGCTGCGCGTGGCCGGGTTCAAGAACCAGGCGCCCATGTTCAACTTCGTGCGGCGCAAGAACGTGGCGCTGAGCATCGACTCCGACAAGACGGACGAGGCGGAGCTGCACGCGGCGGTGAGCGGCGCGGTGCAGCACCTGGCCCCGTTCGGCGCGTCGCTGGTGGAGTACACCAGCTACGCGGACGCGACCATCATCCCTGGCCACTACGTGCTCTTCTGGGAGCTCCGCGCCGGCGGGACGGACGTGCCGGCGTCGGTGTTCGAGGACTGCTGCCTCGCCGTCGAGGAGGCCCTCAACAGCGTCTACCGGCAGGGCCGCGCCGCCGACCGATCCATCGGGCCGCTCGAGATCCGGGTCGTGTCCGACGGCACGTTCGACAAGCTCATGGACTACGCGCTCGCCCGCGGCGCGTCCATCAACCAGTACAAGGCGCCGCGGTGCGTGCGCCCCGGCCCCGTCGTCGACCTGCTCAACGGCAGGGTGCAGGCCAAGTACTTCAGCCCCAAGTGCCCCAAGTGGAGCCCCGGAAGCAAGCAGTGGAGCGGCAATGGAGGAGTCGCCTAATCAAGCTAGCTAGCTGCTAAGTCTTAGTAAATCTTTGTGGGGAAATGTGACAAAGGAGATGAGCCATGTCGACGAGTGGTAGCTAGCTAATCATCAAGCACTTGCGGTAGCTTAATTATTAGTGTACGCGTCTATTATTACGGGCTTTTGTTTCTTCCCCCTTTCCCTAATTTGTAATAAAGTTGTTGTAGTAAGCTTTGCTCTTTTGTAGTTTTTTGTCAGCTTACGGTATGTACTGTCAGATGTTGATTGCTGAACTTATCTACAGCGCACATGTAATCGTGATAAGAGATAACTATGGCCGTTTGTCGTTGTAGGCTACTAAATATTTGTCTTAAAACTCATGTATAGCTCGGCAGTTCAAATTACTCTATGGCAGATGAATGAATGGTTTAAACACACAATTGTGCATATCAATTATGCCTTGATAAGCACAAAAATGGTGACCCTTGCTTTGATATCACATCAGAGCCAACGTGGTATTGTCAAAGCATGATTACTATCTCCCGCGTATAGACTTAATCACCAATTATGTATGCAATGTAAAATAATGCTTACATGCGGCATGCTTTATTTAATTTTCCTAGTTTCTCCTATACTCAGATACAACATTGGCCATTTTCTCGCCAAATCAAAGCTTATTCCGCTACTGGAAACCCAATCCGGTTTCCACTCTCTTGTTTTCCTTTCTGCCTCCACCATCTACATCTCAAGTCTCCAACATCTTATACCTCGCCGTCTCACCTCGCCGCTGGTACACGGCAAGAGACGTCACCTTTGATTAGTAAAATTCTTTCTTGGGTGTGCTTCTCGCGTTGCACCGTGTCGCCGTGTTGATCGCGCTGCATTTTAGGTTGGAGAGAAGGCGCACACGAAGACTGAAGACATAGATACACATAACTACAAAATCATTATTATTTTAACTATTTATTAAATACCTATTCAATCTTTTAAAACCTCATTTCTATGTTCTCTTCTTTCTTAATCTCAATCTTTTACTCTTCCTGCTAGCTGCTATTTCTACTATGACAAAGATATGTCAAGGGCTCTAGATCTCCCACACAAATTCCATGGTCCATAAAACACATTTGCACACCTATGGGATTGGGCTAACATGTTGGACACACAAGATCAATCCATGAAACGGGGAGCATTATGAAATAAAAATGCATCAGCCAACATGTATATACAAAACAAAACAAAACAAAACAAAACAAAGTGGCGTTAGGTCCCTCTTCCTCCCCTTGTTTCCTTCCATCAATTTCGTTCTACCTCTCTAAATTCTACAACATAGTGGAAACTACACAAATTTTCATGATTGTATTTATAGAGAAACAACAAGAAGATATATGAGAGATCGAGCCAAATTTATTGAGCGGAACTCTTCTTTCCCTCACAGTGAACCTTTATAGATAAGGGTGAGAGATGGCTAATCACACCTCTAACCCCAGATATTTTCATAAAATGAGAATAATTCGTCAGGAAATGACATTCCTAAGCTTGTGGCAGTCGATGAAGCATCATCGGCTCTCTATATGACAGATATGTCTTGGGCCTATACGTAGCACTGATTCGGTGACGATGCTTTGTGGAGTGCCACTACCAGAAGTATCATTTCTTGGAAATGGTAACAAAAAGGAAGGTTGTTGGAGTACATTCATCAAGTGTCTTGTAGCTCTGTTATTGTGTATAATTCACGCACACGTCACATTAGACTTTATGACACGTCACACAAACTATTTTATTACTGCCTTCGATTTTATAACACTTGTGATTCTAGTTTGAGGCATACTATTCCTAATCGTGTGGCAGTCTATGAAAAGGATTAGTGCACAAGAAACAAGAAGAGATACTATAAAAATAGAGATGCATTGGGAAGTGATAATGATGCATTAAATAGTGAGAATCACCAGTGTTGTGGCAAAAAATTTAAAGGCAAGAATCACAAGTACGATCCAATAAAAATGCAAGAGTTGGAGGTCTCAAAAATGTCACATACGAGACACAACAATCAGTTTCTACCCTCTAGAGTCTATCCAAATTTATTGTCTCATCCGGTGCTTAGTTAAAATTTTGAGCAACTACCCCGCACACTTAGGGCGTCCGCAATGGGAGAATAACTGAAAATTAGGGCTCCTGCACACCCCCTTGTTCCATACGGCAAACAGCCCCAACCGTGGCAGTTGTATGCATGTGAAGCACCAAATAAACATGCATGCCAGAAAGTGGAACGGCACCTACATGTCGCCGCGCACGACGAGTGCCCGCCGGTAGCAGCGAAAAAGGGACATGAAAAGAAGCAGATTCCTGACATGAACATGAAACACCTCAAAGCAGATGCTGACTAAGCTCCGCTCAAGTCCATGGCCCTGGACAGTCCAGTCCAGTCGAGTCCACTCCATTGCATCGCAGTGCACAAGCATCTCCCATTTTTTTTCCAAAAGGGCTACGACTGAAAAGAAAGACCTGTTGTTCCCACTGCCCCTAGCCAGGCCCTGGAGCGGCCAGGACACGAGAAAGGACAACGGCTAGCGCCTAGTAGCGGCTTATCCAAATGTCCAGTGCAAAGGAGAAGGCATCTCCCTTTCTCGATCGAGGACGCCGCAGATCGATGCCGGCGAGGCAAAGGCCTGGAGCTTTTCTCTCTCGAGGGGGCCGCTGCTGCTAGCTCAGACATGATTGTTCCCTTTGCCGCCGTTTTAGCCAACAGTATCTTTCTTGATCTCGCCTACGGAAAAGTAACATTATCTTGCTTGTTATCCAGTCTATTGTAAATCTGGTTCACTTTTATCCGATAGTACTGTACATGACGTAGCACTAGTGCCGTTACAATAAACATCACAGCAGTAGCACAAGAGCCAGAGAAGATGCACTGCGGCAAAACTTGCAAAACTTCGTTCGCGGCAAGTCTTCTTCGTCACCACTTCGCTGTATCGATCTGGAACTCAGTCCTGGATCCATCACGGTCATCACTTTGCAAAAGATTGATGCATGCATGGCAAGGGAAGAAGACGCCATTAAGCCAACTGCCAAGAACGCATAAGTGTGCACGTGCAGGCGGGGGACATGTGGGTCTCGGCCTCCGGCACAGCTTGGGCGCCGATGCACGGGTGGTGGGGAGAAGGGTGGCGACGTTAGGTGGCGCATGCCATTACTACCTTCCCGTGTGTCGTCAACAAGGCAAGGCCAAGGCCCCCCATTCTCCCGTTCCACCGTGAGCGGCAACATCGTCGTCGCCTACAGGCCAATGGCACAGTACGCGCTGCACGTTCCCCGTGCCTGGGAGACGTGTCCAGGTTGGAGAACACACGTTGGTCTACGACACATCCTGCTGTGCGCCACAGCGCTTGCTCGTAGATGCATGTACTACTGCGCCCGGATACCTGCCGCCAACAGCTAGGCGCCTGCGAGAGGCTGCAGCACAGCCCTGGAACGAAGGAGCGCTCGTGCGACCGCGACAGCGACACGCGCGCCCCGGGGAACATTCCGATCTCGCCAGGGATCCGGAGCCCGTCGTCCGATCGCCGTCGCGTGACAGTGCTCTACTGACCCGGCAGCTGCCGCACAAAGGAACACAGCTTCAGCGTGCACGAAGCGAAGCTACGGTCGGCGATGCCATGCTTTGGATGTCCCTGTCCGGGGGCATGAAGTTACCCCTGAAGCCGACGGGTGCACGCGATCGGAGGCATGCACTGCACAAACAGTAACCGTGCTGCTTAGCTTTAGCAATCAGCAGTTCAGCACACGCCCAGCGTTCCTGGTGCAACTGGCACAATTACTCGTGCAAAATTTCACTGTGAACTGAACTGGCACGATCACTCGCTATCTGGAGTGGGCATTACTGGTGACGTCGCGTGGGCTTTGCCGGTCGCACAGCAGCCGTGGTGCACGCGCGGCTACCTGCCGGGCTACAGCCTCCTCTAGGCCCAGGCGAAGTCTCCGGGCCGTGAGATGTCGCCCATCAAGTTCGGCCGGGGCCGCCCCGGCAAGAACAAACATTCACCGCAGTTTGTCAATGCCTAACAGTTCAGCTGAACTGACTGAAATGATGGTTGTTAGTGCCACATTCAATCAGAGAGGCAATCATTCTACCATTGCACACATTGTCAGTCGAGTACTTCTGTACCTGGAACAGTACCAGATTACCAGAATTCATCGGCTGTGAAAAATGCTTTTCCCCCTCCTCAATACTAATAATTGTAGGTAGAAAGGTAAGTACGTTGGCAACCAAAATAGCATAACTTTATTTAAAAAAGCATCACACATTTAAAATCTCAAATGACATAAACCAAACATTTTAGAGCCACAAGGCCAACAGCGACAGAAAAAGAGCAAATTTGTTCCATGCCATTGCAGACACAATAAAAGGGTACGTTTCGGTAGAAAACTGGATTAATTCAGAAACAACTTACTCATCATGATAAACATTTCGTAGGAAATTTATACTCCATCCTTTTTTTGGAACCAGAACAACACATCTATACTTCCTCTATCTGAACTCTTTAGTGCTTATCAAAACGATTTTGCTAACAAAATAGAAGCGAATGTGTTCAGAGATTTTCATTTCGTAAGCGGAAGCATACTGCCATTTAAAATTAGTTTCTGATTCAATTATTTTGAGATTTAAGCCTACTGAACATACAATTGCTTTACAATATGACCGTGCAAGTAAAGATAATACAGTATATGTAATCCAACTTCTGTATCAAAGTTATGTTTTAATTTTCATGTGTTTTCTCGAAGTTTAGCATCAGAATATGAGCAGTTGAACCACTTACTATGTCCTAGTAAGAAGATTTGGTGAATTGCAACTGGGTTTGTTCAATTGAGATAGAAATTTAGTGTGTGCCATTTACCTAGAACCACACTGAGTAAGATGCAAATGTCCACTACCCAACTAAGGAAGCACATACATGCCCCCAGTGTGCTTGGCATAGCTCAAAATAATCGGTAGAAGTGCAGAACGTTTTCAAGCTGTCCAATGACTGAGCCTGAAACATTCTGTTGTGTTTTGTGCTCAGCACTGCAAAATTGCACTTTCATCACGAATTTGTTGATAAAAGTCAATTTAGCCGCGAGCAGTTAACTGCAGCACAATGAAATGGCCAAGCGATATGATAGATGGCAGAGCATTCCACGAAACTGACTTCATGTTCATGACATTGAACAAGTAGTACTTCATTTTTCCTGACCATCATCAGTACATGATCATGATTTCTATCTACAATTGTTTAGCTCCCCAAAATCCGTTGAATTTCACAATTCACAGCATACAGGCATGAAGTGGCAAACCTTACTAGAGTACTACTACAAGTACAATACATGGTGGTAAACGAATCAATGAAGGTTTGAAATGGTGCTATTGCTCTGCAAGATCAGCATCCTAACCTGGGAGCCATCCAAGGTGACATCCTTCACACCCACGACGGGCGTCCTCTTGAAGAGCGCGGCCACGGCATCTGGCTCAATCTCCGGGCCAACGGCGAGTGCTATGCCGCCGCCGCAACGGACGGCGCGCTCGGCCTCGGCCGCGAGGCGGGTCGGGAAGAGCGCGCCGGAGATCGCCGTAGGCTCGTCGGAGAAGACAAGGTCGAAGGCGCCGTCTGAGAAGGGTAGGTGGTGAGGGTCCCCGCGGCGTACGAGAGGCGGGAACTCGACGAGGTCAACCCCGTTGACTTCCTCTACTCCCACGGAGCGGAACGCGTCGACGGCGTGGCCGGCGCCAGCGGCGATGCAGAGGACGCGGGAGTGTGCGCTGAGGAGGCCGAAGCGGCGGAGAGGGGGCAAGGCGGACGCGGACAGGGCAGCCGTGCGGCGTCTCCAGCGCTGGGTGGCGCGGAGTTTGGCGAGGCGGCGGTCGGGCGGGACCACGCGGCGGGAGGCGGCGTCGCAGGAGGTGCGTGGGAAGGGGGAGAGCGAGAGAGTGAGTGCGAGGGGGTGGGATGCGGGGAAGCAGGAAGCGGAAGCGTTGCGCAAGAGGTGTATGAGGCAGAGCGTGGCGACGGCGGCCAGCGCGACGGAGACGCACGTGACCAGCCGCTGCTCGCGCCGGTCAATCGCCGGCGGCGAGCGTGCGGCCGAGGCGGCCATAGATTGGATCGTCCTCACCACAGGCTGATGCGGCCTTGGAATCTTGGGCAACCAGAACTTTAGGCCTCATTTTGAGCACACTTTCATTGCTCGAAAAATAAAATTGAGCACACTTTCTGGCCCAAAACTTTGGGCCTCATTTTGAACACTTTCTGGCCCAAAAAAGTCCAAAATAGAGTCTCCTTGCGACAGAATAAAATGTTCATTATCAACTCCGGATACCTTGTGCTCAAAAAAAAAAAAAAAAATCAACTCCGGATACCTCATAGGAATAAACACCTCATGGATCCCAAAACTTGAAAGCCCTTTTATATATTATGTGACAAAGGGAGTATTCATGTCATATTTGCAGGTTCTCATGACAAGCTCGACCTCGCAGGCTGATTTAGCGGAGGACAATTCATGGTCCTCATCGAAGGATAGGGTTGTGCATCTGCATTGATCTATGTCCACGTTGAGCAGACTCCTTGAAACCGAGCCAGGGCATTTTTTTCTAAGAGATGCGGCCCGCTTCTCAGTATTTGCATGAAATCAACGTGTATGAATCCTAGATGCACTTGGTGAAAGAGGACACACCACACAAATCTAGGAAGGGTTGAGCGAAGTTTTTTTTTTTCGAACAATTGAGCAGGACCACTGCTCTTTCATTTAAGATGAAGAAATAACTTACAAACTTCGCACAAAAGACTTATTACAACATTAAATATAGCAACATTACAACTTGCTGTTTAGGATTTTGAGCTAGCTACTCTTCTCGGTTCCTTTGCTTCATTTCCTCTGTGATTAGTCCGAACGCTAGCTATAATGTCATCTCTTGTTGTTGGAAGATTTTTCTGTTCCTTTCTTTCCAAATGTTCTAAATTGTGTATATGATTATCGCAACCCTATTTTTCTTCTCTTTGGCTGTAATTCCTATGAAGATTTTATTCCTTGTCACAAGAAGCATGGGTGGATAATCGTGGTGTAAGGGGCACATGCCCCCTACACCTTGGAATTCCATGAAGAGAAGGGGAGAGGAGGAGAGGAAGAGAAGGGCTCTAGCGGCTTCACACGGTGACCAATCATCGACCAGCGTTGGTAGCGCCACTATCAAAGATCCAAATTGATGACGAAGAAGCGACAAAGGAAGTTATTGTGCTCACACGACCGCCGCCATGGAGGTGCAGAGGACCACCACGGGACCCAGGGGAAGCCGACGTCTCCCTCGACGAATGACCCCAAATCAATCGTAGCAGAAGATGCAATGGTGTCGCACCCCCTTGTCGCCGCAACGCCCTCGTCGGGATGAGGGGGTATGAGGCTCATGACCCCCTACACCCTCGAACTCTATGAAGTGAAGGAGTGAGGAGGGAGAAAAAAGAGGAAGAAGGGAGCGCTGGACGTTGAAGGAGGAAATGAGCCTTCCATGGTCTTCTTCATGCGTTCACCACTAGGCACGTGAATATGGGGTGATATTGTGAAATGAGATGCTTAACCCAACCTCAGTGGCTCTTGTTACACACGATCTTCATTTTCTCTTGAGTCCTGATCGGTTCTTTCAACACGATCATGGACGGACGACAACGAATACTGTTTCTATGTCATATCTCCTGTCTGAGCTAATCAGCAATCTGACACTATTTTCTTGCGTGGAGTCAGGCATCCTAACACCAGTTGTGATCGCTAATGGAGACAGCTAAGCTTAGTTGGGCGTCCAGGCGCTCGTGTACACGGCGCCATGTCCCTTCCAGGTGAGCACCAGCATGTCCTCCTCCCGCTTCACGCCCCACCCGGTGGCGTGCTCGCTCAGCAGCCGCCTCACCTCGCCCGCCGCCTCGTCGTCGAACCGGACGCCGGCGAACCCGTTCCTCCGCATCCGGTCGGCGAGCCTCGCGCCGGACTCGGCCCGCTCGGCGCCGTCGGCGTCCCCGACGACGCTCTCGATCTTCCGGCCGACGGCCGCCTCGTGGTCCAGCCGCCGCGGGCTGTCCCTGGGCGCGGACGTGTCGAGCGCGTCGAACAGGATCCAGTGGAAGTTGAAGCAGCCGGCGATGCGGGACGCGAGGCTCGGCGAGTCCAGGTCCGCGTCCTCGTCCGTCACGGTGACCAAGCGCGGGTTCAGCGCGCGGGCGGCGTCGAGGAACGCGTCACGCGAGCCCGGCGCGACGTGGCGGAGCCAGCTCTGGCAGTTGACGACGAGCGCCTCGCCGTCCCGGAGCGCCAGCGACGCCGGGTCGGAGAGCACGGACGCCAGCTCGTGCCGGACCGCGTCCGGCTTCTTCTTCGGAGGCTCCGTGCTTGTCGGGGTCTTGTTAATGCTCTTGACGACGGCGAACTCGAGCTGCACGCCTCTGGACTTGGCGAAGTTGGCCAGCCGGAGGCCGAGCTCCTCGTCGGAGACGCCGAGCAGAGGCTGCACGGCGGGGCGGGCCGACGGCACGGTGATGCGGAGGAGCGCCGGCGGGCCGCCGGGCCGCTTCGACAGCATGTCGATGAGCGTCGGCCACTGCATGCAGTGCGTGACGCTGAGGTCCACGACGTGCACGGCGGCGCTGCCGGCGACGGCGCGCAGGATGGCGCCGTTGGAGGCCGTGAAGCCGAACCGGTGCCACGGGGTGAGGTCGACGTAGTCGGCGAGCTCCGTCACCGACATGGCACGCTCCCGCGTCGCCGGCGGCCTCACTGCGGCGGCGGCGGCCTGCTGCTGCTGGCCGGCCGGCCCGCACAGGCGGCACGCGCGCGCCACCAGCGCGCGGAGCAGCCACGACGTGAGCCGCTGGTTGGGGTCCCCCTGCGAGGAGGCGATGTTGTTGAGCACCCACATGGCCTGCTGCGCCAGCGTCACGTCGTTGGACTCCAGCGCCGCCGCGCAGTGGAGAAGCAGCTGCTGGATGCGCGGGCCGTCGATGAGCGCGCCGGAGAGGCAGACGGAGCTGTGCGCCCTCAGGCCACCGGCATCACCGCCGCTCCTCAGCTCCTGCTCCATTCTCTGTCTGCCTCGGCGTACGGACGTGCCAATGTGCTACAGAGCTTAAGCCAGATAGTTAGGGATGGCTAGGATCACGACACTTGTCGGCCATTCATTGGGCTTATGCGGATCATTTTAGCTCAATTTTTTGAGGAGGTGTGGAAAGAAGCAATCCCTAGGAGGATTGGACGCTCTTGTTCCTTCACTTTCGGCACCATGGAATGGCAGGGTCAGTGAATGAGTGAGTGAATTAGCAGGGTTGAGGTGCTTGTAAGTAGTTTTGGTTTGCTTGTTGGAATGACTTGGTCTCTTATATAAGGGCCTTGTGAAAGATCCTCTCTTCATCTCCTTGGTAAGAAATTGGATAGCATTTTTGGACTCTTTCCATTGGGGAAAAGACAACGTGAATATCTTTCTTAACGCCCTTGTTTGTCCGATTGTGTCTGAATTCTTGTTGTACTACAAACTTTGGAGTGCTATAATCGTGGTATATTCAGTTGGTTGCCATTTCCTTCCCATGGCGTTCTAGCCTCTCTGTTAAGCTACAAAACAAAGAAAACACTCGATAGAAAAGCAAATAACGCAAGCTGAGTAATGAAATATCAGGTCCAGAGTTCCTAAATCAGACAACATTAATTCTGTTAACCGTTTTGTTCAGACAAGTTAGGAGTTCAGGTTTCAGACCACATTCTTTCACTAACCTTTTTGTTCTGACAAGACCTGCCTAACATGGCTATTATGCTAGTACTAGAATTAATTATTATGCATTATGGCGTTAACTGCAGTACATCCAATGTTAAACTAGTGCAATGCCGGTGAGAAGGCGACGGCGGAGCAGACATAGCCGCCCGGCTTCTTTTGGCCGTCAGAACACACGACGAAATGCTCTGAATAAACTTACCTCGCTTTGTCATTCTCCGCACCCCATTTTCTACACCAGCGGCGGTCTTTTCTAGAACCAAACAAGCAGGCAGGCCAATTCTAAAGAAGTAAAATCCACACGTACGGGCATCTTCGGGCTCTGCATAAGAAGCTTTATTGTTGTTGTCACTATGAGCCTGATTGAAACATAATTTTGGGGCATGTCTGTCTCGCTGCTTTGTCGTATCTCTGTCTTTTTGCCATTGATTTTGACGAAGGGTTAGTTGGGAGGGAGAGCAAAAAGACATGATTGAATTTTCAGTTTTCAGTGATGTGAGCCACTTGTACTCAAATCATAAGCACACTCCTTGTCAGTTGTTGGTCAAGATAAGTCAAAGATACCGCGAAGCAACATGCTACTGGAGGGTATGGAATGGACAAGAAAAGGTTCTGGAGAACACTTGGCGACAGGTTGATCAGTTACCTGTAATAAAGTTCGATGAGAGCATCACGGGAAGATGTTTGTTGTAGGACAACTGTTTGATCTACAACTGCCAAGCCAAAAAATTACAAACCTTGTTCAATCATTGAAATGATGTTTGGCCAAAACTTAGCTGAAGAATATTCTGAAGAGCCGAAAGCGCCCAATCTTCCGTCAGAGCTGCGATGCTCATCTGCTCCTGCGCACGATGGATGATAGAGCGACCGGGGGTGACAGTCTGATAGAGAGACATCATCCGAAAGAAACGGGAGAATCCGCATCCGCCTTTTTGAAAGTCGTGACCTCTGAATTTATATTCGCGTATTCCGGAATCAAGTTTACGGTCTCTGCCGGATTTGAACGATGACCAAACTGACAGCGACACTGCTAATTAGCCATGTAACATTTGGCACTGAAAAAACATATATTACATACATCATCCCATGAACAGGCAATGATCTCTGCTCCTTTTACGTTCCATATCTCGCAAATTTTTATGAACGTTATGCCACTTTTTTCCATATCCGTCGATTGTTAGAAGAAGAATAAAGGGTCACTCAATTCTCTCGTCCAATTGCGCGGCGAGGTTCGGATTCTCAGGCGGTGGCCTGGTGCCCATCGCCGCTCTTGGGAACCTTTATCTCCAGTGACCCCTCGCCGTCGTCAAAGTAAGCCTCCACTTTCCTCCAGTCCGCATCCTCCGGGAGCTCCACACGTCGGACGAAGCCGTGCTCCCACCACCGGCCGGCGCGCCAGTCCCGGCCGTCCGCCGGTGGCGCCCGCCACAGCCCGCTGATGTCGATCACCTTCATGGCGTCCCCGCTCACCTCCACCTCGCATTTCCTTCCACCTGAAGCGAATAAGAACTTTTGGCTTAGAATAATGCAAGTGGTTTCCTCGAAACAAAAAAAGTAATGCAAGTGATCAGGTTGTTTCCTGGTTTTGGCAATCGTCTTTGCGCACACTTCTTTTTTGCTTGAATTTCTGTGCCACACCACGGTGGATTGTGGTATTTGACACGCATACGCAACGAATATTTCGAGATAATAACAAAGTAAAGGTTCCATGTTACTATTGTGATAAAGCACAGGAAAGCTAGTGCGGAAAAGAGGCTATTCACATGACTTCCTGTTACTTTCATCATCTAGCAACTACTAGTCGCGAGAAGATTTATCTAGCAAAGCAGATGGTAAAGTCTACAGTACCGGCGCTAGATTATGAATGGAAGTTAAGTGACGTCTGAAATGTTGATCGTGATGGCTATCACACTAACACTGTAATATGTTTCCATCACATTCGCGCATCTGCTATGACGCACCCAACAGTAGCAATGCACTAAATAGCAAAGGTCAGGCCAGGCGTTTCCGATCACAAGGAATATATGCCGAATCTTGTGATAAATTTTAAGGCTCTAATTCTGCACCTGCTAAATTGAAAGAATGGCTAGTCTAGTGCAAATAATTTTATGCCTGTCATCCTCCCTCGGGTTCTAAGTCTAAAGTAAGAATCAGGTATGCATGACTTGCTGAAATATAATGCATTGAGTGACGTCTGAAATATAATGTTGATCTTGATGGCTATCACACCAATACTGCAATTTGTTCCATCACATTCGCGCACCTGCTACGACGCACCCAACAGCAGTAATGTACTAGTAAGTGGCAAAGGTAGGGCCAGGCGTTCCGATCACAAGGAATATATGCCGAATCTTGTGACAAATTTAAAGGCTCTAATTCTGCACCTGCTAAATTGAAAGAATGGCTAGTCTGGCGCAAATAATTTTATGCATGTATCATCTTCTCTCAGGTTGCAAATCTAAAGTAAGAATCACGTATGCATTCGCTTGCTGATTACTAGGGGGAAAAATCATTGAGCTAAGAAGAAGAACAACTCAATAAAAGAGGCACATCGATAAGAGCTGCAAGAGCATACCTGGTATGTCAGCTCTGAGGTAGTACTCGGAGTCGGTCTCGGCCCAATCGACGGTGGTCCTGGCTGCGCCGCGGCGGAGCGTGGAGAGAAGCACCTCCGGCTCGAAGTCCCACAGCGGGAACGCGTCGGCGGGGTCGAAGAAGTTGCCGAAGAGGTACGGGCTGAACAGGGAGCCCTCCGCGAACACGGCCCTTGCGCCGGAGTCGGCGCCGGCGCCCTGCTGCAGGAACGCGCTGAACGTGTTCTCCAGCAGCGACATGCGCCACTTGGGCGCCGCGTCGCCGCCCGGCTGCTGCCGGACCTCGATCGCCCGCCGCCCAGGCATCGCTGCTGCGCGTTGACGGAACGCGGCGAGTGCGCCACGAGCAGGACGCTGGTTTATAGCGCGGAGGCGGTGGTGGTGGAGCTGGCCTTTGGGGAAAGTAGAGGATGGGAGGAGCGATTCCGTTCGGAGTTGGCTGGCTATGCGCTCGATGTGATTCCCGCCTTTTTCTTTTTTCTTTTTCTCTCTCTTTAGTGGGCCGCACGCAAAGGTGAGGAGAAATTTCAGACCCAAATCAACAAGGTTCTGCACGGCCCAACTTGACAAGGTTTTCCACGGCCCGGCCCCTCAAATGCTCAGGTCCCTGCATCAAACGAAACGGGCCGGATGTCCCGAACGCACGCGAAACCCTAATCCAATCTCGGTTCCCACGTATTCCTCCCGATGGGGCTCTTCTCGTGGTGGAGGGGAGGGCGACGCGGCGGCTCGACGGAGCAGCGGGGCCAGCCGACGCCGGCGGCCGCGGGAGCCGCGGCGCCCGAGGCTGCGGCGGCGTCCGGCGCGCATGGGGCGGTGGAGGTGCGGCGGCAGGCGTCGGACGCGACGGTCTTCGAGTTCGGGTCGGCGGCGGAGTCCGGCGCCGCCCTGACGCTCGCGGGATACTGCCCCGTGTCGGACGAGCTCGAGCCGTGCCGCTGGGAGCTGGTTCCCGCCGCCGGCGAGGGCGCGCCGCAGTTCCGCATCGTGTTCTGAGCGCGGGGAGAGAGCAGGGCAAAACCGTATCCGGGTACATGCCGTCTTTACTTGTTGGCTGTGCGCGAATGCTAGGCTTCGTAGGTATAAATGTGTATCTGTTGGGTGTATACTGGTGCTCAGGCATTCCATCGAATAAAACTTGGCTGATTGATATCAGTCGTCATGGATGTTCTTGTGTGCTTGCCTGCTTGGCGTGCTAATGGTTTTATTGCTATCAGATGAACTTGTTTAGCCTATTCCAACATGAAATGAAAAATATTAAATTAATTTGTCCAAGTATGTTTGCACAGAAAAAGCACCGAAATTTGTGGGCCGTTGCAGCATGATTGAGGAAACGGGGGAAATTCCCAATACTGGTTCCCATTCTTGGGGAGTTGATCTGTAGAGGTAGTTGGTGTTGTCTGTGGTGTCAAATATTAGAGCTGACCATC
Source organism: Eragrostis curvula (assembly GCA_007726485.1). Lineage (NCBI taxonomy): Eukaryota > Viridiplantae > Streptophyta > Magnoliopsida > Poales > Poaceae > Eragrostis > Eragrostis curvula. The sequence continues at coordinate 36,954,387 of CM017445.1, read as the reverse complement.
TAAATAAAATCCTATAAAGATTGTTAAGTCCTCTCACCAGGAGTTATGTGATTAATAGAATAGATGTTTTTTGTGTTTAGAAAAAACTACAAGGCATCAAATTCCCTCTAAATATATAAACTAGAATACATTTGCATATTAAATTGCAAGCTCCAGCCACTTGGTGATGAAACAATTTCCTTCCTGAGTAGGCATATGTAAGTGATAAAAGATTGATACCAACAGACCAGTGGACCAGTTTCTATGTTTGATTCTGGCATCATAGCAGTCCGTTTTCCCTTTGCTCTTTGGTTCCATAATCTAAGGTTATTCTTTTAAGTTGTTCAGGTTGAATTAGAAAACATGTTGGTGACATTGTAGCTGTAGTTCCAGACCGACTAAAACCAAGAAACCAATTGCATCATGGAGCTACTAGATAACTTGAATAGTAGTATAACAAAAAAGAGTCGGGCATTAGTTGCTACTGTAATTGAATTTGAGCTTGCACAAAGAAATTTCAGCTATATTGAATAAGACTTTTAGGGATGTATAGAAGCAAATAGAGTGATGTCAGTGGTGAACGATTCTGAAGACATCGCTTTGGCATCAGAAATCTTAGTAAACAAGGTTCACAGGTGGCTTGACAACATTCATATTAATTACCATTGCATACAAAGAAAGTGACTATATTTCATAATTCATCATATAACTTGTATGATTTGTATCTGTGTACTCCTGCAATGCCTCCACAGAATTGAGATCTGTTACCAGCATTCCCAAAGGATACCCAGCATCTGTTCTTGGATTGAAGTCGACATCATTGTTCTTTGAACTAAGATGAAAACCCATCTGCACGGCTCAAGAACTGGAAGTGTAATGATCCCAAATTTTGTCTCGAACAAGTATCAGCCTGCATATGCATGCCATCTTAAAACATTGGTGCCCTCTCACATTTGTTAAACAAACTTATTGGATATGCGATGCAATGAAGAAAGTGTATCGAGTTCTGCTGCTTCAGATTACCTGACGTTTGAGGCTCGGACGGTGCCTGCTTTACAGCTCTTTTTCTGCAACAAAATATGTATCCATCATAGATGTGAGATGAAGATTTGCTAGTATTGTTACATTCCAGTTGTTGTTCTCTGCTTAAAGCTTCGTTTTGTGTCCAAAGCTTCATCAGGATGAATTCCAGCTTTTTATCAGAAACAGAGAACCCTGATTATGTGGCACCGTGCTGTTCGGCAGAGGATCTCAATCCGATTATGTGCCCCAGTTGTTACAGCAGTCAATGTCAGTCAGACTAATTGAAGCTGGATATTGAACAAAATGTAATAGGAAAACCTCCTGCAGTCGCAATGGAAAGTATAGGCGGCTTCTTCATTTCAGAGTAGGATGTACTAGCAGCTTCTACGCAGTGCTTCAGTGGCCGCCTCAACTCCAGGTTCAGGGAAGTGCCAAGCCGTGCTCGACCAACTCGCTCACTGTCACGGAACAATGTAGCAAGTCTAACAGATAACACCTTATCTTCTCTTGCAGCGACGCTTCCCGCGCCAATGGCCCTGAACAACCTCCTGAACCTTCCTACGTCCAAGATCGCGCTCAAACCTCCGCTCCCGCCACTCCCGACGCGCCCGTCGCTCTCCGCGCCACCGCGCCGGCCCTTTGCCCGTGTCTCCCTCGCGCGCAGCGAGCCGCCGCGGCCGCAACGCGTCCAGTCGTCCCCGTCGTCGGAGGCCGCGCCGTCGCCGCCGTCCTCGAGGGAGGAGGCCGTCGCCCAAGCCCGGTCCTGCCTCGCCGCCGCGCTGCAGAAGCCGCTCAACAACTCGGTCCCGCTCAAGAAGCAGAAGAGGCAGCGGCAGGCCCGGTTCCGCGCGGAGATCCCCGTCGTCGACGACTCGCCAGGCTCCCTCGCGCGCCTCGCGTTCGACGTGTTCTCGGCCGGCGTGAAGAGGAAGGGCGCGCCGGCGAGGCTGCTGCTCGTCTGGCCCTCCGCCGAGGCGCTAGCGGCGGCGCTGCGGGAGCACAGCAACTGGGGGGACTCGACGGCGCACGCGCAGCTCGACGCGGTGGCGCCGGACGCGCTGGGCGCCTGCGACGCCGCCGTGTTCCTGGCGCCGGCGACGTCGCAGGTGGACAAGGTGAGGGCCGCCGCCGCCACGCTGGAGCCCAAGCCCGTGGTCCTGTTCAACCCGGCGTGGAGCTTCGACGAGGAGGAGCAGGGAGGCGACGCGTTCGGCGGCGCCGGCGCGAAGGGCTTCGTGGCCTCGTTCGACGTGGTGTACTCCTTCACGGGGCTGGAGGTGAGGGGCCTGCTCAGCAAGAAGACGGGCGTGCTGCTCCGGTGCGTCGACGGCGGGAGGTTCGGTGGAGAGAGCTGGGTACTCATGGTGGAGGCCGACGCCCCGGCGAAGGCGGGGGAGTTCCGGGTGGTGTCGCGGCTGAAGCGGCGGCCGACGATCGGCGAGGTGGAGACGATGCTGTACAACCTCATGGCCGCCAACTCGCCGGTGACCAAGTCGGCTAGGTTCCTCAGGGAAATGGTGTCCAACGTCACCGGAAGAAAGGCGAATCAGTGATGAATCCTGCCTCATGAGTGTGAGACTGGTTGGTTTGGAATCTATTTACGCATTTCTTCTGCCATGGAGCTGACTGTAAGTCTGTAACGGTCAGAGTCCCCGACAAGCACGCTAGAAATGGTTTTGATTGGTAATTAAGAGTTCATCTGCGCAAAAATCTTCAGAAGAGAACGACACTCCAATCGTGGAGACGAGCATGGTCCTTTAACCATCCTACACCTCACCAATTTAACACATTCGAACCATCTCACCATTTCGTTCTGATTAACCATGTGGTTCAGGTTCAGCGTCACCCTTACTAGCACTGGCTTGAACAACTCTTGCATAATTTATCCCCACCCGACTTGCAGCTTACTGGAACAGGAGGAGATTATCTAAATAACAATATTTAGATTCTGCATTAGCAACACTGCATGTTGAATTGTAATATTATTTGATTTTGCACACAGGTCAGCCTAGTTAAACTACATCACGAGTATCAGTCTATTAGACTGTGTGACTATATTTGAAGAGATTTTCTAGTTCTATCATTTTGAACTAGTTATGATACCTCCATCTTTTAACAATTGACGTTGCTCCATTAAGATTAGAGATATGCAAACGTCAACAATTAAAGAATGAAGTGAGTTTCACAAAAGACAGAAAGAATGAACGAATGGAGTACATCGTTAACATTTCATTATATGGTGCCCGTATCAGCGTACATGAACGGGACTAATCTGTTATCTCCTACCACCTCATGCATGTTAAAAGTTGTGCTACTGGCTCTCCTTATGGACTTTAGATGATAGAGAGGTAGTTCCATATGATAGTACCGTATTTTCGAAATTAGTGGTACTATCTCTGTCATTTCAAGTATTCAACGTCACGAATTAAAGAATGGCGGGACGACTTCTGTCAATACTTTGATTATTTGGTGTCACGTATGTGACCGGATTTGGCCAGGAGTCACAGGACTTACCTTATGCACGTTAAGGGAATTAATTACTTGTACTTAGGTCTTTACTATAAAAATAATATACTCCCTCCGTCCCTAAATGTAGAGTCTTTTAGCATTCAAACACAAAAATAGTCTAAAAGTCAAAAGACTACCATTCTCTTCATTTTACCACTACCCATTACTCCACCAACCCTCTCCACCAACCCTAAAGTTTATCCTACCCTTAAAAGGCCCTACATTTAGGGAAAAACTCGAACCTTCAAAAGACCCTATAAAAAGGGACGGAGAGAGTAGACTCAATGACCAATTTTTTCATTGCAATTACAGAATTCTACGTATATATAAAATTATTGTAGTATTTATATACTAGTGATGTTCTCATTAAAAAAAAAGGGATAGTCTAAGCTATGTTTAAGGGCATGTTTGTTTGGGCTGGAGCTTTTGAGCTTTTAGAAAAGTTGGCTGTTTGAGTAGCTGAAAAATTGTCTGTTAGATTTATAATATTGGCTTTTGTAATATATATTAAGCTTTTCAGCATGCCAAAAGTCAGAAAAGCACCTCTCAGCAAACTTTTCAGCTTTTAGTTCATTTCATCAGAAGTTAGCTTTTCAGCACTCCAAAAGCCAGATCAGAAGTTTGCTGTTTGTTTCAGCTTTTCAGCTGGTTAGCTTTTCAGCTGGAAAAACCAGCTGAAAAGCTGAAACAAACAGGGCCTAAGTCTCATCTAAATTTTTTATTTCAATCTTCCCTCTACATGCGTCGATGTGTTTTCATATTCTCTCATGGTAGCTTTGACCGAACACGTCTTTCTATTTCAAGACTTGCTTTCACAATACAAAAGTCTTGAAAAAAAGAAGACGATTATTTTAGCCCCATTTGGAGCGCAGTGTATCTACAGTAGATAAGCCGGAAAAACCTCTAAAAAAGCTGCTTCAAAATTCCTACCTATAAATAGTGGAGTAATGCTAGAGCTACGTACAGTTTTACGAAATTCTTACGCGCTGAACCGGCGTGGCCTAGGCCCACTAATTATATTCCATCTAAACGCGATTAGCCAGTTAGCAACTACCATGACGCCTCAGAGCATGCAAAACATAGCGCAACGCCGCCGCGTCACGAGAGACATGTTCTGGCCACTTCGTGTTCGTGCCCACCGCCTTCGAAACACGGATACTTCGTAAAACTCACGTACCGGTATCGGATATCTTATCGGATACTCGGATACTTGGATACTTTTCGGATACCGTGCAGCCATCATCGGAGAGAGAGGATGAGCCGTGGCCGCCAAAAAAAAAAAGAGCGCAAACCGTGAGAGTGCGTACGGGATGAGCCGCGACCGTCGCAATAAGAGACAGCGTGTGGGATGGGAGGTGGAGGAAGAAGAGAACCGGCATTTGTTCGTGGAACAGATAAGATAAGGTTATTTTTTTATTTTCCCCCTATTTTCTTAAAATATAATTATACAACATATGAATATATGAATTTATGACGCATCATTTCTCACATTTTAATCCCTAGAACCTTTTTAATTTTATTTTTATAGATATATTGTCGTATCCCCGTATCCTTGTTTTTAGAAAAATGAGGTATCGGAGTATCGCCGTATCGCGTACCGGTATCCGTATCCGCGTATCCGGGCAACATAGCCCACCGCAATCTCAACTGGGGCGGACTCCAGAGCATTATCTGAAGAGTTGCGGCAGGCGAAACGCATGGATATTGGCGCAGTCTCGCAGGTTGATAACCATGATGATCGAACACAGCTTGAGCTCTCGTAGCCACCATGGCGCCTGAAGCTTTGAGAAACACATCTTGTGCGTTGATGGCCCCTGGTCGTTATTTGTTTGGTAACCTCGCCGACGAGCCGGTGCAAAAAAAAGAAACCAACGTCAGCTTCTGCTGGAACTGGAAGCGAACGTATCCGGGCGCCGCGCGGGGGGGGGGGGGGGGGGGGGGGGGGGGGGGGGCGTCGCACTCGCGTGGGCGAGGAAACGCGCGCCTCTCGCGCACCCCCCGAGCGCGGGCCAGCTGGGCATCCCGCGCAAGCGCGACCGCTTGCGGTGCCGCGAGCACGAGACGTCCAAAAAAATTTTGTTCCCGAAGGCCAACTCGTTTCTATTCATTCACGTCGCCGTTCCATTAGTTACAAGCAACATAAATATAGTGTGCCTATATTTCATTACTTTTTTTATGGAGTATGTGAATTTATAAAATTTTCTTGTGCATAAGGAATAGCAAGGCTTCCATGCGATAAGCTTGGACTAGATGAAGCACCTGAGTTAATAAATACCTTCTGAAACTAATAGATGAAAACATGTGGAACATATACATAGGCTAAGAGAAGAAACAAGTCTAAATGCCTACTGGAATAAATAATTTTCTCATATCAAACACAAGAATTAACTACATAACGAATCAATATGAATACTGGAACAAATAGTTTCTCATATGGAACATTTGGACCAACTATGTAGAACAAAGTTTATATGGCTATTGTCCTGTGAAACACGGTCAACTACGTGGAACAAATCGATTGAAACAAATAGTTCTCTTATGAAACATGTAGGCTAACTAGGTGGAACAAATACATGTACCTATTGGAACAAATCATTTTCTCATATGGAACATATGGATTAACTACGTGGAACAAATCGATATGAATACTGGAACACATAGTTCTCATGTGGAACATATAGACTAACTAGGTGAAACAAAGCCATACACCTACTAGAACAAATAATTTTCTCATGTAAAACACATGGATTAAATACGTGGAACAAATCAATATGAATATTGGAACAAAGAGTTCTTATGTGGAACATATGGATTAACTAGGTGGAACAAATTCATATGACTACCCGAACAAATAATTTTCTCATGTAGAACACATGGATTAACTACATGGAATAAATCGATATGAATACTGGACAAAGAATCATCATGTGGAACATATGGACTAACTAGGTGGAACAAATTCATATGCCTACCGGAACAAATAATTTCTCATGTGAAACAAATAAATTTTCTTTTAAAACAAAAGTTAAATTCTATTAAACAAATATATCTTTCGCTTTAAAAACATAAGAGAAGAAAAAGGAAATCAGCTAGTGAAGAAAGTTGTTTATAAGCAAGCACATAATTAAGTTGCTGAATAAAATTTAATTCAATAAGCTAGAAAAAGGTTCACACTAAGTTCATCTTCGATAACGCAAATGGGTAAGCATCAGTAAGAACAAGCGCGAAACGATCGCATTGAAAAATAAAAAGCGCGCAGAATGATCGGGGGTGCCCACGTGAGCCCATGGGAAACGGCGGTTACCTAGCGAAGGATGAGGTGTGCGAGAGAAGGCGGGGCCTCGCGTACGCGAGTCCGATGGTTTCCGAAGATTGCGCGCGCCTTAGGTGCCCAGTGGCCCGAGGAGAAGATTGTTAGAGAATATTTGTGATCTATGGGCCGAGACAATCTGGGCTACAGTCCAGTAGGCCTTTTGGCCCTCATATTCCCACTTGTACTATATAAAGAGAACACTTAATGGAATAAAGTAATCACTGTTCATTTGTTAATCATTTGTCTCTGATTACATTCGGATTACGCTAAACACGTCATCAGCACGCACGCTCTCCACTAACCACTCCTGAGTGAAACTCGCCGAGAAAGCAGGAACTCGTCGAGAAGCAGTTTCTCGACGAGTTCATCGGAGAAGAAGTTGCCGGAGCCTCTGGTGAGTCAAGATGCCTGAAGTCGCACTCACCGTTGCTTTCTTCTTCGCCTTCCTTCGCGCCTCCCTGCAAGGTCGCCGCACTCACCGCGGCCGCCGCATCATCCGCAACCGCCACGGCGTCTTCTTCCGCAACCGCTTCAGGCAGCCCTTCTTCCACCCTCGTCGCCGGAGTCGACGCAACGGCCTCGCCGGTCGTCGCGGGCGCGGCCGAGTTGGAGGCAGACAGGGGCATGGTGGCCTCCGCGACGCCCGGCAGACGCGCCTCGACCTCGACCGGTACCGTCGCATGAGCGCCGCCATCGATCGTCGTCGTCGCCGGCGGCAACTGGCGGCACGCCTCAACGCCGAGCAGTTCCTGCAGGAACACCGACGCATACCGCTGGCCGAACGCCTTCACCGTGCACATCACTTCCTGCACGGGATGGCGCTCCCCGTGGCGCAGCGGTTGCCGACGCCGACGCCGGCCACGACTTCCCCGCCTGCACCAACCGCCATCTTCGGAGTGGACGGAACGCGCATGGGGGATTTCACCACCGAGGCCGGCCCGTCGACGATCTCGTCCTTCACGGCCGCCGCGCACACCTCGACAACCGCTCCTCCGTCACGCGTCGACGACTACATCGCCCTGCCTGCCCTTGAGGACGGCGGCGCTGCAGCCGCCCACGACGACGACGAGGAGCAGTTGGAGGTTGAGGCCGCGACGACGACGTCCTCATCGCCATCGCCTCCGCGCCGCACCCCTCGGGCTCGCCGAAACGCGCGGATCCGCGTCGGCGGACGAGGACGCCCGACCGAGCGCCTCGCCCCGCGCCGGCTCTCGCCAACCGCCGCATCTGGACCGGTGGTTGGGCCCTCCTCCTCGCCGGCGGAAAGGATACGAGCAGTTGCGGCTGGGGATAAAAGGCAGTTAGGGTTCGATTAGCCTTTTTATAATTGCCTCCTCTCCGCATAGGCCTCATGGGCCGAGCTCACTGGCCTTTCCAGCCTGCCACACTGCTCAGGCTACTTTTAAGCACGTCGCAGGCCTGCAGGAGAAAATGGAGCCCGATCTGTTTTCAGCTTTTGCTAGTTATCTTTATTTAGCAATTGTTGTTTTATTTAATTGCAGTTTAGTCTTACTAATTGCATTAGTGTTGTTAATCCTCAGTTTAGAACTGATCTTTACTGTAGTTGGTTTAGTTGTGTACTGATGTAAATTATTATCCTATCATATGGAAAATGGAACTATATTATGTCCAATGTGTTTGTCTTTTATACATTCCCTATGACATAATTTTGTGTATTACATTATTTTGCACAATGAGATGTGACATTTCTTGCAAAATAAATCCAATTCACGTTAATTAAATCTATTGATTTAGTACAAACAGAATCATATTGTATGCACATCCATATTTACATCACTTATATGTTGCAAGTATTTTAACATGATAGTTTATTTTCTTGCACATTTCATTTATGCCATATTAAATGATTTACACACTAAAACCATACAACACTACCCCTGCTGCATTTGAGATTTTAATTAATCTCTTGCACAATATAGTTTGATTCACCTTCATTAAGCCTGATGCGCTTAATTCAAGTAGAATCTAAACTTTATGCAATATCTTTGTGATTTTGCTTCTTATTACAACATACCATGATGATTTCATTAATCAAATGGTTTAACCCATGTAGGCCGAAATGGCATCGGCTGGTCGTGAGTTCACTGAACTTGCGCACGATGGCCACAATTACCCAACATGGGCTATGGACGTCAAAATTGCTTTGGCATCCCGTGGGATCGTAGCTGCACTTACTCCTCCTGAACAGAGGGAAGTCGCACTACTCGATCAAGTCAAGTATTCAGCCTTATACATCATAAGGAATCACCTTCACATTGATCTCAAGTCTGAGTATCTATTGGAGGAAGAGCCTAGTGTATTATGGCTTAGTCTCAACAACAGATATGAACAGCAGAAGGCAATCATCTTGCCTGAGGCCAATTATGCATGGGCTCACCTACGCCTCATGGATTTTAAAACCATTGGGGAGTACAATCATGTTGTTCACAAAATTTGTTCTAAGTTGCGGTTCTGTGAGAAAACACTTTCTGAGGAAGAAAAAATAGAGAAGACTATTTCTACTATGATTCCTTCTGATCGTGTCTTACAGCACCAATACCGTGCTCGGAATTACCAAACTTATTCTGCGCTCATTCAAGATTTACTTCAGGCTGAGAAGCATGATGAGATTAATCTCAAAAATCTGAACCAACGTCCAATTGGTGCAGCTCCTCTCCCTGAAGTTCATCACAATGAGAAGAATAATTGTAGATCTGATGGTTCGAAGAACAATCAGAGAAACAACAAAGGTAAATCTAAGCAGAAACGCAACTTCCAGAAAACTAAGTAGAATGCACAAGGTAAAGGGAAGGGCACTCCTAAGACCTACGACAAAGCAAATGCTTGTAGGAAGTGTGGTTGCTTCAAGCATCCCACTAAAAAGTGCCGCACCCCTCGACACTTGATTGATCTCTACCAGAAATCCCTCGGGAATGGTCAGAAGGCAAATGGATCGGGTTATGAAACTCACTTCAACCTGCACTCCACCGACAACATGGAAGCCGGTTGTTCGCGTCAAGTTCCAGTGGAACCAAGTAACAACGAAGCCTCCCTGATGACCGAAGAATTCATGGACACGGAGAACACTGTCGTCGAATACAAATCGGCCGACATCTATGGAGACTTTGAATAGGATCCATCAATCTCCTTAGTTTATTCTATATGTCTATGACTATCAAATAAAGTTGTAATAAGTAGTATGGATCAGACCTACGTATTGTAGTACTATGGATATTGTAATAATGAATCAGCACTTTGGTTCTTAATAAAGTATGTGTTATATGTATCTGATTGCTTTTTAATTATTCATTTACATAGATTACAATCTGATGGAAGAGGAAATATGTCTTGTCGATAGTTGCACCTCTAAGAGCATCTCCAACAGTCTTGGTAAACGAAATTAGATAGCTAAAAATAGCTAAATTGAGGTAAAAAACCGGATCCAACAGCCTCTCTATTTCACAATCCCGGTTATCTCGCTGGCCATCCGCAGCGCTCCGCTAGCGATATTTGCCAAGCCTCGTCGCCTCGCCATCGGCTCCCGCACGTTTCGCGCGCTCCCCCTCCTTTCCTTTTCTTCCTCACCGAGCAGCCCCAGGGAGCCTCCCTCTCTCTCCCATGGAGCACCTCCACCAGCAGCAGCTCTCCTCCATGATTCAATGGTGCCGTTGCTTGCGGCTAGCCTCAACGCCAACCAGCTCACCGCAACAATGGAACCGAGTTTTGCTTGTTCCCATAGCTTGCACACTCGATTATGCATTGAAACTGATCCAATCACAAAACTGATGCAGTTGCATCTCCGATTTGGACGGCTCTGGACGGCTCTGTGCAAGATTGAGGTGGGCATTCTGTACACAGGCAGCCGGAGCCGAAGGTTATGGTGGAGGAACGGGAAGATGATGGCTTGAGCGAGGAGGTGCGGTCGACAAGGAAGAGAAGCGAGTTCGTCTCGGAGGTCAACATCCTCAGCGCCGTCGACCACGACAACGCCATGTCCCTTGTCGGCCTCTGCCTGGATGTGTACGCATTCGGCGTCGTCCTCCTCGAGCTCAACTCCGGGAGGAAGCCGGTGAGCCTCGTCATGTGGGCGACGACCGTCGTACAGGGAGGGAAGCTCATGTGCCTCGTCGACCCGAGCCTGCCGTCGGCCGGCGGTGAGGTCGAGAAGATGGCCCTCGCCGCGGCCCTCTGCATCCAGCGAGAACCGCCGCCGAGAGTGCTGCTTGGTGCTTGCAATATGGGCCCGCCGAGATGATTTGGCCAGTCTGTTGGGGTGTAGCAAAAAATAAAGAGAAAATCTTGGCTAAATGGATAGCTAAATAGGAATATAAAGAGTGGGATTTAGCTAAGCTCTTGGAGTTGCTCTAATACTATATTACGGGAAACTAAATATTTCCATACTTTGAAAAAGAAGTCAGGAAATGTTTTGACAATCGCTGGACGCGATGCGACTATAGTTGGCTCTGATCGAGCTACTGTAACGCTTCCCACGGGTACACAGATTACAATCGAGGATGCTCTTTTATATCCTGATTCAACTCGTACCCTATTAAGTTTTAGAGACATACGCAAAAATAGGTATCATGTTGAAACCTATGATGAAAATAATGAGGAATTTCTTCTCATTACTAAAGACATAGGATATGGCAAACATACTCTGGAAAGAGTTCCTGCCTTCCCTTCTGGATTGTATTACACATACATTAAGCCCGTACCACATGTTGCATACAAGGTAATTTTCCAGAATGTGAATTCATTCCAAATTTGGCATGATCGCCTTGGTCACCCCGGCGTCGGGATGATGCGGAAAATTATCAGCAATTCCATTGGTCATGATCTTAATGATTCAAAATTCCTGCAATCTTCGGATTTTATTTGCATCTCATGTGCAACGGGAAAATTGATTTTGAGACCCTCTTATCTCAAGATCCGAGTTGAGCCACTCAAGTTTCTTGAACGCATTCAAGGAGACATATGTGGCCCCATACAACCAACGTCTGGACCGTTCATGTATTTCATGGTTCTAATAGACGCATCTACACGATGGTCTCGCGTGTGCCTTTTATCTACACGTAACCATGCTTTCGCGAAATTTATTGCTCAAATCATTCGATTAAAAGCAAGCCATCCTGAACATCGGATTCAATCAATCCGTTTGGATAACGCTGCAGAATTTTCTTCAAAAGCCTTCAATGATTATTGTATGGCACAAGGAATTCAAGTTCAGCATTCTATCCCCTATGTCCATACTCAAAATGGTTTAGCGGAATCTCTTATTAAGAGAATAAAGCTAATCGCACGACCAATGTTACATAATTACAATTTACCAACGTCATGTTGGGGTCATGCAGTTTTACACGCTGCTGACTTAATACAATTGCGTCCTACTGCATATCACAGCAATTCCCCGCTGCAGTTAGTACGTGGAAATCCTCCAAGCATTTCCCATCTGCGAAAGTTCGATTGCGCTGTATACGTACCGATCTCACCACCGCAGCGTACCGCCATGGGCCCTCACAGGAAATTGGGAATCTATGTGGGATATTAATCTCCGTCGATCATTAAGTATTTAGAACCCCTCACGGGAGATCTATTTACAGCCCGGTACGCAGACTGCATTTTTGATGAGGATAATTTCCCGGCATTAGGGGAAGAATTCAAGTACCATACTGAATGCCAGGAAATCAATTGGGATAATCATAGCATCTCCTCCTCTGATCCACGTACAAAAGAAACTGAACTTCAAGTTCAGAAAATAATTGATTTGCAAAATCTTGCGAACAATCTGCCAGATGCATTTACAGACTACAAAGGTGTCACAAAATCTCTGATTCCTGCTAGGAATGTGCCTGAAAGAGTGGAGGTACCAACTAAAACCACTCAACTCCCAAATCAAAATAAGAGGGGGAGAAGTACGGCAAATTCTGAGAACACACGTCCTCGGAAAAATCAGAGAAAAGAGAGGAATAAATCCTCCGTTGTAGTAAATGCAGATCAACCCCATGTTGATCGACACCAAGAGGGTTGTATACACCCTGTGGATAATCAAGATCCACAACCCGGCTCAACAGTGCACTCAATTTCTGAGCACGGGATATCGGAACACCCTGATTCATTAACATTGGGAAATGAAAAAGAATCACAAGGGGTGCATGAAATTTCTATCAATTATATTGATAGTGGAGAATCACATCACCGTAAGACTACCATTGTCGACTCATATTTCTCAGCTAAGGTTGCGGACAACTTTCTCAATGATTTCGATCCAAAAACCATGGCAGAGTGTAAACAACGCTCAGATTAGAATCTATGAAAAGAAGCAATCCAGGCAGAGTTAGCCTCGCTCAAGAAAAGAGAGGTATTTACTTCTGTAATACCTACACCTCCAAGAATCTTTCCTGTAGGATTCAAATGGGTTTTCGTCCGTAAGCGGAATGAGAATAATGAGGTGGTGAGATATAAAACAAGGCTGGTAGCACAAGGGTTCACGCAGAGACCCGGCATTGATTTCAATGAAACATATTCTCCAGTGATGAGTGGCATCACTTTCCGATACTTGATATCATTGGCAGTACAAAATCATCTATCTATACAGTTGATGGATGTCGTGACCGCATACCTTTATGGGTCGCTTGATTCGGATATATACATGCGTGTTCCCGATGGAATCGATGTACCAAATAAGGATGCAAAACGCAACATGTTGTGTTAAACTGAATAAGTCATTGTATGGCTTAAAACAGTCGGGTCGAATGTGGTACAACCGGCTGAGAGAGTTCCTTTTGAACAAAGGTTACTCCAATAATGATGATTGCCCATGTGTCTTTATAAAAAGATCATCCTCTGGTTTTTGCATAATCTCAGTGTATGTTGATGATATCAACATTATTGGCAACGCACCAGACATTGAGGCGGCATGCAATCATCTAAAGGCGGAGTTCAAAATGAAAGACTTAGGTAAAACCAAATTCTGTTTGGGATTACAACTAGAACACCTCCTCACAGGGATTCTAGTACACCAGTCTGCCTATGTCCAGAAAATACTTGAAAAGTTTAATATGGACAAAGCTTATCCATCGAAAACTCCCATGGTCGTCCGTGCTCTTGATTTAGACAAGGACCAATTTCGACCAAGGGAAGATGGAGAAGAGGTATTGGGACCAGAGTTTCCATATCTCAGTGCCATTGGAGCGCTTATGTATCTTGCAAATTGCACCAGGCCTGATATCGCATTTGCAGTAAATCTACTTGCTAGACATAGCGCAGCACCTACCAAATGTCATTGGGAAGGTGTCAAACATATCTTCAGATATCTCCAAGGCACTAAAGATCTTGGTCTTTTCTTCCAGAAAAATCATGATCCAAGCTTAATAGGATACACTGATGCTGGTTATCTTTCTGATCGCCATAAAACCAGATCACAGACAGGTTTCGTGTTTCTACACGGTGGAACGACTATCTCATGGAAGTCTACGAAACAGACTCTAGTAGCCACATCCACAAATCATTCTGAAATAATTGCGTTATATGAAGCAGCACGTGAGTGTGCATGGCTTCGCAGAATGATTAACCACATAGAGCAATCTTGTGGAATCAGTCCGATCGGATCACCAACCATTATCTACGAGGATAATGCTGCTTGTATAGCACAGATGCAGACAGGATATGTTAAGACTAATGTCACTAAACATTTGTCTCCAAAATTATTTTATCCTCATGAGCTTCAAGTAAACGGAGAGATAGATATCCTGCAAACCAAATCATGTGACAATCTCGCTGATTTGTTTACTAAGTCCCTGCCATACTCCTTATTTCAGAAATGTGTACATGGAATTGGTATGCGACGACTTAGCAATTTGCTAGGATCAGGGGGAGCATCCTCTTGAATTATTTCCTGTCCAAACATCATATTACACTCTTTTCTTATATGAGTTTTGATTATTAATCTTTCTCATATTAAGTTTTTAATGAGGTAATATCTGTACAAGAATAAATGTCTATCTTCTGATTTTTCCCCGACGGGGTTTTTCAATGAAGATATCAAAGACATAATATATGCTGAATCCATTTCTCCTTTTTCTCCCACTGGGTTTTAAGGAGTTTTCGCAGCATATCTTAACAACATAAAGAACCTTTTTTTTTCCACAGGGTTTTAGAGGATTATTCCAACAGTGTTTTCAAGATGGTGTCCATTTGCATCGACCACGATCAAGGGGGAGTGTTAGAGAATATTTGTGATCTATGGGCCGAGACAATCTGGGCTACAGTCTAGTAGACCGTTTGGCCCTCATATTCCCACTTGTACTATATAAAGAGAACACTTAATGGAATAAAGTAATCACTGTTCATTTGTTAATCATTTGTCTCTGATTACATTCGGATTACGCTAAACAAAGATAAGCCGCTAGCTAATCATCCTTTAATTAGAGAGTGGGCCCAGGCCACATGTGACGCTGATTAGGATCAATCCGAGTCATCACGTACGAATTGCGTAGCAAATTCGTAACTCTAGCATTACTCTAAATAGTGTAACTACAGTGAGGAGAAGTCGACGGGTATAAGGTCGTGCCCAACGGCCCCTTGTGTCGTATCATCGTACTTGAAATGGACATATGTCCTACCACCTGTCCACCTCATGCACGTTAAAGTTGTGCCAGTGATTCTCCTACCATCTCAAAAAAGAAGACTTCGATTATTTGGTACCATGTACCGTCTCCTTCAATTTACCTTCCTTCTGTTCCAAAATGTAAATATTTTTTGACTTTTAATTTAAACATCACGTTTGGCCGTTCATTTTATTTATTTATTTTTAAATATATATATATCTATATATATATAAATAATAAGTCATGCTTAAAATATATGTAATGATAAAACAAATAGTAACAATTTTTTTTGAATAAGACAAACATTCAAACGTGAAATCCAGACGTCGACAAATGTTTACATTTTAGAAGGGAGGTAGTAGATTGTAGTATGCTCTAGTGTTGTTTTCGCAAAAAAAAAATAGCACAAAGTAGGGATAGCTAAGCTATGTTAAGTCATAAACGATTAATTTCAAATTAACAAACATAAAAAATATTCCACGGCTTCTAGTTTAGCTATGATGTTAGGACAACTTTTTTCTTAGCTCAGAATGAACTTTAAAAATCGTATACGTCAGCATCATGAATCGAACATGATGTTAGGATAACTTTTCCTTAGTTCAGAATTGAACTTTAAAAATTGTGTACTAGCATCATCAATCAAAGACCGGAGCAAGTATATGATTATGATACATACATCTACGTACATCATTTTGGATTTCATACCGCCTTATGGTTCATCAATTACCGTATGGGGTTCTAATGATTTAAACACCTCTTCTGCAGTAGGATCACCATCTAGCTAGTTCTCGGCACCATGCGGAGAAAAAAACCGCGGTGGAATTTTGATGATTCTTCTTGTAGTATTTATGTTATCCGTAAAAATCTACAACAGTTATTTCAAATTCCGATTAAGAAGTTGTTTGGAATGGTTCCAACTCTGAGATCCATGTAAGAGTTGGAGTTTGTAAAATAGATAAAATATTTTAGCTTATTAATGATAATCTCAAACAAAAAGAAAATGACTCGACAAAATATCCGTAATTTATTTACAGCTTCAGCTTCAAGAATTTCTGGAGCTGAGCAGCTCCACAAAATTTTCTGAAGTGAAGCCATGACAAACAAACACGTCATAAACTCGCTGCGAAACCTTCACATCCAGCATTTTGTGTCAAGCAATAATTAAATGAGTACTTACACTCAACTTTTACACTCAACTACTACGCTGAACCATACGCACCAACTACCCGCGCCCTTTGTCTACTCCGTCCGGCCTCGATCAGCATTATGTAAGGCAAGAGCCCCGTTCCCCAGGCCAAAGCATCTGAGCCAAGGTCCAACTGCAAGCATGGCCTCCGGTAAGCAGAGCAAGAAGCTCCGCATTCTTCTCATGCCCTTCTTCGCCGCCAGCCACATCGCCCCCTTCACCGACCTCGCCTTCCACCTCGCCGACGCCAGGCCGGACGTCGTCGAGGCCATCGTCGCCGTCACGCCGGCGAACGCCTCCATCGTCCGCTCAGCTCTCGCCCGGCGCGGACCCAACCGCCGTGCCGCCGCCGACGCCGTCAAGGTGGCGACCTACGCGTTCCCGGCCGCGGCCGGCCTCCCGCCGGGCGTCGAGAACCTCTCCACCGTCACGGCCGCGGACTCGTGGCGCATCGACGCCGCCGCCTTCGACGAGTCCCTGAGGCCTTGTTCGGCAACATGGGAATGACTCCCGTGTAGGATTCGCACCACGCATGGATTGAGTGATTCCATGCCTGTCACTTAACCCTACATCTCATGGGTTTGATTTCCACATATTCTAATTCCATGACTCAAAATATTGTTCGGTTGACCGGGATCAAAACCTTTGCAAAAGCTAAGCTTCCATACCATCCAAGCGTTGCGGTCGCGAGCGTCTGGGAGTGGGAGTCGTTCCATGGGGTCGGACACAAGGAACGATTCCTAGCGTTTTGTTGGGCGCAATGCCCGGATTTGGTTCGGTGGGAATCCAGCTCAGAAATAACCGAACGACATTTCCAGCCTACTCTAGGATTCTACCCAGACCATGTAATCCCACTGATTTTTGGCCCAAATCCTAAGCATTCCAGGCCAAACGAACAAGGCCTGATGCGGCCGGGGCAGGAACGCCTCATCCGGGAGAGCTCGCCGGACGTCATCGTCACCGACATACACTTCTTCTGGAACGCAGATGTCGCCGCCGACCTCGGCGTGCCGTGCATCAGGTTCTACGCGGTAGGGACCTTCCCGTCGCTGGCCCTGCTCCACCTGAAGCAGTTTGATGCCGTCAACGACGAGGCCGTCGACGGGGTGGTGACTGTTCCTCGGTTTCCAGGCCCGGATATACGGGTCCCAGTTACCGAGCTGCCGGAGTACTTGAGGACGCAACAAGTAAGTGATCCCACCATAGGCGCTCGGATAAATTCGGCGATGAATAGCTGCTTCGGAATTGTTGTGAACACTTTCTTTGATTTGGAGCATGGGTACTGCGAGATGTACGTGGGCAATGGCTATGTGAAGCGCGCCTACTTCGTCGGACCTCTCTCGTTGCCGCTGCCGCCTCCGGCCACACCCAGCAACGGCGGCGACTCGCAATGCATCGATTGGCTTGACAAGAAGCAAGCCGAGTCGGTGGTGTACCTGTGCTTCAGCAGCTTGACCCATGTCTCACACGCTCAACTCAACGAGCTAGCTCTTGGGCTAGAAGCCTCCGGAAAGCCGTTCCTGTGGGTGGTCAGGTCCGATTCATGGGCGCCACCGGAGGGGTGGAAGGAGCGGGTCGGGGACAGGGGCATGGTCGTGACAGGGTGGGCCCCACAGACGGCGATACTTGCGCATCCGGCCGTAGGGGCGTTCGTGACGCACTGCGGATGGAACTCTGTCTTGGAGACGGTGGTGGCTGGCGTGCCGGTGCTGACGTGGCCAATGGTGTTCGAGCAGTTCATCACCGAGAGGTTTGTGACACAAGTGTTAAAGATCGGTGAAAGGCTGTGGCCGGAGGGTGCCGGGGTTCGGAGCACCAGGAATGAGGAGAACGAGTTGATCCCTGCCAAAGCGGTGGCGCAAGCGGTGTCGACGTTCATGGAACCTGGAGGGGCAGGTGATGAGGCGAGGAGCAGGGTCAAGGAGCTCTCCGCGAAAGCTCATGCGGCCATGGTCGATGGTGGCTCCTCTCACAATGATCTGCGTCGCCTCGTCGATGATCTCGTGGAAGCAAGAAACGCTGGTGCAGGGATGATGCCATAGTCACATTGACGAAATGCAAGAGCATCTGGGTCTGCTTTGTGTCTTTTGTTTATGTATCTGTTTTGGCATTTGCTGGCAATAATAAACTCTCCACATAACTCTTGCATATCCAGCCAGGCACTCCGGAGGTAACATCTCCTTGTTTGCCCGCCATTATCCAACATTTCTCCTCATCTGTGACATGAGTTATCAATCTAGTCGGGGGTGAAGTGTCTTGTTGAAAATTTTGTTGTTTCGCTCACACCATGGTTTCCAAACCGTGAGGACAGCAGGCGAGTCAAAGCTCTTTCGACCAGACTTGACAATGGACATGGTGATATGAATTATACCCGCAGTTGGACGTCGTAGTTTTCAAATACTACTAACCACTCTTTTGGTCCCCTGAAGTAGGACAAATGTGTTCTGTGGCTTTTTCACTGAGGACAACAACTTATTGCATGCGGGCAAAATAAACAGATCAAGCTCCAAATGAATGAAATCGCTCTACAGCAGAAGAATGGCACGCCGGCGAACAACTCGAGCAATTCCACCTCATCAACTCCGGCTACACTCACCGTCAGGCGTCAGCAATTCTCCTCACGTCACGAGGGCGCCGGACGGCGAGGCTGCGCGGCCGGCAGCAGATCTTGCTTCTACAAGGTCATCAATGAGGCGGTGCAGATCACGGTACGACGACCCGCCCTCCGCCACGGCCGCGTGCGCCTTCGCAGCGAGCTCGCGCGCCCTGGCCCTCGCGGCCTCCCCCGCGCCGCCGGGCTCCAGGAACGCCGCCACCGCGCGCGCCACGGCCGCCGCCGTCACGACCTCCCTCTCCTCGTACCTCGTGCTCCGCGGCCCGTTCCACACCCTCTCGCCGATCTTCAGGACCTCCGTGACCAGCCTCTCCTCGATGAACTGGTCGAACACCAGCGGCCACGTCAGCATCGGCACGCCGGCCGCCGCCGCCTCCAGGATCGAGCTGGACCCGCAGTGCGTCAGGAACGCGCCCACCGACGGGTGGGCCAGCACCGCGGTCTGCGGGACCCACCCCCGGGCCAGCATCCCACGCTCCCCGACGCGCTCCGCCCACCCGTCCGGTGGGGCCCACCCGTCGTCGGCCCTCGCCGCCCACAGGAACGGCTTCCCCGACGCCTCCAGCCCGAGCGCCAGCTCCCGGAGCTGCTCCTCCGAGATGGCGGCGTAGGTGCCGAAGCACACGTACACCACCGAGCAGCGCGGCTTCGAGCCGAGCCACTCGAGGCACGGCTGCGACGTCTCGCTGGTGGCGCCGTCTTCCGCGGCCGGCGGTGGCAGAGGCAGCGAGACGGGGCCGAGGAAGTAGCCGCGCTTCCCGGACTCACTGCGCACGTACATCTCGCAGTACTGCGGCTCCATGTCCACGAACGTGTTCTTGACGACGCCGAAGCACCTGGACAGCGCCGCAAACTGCGGGTTGTGGCTGTCGTCCAGCTTCCCGGGGCGTCTCAAGAACTCCGGCAGCTCGGCCACGGGGATCCGTATCTCCGGCTCCGGAAATCCAGGTACAACCACCTCGCGCCCGGCTCTGTCGGCGCCGCCGAGGAGGCGCAGTGCGAGCGACGCGAAGGGCCCGATGACGCTGAACGTAACGCACGGCGCGCCGAGCTCGTCGGCGACGGCGATGTTCCAGAAGAAGTGGAAGTCGTTGACGACCGCGTCAGGTTGCCGCTCTCGGAGGAGCACCTCCTGCGCCGGCCGCGTCAGGGCCTCGTTCATGGCGGCGGCGTCGATGCGCCACGCGTCGGCTCCGGCCGCGGACAGGTTCTCGACGCCCGGAGGGAGCCCGTCCACGGCCGGGAACGGGTAGGTGGTGATCTTGACCCGGCCGCTCGCCGCGGGACCGTGCCGTTGGAGCGCTGATACAACCACCGGGACGTTGGCCGGGGTGACGGCGATGGTGGGCTCGACGACGCCGGGCCTGGCCGCGGCGAGGCGCACGGCGAGGTCGGTGAACGGGCCGATGTGGCTGGTGGCGAAGAAAGGCACCAGCAGGATCTGCATTGTTTTGCTTCGCTCATCAGCAGCTGGAGCCATTGATGATTCTCAGTTCGGTTTCTCTGGGTTCGGAATGGAGCGCCGGCTAGTTGTTTGCCTCAATCAGTAAGGCTATGTACTGCCAGCGGCGGAGGAGGAGGGAGTTTATATGCAGCAGAGAAATCGATTGGGCATGTGATCAAATGCACGTCCAAACGACTGAAGCTGATCGGTGACGGTGTGATTAATGTTCGACTGAAGCTGATCGGTGACGGTGTGATTAATGTTCAACTAATTTGATGTTTTCCTTTCAACAACAACGAAAAAGAAACTGATCGAGACTCTGAAGACTGCTACGCAAGGTGGTCACTCATCTCACTAGTGCTGGAGCACCCTGGACCATTGTCAGTTGTCACGGAGAGATTTCATGACGCCGCACTCTGGACTGGATCTGGAGGATGCCAACAAATGCAGAGATGAGCAACAGACGTACTCTGAAACTCAAAGGCTTGTACTATTCCCAATTTTCCCTTGCAACGACAAACAAAAGGAAACTGATCGAGACGTGAGATTCTGATCTCTGATGAACACTACGCAAGGTGCTCGTCTCAACATGTGCTAGAGCCCCCTTTGACAGTTGCAAAAGAACAGATTGGAGGACGCAGCACTCTGAAATGGCAGATATGAACAACCGACGCACTCTGAAAAGCCAAAAGGCTGGTACTCCCAATATTTCCAATCTATCGTTTTCTCAATCATGCTTATCTCAGCTGATTAAAAGAAAAATGTACAAATAAACAGGAGAGCCCTCTTTTAGAACGTCTTGATTGGTTCTTCACATCAGTCTCATGGACAGAAAGCTACCCTGACACCCTAGCTTGGCCTATGACCAGAGAAACATCTGATCACACGCCTTGTGTAATCAAAATCAGCACCTCAATCCCGAGAGCAAAGGTATTCAGATTCGAGAACTACTGGATGGAACATGAACATTTTACACAAGTGGTGCAGCATGCCTGGAGTCTACCCACAAATCAAACAGATAGTGCAAAGATCTTGATCGCAAAATTTAAAAATCTTAGAAGGGTCCTCAGAGCATGGAGAAAAACCATCTCATCTCTCTCAAGTGCCATTGAGAACACAAAGCTGATACTCAACCTGATGGAAATTAGAGAAGAACGCAGAGACCTCACCTTGGAGGAGCACAACTTCAAAGAAATACTGTGCCAACATCTGTCATCACTTCTACACCAACATCTCATATACTGGAAACAGAGAGGAACAATCAAGTGGGTTAAGTATGGGGATGGCAACACCAAGTTTTTTCACGCAAATGCAACAATAAAGTACAGAAGAAATATCATCACATCTATTAGAGACAGCAATAGTCAGCCTGTGTTTGATCATGAGGGAAAAGCAAAACTGCTATGGGACTCTTACAAAGAAAGGCTCGGTACAAATGAATTCACTAATATGGCTTTTAACCTGCATGAACTACTTCAGCCCGGAGATGATTTGGATTGGTTAGAGGAACCATTCACTAAAGAAGAAATTGATGAGGTAGTACAGAATCTGCCCACAGATAAATCTCCGGGACCAGATGGTTTCAACAATGATTTCATCAAGAGATGTTGGAATATTATATCTGAAGACTTTTATAGGTTGTGTGACTCTTTCTATCATGGAAATATTTGCCTCAAAAGTATTAATGGGTCATATATTACACTTGTCCCGAAAAAGGATAACCCTGAAGATGTGGCTGATTTTAGGCCTATTTCTCTCCTCAACTCCTCGATTAAGCTCATCACTAAAATCTTAGCCAACAGATTGCAGAGAGTAATAATGGGCATTATACACAAGAATCAATATGGTTTCATAAGATCTAGAACCATTCAGGATTGTCTCGCATGGGCATTTGAATACCTGCATATGTGCCACAAGTCAAAAAAAGAAATTGTCATTCTGAAATTAGATTTTGAAAAGGCCTTTGACAAAGTGGAGCATCATGTTATCCTGAGAATAATGAGGGAAAAGGGATTTGGAGAGAGGTGGATTAGCTGGATGGAGAATATTATGAGTTCAGGGACTTCATCAATTTTATTGAATGGGGTGCCAGGCAAGGTTTTTCATTGCAAAAGAGGTGTACGACAGGGTGATCCCCTCTCCCCCCTCTTATTTGTCTTAGCTGCTGATCTTCTGCAATCCATCATTAACAAGGCAAAAGATAGGGGGCTTTTAAATCTTCCACTCAATCTCAGAGTGGACACAGACTTTCCCATACTCCAATATGCCGATGACACCCTCATGATCATGGAAGGCAACGCAAGGCAACTATATTGTCTCAAGGCTCTGCTCAACTCTTTTGCTACATCAACAGGCCTGAAGGTAAATTATCAGAAATCCATCATGGTACCAATAAACATATCTGAAGAAAAAATGGAGACACTGGCTGCAACTTTCTGCTGTGCAATTGGAAACTTACCTTTCACTTATCTTGGTCTGCCACTTGGCATCACAAAACCGAGAGTTGAAGACTTCCTGCCCATAGTCACTAAATATGAAAAGAGATTACTATGTACTTCTTCCCTTTTGAATCAAGGTGGTCGGCTGGAGATGGTCAATTCAGTATACACAGCTATACCAACCTTTGTCATGTGTATTATGAGAATGCCACCCACTATCATTAAACAAATGGACATTTATAGGAAATATTGTTTATGGAGTGGATCAAGAGCGAATGCTAAAAAACCTCCAAAGGCAGCATGGAAAATGGTGCAAAGGCCAAAAAAGCAAGGGGGTCTGGGAGTACAAAATCTTAGAGTGCAAAATGAGGCCCTTCTTCTGAAATTCCTACACAAATTTTATAACCGAGAAGCCCTCCCTTGGGTACAATTGATATGGGATAGCTATTACAGCAATGACAAGCTTCCTGGAAACACACCAAAGGGTTCTTTCTGGTGGAGAAGTATTCAAAAATTGCTAGATACATATAAAGGTTATGCAACAGCTCATGTGGGTGACGGCAGAACAGTAATGGCATGGTTCGACATGTGGAATGGTGAAGTGATGAACACAACGCTTCCTCACCTTTTCTCCTTTGTCAAAAACAAAACAATATCGCTGGGCAAAATGGCAACAACTGAAGACATACATCAGCTCTTCCATCTTCCCCTCTCGGAGGAAGCTTTCCAGGAGCTACAACAGCTACAACAACATCTGAATATTCTGCAAATTTCAGAGGACCCTGATATCTGGCAGTACATCTGGGGTAATAGCAGTTTCTCATCAGTGAAACTTTACAAAAGAATGATAAGACATATGGATATACATCCGGCCTACAATTGGATATGGAAATCCTGTTGCAGGTTACATCACAAAGTTTTTTTCTGGTTAATACTAAAGGACAGGCTCAGTACTAGGAATATCTTGCAAAGAAGAAATATGCACCTGCCTACTTATTCATGTGCAATATGCAGCTCTGGACAGGATGAAACACTGGAGCATTTATTCCTACAATGCTCTTTTGCTAAGCAATGCTGGGCCATCATTGGACAAACTGTGTATGATCAGAACACAGCGCTAGAAAACTTTGAATCTCTAAAAAGTTCCCTAAACGTACCATTCTTCATGGAGATCATCATAATCATGTGTTGGACAATTTGGACAGCAAGGAATAGACTCATCTTTGAACATGAAGCAGTCAGCATACAGGAGTGCAAAAGATATTTCAAGAAGGAATTTGCCATGGTTATCCATAGAGCAAAACAAAAGTACCAACCCCTCATTGGTCAATGGCTAGAGCACTTAAACTAGGCCTTTTGTTTGCAGTTCGGTTTCTTTTTTTCCCGTAATTTCATTTGTAATGACTCTACTTTTATATATCAATTAATATAATCAGTAGGAGCGCGAGCTCGTCCTGTTGCTTCAAAAAAAAAAAAGTACAAATCAACAGGGAAGCTGTTGATGTAGTGGTACAAGAGAACTGCTCCGGTGGAGCTGTTTCTCAAAACTAGCACGCATCCCAAAGCAGTGTGGCTAATTAAAATATTTTTTATTTCTTAACCCCTGGGCTCTAGCCCTGCCCTGGCCCGTTCAGCCCACCCCTAAAGTTCTGATCGATGCATCCCGACGGACAGCGCCGCCGCTTCCTAAAGCAGGAAAAAGGAACGTCGTCGACGCCGTCGGTCCATGTTGTTGCGCTTACTTCAGATCGCCTCCTCGTCATCACCATTCAGCTCTCATGCGTGCTCATCCTTCACATCCCGTCGGCGTCTCTATTCGCAGCCCAAACACCCCAGTCCTTTGCGTCGCCGATGGAGTTTCCCAATCCCCATCGTGACTGATGATCTTAATCAGTTGTGTGTTACGATCTACTTTTTGGCATCATGCATGCTTAGCATCAGCGAACAAGACGATGCATGGGTTTGCAGGGAGTGAGATTGGGAACGCCGGCGGCGTCCTTTTTCTTCGTACTGGGCGGCGGCGGCATTCCAAAGACGATGACGCTAATTTTGATCGATAAAAACAATATACGGGTGAGAATGGATTGGGTTGGACGGGGCCCAGTAGGCCGGGCCAGGCCCGAGATTAAAAAAAAGTCGGAAATTCAGTTAACCAGTCTGCTTTGGGATGCGTGCTAGTTTTGAGAAACAGCTCCACCGGAGCACTTCTCGTGGTACAATACTTGGTACTATATGGAAAATGAGAAATTACACACAAGAACAAGATGCGCAATCGTAGCTCAATTGTGAACCAATTGTATTTGTATTCCATCCTTGCAGCTGCGACTATTGTATCTACTAACGTACAGCAGCTTCTCCTCCTTCCATAAGATCATCAATGAGGCGATGCAAATCGCGGTGAGAGGAGCCACCTTCTGCCATGGCTGCCTTCGCTTTCTCGGATAGCTCCTTTACCCTGGTCCTTGCCATGTGCCCTGGCCCTCCAGGCTCCATGAACTTGGCCACTGATCGCGCCACCGCCTCGGCAGGAACCAACTCATGCTCCTCTCTCCTCGTGCTTCTTAACCCAAACCCCTCCGGCCACAACCGCTCCCCGATCGCAAGCACTTCCGTCACGAACCTTTCAGTAATGAACTGCTCAACCACCATTGGCCATGTCATCTCCGGCACACCAGCCGCCACCTGTCTCCAAAACCGAATTCCATCCACAGTGCGTCACAAATGCCCCTACTGACGGATGTGCGAGGATCGCCGTTTGTGGAGCCCATCCCGTGATGACCATCCCCCTATCCCCCACACGCTCCTTCCACCCATCCGGCGGCGACCATGTCTCTGCCCTGACCACCCACAAGAACGGCTGCTTGGAGACTTCCAACCCGAGAGCCAGCTCCTGGAGCTGAGCCTCCGAGACGTGAGTCAAGCTCCCAAAGCACAAGTACATGACTGACTGAGCTGGCTTCATGTCCAGCCAACGGATGCACGGCAAGCCAATCGTGCTTGCTCTGGACGATGGCAACGGTAGTAATTAAGAGGGGACCGACAAGGTAGGTGCGCTTCACGGAGCCGTTGCCCACCCACATGTCACAGTACCTATGCTCTAGATCAAAGAAAGTGTTCGCGGCAAGTCCTAGACATCTCTTCTGCGCCAACCCAATGGAGCGGTCAAGTATTTGTTGGGTCCTCATGAACTCTGGCAACTCCGTCACAGGGAGCCGTATGTCTGGGCTTGGAAACCCAGGAACAGTCACCACCCCGTCGGTGGTGTCATGGACGCCACCACGCACAAGTAGGTTGCACATTGCCAGTGTTGGAAACGTACCTATGGCATGGAACGTGACGCATGGCACGCCGAGGTCGGCAGCGACATCGACATTCCAGAAAAAGTGCATGTCGGTGATGATGGCGTCCGGCGACAGCTCTTTGATGAGGCTCTCCTGCCCCGGCCGCATCAGCTTCTCGTCGGTAGCGGTAACATCAATGCGCCACGCATCCGCGGCCGCGACGGTGGAGAGGTTATCGACCCCTGCCGGGAGGCCGTCCACCACCGGGAACGCATAGGTCGCCACCTCGACGGCGACGTCGGCACAGCTGCTTGGGCCACGCCGCGCAAGGGCTGACCGGACGACGGAGGCGTTCGCGTGGGTGACGGACACAGTAGCCTCGACGACGTCCGGCCTGGCCGCAGCGAGGTGGAAGGCGAGGTCGGTGAAGGGGCCGATGTGGCTGGTGGCGAAGAACGGCATGAGCACGATGCGCAGCTTCTTGCTTTGCTTGTTACTAGCTGAAGCCATGTCTTGCGCGATGGATTTTTGGGAGAGATTGAGAAGTGAGTGTCTCAGTATTGGTTTATATATGTTGATCGTGCTGAATTAACAATCAAGCGTGGGCTAACTGCGTACATCTCACGGCAAGTAATAAAATGACGAGAATAAATATGGATGGTTGCCGAAGATGGCTTAAACAAGGGGACAAATGTATAGCGAGTGGCTTTCTCCGATTTAGGTCAGATAATAAGAAAGACCATCGGTATCCTATTCGGTCAAAAGAACAGAAAAGTGTATCCTACAGAGATGAGACTTGAGCACAGCGGAAAAAAAAAAAACCTAGGATGTTCTCCCTAGGACATGGACTGCCCACCCAACTGCATATCTCGTCGCTATGGCAAGACCGAAAGAGGAGATCTTTCTGCGAGTTACCTAGAGATATCGAGAGGTACTTCAACGTAGACCGTTGATCAAGAAAGATGCAAGGTGTGGAATAAAATTTAAAACAACATGGCAAGCGGGTAAGATTATGGTAACTAGGAGCCATTTGTTTTGTTAATTCCACAATGAGATCATGTGACTCTGATCTCCGGTACTTTTCTATCTCTTGACGAATGCTTTTAATTTCTTTCATCATAATAATCTGAGATGCCCATGCACGAGGATTGGATTGTTGTTGTGAGAGATTTTTGTTTTATTGAGCAGGATATCTAGTGCGTGAAAGTCTGAGACACCTGCTTGGGCTGCTAGGGCTGCTAGGTGAAATCTCATCTGTTAGCGTGGCAACGAGCGACACGTGCATGGGTTAGGCCTGGCAGTTTTGTAGTAAGACCCCCTTTTACGTTGATTATATACAGAAAATGTAGGCCTCATCGATGGTTGTGCTCATGCTTCTGGAGTGCGGTGGCAAGTTAGCCAAATAATTAGAGTTTATGTGCACTTTCTACAACATAACTAGTTGTTCCTTGACAACATTAGGCACCGTAATAGGGATGATTATGTCTGAACTAAAAACATAGAGATGTATTTCGGATAGTATGCTTAAATTTGTACCCTCATAGTTGAAATCCTAGATCCGCTACTGATCAAAACCCTAGTACTATGTAAAGAAGTGTGATCTCGAACACATGAGGAGGATAGAAGATCATCAAAGCTCGTACCACCTGATGCTACAGTTCACAACAATACAAGATTTACCATATTGTGGAGGTGTAGAATCAGAACGCGAAGAACAGGGGTCATTCTGCATGTCTTCTAATCAGGAACGTGAGGTCCAATCCAATTGGATCAGGCCACGATCTCCTCTTCCTCAAAAAATGCGCATTGAGGAATCCTATCTTGGGGGAACAGCCGCCTGCCACCTTACGCTTATCTGGCTTCCATGCGTGATCAGTTTGCTCGAGAAAATACAACCAATGAAGGAACCATCGTAGCTTTTTATTTATATATATATATATATAGCAAAAGGAACCATCGTAGCTACCCCTAGTTGGTCGCCTCCATGGAAAAAGCAGAGGAGCTTTTTTGTAAAATTTAACTGGCCCACCCACGCAGCTCATTCTCTTCATTGCCACGTTGGCATTCCAGTCAGCGCCACGCGAACTCGATTGCACCTGCAGATGGGATTGATGACCCGTCTGCACCTCCAATACAAGATTTGTTACCTGTTTGCACTGTTTGCGAGGTCTATGACAAAATTGCACGCACCGCGCAAGTTGTGGTACCTGTGGTGCAATTTACTCGATTTGGAATCAGGCTAAGGTGTAGTTTCACTTTGAGGCACAATTAGTGGTAGGCAAATGATTGCTCTTCTCCTATTTACATGGTTTATGCAACATGGTAAATTAAACTTTAGAAGAATAATATCTTATTCGCAATTGCAGAAGGTTCATCTATAAAAATATGTTAATCTAGGAACACCGTATGCAGCCTACATGAGTAAAATATTTGAAAAAACATGTAAGAAAAATATAGTGTTCCTTGGACTCCATTACGAAAGAAAAATCACAGCCGAATAAATATTAACAAAACAATGCAAATAGACAAATAGGAAGCAAAGCAGTCAACGATGAAATCTCACCGCCTCTCCATGCGATAGAAGTATTTCTGGTAAGTGAGTAAATCTAAGAAAAACAATGTAAATAGGAAAGAGGTAATCACGTATAAATTCCTTGACGTTTTTGTCTCTAGCCTTCCAATTAGTCACAAATAAAATTACCTTTTTATCCTATATACTTAAATACCTTCATCAATACATAAGAACGATGCTATACACACGACCGGGTCTTCCGACCCGGCCGTGCGACCAGCAAATCAACAAATCAAGAACGGTTATCACTAATCATATGCAAGCATCCAGCGGCTGAGTATGGCGCAAACATCAGTCGTACAGCCGGGCCGGATGACCCAGAAGTACGTGAAGCATTTTCAAATACATAAATAACTTTTGTTTGGTACTTTTCATTGTGAAGCGTTAGATTTAAGGCAATAGACGGCTCATCATTCGCACCGTAAAAGATCTCCCGAAAGAAAGAGCTAGTACAAGACTACTGCTAAGACAACAGCTTCGTTTCGTTCCGGGTAAGTAGACTGCTTGTTTTTATAAGGACTAGATCTTGATCACTTCATCAGTCTTCTATTCCACGCATTCCATCCTTTTGACCCATCCAACTGGCCCTGCCACTTCTTGCTAGCAGCAGAGCTACTACCCATTCTTTGACCTGGTAATTGGAAACGAGGTGAATTGGACACCGTCAGTGTAGTTACCTACGTGCTCAATGCCAAGAGGAAATTCGAGCAAGCAAACACACTCCGGCGTCATCGTTCATACTCCTCCATGACAGCTGAGCGCTCGGTGAAGCGGTGATCCGGAAACTGGAGCAGCGCGCCGCGGCACCGCCCTTACCGCAGAGAGCGTCGCAGGCAGCAGGCCTCCGAATACAGGGCTGGAGCGTCTGTTGATCTGTTAGACAGGGGAGGGCTGCGTGCAGAGGCGTTCCTCGTGTTCTCGCCAAGCACGCCCTCGGAGTTTGATGCGCCGACAACGCAGCGCCAGCGGCATCACGTATCTTAGCACCATCGTTTGCCTTGGCTGTCGTGACCATGTCGTAGCACATGTGGCAGCGAAAACCGGGCGGAGCCCCGACGCCGTGCCCCGCAACCCCGCGTACACGGGCCAGGAGAGAAGGTATCACAAACATGCGCGAGTCCAGGATCACCACCGCCGCGGGCGGCAAGGGGTTGAGGTTGAGATCGCGCCAAAATTGGGACAGGCCTCGACCGATGGTGAGCGTTGCGCGAATTGTGTGGGGAAGGAGTAGGACAGCCTGCCGGAATCGAGGCGGCAGCAGAGCGGCGCGGCGAAGGCGATGGCGAAGCAGGAACGGGAGTGGCGGTGCGGGTGGAAAAACCTGCCGCGGACCACGCGAAGCAGAGTCGGCAGGGCGCGCGCTGGCGCCAGACGAGGCCACTGTCCGTGTCGAGCACCAGGACTCCAGGAGCGTCGATTAGGGTGGCGTCCCCACGCCTAATCAATTGGGGACCGAATCGAAACGACGGAAGCTGATCGGTGACGGCGTGATTAAAGTTCAACTAAATTTTTGTTTCCTTGCAACGACAAAGAAAAGGAAGCTGATGGATGACGTAAGATTCTGATCTCTCAACACTATGCAAGGTGCTCATCTCACCATGCTGCAGCACCCTGGGACGTTGTCTGAAAAGTCGAAGGGCTTGTACTCCCAGTTTTTTTTTTTATTACACAATACAATGCAGACACGCACACTCGCCCCTATAAACGCACATACACAAACTCTACTCTTATGAGTATCTTCGAAGACTGAGCCGGCAAATCCTCGAGATTTCACCTCTATTGTTTTCATTTTTTTTATCTGACAAGAAAATGCCATATTTCGCGCGCCATCTTTGTTTCCACAAACATGCTTGTCTCAGCTGATTCAAAAGGAATATTATTTTCAACACATAAAGTACAAATCAACAGGGAGGATGTTGATGTAGTAGTACAATACTCGATGCTAGACGGTAAATCAGAAATTATACATAAGATGAACAATCGTAGTTCTACTGTGAACCAACTGTATTTGATCCCTGCAGCCACGACTATTGTCTCTTACCTACTGCAGCTTCTCTTCCTTCCATCAGGTCATCGATGAGGCGGCGCAAATCGCGGTGAGAGGAGCCTCCTTCTGCCATGGCTGCTTTCGCCTTCGCTGAGAGCTCCTTTACTCTGCTCCTTGCCATGTGCCCTGGCCCTTCAGGCTCCATGAATTTAGCCACCGCCCGTGCCACCGCCGCGGCAGGAACCAACTCATGCTCCTCGCTCCTGGTGCTCCTCACCCCGGCTCCCTCCGGCCACAACCGCTCCCCGATAGCTAGCACTTCCGTCATAAACCTTTCGTTGATGAATTGTTCAACAACCATTGGCCATGTCAGCACGGGAACACCAGCCGCCACCGTCTCCAGAACCGCGTTCCAGCCACAGTGCGTCACAAATGCCCCTACAGCCGGATGTGCAAGGATCGCCGTTTGTGGAGCCCAGCCTGTGATGACCACCCCCTTATCTCCCACACGCTCCTTCCACCCCTCCGGTGGCGTCCATGTACTATCCCTGACCACCCACAAGAACGGCTTCTCGGAGGCTTCCAACCCAAGAGCCAACTCATGGAGCTGAGCCTTTGAGACGTGAGCCCAGGTTCCAAAGCACAGGTACACGACTGACTGAGCTAGCTTCGTGTCGAGCCAACGGATGCACGGCGAGTCAATCGTGCTTGCTCCAGCCGATGGCAACGGCAGTAAGAGGGGACCGACAAGATAGGTACGCTTCACGTAGCCGTTGCCCACCCACATGTCGCAGTACCTATGCTCTAGATCAAAGAAAGTGTTCACGGCAAGTCCCAGACATCTCTTCTGCGCCAACGCCGTTCGATCTCCGGTGGAGCGGTCAATTACTTTTTCGGTCCTCAAGAACTCCGGCAGCTCCGTCACACGGACCCGTAAGTCCGGGCTTGGAAACCCAGGAACAGTCACGGTCTCATCGGTGGTGCCATGAAGGCCAGCACTCAGGAGGTTCAACATGGCCAGCGTTGGAAACGTACCTATGGCGTGGAACGTGACGCATGGGGGGAGAAAGGTGAAGGGGGAAGAATGGAGACGGGACCTGGCTGGGGAGCGCTCTCCAGCGCGCCTCCGCGCGCCGCCACGCCCTGCCCACCGGCGACGCTGACCACCACCACCCCCACTCCCCTCGCCCTCACGGCAACCAAAGCCCTCTCGGCATCACCAAATCCACCATGCCACCCAACCACCACCACCAGCCCCACCACCATTACTGCTGCCCTATCCACGGACACCCCCATCGCCATTACTGAAGCTATCCTACCATACTGCCAAGATGAGCTGGACTACGAGGAGGAGGAGGGAGCCGTTCCTCTTGACAAGACAGCACAGGTGAGATCGAGCCGAGATCCCTCCCCGGATCTGGGGGATTCTGGGCGTCATCATGGCAAGGCTGCCGCGTCGCCCGGCCGCCCATGCGCTGCAGCTGGCCAGGCCGCCCTTACTCCGCCTCGCATTCTGCTACGGGGGGAATGCAGCAACGGCTCCGGCCTAGCCCCGGCGACCGGAATTATTGCGCACCTTTCACCAGAAAGGAGGGAGCGGCCTGTCCATGCCCGGTCCGAGGCGCCGCCCAAGCTCAAATCTGTCGTGCGCGTGCCTACACCGCGCA
This sequence comes from Eragrostis curvula, assembly GCA_007726485.1. NCBI lineage: Eukaryota > Viridiplantae > Streptophyta > Magnoliopsida > Poales > Poaceae > Eragrostis > Eragrostis curvula. The sequence goes on along the minus strand of CM017445.1, from coordinate 36,921,769 downwards.
GAGCTCCCGTTCACTCCCGTCTTGATGACCGGCGTGCGCCTGCTGCTGGCCGCGACCTTTCACAGGAGTGGCAACTGGTGAAGCCGAGGCGCTGGTGGCGCAAACGCTCCATGCCATCCTCGGATGGGGAGTTACTCCGCGGCTCCACGCGCCCACCTACCGGCGCGAGCCGCCCCTCGCCGGCGATCGACTATAAGAAGCTTCTGGTGGGGAGGTGTTTCCGCTGCCTCGCCAAGGACCATCGAGTTGCCAAGTGCCGCGACCCTCCGCGCTGCTTAGCTTGCTGGTGTTCGGGCCACTTCGCTCGCCACTGCAAGAACCCTCCTCACCCACCACCACTCCACTCAAGACTCAAGTTCCCCCCGGAGAGTATCCACAGCCGCATCACCTTTCCACCACTTCCTTCCCGGCAGGCCTCTGCTGCTGGGCAGGGTGAGGCTCGGTCATCGTCCACCACGCCGCAGGCCTGCTCCCAGGACCCGGCCATGGAGCCTGAGTACATTGCCGGCCGGCCTCACCAAAGGCCGGCTCAAGGCCAGGCCACGGTCGTCTCCACTTCGGTGATGACCGCCGAGCTCGAGAAGCTGCGTCACCATGCCATCGTGCTCTCGGTCTGTGGTGAGGGCTACAAGCCACAGGTTGAGGATGTGGCGCAGGCCCTCCACGGGCAGCTGCGCATCCCGCTGTTCAACATTCGCACCACCCGCCATCAGCCGCAGGACTTCTTCGCCTACTTCGACCACGCCGACCAGCGCGAGCTGGCTGTCCGCCGTGGCTACGTCGACGTCGCCGGCACACGCTTGGTGATCGAGCCCTGGCGGTACGAGGTGCAGGACCCGCACACCTGGTGGTACCGCGTGAAGATCGTCATCGAGCATCTCCCTCTCCACGCATGGAACGAGGATGGGTTCCGCCAGCTGCTCGGCGACATCTGCCTCTTCGACAGGATGGAGGAGTCCACGCACTCGCAGGAGGTCACTGACCTTTTCTCCTGCTATGCGTGGATGTGGAACCCGGATCTGCTGCCGCGCTCCAAGCTGACGACCTTCTTCTTCGAGCATGCTGGTCGAGTCCCCCGCAGGAACGGGCTTGTGCCGGAGGACGAGATCGCTCCGCCGCTGGTGGGTGACTTTGCTGAGGTTCTCATTCATCTCCCGCACTACCAGTGCTGGAAACCACCTCCATCGCCGTCTCCGCGCTCGGGGGTCAGTGGCCTCCCCTCCAGCTCCTCTGGATCCGACGTGCCATTCCCGGGCTTCCAGGAATTTGTGTGGCATCGTGGTGTCCTGGATGGCCGTGCACCGGTGCGGCGCCCACGTCCTGGTGAGGCGTGTCGCGCACCGCCTGCAGCCCATGCCCGCCGCGATCGTGACCCAGATGATGACCGCCACGACGGTCGGCGTGAGGGCTACCGCAGCTGGGCGCACTCCGTCTACCGTGGTAGACCTACTGATGATCTCCCCCAGCAGCTGCAGACCGGCGGTCGCTACCGCACCCGCTCTCCACAACGTCGCCGGCAGTACGACTCCGACGCGTTGTCCGCGGGCCGTCGGTTCGCCCCCGACGCGATGGAGCGTGACGACCGTGGCCGCACCCTATCCCGCTCCCCGGGTCGTGGCCGCCGCCCTGATGCTGTTCCGCACTTCGACAACAACTGGGAACGCCGTCGTTCGAGGTCTCCGGCGGTGCGCCGGGGTTTCTCTCCGGCGCCAACTCGAGACGCGTCTCCGGCCAGGCGGGACCGTGGTCCCGCTTTGACTCACGGGGGTTCCAGGCGCGGAACCCCAGGCGGGAGCGTGGCCACCGAGGCACATCGGGCAGCACGTGCCTCGAGCTTCCTCCCCACGCATCAGTTCGAGGCACTCCCGGTGGCTCACGGGGCACCTCCTCCTCCGACAAGCCATCCAGACCCCCTCCTCGACTACTTCCAAACTACCTGCAACGACGACCTGCCACCTGCAACCTTCTATTCCAGGTGGGAACATGACCCAATGCTCCATGAGTTTGAATTTGGGTGGTCAACTGCTTCGACCTCGCCTGCTGCTGTTTCCCCGCCATATGTTCCCGTATCTGCAGAGTGGGCCTCCTCGGCTACCCTTCATGGGCCGGGCGTAGCGGGCTGTGCGGTGGACAAGGGCCTCCACTCTTTAGGGCCTCTCTCACCGCACTACACCCCGACGTCTCCAGCTTGGGACCTGGGCCAAAGTGAAATGGAACATGTCTTTGGGCCTGGGGAACATGGGACTCCACCCGGCCCACCATCCATCACGGATCAGCTTGCAAGTCAGGTAAACCACATGGACATCGCTGCTGATGAGGAGGCGGCCCAGCAGGACACACCGGCTGACTTCCTGGGCCACGCCTTCCCCAACATTGGCCCTTCAGTGCTACCAGAGCCATCCCGTCAGCGGCAGCGACAGGCTCGTGTTCGTTCTGCTTCTGCAGAACCCTCCCGCCGCAGCAGTCGTCAGGCACAGATCAAGTCAATTGTACCGGTGGCGCAGCGGGTGGAGCACAGGCTGATCAGGGAGCTTGACCTCGCCAAGGATGATGAGCCGATTGGTGATGAAGCGATCCAGAAGTACCGGTCCACATACAAGCAGCCGCTGCACAAGAAGGCCATGGCCGCCATTCGCAGGGCCTCTCGGCTGACAGACAAGAAGGTGATGGACGCGTCCACCGCCATGGCAGTGGTTGGACAAGAGGCTGCTGTGGAGGCAGCCTAACTTACTCGCCTCACATGTGTTGTTTCATTTGGTTTCCCAATGTTAGAACATTCAATTTCAGTTTTAGTAATCGGCACTCGGCCGATAGGATTGGTGTGTTCAGAAGTAGATTTGGAAGAGCTCGGCTGTGCCAATGTCTTGGGGCTATTGGTGGATGGCACAGCTGTCTGGTGTGGGAGGAGGTGGTGTGCTTGTTATGTTGTTATCCTGTTTCTGTGTCAACCTATGTTCAGTTATGTGCTTCTGTTGTCTGTCAGTCTCACTCCACTCGGGAAAGACAACACTGGCATGCTGTTACTCATTCAACTGACCTCCCGTCTGATCAAACAAGCAGCAGTTCAGCAATGCAATCTGATGTCGTCTTTTGAGGTGACCCAATGAGTCAAGATTTGAAGATCATGAATTGGAATGTGAGGGGTCTTAACATGCCGGCCAAGAGAGAAGCAGTGCTGAACATGATCCAGTCAGCTCGACCGACACTGGTGTGTATGCAAGAAACAAAATTAGACTCCATTGACAGCAGGTTGGCGTTGGAGTTTCTGGGAACAAGACTGTCCAATTTCCAGTATTTACCGGCAGACAACACAAGGGGAGGCATCCTGCTTGCGTGGGATGAGGACTGCATCACTGCTTCTGATCTGGTGTTGCATGAATTCGCTCTGACCATGAAAATTAAGCTGACCTTAACCAACACTGAGTTCACTCTAACAACAGTGTATGGACCGGCAGAAGACGCAGAGAAACCGCGGTTCATGGAAGAAATGTTGACTTATGTACCACATGCAGATCAACCATGGCTTTGTCTAGGAGATTTCAACTTGATATATGAGGCCAGAGACAAAAATAACCACAATCTGAATCGGAGACTGATGGGAGGTTTCAGGTGTGCGCTTGATCGCTGTGAACTGATTGAGCTGGCTCTGCAGAACCATAAATACACGTGGAGTAACCACCGAGAAAACCCAACACTGGTGCGTCTGGACAGAGTTTTCTGCAACAAGGAGTGGGATTTGGCTTTCCCGGGAATGAGCTTGCAAGCATTGTCATCTTCAGTCTCGGATCACTGCCCTTTGCTAGTTACCCAACAAGACCGACCACCAAGAAAAGCTCGTTTCAAGTTTGAACAGTTCTGGACAAGGATACCCGGCTTCATGGACATTGTGAAACTGGCATGGGAGCAACAAGTACCAGGCCAGTCACCCATGAACATATTACATGGCAAAATGATCAACACGGCCAAAGCACTCAAGCAGTGGTCTAAGCAGCTTTTCAGTGAAACAAAACTGCAGCTACACATTGCCCAAGACGTTACCATGAATCTGGACATGGCACAAGAGGAGAGGGATCTAACTGATGAGGAACGTGAACTACATAAAGACCTCAAGTTGCGCATTCTGGGGCTTGTGGCCATTGAGCGCTCCAGACGTAGGCAGAGCTCCCGGGTGACTTGGCTCAAGGAAGGAGACGCGTGCACGCGCTTCTTTCATCTAAAAGCCAATGCACGACGGAGGAAGAACACTGTTCCCTGTCTGAAAAACTCTGCTGGTCAATATGTTTGGCCACATGCTGAAAAAGAACAGCTGATACACGACCATTTCTTCTCGGTTATTGGCACAAAACAACAGCGTACCTGCACATTTAATTGGGAAGATCTGGAGCTACCAAATATCCAAGCAGATAACATCATGGGGAATTTTACTGAAGAAGAAATCCATGCAGCCATCATGCAAATGCCTCCAGAAAAGGCACCGGGGCCTGACGGTTTTACCGGCCATTTTTACAGATCATGCTGGCCAATCATAAAAGCAGACGTAGTGGCGGCCTGTCAGTGCCTACACAACCTGAATGCTGGTCCATTGCACAAACTCAATGGTGCAACTATCACCCTGCTGCCAAAGACTGAAGTGGTTGAAACACCGAAAGATTTTCGGCCAATAAGTTTGATACATTCTTTTGCCAAAATCGTGACAAAAGTGCTTGCTCTCAGGTTAGCTCCGGCAATTGATGGACTGATCTCCACATCACAAAGTGCTTTCATCAAAAAACGATGCATCCAAGACAATTTCCTTTATGTGCGCAATTTGGCGAGAGCATACCAACGCACGCGCACCCCTGCCTTGCTGTTGAAACTCGATATCTCAAAAGCATTTGATTCTGTCTCCTGGGAATACATGCTAGAGCTTTTGGAGCACAGAGGGTTCCCGCCAAGGTGGCGAGACTGGATCAACCTCCTTTTTCGGTCATCAACGTCTACATGTCTCCTGAATGGAATTGAAGGACCAAGAATCACACATGAGCGTGGTCTGCGGCAAGGTGACCCCTTATCACCATACTTGTTCATCTTGGCAATTGACACTTTACAACGTGTGCTTGAGATGGCAACCGAGGAGGGTCACCTGTCCCCCCTACGAGGACGACATGCAAAATTACGCGTCTCGTTGTACGCTGATGATGCTGTCATCTTTGTGAACCCGGTCAAGCAAGACATTGAAATGGTGAGCAGCATTCTGCTGCACTTTGGACAGGCAACTGGACTGAATATTAATATAACCAAGAGCCAAGTAGCAGCCATCCACTGTGATAATGTTGATTTAGATGACATCCTGGCATCCTTTGATGGGCAACGAGTCTCCTTCCCAATGACTTATTTAGGACTGCCACTCACTCTTGGGCGGCTACGGCTTGTTCACCTGCAATCTATCAAGGACAGAATTCTAGGCAAGCTTGCAGGATGGCAAGGAAAGCTACTGAATTTGGGGGGAAGACGTGACCTGGTGAAGACAGTGCTTAGCGCAGTGCCAACCTATGTTTTAACAGTCATGAGAACACCAAAAACCTTCATCATGGATGTGGATAAAGCAAGACGTCGCTTCTTGTGGGCTGGTAACCAACGTCTCCATGGCGGCAAATGTAAAGTCAGCTGGGCACGAGTGCAGCGACCGACGAAGAGGGGAGGCCTGGGGATAACAAATCTTGATTTTTTCAGTCGAGCGCTTAGTTTGAGATGGCTGTGGTACGAATGGCAGGACCCAACCAAGCCATGGCATGGCACAGAGTTGCCGGTGGATGAAGTAGATCGTGCACTCTTCAATGCTGCGACAAGAGTGAACATTCACAATGGGAAGAAAGCCAAATTCTGGACATCCAGTTGGCTGGATGGAACGAACCCAGCAAGCCTCTTTCCCCAATTATACAGTCACAGCAGAAGGAAAAACATAACCGTGGCCGATGCTATGCATGATGAGCTTTGGATCCAGGACATATGCCGCAACATCACAGCTCCCCTACTCCACCAGTATTTCCAGCTCTTCACTCTGATTGAAGAGATCGACTTCAGGCCTGATGATGTGCAGGAGGACGACCTTGTCTGGACACGCACAACAAATGGTCAATACTCGGCAAAGTCGGCCTATGAAATGCAGTTCGAGGGAGGCACCTTATCACCTTTCCACTCCAAGGTATGGAAAGTGTGGGCGCCATCCAAGAGTAAATTTTTCCTATGGCTGCTCACTCAGAACAGAGTTTGGACAGCGGACAGGCTACAACAACGTGAGTGGCCTAACCAGTATTTTTGTGCCTACTGCTACCGAAACCTGGAGACGGCGTTGCACCTGTTCACGGAATGTACAATGGTGCGGGAAATTTGGACACAAATTGCCCAATGGTCCGGGGTCCAACTGTTACTACCAACGACATGGCCACTACCGACTTCCATTGGAGCCTGGTATGATAGCTTCGCGCCGTCAGGTCAGACACAACAAGCAAAAGGGGTGAGATCGCTGATCATTTTAGTCACCTGGTACATATGGAGACAGAGAAACGACCGGGTCTTTGAGAACAAAGAGAAAACTATGTCTAGGATCATATCAGAAATCAAGGATGAAGTATCCTTGTGGGGTCTTGCGGGCGCTAAACACCTCACCGCCTTAGTCGCACAAAACATTAGCGAGTAGTCTTTTGTATCCTTCAACCATGACTAGCCCATGCTCCTAGTCAAGGTTTTGTAGCGCACCTCTGGTGCAAACAACTCTGTTCTTCTTATGAATATACAAGCCGGCCAATGTGTCGGATCTTTCGAAAAAAAAAAGAACGTGACGCATGGCACGCGGAGATCGGCAGCGACATCGACGTTCCAGAAGAAGTGCATGTCGGTGATGACGGCGTCGGGCGCCAGCTCTCTGATGAGGCTCTCCTGCCCCGGGCGCATCAGCTTCTCATTGGTGGCGGTTGCGTCGATGAGCCACGCATCTGCGGGCGCGACGGTGGACAGGTTCTCAACCCCTGGCGGGAGACCGTCCACCACCGGGAACGCGTAGGTCGCCACCTCGACGGAGACATCGTTGGCACAGCTTCTTGGGCCACGCCGCGCGAGCGCTGACCGGACGACGGAGGCGTTCGCGTGAGTGACGGCCACGGTGGCCTCGACGACGCCTGGCCTGGCCGCAGCCAGGTGGAAGGCAAAGTCGGTGAAGGGGCCGATGTGGCTGGTGGCAAAGGACGGCATGAGCACGATGTGCAGCTTCTTGCTCTGCTTACTACCAGTTGAAGTCATTTCTTGGGCGATAGTTTTGGGAGAGGTTGAGAAACGAGTGCCTCAGTGTTGGTTTATATGTTGAACGAGCTGAATTACAATCCAAGCGTTCGGCTGCGTGCTTCTCGTGGCAACTAATAAAATGGCAAGAATTTGCCAGCGCCATGGATACCCATGAAGATGGCTTATAAACAAGGATACAAATGTATAGCGGGTCGTTTTTCCCATATTAGGTAACCATCGTTTTCTTTTATATAAAAGCAAGGACAGCGTGTCCTATTATGTCCAAAAATAGAACAGTGAGACGAGACTTGAGCACAGCGGCATAGAAAGCCATGAGACATGGACCGCCCACCCAACGACTACCTTGCCTACTAGAAGGCTAATTATGCTCACTAGAAAGTCCGTTCCAGATCGACAGAAAATGAGACACTCCTCGGCCATCGTTTACATGTATCTAGCCACTGTAACAGGTTCAAGAACATCTCGTTCCGAGTACTATCTGCTTACTTTCATCAAACGACTAGTAGACCTTGACCACTCGAGTCTTCTGTTCCGTCCATGTCTTCCTATCGAGGCATCCAAGTGTCCCTGGTACTTCTCGCTAGCACCTTATTCACAATTTTGGAGCCGAAGAGCAAGTTTGCAACGCTGAGACGAGCAACGAAAGAAGTCATCATGCATACAGCCGCGACCGCGCAGCCGCCTTCAAGGGCGCGCGGACGAAGACGACAACTTGACTGGCGTGCGGCCGGCTCCTTCGCATGGACAGTGAGATACACAAGGACGCATACAATAAAACATAGATTAAGGAGGTTCTATGCGAATATTACAGCATGCCGTGGCGGCAACCCAATTTCGTAGCAGCACAAAAGCTTAACTCCTTGAAAAAGTGCCTGCGTTCTCCCGGGCGAGGGGCCTGTGGCACTTGGTTGCACTGCGCCTGCCCGGGTTCGAAGCGCGGCACCCGCGGGACTGTAGTAGTGAACAGTGCCTGTAGTGGTACTGTTCATTGCACTGTTCGCATAATAAATTTGGAGGTACCTCTCCGTGTAGTGGTACTGTTCATTGCACTGTTTGCATAATAAATTTGCAGGTACCTCTCCGTGCGTAGTGACACAGAGAATGCGACGCTCCTCGTCGCGCGCTGGAGCCCGGTGGTCTCTGGCGATCTCTCGAAGGACGCAGTCTTCGACGACACTGTGTGTAGTTGTAGGACTAGGCGTGTGCGTGGGTGTGTGTTGGTGTGCGTTGTGGTGTGAGTGAGTGTGTACGTATACGAACATATACTACAGCTGTACTCAGTAGGAGAGGTTTCAAAAAAAAAACTCCTTGAAAAAGTGACAGTTGATGTGGACCGGATGATCTTGAAAAGTGTAAAACGTTCAGATTACAGAGACGGAGCTGGGTGTAACCCCGACGCCGCGCCCCGTAACGCGTCATCGCACAAGGCCGCGTACACAGGCCGGCGCGAAGGGATCAATGACGTGCCCAAGGTCCAAGATCCACGCCGCACGGTGACACGCCTGGAGCAAAGGCGAGCGTCGCGCGATTTGGATGTGGAAAGGCAGCCTGCAGGCCGGAATGGAGGCGGCTGCAAAACGGCGCGGCGCAGTCGCTGGCGGCGTGGGAGCGGGAGTGGTGCGGGTCGAAAAACCTGCCGGACTGTGCGAAGCAGGCAGTGTCTCGTCAAGGCGTGTGCACAGGAGCCAGATCGACGAGGTCTCCTTTCGACTTATCAATAAAATTCAGGTGGGCTCCTGGCCCCCCTTAGTTTCGTCCGAAAAAAAAAAGATCGACGAGGTCGCCGCCCGTGTACGTCGAGCACCAGGAGCAATGCGCCTGGCGGTTCACGAGCAGACGGGATGCGGTGGTGTTAGGCGACACAAGGCCTCACGTTGGGCGAGGCGACGCGTACATAGCAGTGTTTGGAGCTCGCGATAGAGGTCATGGCCTCGTGATTCTCGCCGGCAATGCCGCCCCCGGGGTTGTCGCTATTTCAAATAGCGACCACCCCTGGGTCTTTCCCAACCGTTAGATGGGACAAGCGCGGGCAAGATGAACGCGCTCGATTGAAAGCTTGGATCCTTTCCACCATCCTGCCTCGGCGACGGGCTGCGCGCCTGAGACTCGGGGATCGTAGAAGCGTGCCACGGCGCCGCCGATTAGGTAGCCGCCGGTGGCTGTAGAAACTGCAGTCTGCAGAGAGCATTGGCCATAGGGCGTGCTCCAGCCTGCTCACGCCGTGCAGCATTCCGCACATCCTCGCCATGCCCGGCGCCGTGCGCTCTCCGAGCTCGATACGCCAGCGTGTGCCACCTGAAAAGATGCGTTCTTCGTCTCCCCAGGCCACGATTCTGGCCGCCTCTACGCTCGTCCCGGCGAGGTCCGGCAACTTCGCTACCCGTAATTGTTCACGGTGCTGGCACTCGCAACAACGGTCGTCAGAGCGGCGGCATGGACGCCACTGGCAGGACCATCCATGTCGCCCGACGGAGAAGTTCGCCGATGTGGCCGCGGGGGCTGCAAACGAATGGGGTGGTCACGGCACGAAGAAGGCGAGGCGCGCATGGTCGCGAAGGCCCTTGCTTCCTCTGCTCGGCCCAGCCATGGCTGGGTAGGAGAAGAATACGTGCGCCGGAGGCGACGGCGGGGAGCGGCGTGGCAACGGGAGCGGGGCGAGTTGCTTCGGCGGGCAGTCCACGTCCGGCTCAAGGAAGGAATCAAACTGGTACGGGAACCCGCCCGGACACGTCTGACTAATCTCAAAACACCTGCAAGAGTCAGCGGAGGATCGGACGGACGAGACCGCGCTCGTGACGTCGAAGGGCGAAACCACAGCCGTTTATCCGGTACGGGCCCACGTGCCAGAGGCTCCCACGACCCGCGTCGTCCTCGCGCGCCTGATGAAAGTAACCCACGGGCCACGGAGACGCGCGGCGAGCTCTGTCACTTTCCGCCCCAAATCGACGCTCGCCACCGCATGATCCGCGTGCCTCGCCTCATCATCCCCGGGTGCTCGCCGCCATCACCAATCCACCGCCTCCTCCCGAACCTCCGCCACTACCGCCGCCTCCGGGCACCGCACGCCGCTGTCCTCGCGGTGCCAACCCTAGCCTCGACGCGGCGCCTCGCGTCGTCCCCTCTCGGCGCAGTCAGCCTGCTGATGGATCCGGCGGTGACCGCCGCCGCCGCCGCGGAGACTAACGGCGAGGGTGGCGGTGGTGGCTATGATGACGCTGCTGAATTCGTGGACGCGGTAGCGGGGGCCGAGGATGGGGACGCGGCTGGGATGGCGGCGGGCGGCGAGGAGGAGGTGAGGGAGCTGCCCGAGGAGCTGGCCAAGGGGGTGGTCTGCCTCGAGTGCGAGACGTCGCCCGAGGCTGTGGCCGCGGCTGTCGGCCCGACCTGCCGCGTCTACATCGTCGGCACCGCCCATGTGTCGCAGGTGAGCTGGTGCCCTCAGCCGTACTGTCTCTCTACGAACAAGGATTTCGAGTATCAATTCCAGAGTTTCGAATTGGGCTGTCGGAACACAGGATTGTACAATTGCTATTGTCTGCGTATAGCCATTGCATTGCATGAAACTTAGATCGTTGTGCCTGCCCAATACTGCCTTCGTGCCACTGATCTAAGAACTACTACCTCCGTTCATTATTAGATGTCGTTTTGGAGTTGGACACAAGAATTAAGGAGAATGAAAAAGGTGGGTGCACTGAAAACGAGGAGGAGAGAGATAGAGATAGAGGTGTAATGGAAGGAGGGAATATTGTATCGGGAAGAGGGAAATGTGCATTGGGAAGTGAGAATGACATGTAATTTGAGAAAAGTGGGTAATGCTAGAATGACATGTATTGTTGAACGGAGGGAGTATTAGAATACTGCTTAAAACTTAAAAGAAGAAAGAACAAGCAAAACACAGGCAGCACATTCTGCGTAACTGCTAAGTGAATTTGACACAATAAGCCTTTTCACCATTGTATCTTGTACTTATGTAGTTTGCACGAAGGACATCAAATTGCTTATCTTCCACTAAGCCATGACATATATTATCCATTGGTTCCTATTTGAATGTATCAAAACGACAGCATTACTGCACCCATATAGAGTGGTTTTCTTTTTGGATAAAATATGGAGTGATTTTTGACACTTAAGTTTATTGCAGGAATCATGTGACCAAGTGAAAGCCGTCATCAACTACCTGAAACCTCAGGTTTGTCCTCTCTTTAACCAACGTCAATAAATTCTGTGAGTTGGTGGATTACGTAAGAGTGTTTTCTCTTCTATTGTTTGATTTGTCAAGGTATTTCTCTAATTCTTTCTCATTTTCTTGTTTGTGGCATATTTAGGCAGTTTTCTTGGAGCTCTGTCTCAGCAGAGTCTCGATTTTGACTCCGCAAAGTCTTCAGGTATATACAACACTCAACATTTCTGCATTTTCTTTTCCATAATTATTGTCCATAGTGATTTTGCAATATAAAGTTGGATGAAAGAGTAAGCTAGAATAGTGGGCCCTCTCCGGATGCTGATTCATCACAGATGTGCAGGGTAATGCTTCTGTACAGTATTAACAGTGGTTTTTGGTGGATTCTCTTTTTAACTCAAATGCACATGACCTTGTGGATATGCTATTTTGTAAGAAAAATTGAATCCTGTTAATGGCTCAAAACATTGCCCAAGTACAACTATTTTGGTACTTGGAAGTTGATAACACTCTTTACCTGCTATATTCTATATTATTGATGCATCATCTGGTTTATCCTCCAACTTGCCCACACAGGTTCCTACTATGAATGAAATGATTGACATGTGGAAGAAAGAGAAGATGAACACTTTTGGGATTCTCTACAGCTGGTTTCTTGCAAAGGTATTGTTGGATGTATGTGGTGGTAATTAGCACCGTGAAGCTGTTTTCTTATTACTCAATGTGAACATTTTTTTTCCTTGTTTTATGAAAGGTTGCCAGCCAACTTGAGGTGTTACCAGGAGCTGAGTTTCGGGTGGCATTCGAGGAAGCAAGAAATTATGGTGGCAAAGTTATTCTTGGAGATCGTCCTGTCCAGGTATGCAATCCAGCAATGGTATTTGGTTGTATGTGTATAATCCTCAATGAACATTATCAACTTCTGCTTTGTTTGTTTTCGCACATATTTCATAAGTACAGATGGTTGGTTATAATGGCATTAATACAAGTGGTTATATATTCTTGATTTCTCCATTTTCAATACTTTCTGCTTTTACTCATCTTTTGATGCTTTGAAAAACACACGTAAATTTTCAACATGAACATCGCATATGAAAAATCGATTAAAGATTGGTGTCACATCATGCTTATTTCATGAGTTTTCTGCTGTGATGTGGGATAAACTTATGAAGTTAAAATTTTGTTGATATTTGACCCAATGATTGAGTAAGCATAATTAATAACGTATAAATTGCTTTTAGGAATAACAAGATGAAACATTTTAATAATGTATCCTATTTAACTGGTGTTTCTGTTGATGGTTGCTAGTTGCTACTTGTTGGTATCACATTTCTTTTCTATTGTATACCATTATTGATCCTGTTGCCTTTTGAAAGTATGATGTCCTGTTATGGATCGACGCCGGGGGCCTCAGCCCACGGCACAAGACGAGGACCTAGCCTTCTACTTCTTGCGTACCCTTCTACTCTGCCCTTCTACTCCTTTTATAAAGACTTAGGAACCCTAACCCTGGTCGCCGCTACCGCTACTGTAGCGGGCTGCTACAGTGCGCCGCCGGCCTATAAGGCCCGGCAGGCTTGCCCATAACATGTCCAAAATTTGCTGCCGAGTTAGTTGAATATTGGTTAATAACTAATTGTGTAGGCTGTAGCAACTGATACCATCTCATCTCTCTTTTCTTTATCTGTGTATGTGTTTTGAAGATCACTTTGAGGAGGACCTGGGGGAAGATGTCATTGTGGCACAGGGCAAAACTTTTGTACTGCATTTTGTTCCAGTCCATATTTTTACCTAGCCCGGAGGAACTTAATAAGATGGTATGTGCTCCTAACGGTTCATACCGTTTTATGACTGGAAATGCTCTCAGAGATCTGGATTCTGGAGAGTTTATAGGATGAAATTAAAGCACTTCTTTACATTTAGACTCAACGCAAAACAACAATAACAATGAAACCTCTCAGTCCCACTCCCAAGCAAGTTGGGGTAGCTAGAGATGAAACTTAAAGGGTCTAGTATTGTTGCTTGTCTACAGTTGAAGGACATGGATGATGTTGACATGCTAACACTTGTTATTCAAGAGATGGGTAAGGCATTCCCTAGCTTGATGGAGACTCTTCTACACGAACGTGATATGTGAGTTCCTTTATATTACAATTATTTTGTGTTTTTATTTTTTCCAATGTTATAGTAATTATTAAACTTTATCTTCAGGTATATGTCTTCAAAATTATTGATGGTAGCAAGGGAACATTCTTCAGTAGTTGCAGTTGTGGGAAAAGGGCATGTTGCTGGAATAAAGAAAAATTGGCAACAGCCTATTGAGGTTACTTTTTCTATTTTGTTATAGATTGTGAAGCAGCACATCATGTGCATTACATCTTTGTATGAATAGGAAATTCATCATTATCACTCATTATTTGCTTGGTTATCGTACTACTGAGTTTATAATTAACGCATACACTTTTTGCAATGTTTCTTGCAGCTAGAAGGTTTACTAGAATCACCAGATGCTAACAAAGGTGCTTCAAAAGTGAAAATTTTGGCTTCCGTTGGAGTATTGAGCGGTGTAATAGTAGCGTCTGGGATATATCTATGGGGTAAAAAATAACAAGGCGTCTAACTGAGACGTTCACTGATCTGTTCAGCGTGCATCGATCTATAAAACATGTGTTTGTTTTTTATATAGGTGTTTAATTTGTTTTACAGTAAATTTAATTTCTCAGATTACAGTTAAAAATGTGAGAGAACAAGTTCACCAGATAATGAAATGCGGCTCTTTCCCCCAATGGTATTTGAGTCTTTCTTGTCTTCTTTGAGGTAACTATTTGTTCAGTCAGGTGAAACATACCGAGACAAGTTATTTTAGCTTGCATAACGGCTGACGTAATCTTTGTATTATTGCTTATTTTTTTTCATGTGGTCTGACTAGATTTGGTGACCAAATTGTGGTTGACCAACTAAGTTTGGATGTTCGTGCTTCGTCAAACCATCAACGCTGCCAAGAGGAGTATAATAATTCATGGATCCTCACTCGTCAATAACAGACATGTGAAAGGTCAAGAATACTATACTATTATATTACAGTTCATGCCCTTTCGAGCAAGCATAGTATCCTAAATCTGAGTACAAAGATTAGTAAACGAATAGTACAAAAAGAAAATCATAGAGATTAAATTATGTGCAATTTCAATCCCCAACCTAGTCAACAAAAACTCCACAGGTTGCCCTGATCTCCCCTTGCTCGCCGTAGAGCACGTCGGTGCGCCCCATCTTGACCATCGCCTCGCCCAAATCCTTGTAGTACTCGTCCGGCGACGAGGCGTTGGCCACCTTCTCTACGTACCCTCTGGTGACGGGGTCCTTGAGCAGGCTGCCGTCGGACTCGAACAGCCCGCCGGTGGCGAGCACGTGACGGTAGTAGCTGAGGTCGAACGTGTAGTTACTGCCAGGGTCCAAGGGCACCTTGGTTTTCCCCTCGCCGCCGCCGTCGTCGTCGTCGCCTGGACGGGGCGGCGGGCAGAGCTTCTTGAGCTGCGCCGCGTAGGCCGGGTCCAGCGACGGGTCCTGGTCCATGTGGCCGGTGAAGTTGTAGAGCCGCTTCTGGATCGGTCCGCAGTGTGATGTCCCGATGCTGTGGCACCCTGGAGAAATGGCAAAGAGAGAGAGAGTTAAGCTCACGGTGGTGGAGTGGTTGTTCGCTGAGCCGTTGCTGTCGCGCGCTCACGCGAAAAAGGGAAGAGGTGTGGTGGAGAGGAAAGGAAATTAGGAAGCAGGGAGTTTGGCAGGGGCAGGCAGCTACCGAAGAGGACGGCGATGTCCTTGGAGTTGAGCGACTTGACGCTGAAGAAAGTCTTCACGTCGACGATGTTGGAGTCCGGCGGCGCCAGGTCGTTCTCGGCGTACTCGGCCACGCTGACGCTGCCGTCCCGCCGCCCCGTCTCGACGTCGTACCACGGCCCATGGCTCTGCATCACGCAACGCGACACAAGCGAACAAGCATTCAGCAAAACAAAGCAAAGCACATGAGGAATTGTTTTAGTGAATGTTTAGAGAAGCACTCTGTGTGTATGTGTGCTCTGCTCACCAGGTAGACGGCGTCCCTGGCGGCCATGGCGATGATGTCGGCGCAGGAGACGGTGAGCGGGCAGACGGTCTCGAGCCGGGCCTTGATCCGCTCGATGGCGTCGAACCCGCGCATGCTGCGGTTGGGGAGCGCGTCCCTCTCCGCCTTCTTCTTCCTCGACTTGAGCATGACCGATCCGTCGCAACCCTTCGCAAGAACAGAGCAGAGAAGCCACACCCGTTCATCAGAAACACCATCCATCCACACGCACGACTCGCAACTCAGCTCAAAAATACACGAGTACTAGCAGCTTTGTTGGTTGGTTACCTGCACGAAGCAGTCGTGGTAGTGCATCCGGAGCAGGGACGGCGCGAGCGTGGAGTCCTCCATCAGTATGAGCCTCATCTCCTCATGGACGACGTCCTCCGCGATCGGGCACGTCCCTTGGTAGAAACCGACCTGCAGCGGCGAGGCCTCCACCGCGCTCGCGAGGGCGCTGATCACCACGGCCGCCACGAGAAGCAGCGGCCATCGCCGCCGCCGCCACCGCTCCATCCACATCTAGAAGACTAGAAACCAACCCGGCCTCCCAGCTCGATCGACAGAAATGACGTCGCGGGGGATGGGAGATGGTTGTGGGCTTGTAGCACACGGCGGGCGCGCGGCCGGCCGGGTTAGCTGAAAGGGCTGAAACGACGCGGAGATCGATGGGAAACGATATGCGAATTGCCCCTCTGCGCACACCGCGCGCGGCCGGGCTAGCTGGCTGTGGCGGGTGCCGCGGCAGAAGGTGATGGCGATCACACGGGGGAAGTCAAAGCGGCTGGTTACCCGGTGGTTTTCGGATGGTGCGTGACGAGCCCCGCGCCTCGGTTGAGTGCGACGGACGCCGCGTCCTCCCGTCTCGAGGCTTGGAGGGTGGTTGGTGCGCACTGCGCGAGCGTCTCCACACGGGACGGGAATGCCGGTTTAAGGCTGATGAGAGGGGTTTCGTCGGGTACGATCCGTTCAACAGTTTCGGCCTCGCAGTCGCGGCCGCCTGTTTTCGGTAGGTGGATGACGCAACGTTTGAAGCCGGTTCCATCCAGGTTTTTCCTTGATCTCTGGCATATGCGGCGGTAGGATTACCGGAAGTTTAGGGAGATTGTTCCTCCAGGTTGAGCACTCTCGTCCGAGCACGCATCTCCGTCCGACGGTTGACGGTCCCACCAGGAGAAAGTTGAGCCCCGACTGTGACGGGGGTCCTTTTCCTCGGACCTGTTATAGGCCGCCATTCGCGACCGTAATAACATGTTCGCATCACTTGCAGCCCGTGTAACCCCATCCTACTTTGGCCCATCATTGCGAAACAGCCCACGTCACTCTACCTGGACTTGTTCCTTCCATTTATCTCGCAGTCGGCTCCACTCGCTTCCTTTCCGGCACCGATGCTATAACCTCCAGGGAAGCCTAACCAAAATGTCACTAGAAAAAAATTGATGTTGAGAGGTTCGGCTTTGACTACAACGAACTTCTCTTGTGTGCCACATAAAAAAAATTCTACTACCTCATATATCATTGTTATGTAAATGACAGATGCGACTGGTTGTGCCACTGACATGTGAGCCAAGATAGCATACAAGAGGTTTTTGTTCAAACCAATGACATTCAAGAATTTTTTTTGCTTAAATTCCTCGGCGAAAACTAACAATAAAGTGATTTCAAATGGGTTGGGGGGGGGGGGGGGGGGGGGGAGGGAAGGGGAGGGTTGTGTGTCAGGGGCGAAACTACTGTAGTAGCTGTGAGTGCAGATGCACCCAGGAAAAAGTGAAAAATCATCTTTAGCCTTCAAACTTCTACCATATTTGCACCCCCTCTAGAGAAATTTATGCAACCACAAGGCAAAAACTCGGGAAAAAGAACATAACATATAGAAATAGATCAATATTGCACCCCCCCCCCCCCCCGGCAATTGTCCTGTTGTTGTAGCTACATATCCATGTCTCATCAACTTACTCTGTTCCAACAAGGTCGTCATCGCTTTAATTTTGGTACAATCGCGACGAATCTTGGATGAGCATTTCTATCAAAGAAGAATCTCAAACGAGGATGGGGTCAATCTATCGGTGCAGTCTTCTTTCTTCATCTGAGTGTCTGACATGACGCCTCCACCTTGCCTTCACGCATCATCCCCAATATCTCTCTGTCATCGGGTCCACTCCTCCCATCGCCCACCGTTCTAACCTATTGGCATGTGACATCTTGTCGCCAACCCCCACTCAATACCTCGTATCGTCCGTGACTATGGTGCGTCATCACCCTTTCACCACTCCGTCGAGCCACCCCACTACCGGTCTGCTGCCGCCCAAAGCCTCCCTACATCTAAGCCCAACGGAACCCTGACACCGTAGTTGCCAGTAATGGAGGAGAGAAAGGGGGATAGCTAGGGTTTAGGTCGATAACATGCCAAGAGTTGGGTCGAAAGTGGCGAGTTTGGCACAAACTGCGTGGTACTGAGCGTGTGTATATGATCTCAGGACGAGGACACACCAAATTTGCTTAGACGTGCCATTTGAGAGACCAAACAGCTCAGGGCCAGCTGCACTGCAACCCTGTTTTGCACAGTCCGAGAGCTCTGATCTAATGAGATTCCATCAGCAACAATCCAGACGCATTACAGTGCTCCCATGTGAGCTGCTGCTTAAGAAACCATTTCCTTTCCGTTACAAATATTCGGGAGGGCCGCACGTACCACTAAACAAATGGCGGCGATAGATCGGGCCGTGCGCGTGGGGATCTGCTTACACTAACAAACCAAGGAATTCTCGCAAAAAAAAAAAAACAAAACAAACCAAGGAAACCATACCAGATGCCGCGACACACATGTTACTGCCACAGCCGTCAACAGGTGGTGACATGTCGCTTTGTGTGCTGTGCATGTGCGTAACAATTGGATCCGGTTTATGAGCCGTTTCGTTTTGGATACTACTAGTTTGTGCATGACAATGGCATCTCCACTGACACAGAGCTATAGTAATCAACAGAACAAAAGTTTATTAATTGTGTTGTCATAGGATCCTGGACAGAAGAGAACTTTACATGGCTGTAACAAAACAATCAAATAATACACTGTAAAAAAACAAGAGGAAGAACAATGAGAAAAGGATAGTACATCTCAAACCAAAAGTCTGAACCCAAAACGTCGCTAGCTGCACTCTCAAGCTTCTAATTAATCAGTTGACGACGTTGCACTTCTTCCTGATCTCACCCTGGTTGCCGGTGAGCACGTCGACGTTGCCCATCTTGACCATGGACGCGGCGAAGTCGGCGAAGAACTCCTCCTTGAAGGCACCGGTGGCGTGGCGCAACACGTAGGCGCGGGTGAAGGCGTCGGTGAGCAGCGCGCCGTCCGAGTGGAAGAGGCCCCTCCGCTTGGCAACGTTGGTGAAGTAGCTGAGGTCGAAGGTCTTGAAGCTCCCGGGGTCCATCTCCACCAGCGTCATGTTGTCGTCGAGGTTGGGGCACTTGATCTTCAGCTTCGCCATGTACTGCGGGTCCAGCGTCGGGTCGGTGTCGTGGGCGTTGTCCATGCCGGTGAAGTTGAAGAGGCGGTCGTTGAAGGAGAAGCAGTGGGACGTGCCGATGGTGTGCCCGGCTGAACGTCAATTCGTGCGTAGAAAGCAGGACAAATTAGTGGAGTGTCGTCAGATACAGGCTCAACGCCATTACTACTGGTTTAATAAGCTCACGGCCATTAGTAGCGTGCAATGCAGGCTAAAACTCTGCAATGCGAGCTACTAATGAAGAGGCTTCGATATTAATTAGGCAGGTAAGGAATTGACGTGTTTCATTTACCTGAGAGGACAACGAGGTCCTTGGTGTCAAGGCTCTTGTTAGCGAACATCTGGGTGAGCAGGGTGAAGTTGGCAGTGGGCGGCGGCAGCTGGTCGGTCTCATTGGCGATGGACACCCTGCCGTCTCGCCGGCCGAGGGGAACAGCCCAGAACGGGCCCTTGCTCTGCGTGCAACGAGTGATTTTGAGAATTTCTGTTCACTTCTGCCTGTAAGTACTGCAAAATACTAGCTAGAACAGAGACGGTGCGTCCACTCAGTCACTCACCAGCCACACTGCGTCCCTGGCCATGAGCGCCAGCACGTCGGCGCAGGACACGGTGTCCGGGCACGCCTTCTCCACCGCGGCCTTGACCCGCTCGATGAAGTCGAAGCCGCGCAGCGTCTGGTTCGGCTGCGCGTCCTTCTCCGCCGTCTTGTTGCCGGTGGGGTCGTCCAGGAGAACCGACCCGTCGCATCCCTGCACACCACCGCACATCGATCGGGTTAAGATAAGCAATGCAAGCTCATGGTCAAGCTCTCTGCTATCCTCTCTGCTCCAGCAATGCCGCCTCGATCGGCCGCCATGCGACTGACAATATTTGCAATGCACGTACCCTGACGAAGCAGTCGTGGAAGTGCATCCTGAGGAGCGGGCCGGCGAGGCTGGGCGCCAGGGAGAGCGCGCGCACCATCTCCTTCCGGACGACGTCCTCCAGGCTGGGACACGACTGGCTGTAGAACTTCTCGTCCAACTGCGCCATCGCCGACGCCGCAGCGAACGCCGAGAGCAGCAGCACCAGGAGCGCCGCCTTGGACGCCATCTCTGCTGCAGAAAAGAAGCCGGGAGGAGCTTCTCCCCTGTCTGGGCTGAAGTGAGCTAGGAAGAGGAAGGGATGGCGTGTGCGCTGCTGCTGCTGAATTGGCGGGCAAGACACGCGGCGCGATTTATAGCGCCGGGACCGGGGCCTACGCCTGCATGTGGTGGGCTGGTGCATGGGCGAATGAGTTGTTCTTGCTTCCGCTTTGCGGAATCTTTTCCTGTAGCAGGTACAAAGACCGGATTACAACGTACGTAGACGGGCATCACTTGAGAACGTCATCATGCTTGTTCAGTTCGAAAAACAAACCTGTTTGCTTTTTCCAAAACACGTTTGATTCGGCTTAATTAGCATGGGCGCCACACTAACCCCTGTACTGGTGGTTAGCACCGGTGGAAATTCACTGTCACGGGTTTCTTTTCTGACACCGATGACCCGTGGGCTTGTACTGTCGTTTCGATTGAAGACATCTGCTGACATCTTTTTACGAGAGCTACTTTGCATGACAATATACTCTGGTTACTGAATCTGACTGAATCAGTTCTGAACAAGAAACGAGAGACTGGGAAAGTTGCCCGTGTCAGGCGTCGCCCTCAGGCGTCCGATTTTCTCTGTTCGTTGAAATCTCTGATCTGTTATCGACGGATGATCCAAGCTTCGGTTCTAGCTTTTGGATATCTTCGTGACTGCAACGATAAGATTGATCCAGATTGTGAACCAAAAAGCAACGCCCCATTTCCGTGTCTCATTATGATCCAACCCTGTACATCGGCCTGTACCGCGTTTGCTTGGACCAAACTAAATCGGAATCGTGTGCATGACACCGAAAAGGTGTAGCCCCTACAGTTTGACCGTTTGCATGTAGCAATCCAGGGGGATTGGTTCCATTTCGTAGTCGAAGTACAGCCACTGTTCACGTGAAATTTATTAGCACCTGCAAATAAACCCTGCATCACACGCAAGAACACACCCATGTAAAGAGCCTCTCAGTTCAGTTCAGCCGTAGCTACGCCCTACCGACCTGGAGCTGGAGTACATTTTCTCAAGGCTGAAATAAATGAAGTGTTTTTCTTTAGATAGACATAAATCATAAATGAACTGGTGTGCGATCACACACAATCATCAGAGTGTAACAGCTCCAGCTCAATTTTACACCTGAAAGAAGTAGCAAGTACACGGCAATTAACAAGAGGAACAAGTAAGGATACAGGCAAGCAGAAGCAGGTAGTAGGAGCACCTGATATTCTGATGCATGTGCAAACAGAAACAGGGGTTAAAGGGCGGCTAACTGCAAGCCTAGCCAATGAATTCAAACCAATTATTTTCTGGGTGCCGATGAAGACCTCTGCTGTGACGAGGTGATTGGGCGTTGTCACATTTGTTTACGTATGTGAAACTATCAATCATCAGCCTTCTCATGATATAAAGCATAAAACCTTCAAATTTGACTAGCTGAAATTTAATCCGTATTAGGTTGAAAAACAACCGGACAACAGTTTGCATGATGATTCACGGCCACATGGGGCAGCTGATGAACAGAGATAAGGAAATGAACTGGTAGCCGCGCGAGACGAGCTGTCCACTAAACTAACCGCACAGGCAGCACAGCTCCTGAATAAAATGAGGGAGCGTGCATGTGATCTCGTACTTGCCTGGATTGCTGGTCGGAACTGACAGGGAGATTTCACCTTCCCGAGCTGCAAATGATTAGGGAGGGCATCTGTGTATGATCCTTCTCGTTATGTGGTTGTTAGAACCGAGCTGCGACAATGATTCTACTCAAGGGCCTTTGGAGCAGGTCCAAGAGATTGGCGTTCTGAGAGAAGATCAGTATCCGGTGATCTCGGGATTTCTGGCGGGCGGTAGCAATTATGTGATGAAGTGATGGTCATGCATTGAACAACCATTCACCCGAGAAGTGATTTTTCTTCAGAAGAATATATAGATTTATTCTTACGTTTACACGGGGACATAGTTTTTTTTTTTGTGATTTACACGGGGACATAGTTGAAGATGTTCTCTAAGCTAGTAGTAGAATCCATGGAAAACCGTCTCTAGACTGGGTCAAAAAAAAAATCTGGTCACATCTGCACATTATTTCTACTGCTAGTGCATGCAAAACACATGTAAGAACATCTCCAGCAAAAGCCCCTCAAAGCTGAGCCCCTAGACCTCTCATTTAGGGGTCAGGCCTTTCTAAAGAACCCTCATATTCTGCTTCCATCTCCAGCATTTCTATTGATGTGAAGCTTAGATATTTTCATGTGTTGTGTGTCACTGTATGACACAAAAGGAGATCTTTTTTTTTTCTTGGGAATGGATGTGAGTGCTATCTACAGAAACAGGTGCGCCATTATCGATAATTGGGAGTAAATCAAACGAATATTTTCAATTTTCTTGCCTAATAAAGTCAATGGTTGATTGATTTCTTATCTTGCCTCCTAAGATGTAAGATAATAGATTTGGGACTACCTAAATGATGGATCATCCTGGCACACACATATCTAGCATACCACATAAAAATTATGATTACAGAAAAAAAACTGAAACTGACCCAGCAAAAAGCACTAAAACATTGCTTTATTAGTTGGCTCTGATTGAGCATGAATGGTGTGATACAATTTTCTTCATGGCTAACTTCCCTAAGGAGTGACCCCTTCCATGGAGCTTAAGGGTTGGACACCATCAATCTTGACAACATTGTAGGGTGGAGAAGGGCCCGGATCAGGGTTAGGTCCAATAGGGACACCATGCTGGATAGAAATATCCATCATCCACACCAATCTGTGGTCATTAGATGAAGGAATAGGGGGACCTAGACTCGGATTTGGTCCGATAGGAACACCATGCTGGATAGAAACATCCGCTTTCTTGTATACACCCTCAGGAACATCCCTCGCTCCCTCCGCCATCATCACAAGCCCTAGGCCGATGATGGCAAGCAGGATGCA
Source organism: Eragrostis curvula (assembly GCA_007726485.1). Lineage (NCBI taxonomy): Eukaryota > Viridiplantae > Streptophyta > Magnoliopsida > Poales > Poaceae > Eragrostis > Eragrostis curvula. The sequence continues at coordinate 36,898,663 of CM017445.1, read as the reverse complement.
CCAAAGGTGGTTGCTGGTGCTCAACATTGTGTTATGTGATAGAACTATGGTTGACGTTGGCCTTTTTGTTCTGCTATAGGTGTCATGATGGAGTCTAGGGAGGCAAGCGTATATATAGAAAAAATAGCCTAGTAAATTTGGCCAAACAGCGCTTGTGTTTGTATCAGTTTCCTTTTGTGATGGATCTTGTTTTTACTCTTATCAGTTTTTATTAGTTTCCTTATGTGAACAATCATGTTTCTGTCGGTTTTTATTAGTTGCCTTATGTTATGTGATGGATCCTAGCAAGAAACAATTATATGCTTATCTATATAATCTTGGTATTACATTATGCCCCCAATGAACATGTCGTATTAATGGCACAATTATCTATACATTGTGATTCACCTGAAATGGAGACCGGATCTTTGAAAAGAAAATTACAGGAAACTCCTTCTGTGCTTGATCATATCAATTTACGTAGTACATCTATTACCTATCTTTTGCGATGAGTTTTTTTTTTTGAATGATTATATTCTCAAAAGAGCTAGCATGTTTAGGCTCGCCTATGGAAGAATCCCGTTTCTATCAGTTTCCTTCCGCAATCCCACTTCTATTTGTTTTTATTAATTTCCTTATGTGTATAATCCTCTATTTCTATCAGTTTTTATTAGTGTCCTTATGTAACGACTCCTGTTTTGACAGTTTTCTTGTGCGATGGATCCTAGCATCAAACAATTAGCATATCCTTCTTACATGAGACACATGTCGCATGCCTATTGGCCCTGCACCTAACATGTTCATTGTGCCCTGTACCAGAGCAGAACTCTCAAGTAGTGGCATGATTTTCTCTACATTGTGAATAACATGAAATGGAGATTAGGTGTTTGAAAAAGAGTTCTGTTTCTATGCTCGATCGAATCACTTATGTTGATACTTCTGTTAGCTACCATTTGTGTTGATCTCTTACTTATGAATGAGTATATCAGAGGTCGGAAATATTCATAGCTCTAAATGAGTCGTATACTCAACCAAGCCTGAATGGCTCGGCCCTGGAAGATCACAAATGTTGTTCAATAAAACAAAAAACTGAATATATTAGAAAACACGCATGTGGTTATGCTATGTTCAGCACCGCCCCTCAAATCAGGGCCCCTATTTCTTTTCTTTTTTTCTATTTTCAGTCATTTCCGGAATAGTGTCTAAAATGCTAGCTGGTCAAACTGGGTCTAAGCGAGAAATTGAGTTTGTTTAGCCCAGCTGAGGACCCTGGGAAAGTTTGTTTAGCAAAATCCAAATCCTTTTTGTTGCTAGCAAAGTCCAAATTCTTGAGTAAAAGCTTTCTGTTTCTTCAAATTTAAAATGACATCGAGCTCGCCATAAAACAACAGAAGCGTGCACATCCACACGTCAGCAAGCACATATAGAAGCAATGCGTGCTTATCAACTAATGCACGAGGATATACAAGAGCTTTCCCGCCGGACACTCTAGAACTAACTTGTAGACACGTCCATTGATCACACTTATAGACACCTCGCACACAAACATTCATGTCATCCCAGGTGGGCACATCCACGAACGTGAGACGAGATGTGAAGTGTTTGCTTACCAAAGCCTGTCTAAATCTGTTATGTGCCTTCCAAAATTCTGTTTTACAAAGCTCCAAACCATTGCAGTGTTTTACTCCAAGCACATGAACTTTACACGCACAATGCTGATCACCTTGCAAACACTTATGGATGGCAAGCTAAACTCCAAATCCATTATCCCTATCCATCGCTGGCGTCCGCTATAAACACACAGCCCCCTCACCACCATATCACCAGCACCAAGAACACAAGAAGCGAGGTTACCTACATCAAACTAGCTATAGCCATAGAGACTTAATTACCAGTGATCAATCCGTACCGAGATGGCCAAATTCGTCGCCATCGCCGCTGTGTGCCTCGCGGCCATCTTGGCCGTGGCAGTCGGCCAAAGCGAGATGGAGCCGCGGAGGTTCAGGGACATGCAATGCCGGCGAGAGGTGCAGGAGAGCCCGCTCGACGCGTGCCGGCAGGTACTGCGTCGGCTGCTTACTAGCCGCATGGGCTACGGGCTTGAGCCGTTCCGGTGGAGCACCGGGTTGCGGATGCAGTGCTGCCAGCAGCTGCAGGACGTGAGCCGCGAGTGCCGCTGCGCCGCTATCCGCCGCATGGTGCGGGGCTACGAGCAAACCATGCCGTCGCTGGGCGAGGGAGGCGGCGACTACTACGGTGGCGAGTCGATGGGCCGCGAGTACTACGGCGAGGGGGCTCAGCGCCGGCAGGAAGGCTACTACGGGTGTGGCCAGATGGAAGGGCGGCGGGGGCAGCAAGGCGGAGATTACTACGGCGAGGGGCGGCGGGAGAGAGCCGGAGGCTGTGGTTGCGGCCAGAGAAGAGAGGAGTACGGCGAAAGGAGCCAGCCGCGAACCACCCGCGTGAGGCTGATGCGGCAGTACGCGGCGCGGCTGCCGACCATGTGCAGGATTGAGCCCCAGGAGTGCAGCATCTTCGGCGACTACTACTAGGGTAGAGTCCGCGCGGCGTGCAGAGCATGCATGCATGCTTGTAAGCGCGCAAACCTTGAATAATGCAACTGTGACTTGTGTTCACTTGCGTGCGACTATTAATAATTAGATCAAGTATGCTGAATAAGAGAACGTGGCTGCTGGCTACTAGATAGTTACTGTGACCAGTGTAATAATTCCGTTCGGAACTCTGAACCAATTCGTCGGATACAGTATTTTCCTCCTTTCTTTTTTTCTTCCGAGGAGATACAGTATTTTCCTGTTAAATTGATACTTCAAAAAAAAAAAAAATTATGCAAAGCTGGCCAATTCATACCGCTGGAACATGTCACAGGCCGCATAACATCATTTGGTGTTTTCTTAAACTGAAAGCTCAAGAAGTTGCATCACATGAACCACATGACATCACCGATTCCCAAAAAGAGCCTTTTATACTAGTGGATTATCAACATAAATTTGTAATGTCACTGATCCGCGTGCTTAACAGTTCTGAGTACCCAGATATATACAATACTAAAATGTGAACATGCATCACTCGCAAGTAAACCCTCCAAACAAGAATGCTACAGATATTATATATGTCCATTAATCAAGATAAGCGTTAATGGCAAGTGGAGAAAACCACGTTGTCTGCATATCAGTCAATATCTGATCGAGTTGGCATGGAAAGCAGTTTTTTCTCGTCTATCCATACTAAATACATCCATTTGAATTTTGAAAGACTCTTTAGCAAGCTCCATCGTTTTCCTATCGAAAAGTGTTAGGTTGTTAGCTTTACAAATCCTTCCAAAACAACTGTCAGGAAGGTCCAAAAATCGTTGCACCTTTTGACACCTCTTAAGCGTTATCTCACATTTGTACTTTCCCTACCAACCATGTTCTTCCTCACGCTCACGTTTCTCCTAGATTGACATTGAGCAGTGAGCACAACGTACACACAAACATGTCCCCTCATCCCTCACCGCGTTGCTATAAAGCCCACCCCACCGCGCCCATCTTACCATCACCAGGTACAACATAAACAAGTAGACCGAAGTAGTATATAGCTACAAACAAATTGCGTCTTGGTGTCTTACCACCAGTAGTACTAAGAGAATGGCGAAGTTTTTCTTCGCGGTGTTCCTCGCCGTCCTTGTGGCCGTCTCAAACGCGCAAGGCGAGGGCACGCAAAGGTTTAGGGACATGCAATGCCGGCGCGAGGTCCAGGAGATGCCGCTCCGCGCATGCCGGCAGCTCCTGGACCGGCAGGTAACCGGCGGCTTGCGCGTCGTGGTACCGCCCTGGATGAGATCATCAGGGCCGCGGGTGCAGTGTTGCCAGCAACTCCAGGACGTGAGCCATGAATGCCGATGCAGCGCCATCCGCCAGATGGTGAGGGACTTCGAGCAATCCATGGAGCCGCTGGAAGAAAGGTGCCGTGGAGAGCAAGGGTACTACGGCGGCCGGCAGCAGGGAGGAGGGTACTATGGTGGCGATTGCCGGCAGCAAGGTGGGTACTATGGCGGCGAACACTGTCAGCAAGGAGGATACTACGGTGAGACAGCACGGCAGCAGCCAGGAGCCAGGAGGGCGCTGCAGCCAAAGGAAGGAGTGGCAGCAGAGTGGCTGCCGGCAGGCCGACGGGGAGCAGCCGAAGAAGAACAGCAGGGGCCTGGGTACTACGGCGAGCAGCCGAAGCAGAACAGGGGTTACATTGGCTTCCCTCCGGTCACCGGCACCGGGCAGCGTACCACCCGCGTGAGGCTGACCAAGGTGCGGCAGTACGCGCAGCAGCTGCCGGGGATGTGCCAGATCGAGCCCCAAGAATGCAACATCTTTGACGCCAGCGGGTACTAGGCTTAATTAACCAGAAATGGATGGCATATGCATGCATGTTGCCATGAGGAAGCTGGAAGCCCTGGGTAATAAAAATGTGACATCCGGTCACACTGTTGCATGTAACAATATTGATAGTAAGAATAGTGAAATATTCGATTAAAAAAATGGCGCCTGCTATGTGTTGAGTGCTATGTGTTGAGCGTTTTTTATTCACCCATAATTGAATTGATTTAATGATATTCTTCTTCCAAAATTCTAATTGAAGAATAACGCCATGTGCACAAGTGCACACCATGCATGCGTGCTCTGAGCTCATTGCCAACCAATGGCTGCAAACAGGCTCCTATTTCTCATGCGAAAATCAGGGGTGTGGTAAGACCATTACTAAAACGAATAGCAATTAAGAGGAGAAACGAGCGGACCAAAAATGGCTTCTTGGTCTGAGAACTTTCATCCAAAGAAAAAAGAGACGCTGCCTCATTCCCAATTTCACAAACACAGAGAAACGAGGGCGCTGAAAGAAACAAGTGCCAGAGAGAACAAGAACAATACCTTTGAAGCCTCTTGCAGATCTTCGTTTGTGAGTGCTGGGATCGACACGAGGGTGCTCACACACTCTCGCGTCGATCCAGCAATTCCATGGGGTTATTGAGTTCGGCCAATAGATGTGGCTGCAAAAACTTCCTGAGCTGCAATCTCTTGCGCCGTGCATGCTGCTGCAAGAACTTCCTGAGCTGCAATCTCCTGCGCCGTGCATGCTGCTGTTCGTGGATACTCTGTATTTGTGGCAGGAAGAAATCGACGCAAGAGGCGTCAACATCGGAGACAAAGAGGAAAAAGAAGAGGAAGTGGTTTCGTAGTGTTTGTGGTGGAACGGTCCGAGAAGCGGAGGAGCCCTTGACATCGGAATCCAAGAAGAAGAGGAAGAACCCCACGGCCCCGGAGCCAGAGAAGTGCAACTGGATAAAAAAGAGGATATGGAAGAAGAAAAAGAAGAAGGGGAAGAACGAACAGAATGGATTGGCGAACCTCGTCAAAGAAATTTCGCTCTCAAGTAATAATCCGGCCTTCATTTCCCCCTCTGAATTTCCATCTGCATACATGTGTCAAATAATATATAAGATTGTTAACAGGGGCTGGTTACATTCTTTTCCATCAACTTTTAATGTTAGCAAATTCGCACCAAGAAATTATATGATTGTAGTGTTTCAGCATTGGATTTGAAAAAATAGAGAACCTGCAGATATCATTAAAATAGGTTGCTGCCCTTCATCATATTTTAGTCTCTTTAAATCCACATTGCATATCTCGATCAATGGTAAAATTTTTGGAAAAGATTCATCACACTTATAAAAACAGCAAATTATTAACGTATATGAAATCTGTTTGTCCATTGCCCATTTTCTTACCTACTTTCATCCAGGTATTTATCATTGCTAACAATTTATGATTTACATGACGAAAATACATGAACAAGGCTAATATTCCACAAGAACCACCACAAAGGGATTTCCCTGACTGTCAGCAACCTTTTTTTCTACAGACAGTCCCAAGCACAGAGCTGCAGCAGGGGAGATACTACGTATTGGCAATAATAACATCCCCAGCAGGGTGTTTACATTCCGTCAATTGGCTGATGCCACCAACTCTTTCAGCCAAGAGAACCTGCTGGGTGAAGGTGGCTTTGGAAGGGTGTACAAAGGATATATACCAGATACTACGGAAGTAATAAACATTCCTTGCCTCAGCTCCCCTTTAATGTTGGGACAATTATGTTTTTACCCTCACACTGAACTCTAATTGTGATTTTACCCTCACTTTTTTGACTTTGTGATTTTACCCCTGTTTTTTTAATCTGAAGCCAGAGTTAACCCCTACTAGGGGTAAAATCGAAATAGAATTATTCTGATTTTACCCCTACTGAGGGTAAGATCTGGCTTCATGTTGAAAAACTAGGGGTAAAATCACAAAGTCAAAAAAGTGAGGGTAAAATCACAATTAGAGTTTAAAGTGAGGGTAAAAACAGAAATGCCCCTTTAATGTTCCACTAAGCTAAGACATGAAGAAACGCAATGAATGTAACATTAACATGTTTTTAATGTTAATCATGTTTTATGTCCAGGTTATAGCAGTTAAACAGCTCGACAAGGATGGGTTGCAAGGAAATCGTGAGTTCCTCGTCGAGGTGCTGATGCTCAGCCTACTGCATCACCCAAACCTTGTCACCTTGCTTGGTTATAGTACTGAATGTGAACAGAGAATTCTAGTGTATGAGTATATGCCACTAGGTTCATTGCAAGATCATCTCCTAGGTAATAAAAACTCATAGCCAAGAAAAATAAAAGGAAACTGTGCATTTGTGAATTGTAACCATACCTGTTTGTCTGTTGAATTGCACAGATCTCACACCGAACTCTCAGGCGCTGTCCTGGCATACACGGATGAAGATTGCATGTGGTGCAGCCAGAGGCATTGAGTACTTGCATGAGATAGCCAACCCGCCAGTGATCTATCGTGATCTCAAGGCCTCGAACATTCTCTTGGATGGAAGCTTCAATGCAAAGTTGTCCGATTTTGGCCTGGCGAAGCTTGGCCCTGTCGGGGACAAAAGTCATGTCAGCACAAGGGTGATGGGCACATATGGTTATTGTGCTCCTGAGTATGCCATGACTGGAAAGCTAACAAAGATGTCAGACATCTATAGCTTTGGCATAGTCCTCTTGGAGCTAATCACTGGGAGGCGAGCAATTGACACCACGAAGCCAACCCGCGAGCAGATTCTTATTCACTGGGTAAGCTTTGAATCTAGCTTTATTTCTTATTGAAGCAATATTTAGAACCGGGGCATATGCTAAACTGTAGCCAATTAACTAATTCTGAAATCATTGCCCATACAATGTGGACATTGCTGTTCTTCTAATTGTTGTTTATTTGCAGGCAGCACCATTCTTCAGGGATAAGAGGAAGTTTGTGAAAATGGCTGATCCAATGCTTGACGGGAAGTTCCCACTGAAAGGTCTGTACCAGGCACTTGCAATCTCATCAATGTGCTTGCAAGAAGAAGCAAGCAGTAGACCGTTGATAAGTGATGTGGTGACTGCCCTTACGTTTCTTGCCGACCCAAACTATGATCCTCCAGAAGATATAAAAGATCCTCTACCCCTAACCATTCCAAATTTAGACAGAGATACTAGTCAAAACGAAACTGAAGGAGGTCAAGGACAAATACAGGATAAAATAGAAGAAGGTAATTGAATAGATGATAAATCAATCCAGAAAGAGGTGTGTAGAGGTATCAGACGCAGGCGCTACATATTGTGTTATATTTTATAATGTCACATATAGGCAGGATGTAACAGCTATCATGTTCTAGAATGAAACTTATGTGTGTGCTTTTTGTTAGGTGTAATCAATTTTTTAACAGCAAAAGAGATCCTGGTGCTAGAATTGAGCAGACGATGACTATGAAAATTCAGCGTAAGACGGTGAGCTAACAATGTAGGAATTAGCACGAGAATCAAGCAATCAAATTCCCCAGCAATACTTAAGAACAGATCTGGAAGTGAAAAAAAAAATCCTACACCAAGTAACTAAGACGAGACAGTTAACTGTACCACAAATTGCAAGCCCCTAACAGCATTGACAGTACAGTGTGCCGAAATCCAAGCTCACCTTCTGACAACGACGAAGGAAGCGCGGAAAACCACTGGGCTCCAGACCAGCAGACAGCACGAATGAGGCGCGCCGCGCAGCCGTACCCCGAGACCCGGCCGCTCCCGGCGACGGCGCGGCGCTAGAAGAGCAAAGGCGGCGCTCTTCCGTGGCCGAACAACGACAGGGCCACTGCGTTCATCGCGCGGCGAACTCGCCTTCCGCAGCGTCGCCGAGAACGCGCGGCGGAGCACCACCAAATTCCGGCGGAACCCGGGCTGGTCCGTCCCCGCACGAGGCTCGATGGTGGGAAGACGGGCTCTGGTCATTGGGCCGTCTTCCCGGCCCAGATAACGCTCCAGCGTTACTTGGTCACGTCGAATCCTGGACGCAGGCTGTCGATCCGACGTTAGAAAGCACCCCCGCCCTGGACGCTATTTGAAATAGCGACCACCCCGCCGGGGGCGAAGCACCGTGTTCGCCTACGACGTCGCGCTGCTCATGGTCGCCGGTTCCCATACCGTGTGTTCGTGCTGGGTACGTGATACGTTTAATCCCGGCGAGATTTGAGCCGTAGAGGAGGCATTATCGACCGCCGTTGTGCCCTCATACATTAGGGAGTGGAGCGGCGACCCTGCGTTCTGCCGTCGTCTGAATCTGACTGTCGCCACCGCGTGCTGCTCCCGGCTGGCATCGATTTGGCCGATGGTTTCGTCAAGATAGTGTCGGACCACGTTGGGGGTGGCCGCGTACGCCGGGACAATGTTGGGGAAACGGGCTGGTCCTGGCCATGCTCTCGCGGTCGCAGCTAATCCTGCCCATAGCTTAGATTCATCTGGCATGCGAACTCTGCGCGCGGCAAGCCAACAAGTGGAAGTACTCTTTCAACTGGTGTCGATCTCGAAAGGCAGGTGAGCCGACCTGAGGACGTAGCAGGGCGGCTTAACACGCTGCGCCCCTCTGCAATAATGGCACATTGGCACACACCTGCAGTGTCGCCTCTGATTTGTTGATTGCATTGCCGACATGCGAGGACGGAGGAACAGCTGAAGTCCTCCCATCCCATCTGAAACAAATAAGTATACGATGCACAAGATTACATGCCCCTTCGAGTGGATTGAGATCCTCTAATGCAACTCTACAAGGAGCATCCAACACTTTGATAAGCAAGTCTTAGTTGACTGACTGCATATACAAATAAGGTTTGCCGCTCACTGAAACAGTTGGGTGGTAATGGGATTCACTTGAGGAACTGGACATCAGTTGCAACAAAAGAATACGATCCGAACATGAAACACATTGCAGTCGTTCGTTGTAGATAAGGATACCTGTGTTTACATAGTAACGTCACAAAAAAAATGAAACAGAAGAAAACAAAGGACCTGCATCAAGTAACTCACCATTCTCTTCACCATATTGGGATGTGCAGAGTGCTCCATAATTTCCTCTTCACCCTGCTGAGAGGTGCTGCCTCTGTTCCCTGCGCAACAGACGAGGGGACTTACAATGTCATAGGTGTCGACAAGCGTTGCACTTAACTGCATTTTGTAGCCTCAGCAGCGGTATGAAGTCCAAGAGCTCAACCAAATTTTCATGTAGAGCATATCTACAGAAAACAAAGCACAATCATCGATTATACAGTTCGAATAAAGCAACCAGCTATGCCAAAATTGTACGCTGCATCATGCTTACCCTGGTATTTTGTTCTCCTCCAATACTTCAGAAGTTCAGATCGTTCTAGCCCCCGCCTCTATCCTTTACTCTGTTATATACATTTAACTTTCTTCAATGAGAGAATCAGGTGGGCAACCCCCACCGTAGTTTCCCACAAATCAAGGATGGTTAATCGCTCTGAAGGAGTTGGCATCCAATCCAACGCATGGAACTGACCAACTGTTACATATATACTTGCAAGCATGCAATCGTTGCTGGCAATCATCCAAGACCAACTTGTGTATCATCCATTCATCGTGCGTTCACTTCTTGCTGTTTTGCTCGCTCATGCAAAAAGTCGGTCCAGTCACCTTGACGAAAATGAACGAGAAACATGCAAAAAGAATGCAGCCGATCCTAGCCGGCGAGGAACTTGGGAGGGAACCGGAGCGCACGGTGCTTTACATTTTCCGCAGCGAGAAAGCGCGGCGGAGCACCAGCAAATTCCGGTGAAACCTAGGATGATCCGCGCGAGGCTTGAATGCTCTATGACCAGAAGACGGGTTCTGGTCATTGGGCGGACAAGAAGTCGAATGGCCGCCGTAGGTCGTCGTTCCAAAGATTCTAAGCTACCAACCAAGTTTCGGGGAAAAAAAAGAAGGAAAATACCCCTGGGCAGGGCACTGCTTCGACGTGCGGTCACCGGGTTCACTACAACGTCGCATATATTTGCGGGGACATGCTGCGTTTCCGCCCTGCGAGCTTTGTCCCGTCGAGGAGGCCTTCTTGATCGCCGTTGTGGCCGCACACAGCCCGGAGCAGTGCTCGTGATCCGGCGCACGCTCAGATTTCCGGTTCGCCTGCCGCCACGGCGCCGAGAGGCTTCATGGGGAGAACCGGTCATTGGGCCTTGTTCGGCGCAGACAACGCTCCAGCGTCACTTGGTCAAGTCGAATCCTGGCCGCAGGCTGTCGATCCAACATTCGAAGGCACCCCGCGCCTGGTCGCTATTAGCGACCATCCCAGGCAAGGGCTCTGCTTCGCCGCGCGGTCACCGTGTTCGCCTACGACGTCGGGCTCATGGTGGCCGGTTCCGCGTTTACGCCCGGCGAGATTTGAGTCGTCGACGAGATTTGCCTTATCGATCGCCGTTGTGGCCTCAGACAGTACCAAGCGGAGCGGCGGCCCCCAATTCTGCCGTCGTCTGACCGCTGCCACCGTGTTGCTCCCGACGGGCGTTGATTTGGCCGATGGTTTTGTTCAAGCTAGTGGCGGACCACGATGGCGGTGGCGCACGGCGGGAAAATTTCCCTGGGGCGAACGGGCTGGCCCTGGCCGTGCTCGCCTCTGATTTGTGCTCGCCTCTGATTTCCCATCCTATATGAACAACAAATATATGACGCACAAGATCACATTCCTCTTTGAGTGGGTTGAGATCCTCTAATGCAACTCTACAAACAGCATCCAACACTTTGATGACAGTGAGCGCAGTTAACTAAGATAAGCAAGTCGAGTTGACTAACTGCAGATACAAATAAGGTTTACCACGCACTGAAACAGTTTGCTGGTAATGGGCTTGACTTGATGAACCAGGTCTCAATTGCAGCAAGAGAATGCGTTCAGAACACAGAAGACATTGCAGCCGTTCGGTGTAGATAAGGGTACCTGTGTTTATTATACATATTAACGTCACAAAAAAGTGAAACAGAAGAACACAAAGGACTTGCATCAAGTCACTTACCATTCTCTTCATCCTATTGGGATATGCAGAGCGCTCCATAATTTCCTATTCACCCTGCTGAGAGGTGCCGCCTCTGTTCTGTGGACAATAACAAAGGCGCAGACGCTCACTGCAGATGACTGCATTCTGTAGCCCCGTAAATGGTATGAAATCCATGAGCTGAACCAAATTTGCATTCAACTATGCATTCAACTATGCCAAAATTGTACGCCGCATTATGCTTACTTTGGTGTTTTGTTCTCCTCCAATACTTCAGAGCTTATTAGTGTGCCCCCCGCCTCTTTCCTCTGTTATTCTCCCCTGCTGTGCGCGTACCTCTGGGTTGTACTCTGTTGTAAACATTTGACTTCTTCGATGAGAGAATCAGGTGGGCAATCCACCCCACCGTAGTTTCCGTCGAAAAAGGTTAAAGGAGTGCCCCCGGCAGATCTGATGAAGCTCACAGGGACGAAGCATCCAAATTCCAATCCAATTCCTGCAACCGACGATCTGTTACATATATACTTTGCGTGCATGCAATCGTTGCTGATAATCATCCCAGACCTAAGTAAATCATTCATTTACCGTGCCTTCAGTTAATCAGTTGCATGCTATTTTGCTTGCTGATGCAAAAAGTCGATCCTGTCACATGAGAAAATGAACAAGAGGACACAGAAGGCAGGACGTGGGAAAGAACAAAAATGGCCGCCGCGCCGTACCGTCATCTAAGAGCAGGCCTAATAATAGGCGTATAGCCTGTTATGTCATCTGACAAACCAAGGTGGAAGGAAGAGAAACGCAAAAGATTCGACTGTTTAGCGCGTCTGCCGGCGCCGGGCGCATAGCCCTCTACGAGCACGTGATGAGCCAAGCCTGGTGCTAGCGCACGTGGTTTGCGGGACCGAGCAGCTGCTGCTCACGCGGACGGACGGCGAGCTCGCCCAGAAATAAATGGGTACAGGAGCCCACAAAGAGCCATGTTGTTGTATGGATGAGATTATACACTTGACTTCTAGATGATGTGTCTCGGCTGTAAGCCAAGTTTATTGGCCTTGCTCTAACCGCCGCCGCCGTGTTTGCTCCCTCAGTATTATTGCGTTTGGCGACGGATTTGTCACGTCGGCGGTGGCGCACGGTGGGCAAACCGCAAAATGTCCTCGTGGGGAACGAGCTGGCCTTGTCAATGCCCGCGGGTTGCAGTGGCGGCTAATTTAGCCAATGCTAGTGTGGATTTTCTCCATGCATTTAAGATGAACGGCCTATCTAGACCATTCATTTGCAATATCAATGGTTCAAATCTACTGCTGCACTCCAAATAGTTTGAATGCAGCAATCTGGACTATATGAACAGCCAGATAGACCTCTCATCGAAGGGCCATCCGAAAATCTATTTAGCCAATGCTGCCTGCCTTGCCCTGCCCACTGATCTATACAGTACTTCGCTCGCGAATTCTGGGGAAGGCAAGCCAACGACGCCGATGCGCTGCCCACTGATCTATACAGTACTTCGCTCGTTCAGCTCGTGGCGAACGCTCTGGCCCTGGTAGGGGTCCTGGTCGCAGCTTATGCTGCCCATCGATTCGTCTCGGATGCGGACTCGGGGCGCAGCAAGCCAGCAAGCCGAAGCGCTCTTTCAGCTGGTATTGGTCTCGAATGGCGGGTGATCCCACCTGATGAGAAGGTCGCAGAGCGGCAAGGTTCGGACTTCGGCATGCCGCACGCATGCAGCCTGCATCGCGCGCTGCGCCCTTGTGCGATGGCAGTATGCCACACGCTAGCAGTGCAGCCTCTGTTTTGAGGACTGCGTCAGCACGCGGACAACGAAGACGGAGGAACAACTGAAGTCCTCCCATCCCATCTGAAACTAATATATGTTCATTTCACAAGATCATGCCTCTTCAAGTGGATTGAGATCCCGTGCTACAACTACCAGCAGCATCAAACACTCTGATGACAGTGCGTGTAGTAAACGTTATTTGCATTTATTTTCATTCCTTTCTTGGCCCTTCCGTGGTGTCAAATGTGTGCTGAAATGACCATTGTGCCCCTGACTTGAATAAAAATGTAAAAAAAAAAATTCGAAATTATTTAATTATCCAAAATTCCAGAATAACATAATTGTTCGAGATTTCATATCACAAAAAATTTCGGCATGATTTGGGCATATTTTGGCATTATTTCGGCATTATTTTGAAAATAAATTTTACATTTTACATTTTTTGAAAATGAATTTTACATTTTTATTCAAGTCAGGGGCGCAATAGTCATTTCAACACAGATTTAACACCGTTAATACTCAAAACTGACGGAAGGGCCAAAAAATAAATGAAAGTTGCAGTTTAGGTCATAGAGGTAACTTTTTTTCAGATTGGACCAAGAATGGAACCATGAACTTTTTTTAAGGACAAATAAGGAATTTCCTCTACATATATAGTTTGTGAGCATGCGGTCGTTGCAGGTAATCATCCAAGACATACTTGTGTGGCATTCATATATCGTGTGCTCACTTTAGTACTTGCATGCTGTTTCGCTCGCTCATGCAGAAAGTTGATCATGTCACCTCAGGGTTCATGCGCGCGGACAGCCGAGCATCGCCGGCGAGGAAGGTTGGACGCATGGCGGCATGCAGCCAACGAAGCCGAAACGCTCGTTCAGCTGGCGTCGGTCTCGAACGGCGGCTGAGCTGACCTGGGAACTTAGCAGAGCGGCGAGGTTCCGCATGCACTCTGCTTCAAACGCTGTGCGCCCGTGCTCCGTGACACACACCTGCAGTGCAGCCTTTGGTTTGTTGATTGCTTCTGCACCTTGACACGCGGAGGGTGGAGGAACAACTGCAAGTCCTCCCTTCCGCTCTGACTCAAACTGACGATCATGCACAAGATCATGCCCCTACGAGTGCTAGTACAGCTGATGGCAGTTCGTTTCTTTAAGACTAAATTTAGACTCATAGAATCTTGTCATTTAAGAGTATTAAAAAAAGTCTAATTACAAAACTAATTGCAGAACTCCTGAGCTAATTCGCGAGACGAATCTAATGAGGGTAATTTAACCGTGATTAGACGATAGTTATTGTAACATCGCTGTAGCAAAATATAGATTAATTAGACACATTAGATACATCTCGTAAATTAGCACCCATTTGTCAGAAAAGTTGTATAATTAGACTTTATTTAATACTCCTAAATAGCAAGATTCTCTTTGATGTGACAGGAACTAAATTTAGGAGTGGAGGAAACAAACAGGGCCCGCAAGTTGACTAATTAACAGAAAATGGAAATAATATTTACCACACACTGAAATTTTTTTGGTGGTAATCGGCAAGAGCGCTTTCTGTCGAGGAACCAAAGACGGATTACGATTTACAAGACATTACAGGCGTTCAGTGTAAGAAAGGTTGGTTGTGCTTACTACATTCTGACGTCTACAAAAGTTGAACGCGATACACAAACAACTGCATGCTGATCAAGCAGCTCCATGTCAAAGATTTAATGGAAAGTGCAGAGTATACGCCACAATTTTCTGATCAAGCAGCTCACGAGTGCCGCCTCCGTTCTAGGCAACAGGCATGCTGCACGTCGCCAGAACAGAGTAGAGAACGACAGTAGTGGGGAGGGCGTCCATCGCCGGGCGGGTGGTCTCGTACGCCCGCGCGGACTCTCCAGACGAGGGGACTGACAATAGCACAGGTGCATACACGCGCTAAAGCTAACTGTGTTCTGTAACCGCGGGTACATCATGAAGCCCACGAGCTGAATCAAATGTGCATGTAAAGCATATCTACAGAAAATACGCACAATCCTGAATTAAGCATTTCAAATGAAGCATGAGAAAACGCTGCAAATGTGCCAAAATTGAACTCCATCGCATGCTTACCATGGTGTTTTGGTTTCCTCCAATACTTCAGAGCATGGAACTGTAATACTTCAGAGCCACCCCCCCCCCCCCCCCCCCCCCCCCCCGGTCTGATGAAGAAAACGCAAGCTTCAAGCTCACACGAATGATGGAGCGTTTTTATAAGAGTTGACATACAATCCAACGCGTGGAACTGTAAAAACTTGTGAGCATGCAATGCAATCGTTGCTGGTAATCATCCAAAGCCTATTTGTGTTTCATTCATTTGTCGTGTGCACACTTAAGTACTTGCTTGTTGTTTCTGCTCGCTCATGCCAAAAAAAAGGAAAAAAGGAACAAAACAAAAACTCGATCATGTAACCTCGTCCGCGACGAACTTGCAGGGAATGTAGTCGCCGCCCGCCGCCTCACGCTCTTTCAGCTGGTGTTGCTCTCGAACGACGGGAAAACCATCCACAGAAACAGAACGTAGCAGAGTGGAAGACAACTCTGCTTCACACGGTGCGCCCTGTGCAAATGGCACACACCTGCAGAGGACGAAGGAACAACTGCAAGTCCTCCCGTTCCCAGTTCCCTCCGATACAAACATACGATCATGCACAAGATCACAGCTGCATCCATCACGGATGACATTGCACGCGGTTTGGTTACAAAGCTAAGCAGCTCGACTTGACTCGGTTGACTGACTGCAAATGGAAATAAGGTTTACCAGACACCGAGCTACTGACAGTTTTGGTAATCAGCATGAGTCTTTGTGTCGAGGAAACGGAAATGGATTGCAACAACAGAACCAGGCGTTCTGCATACATAAGGTTGACCGTACTAGAGAAATCTAGAAAGTACTGTTTACATAAACAAGCTACTTCTGCGAAAGTTGCGCGTGGAGAACGCCAAGAAATTGAGTAGTGTCTCAAATTTACCATTTGTTTGGCTTTTCCATTTCAGACACCCACCACCACTTACCATTCACTTAATCAATTGCATCTTCAAGTGTAGAGTGCTCCACAATTTATTCTTCACCCTGATGGAAGACGCCGCCTCTGTTCTATGGGCAACAGACATGCGTCGCGAGAACAGAGGGCATGACTACGCTGGAGAACAGGGCGCCCATGGTCGGGCGGGTAGTCTCGGACGCTGTCGCCGGCCCTCCAGGCTAGGGGACTGACAATAACATAGGTGCCGACATGCACTGCAGTTAACTGCATCTTGTAGCCTCGGCTGCAGCATAAAGCCAAGCGAGCTGAACCAAACGTGCATGTAAGACATGTCTGCAGAAAGTAGAGAACAACTATCGATTAAACCGTAAAAAGAAAGCATTCAAGAACATTTGCAAACTATAATTTTAACACCGACGAATGCTTACCATGGTATTTTGGTTTCCTCCGATACTTCAGTGCTTAGAGTGCCCCCACTGATGTGATGAAGAAAACTGGAAGCTTGAAGCTCACAAGGATGATGGGTCGCTTACTCGCTTTGATGGAGCTGGCATCCATTCCAACGCATGGAACTGAAGAACTGATACATATACATACCTTGTCAGCATGCAATCGTTGCTGGTAATCATGCAAGACCTACTTGTGTATCATTCATTTATCATTCAGTGCTTAGAGTGCACGCTGTTTGCTCCCTCATGCAAAAATTCAATCGTGTCACCTGGAAAAGATGAACAAGAGAACAAAGGAGACAGGAAGGAAAAAAAGAAAAAGAAACAGGTCGCCGTGCTGTGAGGGGCTCAGGGCTCGTAGGTGGACTGCCGAGCATTGCCGGCGGCGAGGAACTTGCTGGTTGGGCGCATAGCGACAGAGACATGCAGTGCGCGTCGTCGTCTCGTCGACAACCGTGGGCAATGAGGGCGTCGAACGGGGCTGGCACAGATTCAGGTGCGAGGGCGGAGGACGGCGGCGGCGGGGTTACGATCTGAGAAGTAACCGGACCGCACGGCAGTTTCGATTCGGTTTTTTTTTTTTTAATATTTTTGCGCGGCGGTTTCAATCCGTTCCCCCAGCGTACAAGATCCTGTCACCAGCAGAAAAAATGAACAAGAGAGCAAAGAAGGTGTGAAGGGGGAAGAGAAAAACAGGGTTGGCGCGCGGTCAGGGCTCATGGGCGGACCTCCGAGCCAAGCCTAGCCTAGCCGGCGAGGAACTTGTTGGTGGGGCGCGTAGCGGCATGCAGTAGCCGCCGTCTTCTCGTCGACAACGTGTGCGACGAGGGTGCCGAGCGAGATTTTTTTTTTTTGATGAAACTGGAGGGGAATACCCCTACAGATTAATATATATTAAATAGAAAACTGAAGTTACAAAGAAAAGCAAAAGTACAAAAAAAGAATAAAATACAATCAGATCGTTGTCTGTATCCATAATTTCAGTGGATCAGCTATTCCTTTTCTAGCTCTATGGACAACCATTTTGAGCTCATTGAAGAAGCTTAGTCGACGGTTAACTACTGTTGGGTCAATCCCTTGAAATAGCCAATTATTCCTCTCTTTCCAGATGCACCAGCACATCAAAATCATGATATCCAGTCGCAACTCGCGAGGGCGAAACGCGACGGCTGCGGGGTTGCGAAGGAACCCGACCGCACACGGTGCGTTGACTCTTGAGTGACTGCATCTGCACGGGCATGCATAGGACGGAAGATTGGAACCAGAGATGGAACGGGGCGATCCGCGCACGGAAACAGTTCTGGTGACACACTGAAATTAACCGGGTGCTTTCTCTTGAGAGGAACCGAAGATGGAGGCTTGATTGAAAGCTCTCTAGTTTTATCAGCTAATTAAGTAGTGGTTACAACAGTCCGACCTTGCAAATGTTGAACACGACGAGTACACTACTAAGACTACTTTACGTTCCGTACATCCACTTCAGTTACAAGTATACAGATATCTTCGTTGGGTGCTCCACAGCGTTCTCTTGAGGAACTTTCCCTGTTCCCCTCTCATCCCCGCCCTCCTCACGAGAAACAGAGTTTAGGCGACAACGGCGGGGAGGGTGCCATAGCTGGCCGAGTGCCGCAGATTCTAGTATAGGTGCAGACACGTACGCAATGCAGTAAACTGAATTATGTAGAACCCGCTTGAACATCTAGTTCGGGGCCTGAATCAGATGTGCATGTCAAGCATACATACAAAAATTATAGAGCGCAATCCTCAATCAAACATTTTGAATGAAGCATGCGAGAACGCTGCAAATGTGCAAAAATTGAACTCCATCGCATGCTTACCATGGTGCTTTGGTTTTCTCCAAAACTTCAGAGCTTAGTAAAAGCAAGCTTGAACTCACGCGGAGGATATAGATTGTTTTGATCGAGTTGACATCCAACTGTCGTACCCCAATTTCTGAAGCATGTTGTGCATCATGTATCAGTCCCTGGATCAGTAGCTGATACGCACAAGAACGCAGATATGGTAATCAAAAGCATACTTCGATTAGGTAAATAGTATAGTACCTGATAAACAGCCTTTAATGGCAGTACGACAAGGATTCCGAAGTATCCAAGTCTTCCCGACCAACTAATGGCTGAGCAGACAAACAGCGGAAACACGGCCCAAGCCACAAGCAGACTTGAGATGCAGAACGAAAACCAGACGTCGTCGTCCCCTACGAAGACTTCTCTCACTATAAACAACAAACGCAAACGCGTGAGTACATAAGGTACTCAGCAAACCCTAACACAAGGGGTAATTATATGCAAGGGTATAAACAAGGGTAAGGCTGGAGGTTCATCATCATATCGGCGGAAAGCCAATTTTATGCAAGGGTTGGTTTTGAAAACAAAACCCGTTCGCAAACTAAGTCAGGTATAGAGATTAAACATAGTGGGGTTGGTTGGTCCTAGGGGAGATGCGTGCATCCCGCCAGTTCCCAAATTTTAATGCTGGCAGGAAACCAGTGCACGGCTCCAAACCGGTGTTATTCCGAAAACACACACGCCAAGGATAAATCACGCCAAAGTCTAATCATTGTGTGGTCATGGCTTTCGCGTTGTCCAATACCGTGGAACACGGCTATCCGGATAGATTATACACTCTGCAGAGGTTGTACACTTTACCCACAAGGTACCCAGTCTTTCCCAGGGCCCTGGTTCCGACTGGATACTAATGGTCCCGTACCTGCCCAGTGTCACCTCGGTACCACCCCGGAAAATCAACGACCAGGGGCTTCACATCAATATAAATATCATGGCCATCAACTTTCACTTGCCGGACCCGACGCCAATCTCGTCAAGATCTTCTCCTGGCTTCCGGTTGCAACTCCCTGCCTCCTGGTGGTACCGGGCGATCACTAGTAGGGTGTGGTTCCAAACCCTGCCCATTCAGGGGCTTGTGGTTGCACGAGGGTGCTAGGCCAGACGGCACATGAACCGGTCCTTATACGACCGAAGCAAACATCTTCAATAGCTACCCTCCTGCGAGAAGTAGCGTCCCAGAGATAGCCTCCCCACTGAGGACTACCTCGCTTGCTCCCGTCAAAAGCATACCCCCACTATGGGTTGCACTTACTATTCCCACCCATTTTCACTTTACACACTCATTACCAAGCACACGCACACATTTTTACACAAAAAGCATGTGTATCAGATTTTATTAAGTACACGGTGTGAATAAATCCTAAGCAGCATATTAATCCAACACATCATTAAGAATTAATGATGGTGGTTCCTAGGTTTATCAAGGAGATTAGGATAAGCAAAATCAAGGCATGGCAATCAACAAGTACTTAGGTCATTCTAAGCATTTAAATCATCTTTAAATAACATGCATGTTTTATTTGAAATCAAGCTTTATGTGGGATTATTTGTAAACATAGGATCAACATGATCAATGGGAGTTAGGGCTTGCCTGGAAATCGCTTTCCTAGACTTTAAACTCTGACTCGAGACTCTTGTATCTCTGGGTTGGTCTTCGAGCTTGAAGTCCTCAGCAGCTCTTCGAATTCTTCTGGCTCTTCCTCGATTCTCGCGTAAACTAGCGCATAAAACAGTACGTATAAACTACCGCAAAAGAAATAAAAGAGCAAAAGAAATAAAGATGGGGAAAAGCCAAATAAGATCCAAAAGAAACTTCAGTGAAGAACGAGGGACATGAATCATGTATGATGCAGCATATTTAATGCAGGGTATGTTAGGTGTCATAGGTGATACACCTGGCCTTGTAAGGGCCATATTCACCTAGACAAGTTATTAGTTATCTATTTTCTCTAATATATGAACATGGGTGTGTGGTTATGCATATGGTCTTCGTTGGGTGAACACCTTAGGGTGAAGATGATGAGATGCATATGCTCTATTGATGGTGATTGCGTGCATATCTAATATGCAAGCTTCTATATTATTTCTATAAAAAGGATCATGCATGAATGCAGCTGATGGTATATGCAGCGTGTGTACGTGATTATGCGTGATATGAATGCATGACTGCAGATAAAATTCAAATAAAGGCAACTGGCAATTAAAATACCAGATAACTCCAATAAGATCCAATAAAAGATCAATTATAAGAGCAGAGCAATAAATCAAAAGGAGTTGGGCGAGGATACTAGGTTGGGTTTGATCGAGCGAGGGTTGATTTAGGTTAGGTTCGAGATTTCGTTTGTGATAAGATAAGGGTACTAGGTTGGAAGTGGAATGGTACGAATGATCGCTAGGTTTAATGCTAGCGAGCAAAAGAATGAATAGGTTATTCAGAGGTGAAGTGGTGTGTGTGTTGTGATAAGAAGATATTAGGCAGAAAAGCATCGTGTGGGTTAGGTTTACATGCGCAGATATTTGTGACATGAGTGATCATCGCATGATCTGCTGAGAAAAGATATAAGGAGTGAGAGATATTTTAGGAGGTAAAGATTTCTAAACCTAGTGTGGGGCTCCATGGATAGTACCATGAGGTACTTCGCGATTTCACGAACCCGTGGGCGCGAGAATCACCCAAAACGGAGTTCGGATTAAAAAGATACGGACATTTAAAGATTTGAGGGCTGAGTTGTAATTATAAAAAGGTCTTTGAGGGCTTAAGTGTAATTACAGAATAAGTCTAGGGACCTATCTGTAATTATGGAAAAGTTTAGGGGTCTGGGTGTAAAAAGTCAGGGGTGAAAACATAATTACAGAAAAGTTTAGGTACTTTTCTGTAAAAATGCAAGGCTTAAACAAGATTATTGAAAAGGTCAGGGGCCTATCTGCAAAATTACAGGCCCGGGTATTTTTCTGGAATTTAGGAATTATTTGTGTATTGGGAATTATTTATTGCGCAAGGCTGACGCAATAAACAGAGGATGATTTATTTTTAAATGGGAAATGCGGTGGAACGGGTCCATGGGCCCGTGGACCGGAGGTGGTGTCACGGTCCACCGGTCCACGATGGACCGGGACCCTGCGCGCGGCGGCGGCTCACCGGTAACCTCGCCGGCGACACGAGGGAGAGGAACGTGGCCACGGGAAGCGGTTGCCGGGGGAGCGCACGTGAAGGCGAATCCGTGGGCGAGCACGTCGACGACGGGGAGGAAAAGAGTGGCGGCGAGGGCTTGCCGGAGGTGGCCGCGGCGGCGGCGTGCGACGGAAAACAGCGAGGAGCGGGTCTCTTGCGTGCGCGTGCGGCTGCGCGGGAGCGTGGTGGCGTGGCGAAGGCGGCGAGCGCTTCGGCTCGGCCGGGCGCGGCCGGAGAGGTCGACTCGGTGGGGAGCTTTGCGCGAGAGGGGTGGAGGGGAAAGGAGAGGGGGTCGCGGTGAAGCTCACCTAGCGTTTAGCGGAGCCGGAGAGGGAGAGGAGGTGGCCGGCGTTGGCGCCCGGGTTCATCGGAACCCTAGCTTGAGCTCGGGCGCGGCGTGAGAGAGGGAGAGAGAGGGATTGCGAGCGAGAGTGTGAGCTGCGAGCAGGGAGAGATGGCGCGCGGTGTGCGGTGGTCCAGAGGAGGCGCCGGAGGGTGTCGCCGGAGCAAGCAAGAGAGAGGGAGAGGGGGAGGAGCGACGAGCTCGAAAATGGGGGAGAAGAGGGGCGCGGCGCCGATTTAAAGACCCTAAGGTCGGTTCCGAATAGTATGGCGGTGGCCGACACGGCACGGGAGCGGCGGCGGCGGGTCGAGGTCGGCGGCCGGGCCCCGGGCGCGGCGGTAGGGGCCGGGCGCGGCGGCGCGCCGCGTCGGAACGAAGGGCCCGACAGGTGGGGCCCACCTGTCGGCGGGAGGAGGAGGAGGGCGCGGTTGCTAGGCTGGTTCTGGGCCGACGGAGTGGGCCGGGAAAGAAGCAGCCCACGCGCGGAAGAGAAGTAGCGGCTGGGCCAGAAGGAAGGAAAGGGGATTTCGGCCCAGGGAGAAGTTAGAATAGGAAAAGCTTTAATCTTTTCTGGAATTTGAATTTGAAAAGATTTCAAATTCAAACAAAGACAAGGTTTGATCAAACACTCAAAACAAATCCAATAAAACACGAATATGCATATGGTGAAGATTGTGCAGGTTTTTAAAATTCAAACTTTTGAAAATTGATTGTGCATTAACTCAAACTAGAACAAATTTATTTAATTTGTTGTAAATTCGAAAAGTTCAAATTTTAGTGAACTTTTAAATAGGGCTGGGCGCGGTTAACCGGAAAAACCGGAAACCGAACAGACCGAACCGAAATAACCGAAATTTGCGGTTAATTCGGTTTTCGGTTATCGGTTCGGTTTTCGTTTCTGGGCTGTTCGGTTTTCGGTGAATTATGCGGTTATGGGCCTGTGTTAACCGAATAACCGAAGTACCCGAAATTTGGCCCATCTCCTATTCCCCCTGGCCCATACAATTGGAAGCCCAAAAGCACTCAACCCTAAAGCACCCAACCCCAATCCGTGCACTCCCACCACCAGCCGCCACTCTCTCTCCCTCTCTCTCTCTCTCTCTCTCCCTCTCTCTCTCTCCCTTCTGCTTTCTCCATCTTCACGAGCTCGCAAGTAGCGGAAAATAGTAGCGGAGCTCAGAGCTGGGCGTGGACGCGCGCGAGTAGCAAGCTGGGCATGGGGGCGGCGAGCGCGACGCGCGCGAGTAGCAAGCTAGGCGTGGCTGTAGCGCGAGCGCGGCGGCCGGCGGCAACGGACGAGCTGCAGCGCCGCAAGCTCGCCCTACGGCACGACGCGCGAGAGCAGGGGCGGCGTGGGAGCTGCGCGCGCTGCTCGTGGGGGCAGGCGAGGTGCATGTCAATGGTTGACGCGGCGCGGCTGGGGTTCCATTTGCTTTCGATTTGGGCTAGATGTGGGGAATTTCGGTGATTTCGGTTTATGCGGTTAATTCACCGAATTAACCGACCACCGAATTGCGCGGTTACCTCTTTTTCTCGTACTAAAACGGTTATCAATCTTCATTAACCGAAATTCTTTTTGACCGTATTAACCGCACCGAATTAACCGGGTTAACCGAATGCCCAGCCCTACTTTTAAATGAACATAAGCACTTGAGCACATATTTTATTTTCCAAAAAAATTCCAAATTCAAACTAGGTTCAATTATTTAGTGAAATCTTATTTTTGAAAAATCATGTCAAGGTGAGGGTTTAGAAAAGGTTCAAATTTAGAGTGATTTTTATCCCATTTGAGTTTATTTATTTTTCTTCTTTTCCTTTTTCTTTTGGCTCTGAAAAGTAGGGTATTACACCAACCAACCCATGGAACTGTTACATATATAATCTGTGAGCATGCAACCTTTGCAGGTAATCATTCAAGACCTACTACTTGTGTATCATTCATTTACCGTGTGTTCACTTCACTTGCATGCTGATGCTGTTTTGCTTGCCCATGCAAAAAAATCAATCGTGTAACCTCAGTAAGCAGACCCAAAATAGATAATCTCGGTAAATCGCTCAACTTTCACGGTTTACCGCTAGGTTTGAGCGGTTTTCGTACTTCTATTTTTTTTTCAAATTTTCTAAAACGGTAAGCTGGGCGGTTTCCTCGATAATCCGCTCGGTTTGAGCGGTTTTTAAAATTATCTTTTTTAAAAAAAAATATTTTACCGATAACCAGTCGTCCACTAGAAATGGACCGGGCCAGTTTGTTCGATTTTCGCGAAACCGACCAGTTTTTGTCGGTTTTTCAAACCATGCTCCCATCCTTTCTGGCACAAACACACGGTCATGCACAAGATCCAGGCCCCCTACGAGTACAGGTGCATCCAACACTCTGATGACAGTGCGCGCGGTTCAGTTACTAAAATGCTAACCAAAGCAAGTCGAAGTGATTGACTGCAAATGCAAATAATCTCTTTTTTTTTAAGGAAACTACGGTGGGGCAAGAATACCCACCTGAATTTTTCTCATTGAAACAAAATGTTTTGTTACAGTTTGGTGCGCTCAGGGCACAAGGGGAACAGAACAAAGGCCCATGTGAAATGCAAATAACAAGAGACGTTTGGAGTAAATAAGGTTGACTGTGCTCCAGTTCTGTTAGCAGAGGGACCCAGAAATTGGTGCCTGCAGCATTCGACATGTACAGAAGTTGAGCACGAAGAACAATTACAAGCAGCGTAATAAGGCTGACAAAGCCAAAAAGTGACCCTGTGAACCCCAGAAAGTTTTTAAATGGGGCTTACAACAGTCGTCCTGTGCAAAACATTGACGCAAAAGAACATAAAGGACCTGCATGATGTCACGTATTTATCTGTCTGGCCTTTCCGTTTAAACATCCACCTTCACTTACTGTAATCATCATCGTAACGCGAGGTGCAGAGCGCTCCGCAACTTCTTCATCATTTTGCTGATGAGTGCCGCCTCAGTTCTATGGGCAGCTAGCATGCCGCGCGTTGCGAGAACAGAGTAGAGGACCGCGGCGGGGAGGAGGGAGCCCATGGTCGGGAGAGTGGTCTCGGACGCTGTCGATGGCTCTGCACGCGAGTAGACTGAAGAGACTTATCTTGCAGTTAAATGTGTTTTGTAGTCCTGCTGCACCAAGAGGTCCACGAGCTGATCCAAACGTGCATGTAAAGAATATCTACAGAAAATAGAGAACAAGTCATCGATTAAACCGTCGGGAACGAAGGATTCAATCATGTTGCAAACTATGGCAAAAATTGTACTCCGCCGCATGCTTACCATAGTATTTTGGTCTCCTCCAATACTTCAGAGCTTAGAGCTGCTGCCCCCTGCTGGTCTGATGATGAAGAATACTAAAGCTTGAAGCTCACTGCGCAGGGGTGATGCATGGGTCGCTTTGATAGAGAAGCTGGCATCCAATCCAACGCACGGAACTGACAGGCTGTTACATAAATACCTTGTGAGCATGAAATCGTTGCTGGTAGTCATCCAAGACCTACTTGTGCATCATTCATTTATCGTGGCTTCATTTTCACGATGCTTTGCTTGATCATTAAAAAAATCACCTGCAAACAATGAACAAGAGAACAAAGAAGGCATGAACCGGGGGGGGGGGGGGGGGGGGGGGGGGGGGTGTTGGGGGGTTGGGGGGTGGGTGGTCGGGAGAGAAAAACAGAGTTGCCGCGCGGTCGTCAAGGGTTCAGGGCCCATGGGCGGACCTCCGAGACTCGCCCGCATGCAGTCGCCGCCGTCGTCTCGTCAACAACCGTGGGCGGCTACGGCCGGGTTGCGAGGGAACCGGACCGCACGCGATGACCGGAGGACGGGCTCTGGTCATTGAGCCACCTTGGCCCAGATAGCGCTCCTGCGTGACTTAGTCAAGTCGAATCGCGGCCGCAGGCTAACAATCCAACGTCCAAAGTCACTCTCCCCGGGACGAAGGGGGGTCGCTATTTGAAATAGCGACCACCCCGGCGCCCACGTACGTCGCGCTCATGGTCGCCGGTCCCCATCGCTTCTTTGCCCCGTCGAGGAGGCCTTTGCGATCGTCCTTGTGGCCACAGGCAATACGTCGCGACGTCCCGCGGCGTGCGGCCGTGACATCAGCTGATCGCCCCCGACGGCGACGGAAGACACTGTGGCCGATGGTTTCCTCACGCTCGCGGCGGACCGTTCCTCGTGGCGAATGGGCTGGCCCTGCCCGTGAGGGCAGCGGTCGCGGCTACATGCTACCCTGCCCACCGATCAGTCTCGCAATCCAACGACGACGCCTCTTTCAGCTGGCGCTGGTCACTCGAATGGCATGTGAATCTGTTGACCTGAGGACGTAGAGCAGCAAGGTTCGGCATGCCGTCTGCTTCACACGCTGCGCCCTTCTGCGATGATAAACTTGAGATGTAGCCTCTGCACGCCGACATGCATAAGATATGAAAGAGGAACGACTGCAACTCCCCCCATCCCCCTGACATGACGCAGGCATATAATCATCAATATCATGGCACATTGGCACGCAATGGAGTACAGACCATTACGAGTAGAAGAACACATTTGGTTCATCTACATCTACATCTACATTCGAGACATCGTAGAAGAAGAACACATTTTTCCTTTTCGAACCTCACGTCACTTACCAGTCCCTGAGTGCCACACAACTTCCTCCTCACCCAGATGGGAGGTGCCGCCCTTGTTCGACGGGCAACAGGCGTGCCAGCCTTCGCGAGATAAAGAGCTGATGACGGATTGGAGGGCGCCCATGGTCCGGCAAGTGGTCTCCCGGCCGCTGGCGCTGGCTCTCCAGACAAGGGGACCGACAATGGCACAAGTGCCCAGGCGGACTGCCGTGAGCTGCATTAGTCCATTATGTAGGCACAGCGGCAGTTTCAAATCCATGAGCTGAACCAGACGTGCATGCCGAGCATATCTGCAGAAAACATAACAAAGCAGAATCATTGATCAAGCAGTTTGGATGAAGCATGCAACTTTGCGAAAATTGAGCCCCGCCGCATGCTTACCATGGTTTTTTGGTCTCCTCCAATACTTCAGAGCTTAGAGTGCTCTCATTGATCTGATGAAGAAAACGCAAGGTGGAAGCTCACACAAACGGTGGATCATTTTGAAAGAGCTGAAATCCAACCCATGTTTGGAACGTACTGTTGCATATATAATTTGTGAGCATGCGATCGTCGCCGGTAATCATCCAAGACCTACATGTGTATCATTCGCTTATTGTTCACTTGCATGTTGTTTTGCTCGCTCACGCAAAAAGTCTGTCGTGTCACCTGAAGAAAATGATCAAGAGAACAAAGAAAAAATGGCAGGAACGGAAAAGAAAAATTAAAAACAGGTCGCCGCGCCTGACGCTTTCAGAACTCGTGGGTGGACCGCCGAGCCTCGCCGGCGAGGAACTTGCTGGTTGGGCGCATGGTGGAATACAGTTTAGAGATCCAGGCGCCAGGAACGACATTACAGCGCAAGACCTGCATGCTGATTGCTGCAGGAGCCATGGGCTCATGTGTCGCGTACGCTGCGGAGGCCAGACTTGATGGTTGTACAACAACACAGCCTGATCACGAGCAGGCCAAGGCCATCACGAAGGTGCCAGCAAGTGTGGGCAGGCTTTCGCGTTTTTCTTGATGCGGTGCCGGTTACGAACGCCACCGCCAGAACCATGGCAGGCTTGTCACTTGTGGCGGCAGTTCGATTTCTAGTTTCTCTTCTTTTCGCGTTAACAATACTCCAAACAACATCATTTCCATATCGCGTTCTCTCTAAATACAAACATGTGTGTTCATCTGTTGAGCAAAAAGAATCACACATGATCAAGGATTTAATATATACATCACCAAGACAGGTACGCTCATCCGCGCGTGCTCCACACTTCCATGCACCGTACGTCATGACTCGACGACGGCCTCCGGGATGCTCTGCAGCGCGGGCTCCCATCGCCGCCGGTGGACGTCAACCACCTCGCCGGCGCTCACGATCTCCGCAAGCACCTTCTCCGCCGTCACCCCTTCTCCCCCGCCGGCCGCCTTCGCCATCAGCTCCTGTAGCCGCCTCCTGCTGATCCGGATCGTCACCTCGCCGCCCGCCGTCGCCACCTCAACGACGCTCTCCTCCTGCACCGGCATGACCGGCTCGCCGTCGTCAGTTTCCCACGACGCCGCGTGCCGAGACGCGCCGCACGCGCAGTTGCCCATCCGTGTTGGTGTTGCTGCTTCAGGCGAATTCGTGCGTGCGAAATGCAGAGCTGGAGTCCGGAGACAGACAGAGCGTGCACGTACATATAGGGTTGCATATATATAAGTAGTTTGGTGACATGGCGCGAAGACGGTCAAAACGTGGTCACTTGGTCAGAGCAGAAGGCTGCTGCGACACCTGCGTCTTCGTGAGAGCTGGGCTGCGTAGATCAACCGCAACAGCACAGGTAATTCCTGAATTTCCAATGGCAGGTCAGACACGATCTTCTGTCTTGCCTACTGAGGTATAAACTGATGTGAATTGTGTTGCAGAGCAGATTAAGAAGAGAAGTTTCTTTCGTTCTCTGCCTGAAGGCGGCATCAGTCCAAATGAAACGCTTAAAATACATGCTTCTTCAGGTTGCTGTTCTTACACGGAGTAGGTAGCGAAACGTGAGACGTGCAGGCTGTAGCTTTCACAGTGCGCCACAATTCATTTGAGCATACACGGCTACTGAATTTTTTACGGGTTTCAGATAGACTGGACATACGTTCTCGAAGGATACACGCATTTTAGAGACATGTTTCGACGTGTGATGGAAGCAGTTCAATTGGTAACCAAGCCACGAAAAGTTACCAGGTCATACACGCCGGTAACACGTTTTTTTTTTTTCTGAATTACAAAAGTTAAGTGTTCTGCAAAGATGCAAATCTTGGACAGTCTTGGAAAAGCGAAAGAGCAGCAGTCGGCTGATGGCTGATCAGCGACCGCAATCTTGATTTCTCTAGAGTTGTCTGCTCGCAGCTTCGTTATACCCTCCGATTGCTTGGTTGCATAATGAGATTGTTCTTGGATAAATCCTATATATATGCGCGATCAAATTCACAAGTTCACTTCGCTACCAATCTCAGTCATATGCATCTTTGATTCAGTTCAAGGAGATCTCTTGCATCCTGTACCCAAAATTCGAAATCACTTGCCAGTTTGTTGTCGATGCAGGCATGCAGCGGTGGTAATAACAGCCTTGCTCCGTCAGGTTCTTGTACTGACCACAAATTTTAACGGCATCAAAGTAACAGGCCGTACTAGTTAAAATACCGGTCTAAGATGATATTACTTAGCTGTACTGTTCTTGGATACGAGGATCTCTACTTGAAATTTCAGCTTGCCCAAAACTGCCTTGATCCAAATGAAATCTGAAATCTCAGAGATGAAGACTGAAGAGGCTGGTTGTTTTGTCAGTACCTTTAATGAACTACAGTTGATCAATGCTCGGGTTATCAAGAAGCGCTTTAAATTTATTCTTTTTTTTTTTGCAAGGGAGCTTTAAATTTATTCTAAACACAAATATTTCAAAGTATCTATCTATTATATATATATAATTGATCAAGAAAAAAGCCATCACGTTCGCTCTAATGTCATACCCTATTTCTGGAATATGTGCATCCTGTATCAGTCCCTGGATCAGTAGTTGATACGCACAAGAACACAGATATGATAATCGAAAGCATACTTTGAATGAGTAAATAAGTATAATACCTGAGATATAGGACCTTTAGTAGCGGTACGACAAGGATTTATAACTATTCAAGTCCATCCGACCGACTAAAGGTGAAGCAGACAGCGGAAACCTTGGCCCAAAACCACAATCAGACTTGAGATGCAGAACCGAAAACCCGACCGTCGTCGTATTCTACGAAGTCTTCTCCCACTGAACCAACAATCGCAAACGCGTGAGTATATAAGGTACTCAGCAAACCCTACACTACACGAGAGTATATATACATGCATACTTAGTCTTAGTAAGGAGGAGGCTATATGGTTTATTTGCAGCAAAGCAGACTTTATGCAGGGTTCATTAAAGAAAGTGAAGGATTCGTAGATAAAACAGGGAATTGATTGTCAATATTTTAGTTGGTTGGCCCTGGAGGAGTATGGGGCATTCCCGCCAGTTCCCAAGTTTTAGTTGGGCCTTCTGACCTCAAAGATCATAACGACCCGGCACACTTGCCATCACTTCCAAAACACGAGCTGACTACAACCCACTCACACGCCAAGGAAAGAGAGAGGTGGCTAATCAATACGTGCGTAACAATAATGTGTCATATGCCGTGACAACGTCCATCCGGATGAATTTTACACTCTGCAGAGGTTGTACATCTTTTCCCACAGGCTATGCACCCTTTGCAAGGGGGTACATAACGCCTAGCCCATCTTCTCCGAGTAGTCTCACAAGTTCACCACGGAATCACACCCAGGGGCTTGTGACATTAAGGTCACATACTGGCACTGTACACCTGTACTGGATAGCAGGGTATGTCGTGCTCCTGTAACTAATGGCAGGATCCTGCAACTCATACAGGACAGGCGGCACTTCCGTGAACTGACTACGGGTTCCGCGAGGCGGATCACGGGTACGTTTCCTGGACCTTTTCTTGGGCTTCCGTCGCCTCTACTGGCCTCCAGATGGCATTGCAAGAGTACCAAGAAGGTAGGGTAGGTCCTTCCCATAGGGGGTTCTGTGGTTGTACAAGAATCATTATGTTAACGGGCGTCAGAACCGGTCCTTATATAGCCGGGCAAGCACCAGATCCCACACTAGGGGTCTATCACACAATCACAATTCACTAGTGGCCTTGCCCGCAATCCAACCCATCCCATCATCACTGTCACCATCAACATCATCACCTAACACAGTTGTGCTACTCCCAAACCCAATATCACACACACCACCAAACTCATTTAACACAGTTGTAAAACATATATGTGTGTGTAAAGTGTAGCAATGTAGAAACATTGCAGAGGTCCTAAGCATTCTAGTAGCAAGGTAAAGTGCCATCATCGAAATGATGGAACTATCCTATGGTTATCAAGGTGACAGGTAAACAAGGGTAAACAAGGATTCAGATATTAACGCCTAAGTAACAGACATCAATATCAATAAGCAAGTAGGACCATAGCTACACAAGCAGTAAAATACCAAGTAATGCATAATACTAGAGTAGGCTCTATAGGTGCATTGCGAAAATAGTAGGTTCAATCATGATCAAGAGATGTAGAGCTTGCTTTCACTAAATAGTCTTCTTCTTCACGTCCTCGGAATCCGGGTCCTCGGATCCTTCCTCGAAGCTTGTATCTTTTGACTCATCCTTGGACTTGGATTCTTCGGCTCGTCCTTGAAGCTTGGGTCTTTTGATCTTTCTTGAATTCTTCTGGCTCTTCCTCGAATCTCACGTAAGCTAGTGCATAGAAATATATCGTATAAACAAACTACCGCAAAAGAAAATAAGATCGAGAAGAACCAAATAAGATCCAATTAACTCCAATAAGAACCGATAAAAAAAAGAAGAAAGACAAAAGACATAAATCATGCATGATGCATTAAGTTTTACCTTTAGGAAGGTCTTATTATCTTAACAGAGACTATTAGGAGTGATGCATCGAGCACTAGGGCTTTTGATGTGAATGAGGGATGTTAAAGCATGATAAATGCATGCTTGCATGTGAAGGTAGAAACGACGCGTGTATATGTTCTTCACACACTTGCAACACTAAGTCTTTGTATAGGTCGTAACCTATATAAAGGTTCATGCAACAAACGTACAAGGGCAAGGTGTGTCACTTTAATTACCTACTTATATTAAGGTATTTAACTAATGGTTATTAGCTATTAATTACTTACTATATTGATTACTTACTAAGATTAAGCTACTAATTATTTGTCATTAGCTGAGTGCATATCGGTCGTAAGTGTACGTGATCAAGCATGGCATGGATGCATGGTTGCAATTAAAATACACGGATCAATCGATTAGATCAACTAACAATTAAAATAGCAATGAACAATAAATACAACAAGTTCCAAAGAAAGGCCACATATAAAGAGAATAATAAATCAATAGGGCCGAGCTATGGTTAAGATGATTGAGCGATAAAAGAGGTTACTAGGTTCTGATGTGGAGTGATACAACAAGAATGGTTAGGTTTAACGCCAGAAGAAAGATGAGCATATATCCTATGCAAGATCAACATTATCTTGTTTTGCCGAGATGGTATTTAAGGTATTGAGGTCTGCTGGTAGCTTTTTGAGGCTATAAGAATAGCACCAAAGGGTACTATGCGTTTCTACGAACGCGTGAGCGCAAGAATCGCTCAAAACGGAGTTACGGTTGAAAAGATATGATGATTTAAAGGTTCTAAGGGCTCATTTGTAATTACATAAACAAAACAGGGGCATAACTATAATTACAGAAAGGTTATAGGGACTGAAATGTAAATACAGAAAGAGTAGGGGCCTCGCTGTAAAGAGACAGGGGCTAAAAGATTATTACAGAGAAGTATAAGGTTGTTTCTGTAAAAAGACAGGACCTAATCAGGATTATGCAAAAGATCAGGGGCTTATCCATAAAAGTACAGGGGCTGGGATTTTCTAGGATTTTTGGATTTATTTTTCTATTGGAAAACATGTGGACCGAGTCCACAGGATCTGTGGACCGGGGCAGGGGACGTGACCCACGGGTCGATGGTGGACCGGTTACACAGGTTGCAGAGGTACGCGATCTGGGCCGTTGGATGGGGATTGAACGGTTGGGAGACGATGGGAGGCGGCGCATGGCGGCCGACGGCGAGGAACACGGCGGCGCCATTGGCGCCTCGCCGTAGTTCGCCGTTCCGGCGCTCCGGTGGCCCAAATCGAACGGGGAAAGGCTCGGGAGAGAGAGGAGGGAATGAAGGGCTCACCGTTGAGCGTGTCGACGACGCGCGGGTCCAGGACGCGCGGGCGACGACGTGAGGCGGCGGCGAGGTAGCGTTGCTCGACGAAGTGGGAGCTCCGGTGGCGGAGCGGGATGGGGAAGCGGGCCGGGAGGCGCGGCTCGGCGTCGAGGCCGCGTACACGGAGGAGGCCGGGACGCGCGACGCGTTGAGGAGGCGCGCGGAGCGCGGCGACGATGGGGCGTGGCGGCGCTCGGCGGGGAAGAAGGGCGGGCGCTCCCGTCGAGTTGCTGCAGGCCGAGGTGGTGCGCGGAGGCACGGCTAGGCTATCGCGCGCACATGGCGAGCGGGACGGGGCCGGGAAGGTTGCCGGCGTCGAGCTCGCGCGGAGGAGTGGCGCGTTCGCGCGTCTGTGGCTCACGGCTCGACGGGGAGGAGCTCCAGAGGGGCAGTGCGTCGACGCGAAGCTCGGTGAAGGGTCGTTGAGACGCGTGGCTCGCTGCGGAGGGCAGATTTGGCGGCGCCCGGCGATGGAGAAGAATGGGGAAAAGATAGAAATTGACGAACTGTGGAGCTCGGGGAGGGGAGAGGCAAGCTGGGAAAGGGAGAGGGGAGTGTGGAGCACTCGGTTTTATAGGCAAGAGAGGGAGAGAGGCCGAGGGAGAGCGGGGCGGTTGGGTCAAGGCTTCGTCGCCGGCGTTAATGGCCGATGCGACGGCTTGCCAGAGGGAGAGATGGGCGGCTACGGAGGATGACGTGTGCACCGGGATGGCCACAGTGCTGGCGACGCGATGGATCGGGAGCGGAGCTCGCGTGGCATGGCATCACGGCATGGAGCTCGCTGGTCTTGGTCGCCGGTCAAGGAGAGAGG
Organism: Eragrostis curvula; assembly: GCA_007726485.1. Taxonomy (NCBI): domain Eukaryota; kingdom Viridiplantae; phylum Streptophyta; class Magnoliopsida; order Poales; family Poaceae; genus Eragrostis; species Eragrostis curvula. Next base: position 36,864,907 of record CM017445.1, on the reverse strand, counting down.
AGCGTGGGCGCTCTGCCGTGATGGGACGAGACGACGGCTTTGGCGCGAGCACGTGGTCTTCACGCGGGTCGTCTGCCACTCGGACACGACGGGTCGCTGCGGAAAGGCGTCACGGTGAGGGTGGCAGCATGGGCGCGGCGGCGACCTTGACTGGAGGTAGGAGAAGAGGATGACAGTCAGGCCCCACTTGTCGGTGAGATGGGGAGAAGAGGCAGGCTGGGTTAGGTGCTGGGCTGGGGAAAGAGAGGCTGAGGCCCATGGCCTGTTCCGGAGAGAGAGAGAGAGAGAAAGGGGAGTGGGGAGCGGGCTGGGCCAAAGAAGGGGAAGAGAGGGATTTGGCCCGAGATGGTTAGGAAAACAGAAATAGGTTTTCTTTTTACTGGGGTTTGGGTTTGATCAAATTTGAATGGATTTCAAATTTGAACAGGAGGCAAAATTAATTTAGCACACAAAATAGAAACAATGAACTCCAAAATGCATATGATGAATTTTGGTGCATGTTTAAATTCAAAGGTTTTTAAATTCGAGGTGAAAATGTTAGACTTGACACACATTAATTTTTATTTGTTGTAAACTTCAAAAAGGGTCAAAATTTTAGTGAGTTTTAAATGGAAGCAACCACTTGAGCACATGATTTATATTTAGAAAATTTCATATTCTAGCTAGGTTTTAATTTATTTAGTGCATTTTGTTTTGAAAATTCATGGCAAGGTAAGAGCGAGACAAAAATTTAAATTTTGAGTGATTTTTATCCCTTTTGATTGCTTTGAAAATTTGGGATGTTACATCTAAAATGCTAGAAATCTTCACATTAATCCGAGAAAATAAGAAGAGAAAATTACCCACCACTGCCATTATAAAAAAAAAGTCAAAAACCCCCCTACAATTATTTATAAAATAGCTAAATTTGGAATAATAAAAACTAGCCAAAATACCCCTTCACAACTATTTCTAAATTACTCACCATGCCATTGTGAGTAAACAATTAGCTAAATTCGGAATAATAAAAAGCCAAAATACTCCTCACACCTATTTCTAAATTACCCACCATGCTATTATAAGTAAAAAAACAAAACTCGTAAAAATAAAAATAAAAAAACTACCCTTCACACCTATTTCTAAATTATCCATCATGCCATTATAAGTCCAAAAAATAACTAAATTTGGATTATAAAAATAGCTAAAGATTTCTATTTCGCCCATTATACCATTATAAGGTCAAAAATAGCTAATTATTTTAATAATTAAAATATCCAAAATACACCCATTTCCTATTTCTAAATATACCGCCATATGTCTAGATATCATGGCACATTATCATATTTTTAGCATGACACATTTTCTTCAAAAGATTTATTTGTAACATGGCATATTCTTTTTTCCTACCATGACATATTTAAGTTGTTTAGCGTGGCACGTTTTAACTGACATCACTTTTCAAAGACAAAATCAATTACAACGGGTTAGCTAAGACACAATTCAAGATAAATGATGACTCATCTCACACTCAAATTGAGGGATGATGAGAAATTCTCTAATTTATTTCTACTTTTTTTATAAATATAGCGTATAAAATAGATAATAATAATAAACTATGCTATTTTTTAAAATAATATAAAAATATTTTTAACAGTATAGTAAGTCTAGCCGCGCAAAAAATAAGAAGAGAAAATAAGAAGTTAATCCGAGAAAATAAGAAGAGAAAATTACCCACCACAGCATTATGAGTAAAAAAATAATTTTGGAATAATATAAAATAGCCAAAAATACGCCTAATTCCTATCTCTAATTTTCTCACCATACCATTATGAGTCCAAAAATAGCTAAATTTAGAGTAATAAAAATAACCAAAATACACCTATATTATTTCTAGGTTACCCACTTTTCTAAAATTGGATTAGTGAAGAAATCTATTTGAATATTCCAAACACTAATAAATAGAAGTAAATATAATTTCTCTTTAAATTATTGCAAAATACACCTTAGGAAAGCACATGGAAAATATTAAAAATACTCCTTCCGTCTCAGTTTATTTGGCATCCTCACCGTGGTTCTGGATGTCTAGGTTCATAGAATGTTCTATGAATCTGGACAGGTGTGTTATCCAGATTCATAGAATATTCAATGAATATGGTACATGGGCACAATGTCAATTATTCTGGGATGGGGGAGTAACAATTAAAATTCATATCCATAACTAAACTTGACATGCAATGCAATTCTCATTAGGTCCAAAGTTTTCCTTGGACTAGATATAATTTAGTGGAAACATGAATTGTAATGCATTATTTTCTATATGTGTAATACTTTAATGATTAAACACTAACAATATTTATCTTTAATAAGTAAATAGGTGACAAACATGTATACGCGTGTCTATCAAATTAGAAACAAAGAACAATAATTGACAAAAGTGTAAAGAACACTTTTTAAGGTTACAATATTATGAAACTTTAAGACCATACATTCATAACTTTTGGAAATTAATCTCAATATATAAACGTATATGATGGTTGAAATTAAGATTTTCTAATATTATGTTAACTAAATATACATACTAGAACAATATACTCATTAGTTTTTGAAAAGTATCTCAAAATATAAACCTATATGATGGTTAAAAAGAGCTCAAGAGTGCAAGAGACGTGAGATGATGTGAACCAAAATTAAGAGGTTCATCACTATAGTCTAATTAGGAAAATTAATAAGTATTATTTATTTCCTAAAATATTGCATATATTTTATGTGTGTTGTGTCTTTCTTACGCCGAAATCATGTTATGTGTCCTACATAGAAGGATGTTCAAGCTGAAAGAATGCTGATGGAAGAACAATAGATAAGAACTCTTCAATTTGCTTGGTTTAATAAAAGGTACAGATATGTTATAACTATATCTAATTAGCAGAGTGACAAGAAATGAATACATTTTAAATACCTTGAGCTCATATTATATCTATTGTTTTATATTATTTTCATGATTCATCTTTTATTCTAGCCCTTACACCATACTTATCTGTTCTTTATTTCGACCTTGTATCTTTGTCGGCTAGCTATCTTTGTCGGCTAGCTACGATGATATTTTACATGCTACTTATAAAAATTGATTATTTCAATATAGCATTTACATAAATGATGACTCATCACACACTCAAATCGACGGACTCGGTTAAAAATTTATCCAATAAATTTCAGCTATGTTAGAATTGTATTACTATAATAACAATAATAATAATAAATTATGTTTAAAATCATGTAATAATATGAAATAATTTAACAAGTCTAGCCGCGCAAATGCGTGGGCAACCATTCTAGTTTGTTCTGAAGTTCCAAGGAATTAATAAAAAAGGGAAAACCTCAATATCTCATTTTTTATAAGTAAAAACGTTAATGTCTAAAATTATAAGCAAGAGAACATCGATTTGGCCATTCAAGGATGCTGCAGTTAAGTGCTTACAACTCATGTTTGTTGCTCGAGTCATGAGTTTACAGTGGTGCTCCTGCCACAGAGAAGCCACAGACAGCCACAAGCCCACAACCCTACCAAATGAGCCCAATAATTCCAGACCATTAACTTATGGAGCTTTCATTTAAATAAGCTACGGTATCACATTAACCATACTAGATCACAGATCAACTACAGAATCCTCAGAGTAATTTAAGAACCTTGCCGCATTAGAACAACATGCCAATCGATCCTCTTGCCTTAATCTTAAGAGTACAACTAATACCTACACTCCTACTACCAGCATAGATTAGGTGGCTTAAATTCTGCATTAATTTCATGATCTGCTTTTCTTATTTAATCTCGCCTACTAGTACTACTCCACCGAGAAGAGGTTCCAAGCAAAACATGGTAAAAAAACAAGACATGCGCATGCAAACATTCGATTGTCCTTTCCCTCCTCCCAGCGCAGCCATGCATAACCACAAGAACCTTTAAACCCAATCAGTATAGGAGTACTTAACTAAACCCATTCATTGATTAATCAAGCTAGTCCTTACTGTATCATTGAATCGACCCAAAAAACATCCACGTCTCTAGCATCGATGTCTGAACCTTGGAAAACCCTCACTTACAGTTCCAGATCCCTACGTACATGCAGCATAACTCGAACAGAGAAAAAAAAAAACACTTTCAATCAACAAAGACGGAAATTGTTGACGATCTGACATTGCACCAACATTTTGTGACAGGCTGCACAGGCGCACATTCAGCTAGGCTTATGCTAATAAGCTGTGGAGACGGGTTAAGAAAAATAATAGTAAAACAGAATATATGCAGCAGCGATCGAGGACCACCTTGCTGTTTCCTAATCGGAGAATGATGGCAGATAATCCTGTGGGGGCTGGTTGTCGCGCACGCACATGGCTGCGTGATGCTCGCGCTGACCACAGCTCGTGATGCAATTTCCTTTGCTGAATGTTTCTCCTCATATACTACACTCGATCGTGCTACGAAGGGGGTGGACACGTATGATTGCACGGCATCGTTTTTACGCTTTTCATCTCCCGACTTTGCGGCTCAACCATTGTGGAGTTGTGGTGCCATGCTACTAGTAGTAGCCTCTTTTTCCTAAGATGAAAAAGTTGCTACCCTCATTAGTGCATTCACGTTAGAGAATGATCAACCATGCAAGCCGGGCTTAAAAATTGCACCGCATCAGCAAAGCACTCGTTCAATAACAATACTCTCTCCCGGTATTTAGTTGACAGTGCTAGGGAATAACTTGAACACAAGAATTGCTTACTTGTCTTAAACACGTCGGTGAGAAAATACTGCAGTCCTGCATTTTGAAGGTATATTGATGGGAAACTTACGGTTCCTGTGACGAAAATTGATCGCAGTTCTTGACCCGGTACCGCTGGGTCGTCGCGGGCTCCATAATTCCAAGCCTCCAATTACAAGCGTACAGAGATAAGATAAGGCACGCATAAAGCGGCCAAGCGGCAGCCCCATGATCGGCAACAAAACGCCGGTCGCTGCCGTCCAGCTGCGCCGATCCGGACGACGCCGCGCGCATGTTCCCCTCCATGTGTGCAAACTGTCCTCGGAGCCCGGCATGTAGGGAGGTGGAGCATTATTTCAGAGTTTCATTTCCGTTCTAGTTGAAAGCAGTGTTTAGTTCTGAAAATTGAGACAGTCGAACACATGAACCTATCTACTTGTGAACATTGTGTAGTAGTGTGTAATGAAAGTAGCGAGACTTTGAACATCTCAAATGTACCCGGACTTCCATTACACAGGGGTAGCAACTAGTCGAATTCATCATAAGATTTATAGTACTCCTGCTTGCTTTGGAATCCTAGAACATTAAGATAGCACCACCGGATCCGGATGGCGAAGTACCACCACCACCACTATTTTGCACCGACTAGGCCTTGGACCAGTATTTATGCGACCTACACACACGGCCTCTCACTTTCATGTGAGCTTTTCCTCCCCTGTATGCTAATCAAGGCGGCACACCGCGAACTCCGTGACCAGCGGCGCAGGAATACGACGGCCGGCCGCTCAACCCCCCGTTTCGGGCGGCTTTTCGACACGTTCCTCCGTGATTCGGCGGTTGCTTTGGGTTGGGTGGTGCGTCGGCGACGAGCGCGCGCGCGGCTCGTCTCCATCGGCCGGTCAGGACCATGCATGCATGCATGTGCCGTACAAGATAGGCTGTCGGTGTACTGTGGACATACACGTTCGGTACACATTGACGCTCGCACTGGCTGCTACTGCTGGCTCTCTATGCGTGTAGGAAGACAACGTGCACAATTCTCGAAGCTACTGATCGACGATCGTGTACAGTAGGTGGTACCAATATCCGAAAGTTGATGGCAGAGTGTTCGTTTGATGCAAAAGTTCACCTATGCTAAGCTTATAACAGAGGTCTGCCCATGTTCGTTGCCTGTATAGGGAAGGATGAGAAGGACGGCACAGTGTTCCAGCCATTCAGGGAATGCCGTTCATGTCACGCATGCATGGATCGAACGAATCCTTTTCGGTCGCCATGAACATGACAAGACGCACGACGTGCCGCAGCAGTGGGCGTGGCACGTCCTGCACCAACGCTGCTCGATTCCTTTGTCTGCCCAGCTAGGAATTGCGCCGTTGCCATTTGCCGCCGATCTACAGTGGTTTTATCGGAGGTCGAAAAAAAAAAGTGGCTTTATTATCCGAGGTCGTGCGGTTGAAATCTCACCGTCAGAAGCTGTCATTTTTTTCTTACAAAAGTTAGTGAAAAATTTCTGAAACGGTGACGCTAATACTTCCTCCGTTTTTTTTTACTTGTCACTAGATTTTACTATAGCAATTTTGACCTTCTGTTTTTTTCTACAAAATTTATGCATACACGTGAATCTTTTATATCATTAGATATGTCATAAAACATACTTTACTAGCATTACATGTTTCTACACATCTGTGTAATTTTTTCAGAAAAAGACGTCCGGTCAAAATTACTATAGTAAAAGGTAGTGACAAGTAAAAAAAAACGGAGGAAGTATATTATTGCTACCTGTTCTATCATCTCTTTTTTTTTTGCGAGGAATCTCCTTTTGACTCCAACTCATTAATTTGGATTGTCGCGCGTCCTTTATGTAAGAACCTAACCTTTCAATTTGCAAACAAAATCCTTTTAACTTCGCTCGCGCAGCTCGGTACTGTAAATCCACAAGATCAAAACACCCCGACCAAAACGAGCAAAAAATGGCCAAATAAAATTCCAGCCTCCTTTCCCCTTGCCTTTTCCCATGTTCTGCAGCCTCCTCACAGGCCTACAGCCATAGAGTAGTAGTAGTACGCTGGTACTAGTACTGGATCTCGCACGCCTGCCCGCGCAACCCGCTCGCTGCGCACGGCAATGCCACTGGCCCCGCCGCCGTCTCGGCCCGCGCACCACTGACCCGGGCCAGGCCTAAGGATGGCGCGTCCCCGCCGCCCTGCGCCGGCGAGGTCCCCGGCGAGGCCCCAGGGCCCGGCCGCCCCCGCCGCCGCCACCCCGCGCCAGGCGTCAGCCTCCCGGCGCGGCCGCCGGCTGCGCGTCCAGAGCCCCTCCCTCGCCGCCGCCCGCCGCGCTAACGCACCCGCGCCCGCGCCGCCGCCGGCCACCCCGCCACTTCGGTGGCCCGGGGATGCCGCCGCGCCCCGCGGCGCGGGCACAGCGGCCGCGTCGGTGAGGAGGATCGCGGCGGCGCTGTGGCGGGCGCATCCGCCGCCGCGGGAGCCCGGGGAAGCGCGGCGACGGTACGAGGTGAGCCATTCTTGACTCGAGATCCGTGCGCGTCGCTGCTTTCTCGAGTAGTAGTTTTCATGAGTCCGTTCTCCTGTGGAATCCATGATGATTGAAGTATGGAAGCGTTTTGTGCTGCTGAACTCCTGGTTTCGCAAAATTACTTTTGTTTTTAGCAGTAGGAAATGGAGCGGTTTGTTGCTTTGTGATCATTTGCTTAAGATGAAGGGCGCGTCTCTCTTGTTTTCGTCGTCGTTGGTAGAAGTCAACATATGAAGCTAGTAGCTTGGCATTTTTCTGAATGTTTTTAGCTGTTTTTGTGCACCCACTAGCCAAGGAATTTGTTGTTTCTGCTCAAAATTTTGCCATAGTTTTGTCCTCTCAAATGAAGTCTGAAAATTTGTACACATTTTTACAAATTCAAGAGATCATGTTGAGGCTGAGCAAGTGAGCATTTGAGCTGGAGTTGGAAATTTAGCATGTTGCATAAATTTGTAGCTTCAAGTCACAGCAAATGACATTTGCATAGCTCGGTGTTTAGAGTATCTGTGTGCACTCATCACTGAGTCATGCAACGAACTAGCTTATTAAATTTTGGTTAGGTGAGAAAGATTTCTCTCCATCTTTATGAACCAATCGTGTTGAGTTTTACGCTAGATTACTGGACCCATGGTGAGTTGGTCCAATTGGTGATCCTTATCGCACCAGATTGCTTTGAGTTCTTTTCTGTGCATCGCCTTCAATTGGGCCTGAAGATGTGACATCCCCCTATTTCCATGTGTTATCTATAGGATTGTTGTTAGGATGTAACCTCTGTGGTCCCCAGATAGTAGCTGTTCTTAGTTGTATAATGAAGGCCCACAATGAATGGATTTTGTATAAGTTTTACTACATTTTGCATGCAAATTTCGCACTACCATCAGCATATATTTCTTAAGCACCAACAGTGAACTAATAGGAACTGAAATTTGCAGCCTAGCCCAAGGCATCCACATACACCAGATCATTGCAACTACTATAAAGCGGTCCTTGAAGGGAGGACAGGAACTAAGCATCTTGGCAGGGACACCGCTCGTGAGGTATATACCTTGTCCATAAACTAGTACTATTTCCGTTACAGATTGCCACCTTCTGTTCTGATCCAGTTTTGCTTATGTCCCACAATTAGGTGGGAGCTTATTCTCCATCACCTCGAATCGAAATGGAGGTCGCAACAAAATGGGACCGTCGAAGCTTCAACACATTGGGTAGTGCTGGGTATGAGTTCTGTGACCGTCAAGCTGTGGCTGCTGATGAAGAAATCTCTGCACTTAAAGAAGAGCTTATGCAGGCCCGCAACCGGATTCATGAGCTTGAAGCTGAAAGCCGGTCTGCAAAGAAAAAGCTTGATCAATTGCTCAGGAATCTTGCTGAGGAAAAGGCTTCCTGGAAGAGCAAGGAGCATGATAAGATTCGAAGCATCTTGGATGCTATTAAAGGGGATCTGAACCGTGAAAAGAAGAATCGACAAAGGGCAGAGATCATGAACTCCAAGTTGATGGGTGAGCTATCTGAGTTAAAGTCAGCTGCAAAACGATATTTGCAAGATTATGAAAAGGAAAGAAAGGCTAGGGAACTCATGGAGGAGGTGTGTAACGAATTAGCAAAAGAGATCGCTGAAGACAAAGCTGAAGTTGAGGCTCTGAAGAGTGAATCAATGAAGATGAGAGATGAAGTTGAGGAGGAAAGAAAGATGTTGCAGATGGCAGAGGTTTGGCGTGAAGAGCGGGTACAGATGAAGCTTGTTGATGCTAAATTGACACTGGACAACAAATATTCACAGCTAAGTGAGCTTCAGGCTTACCTTGAGGCTTTCCTCAGCTTCCACCGTGGCAGCACTGTTGACAAAGAAACAGTGAGAGATGGTGAAATGCTCAAGGAAGCAATTAGCTCGATTAAGGTACATGGTAAAGAGTTCTCTTACAAACCACCTCCTCCGTCAGAGGACATTTTTGCTGTGTTTGAGGAACTCAGGCAGCGAGAAGATACCACCAAGAAGGAGATTGGACAGTGTAATGGAGATACCCCTGTGAGCCACGCAACAAAGATCCATACAGTGAGTCCTGAAACTGAAATCTTTTTGGAAAAACCAGCAAATAAATATCCCAATCGACCTTGTGCCAGAAATGAGGATGAAGATGACAGCGGATGGGAGACCGTCAGCCATGTCGAGGAGCAGGGTTCTAGCAACTCACCAGATGGAAGCGAACCATCGGTGAACGGTTTTGGTGGAGGAAATGATGCATCAGTGAGTGGAACCGATTGGGAAGATAATTGTGAAAACTGCAGGTCAAATAGTGACATCAGTGGAGTTTGTTCGACAACGGGAGAAAAATACCGTAAGAAGGGGTCCTCCTTTGCCAGACTCTGGAGATCCTCAAGTGGTGAAGGTGGTAGAAAAACAGGGCCCCAGTTGCTGAACGGTAGGCTCTCAAGCAGCAGGATGTGCAATGTCGCTCCTTCTCCCGATTTCAATAACAGTAAAGTGTGCCAAATCTCACCAAGTGTTGGGGACTGGAGTCCGGACTTGCTAAACCCTCATGTAGCCCGTGCGATGAAAGGGGGCGTCGAGTGGCCTCAAGATGCACAGAAGCACAACCTGAAGTACAAGCTTCTGGGGTCCAGAACCAATGGCCGTAAGGTCCAGCTGCGCCAAGCACTAGAACAGAAGATATAGCATGTCACACTTGTAGGCAGTCATGTCCTAGTATCGGAGAGCAGGCCGTGATCCTGCGTGGAGCAAGCACATACATCTGTAGGAGAGGCACCATTGTGGTATTGCTACATGGGTCCTCAATTGGGTGTTATCACTCGCTGTACCTAATTCATGTTCTAGTAGACCATCTATCTCGGTTAGAAAAGTCACCAGCTCCTTGTAATCAAAATGTAATTGTAGCAGTTCTTTTCAATGCATATTGTTAATAACTTCTTGCTCGTTTCGTCCTTTTACTTTGCTTTTGAAATTGAATCCGTGCAAAGCAATATGTAGTCCTGGCAACCACTGTTTCAGGTGAGCTAAAAATTGAGGCGGTTTTGGAGTGGAGGCAAAGCATTTTCTCCTGTACTGCATGGGAGCATTTACTGAAATCCTTGTGTGCTCATCAATTCCATCGATGTTTGAATTATGTTGTATTAGGATCTAAAACCTGTTTATTGCAATTGCAGGCCTATCTGGTACACAAGACGTACCGCCGCATGTCATGGGTGCTTTGTGAGACCAGCAATGAGATTCGTTCTCGCATAGAGGCACATCTCGCACTGCAAATGTAAGCCAGACGACTCCATTTTACAGCCCTACAAAGGGCAAATAAAAAATGGAATCCGTAAAGGAACGGCTACGCAACCTGATGGCAAACGCCGTAAGGATTACGCGAGGTGCGACTTGATGTTAGATAGGACACTCGAGCTAGCTGCTGGAAAACGAGAGGATTTACTGTGACTGAATCAGGTTGGATATACTGATGGGATTTACTGTGACTGAATCACTGAGACTCATCATTGCAGAAACGTGAGAAACGTTGTCCATCAGGAAACTCAACACATGTAAAGGGCCTAAAGGCTATTCGTGCCAAAGGTTGCGATAATGTTGAGCAACTTGGCCGGGGACCAAGACAAAGACACAATGCACTGTGAGATACTTTGGATCTCGTCGTCTCGTCATGTTCCGGACATCTCAACCGGTTTAGCTGTTCGGCACACCTACTCCCGTAGCAAGAGCAATTGCCTTCTCACCGTCGGTACAGGAAAGTCGCGCTCACGACGAGGACGCGGCGCGGGCTGCCCCTGAACATGCGTATGTTTCACGCGCCGGATTGTTTCACGCGCCGGATCGTCCATTGCTCTCTTTGACAGATGCTCGCGTGCAATCATACGTTGATGCTACTCAGGCTTGCAGCGAAAATGCCAGGTAAAGCGACTCCTGTCCTGGCGACCTGATCCGCTCCATGCCGCTGCAACCACCACCTCAGAAGCGATGGGACGAATAGAACAGGGGACAGCCTCCGGCATCAAACGATTGTTGTACGCAAAAACCCGGCATCCTCGAGACACGCAGAGATGCGATAACTCGACCAATAATACCAATAATTCTAGCAAGAGGAGGTTCCGAACAGAATATCAAGATGCAACCAGAACCAGACGAATTTTGGAATGAAAGACGATGCCAGACGACAATACTTAAAACCAAACTCAGATAGGAGACGAACACCAGAGCTATAGCCCAATGGTAAGTACTTTTATTCAATCGACAATAACCAATACAACCCATATCCATACGCTTGTAGTGCGCAATGGGGCAACACAACTTGCATCAAGCAAAACACACTAGATAATAGCACAATAGTCTTTAGAAAGCAGTAACTAGTATTATCACTGCTTCAAGCTTCACGATATCTGGTAGAGCAATATTAAGCATGAAAGCATTCACAGGTTGCCTAGAACCCGTGAATCTTGATGTTCTCTTTCTTCGCAATCCCAGCCTGTCAAAACAAGCCATAAACACGCATAAGAACAACAATCGATGACATCTTCAACTTCATGGAAGCTAGCCCAGAGAATGCTTAATACCTGAACTAGGAAAGTGGCGACATTCTTGCGCTGATCGCCTTGGAGCTGAATGACCTGCAGAAGACAAAACATCATCAGTATATCCACTTCGTCAAAGGAAGCTGTGAAATTAGAAGCATAGCTGAAGCATTATACCTGGCCTAGTTCTGGATCCTGGACTACAGTACCATTACAGCAGAATTCCTTCTTGAGATCCTTGAGGATCTTGTTGTAGCTGAACTCCTTCTTCAGTCCCTGAACAGTAGTCAGACTCTTCCGGCCGTTGCGCTGCTGGATGCGCACATGCACATAATCCTTTGTTCCGGGGCCAGCACCGGAGTCCTCAGCATTTGCCTCAGCAAACGGATCTATCAAAGATGACGACACATTATCAGACATCAAACAGAGACAATACACATGGTCAAAACACATTTCCAGCACAAGGATCAGAGCATATTCCAGATGAACTTCTTTATGACTTCACTCTACTCATTCTACTTCCATTACTGAGAAGCTGGACCATGTGTCCAACCAAAAGTAAACAGGAAAGATGAGGGGATGTTGCATACCGAAGGCAGATGGAAGCTGGACGTCGAGATCAGACATGAAACTTAGTTGTTGAAGTTTGATTGGCACCGAGCTTAGAGCTTTTATCTCGTTGGTCTTTATGCAGAAACTGTAATGATCATCATACCATCAATTACACACTATTCAGTGTAACTTTAAGAGACATAAATAGCAGGGGAGTTCGACAACAATAGACTATTGTTGGTCACATCCATACTAGTACTATACTATCAAACATGGATTTCACCAACTAGCTCAGTCAGTGGAGGCCCGAATCCTAAATACGTTATAGTGAATTAGCACCGTTATATATCATAGACATCATCGATTCAGAATCTCCACATATTTCATTTCTGAGAGAATTCCCCAAATCATTTCTGAGAACAATCCCCCAAATACTAACCATATCAGTTAGAAGTACAGCAAAAATTATGACTAGAAACCCATCTATTTCCCGCATCCAAAATACTGATCACATCGAATCGGATCGAGTCAGAGCACCAAACCCACCATGCCCCTAACCATCAACTCATCAACCGCTACAAAATCCCTAAAATCCGGCAAGGACCATCCCTACCTAACCGGATCCCCATCTACCTCTCCGCAGACGCGGAGAACCACCATGACCTTACGAATCGTAGAGGCGAACAACAAAAACAATCCGTAACCCTAGCAAGCAATTCACTCGCACACCAACCCAGCAATTCGAGATCCGATAACCGACGAGCCGATTCGCTCCGAGACCGGACCGAACGCTCAACGATCCCCTAATCCTAGGCTAGAACAGGCGGGCGGATCGAATCGGGGCGATGAGAGAGGGGTAGGGGAAAGGGGGAGGCGCTCACCTTCGCTTTCCTTTCCCTGGCAGGTAGGGAAGACGAGGACGCGGACGCGAGAGGCGGATAGAATTGACCAGGGAGCTGTGTCGCCTCCGCCCTTCCAAGGTCGGGTCGTTTTATAGGCAGGCGACGGTGTATAAAATTAGGTGGGCGAACAGCTAGTTATGCGTCACCACGTTGCTCTGGATTCCTGTCGACCCATCGAGACGGAGGACTTTTCTTTTTTCTTTTCTCCCGGAAAATACAAGTATTTTCCTTTCAAGGTATAATTGTTCGAGTTGAATACAGCCTCTTCGAAGAATGATGCATTTGATGGTTCAGGTCGGTTACATTTTCCCAAAAATGGTCTTAGCCACGTAAAATGCACCGATGCATGATATTAGGTCGAGAACTATAAATTTTTTTTTTGACACCGGTCGAGAACTATACTAAAAAAAAAAGTTTCTTTACCAAAGCAATTCTCTAACTAGGATAATGATTCACGTGGCCTATTGGGCCCTACAGTGAGGTCGGCAGTTCGGCACACACGCCGGCAGGCAGGGTGTGCTTACTGCTTAGGCTTGATGACCCACACTCTCGGGGCCTGAATTTTCAGAGGAAGGTTCCTTGCATTTTTGCATAATCTTGAAGCCACGGCTAGTTGTGTATAGGGTAACTCAATTCGATTGCCTCTTCGCTTGGCCGCACTCGCTTTGAATCTGATGCATTTTATCGTTAGGGGATTCCCGAGTGAGCGGTCATTCATCTGCGAATTGCGAGGGTAGAATAAAGTAGATTCCAAACCAGAGGATGATTGCCCGTTCTCAAACGTATACGCGCCTCAAAAATGTTATACCATAGTTCAGTGGCACCACTGATTTGCAAGTTGCGTGCAGCATATTTTGCATGTACATCCATTACTCATCACAGATGTAACAGACTAACAGTGTCCAGGGCTCGCTTCAGCGTAACAGTACATACTACCGCAATAGGGGCATCTCGCCTCGTGTCAACAAGTCATACGAAATATCTCGAGGGGATGAGAGCGCGGATACAAAAAGTGCTATTGGTGCCCCCACAGACACCGCACTGAAGTTAGCAAGAAAAGCAAACATGTGAAGCGGCAGGGCACGTAATAGAACAACCGCGGTGGTTGCACCAACTTTCGCCGATACAATTATTTATGTACACAACCCTTTACTGTTGAGATAATCTCGATTTCCGTATCTACGACTCGGAGGGGAAAATTTCTTGGAAGAAGTTGTTCAGATCACCTTTATGTGCATCGAAGGCCAGGAGTTTCGTCACTGCATCCTGAAATTTCCGCAAAAAAATTAGTGTTCAAAACGTCGATCATGTTGAGAATCATCAAAGATATTTTTCCTCCAAAAACATATCAATCAGCCAGTAAGTAAACCTGGTATTGCTGGTCCTTTGCTGCTAATTTGTCGCAGATCACGCGCTTTATAGGCCTCTTGGAATGGATGTCATCTAAAACACTGTCAGCTCTCTGGATAATTTCACTGGGAACACCTGCGAACAGCCAAACATGAGATCATCTATATACGGAGTACATGGCAAGTCTACAACAGTCTCTTTCTTTGCACATATCCTTGAATCATCATGTCACAGTTTAACTTGCAAGTAAATTTGATATGGAACGCCTACTTTCACATGTCGATAGCTTCACAGCCATGACAACTTACAATGTGGATTAAAGAGTATAGCGGTTTATGGTTTCCGTAAAAAGGAAGTAATCATATTTTCACAAGTTCTCAGCTTATTAGAAGTTTGTGCAAGTACATACCAGCAAGCCGTGCACAATGCAGACCTGCAAGGGTGAAAAAGTGTTAGTTGCAACGGTCTCCGGAGCATCCATACCCATGTTGTAAATGTAATACCAAAATAGCTTACCAAAACTTAAAAGTGCTTGACCAGGTACAAGTCTTCACCATCGGCATTAGGAATTGAGAAATTAGCACAGGAAAAAAAAAACTGAACAAGAACCAGAAAAAGGCGTAGCACATTTTTCATTCTACATACCGATAAAGAAATATGATGTCTTCATTGCTTGCCTGTCCATCAGGATTCAGAACACTCATGGTACAGCATTTGATATGTTCAGACTGCAAATTTTTTTGTAATTTGTTAAAACAGTTATCCAAAGAGCTAGTTGTTTCAACAAATGAGCATCTAGATACTAGACATCAACCTGTGGCAGGTAGTTCTCTGTGAAGATCTCTGTCAGATGTGTTGACAAGAGGACCTGTGATTATAAGATCATATCTCACTAGTAAAACTTTACTGGTAATTTTTCCAATTATTCTCAAAAGGAATAAATAAATTTCACGTGCACATTTGATCAAGCTATTTATAAGATATAAAAGAGTAAATCAGCGCGATTACTCTGTCAACAGTTTTTGCTTCAATAGGATAAATGACATCATGCAGTAGGCAAAGGAAATTTTGCCCTCAAGAGCACATACTCTTAGGGCATCTACCTTATAGACGTCCTTTGTGACGTGTGCATGCAGTCTTATTGTATCTCTGATTGGTAACAGCACCGGGGCAAAAATCATGAAACAGAGGGGCTGTTAACATTTACTGGGTGCATCTCAGAGTACAGAACTAGACAACCCCTTCAACCAAAAAGAAATAGATAGCCAGCCACTAACATGGACAGTAATGAGGGGATTAAGTATAAAACAAAAGTGGTCAACTAATTAGGATAATCGTTCTGTCATCAACATTCAAATCTCTAATGACCACTGACAAGGAAAAATGACATCATGGCTAAGCAAATCATGAAAAGACAGTTGTAACTTTGAAATGTTATTGTAAGGAAGACCGCTAGGCTAGACCTGACCTTTGGGGGGTAATCATAGTTCACAAAATGGCTGATAGTCCCTCCAAGCAGACCAATGCCATCTACAAAGATGCAGAAGCAAATTAGGCATATAACCATGTGTTATGTTCAGAATAGAGGAAAAAGATTTAAGAGTTATGGTCTCACCTTCTGTTAGAGTGCCCTTACCGAATTCATCTAATAAGCACAGAGATCTCGATGTTGCATGCCTGTAAATTTTATTCAGTATATGATCATGAGACAGCAAATTTAAGGGTGGATACTAGCATACTACCCCGATACCTGAGCATTGTTCCAACTTGGTGTAAATCAATCATGAAAGTTGACTGTTCAGTTGTCATGGATTTGCTTCCCATTACACAGAATATCCTACAAAAGGTAATCTAGAAAATGTCAAGGATATAATTAATCTCTAGATTATATCAAGTTTGACCGCATGAGTGCTAAGGCATAATACAAAAGGAACAGAGTGCATTTTTGTTTTCCTTAATACACAACGCACTAACACACACACACACACACACACACACACACACACACACACACACACACACACAAAATACAAAGGATAGACCAACCTGTCTGTCAGTCCAACAATAGCAGAATCAGCAGGAACAAAGCTTCCAATATGAGCGAGAAAAACCACCAAGGCCACCTGAAAGAAAATATCCAACACAACTGTCCTTTTTTGTAATTTTTGTTTATCAGGGTAGGAAGCGGCAACAGTAAACTTACCTGCTTAATATAAATGCTTTTCCCAGAGTAATTTGGTCCAGTTATTATGTTTATTCTTCCTGAAAAAAAATTCGTTGTATTTCAGAAATTTTGTAATAACTCCAGTATTATTAACAACAAAAATAGCCGCAGGTCAGAAAGTTTGCATCTCAAGAAATATTCACCTGCATTGTGGATTTTAGTATCATTTGGAACGAAAGTATCAACAGTCATTTCCTGCAAAGCATGTCTAAATGCCATTGGAGTGACTGAATAAGTAAACTGCAGGCTGTTGGTTATATCCAGCAAGCATATAAGATGGAAATGGATTATAGTACTGACCTTCCATTCTGTATCTCGAGTATCGAGTCCTCTGTTAAGATGGGCCTCACATAATTGTTTTGGCGAGCAACGATGGCTAATGATAAAATACTGATTAACAGTAGCAAGGAGTAGTGGAGAACACATTAGACCAGTGCGTGCGGTAAGTCAATCCATACTATTTTTTTTTAACAAAAAAAAAGATGTGTCATACCAATCAAGTTCTGCTGCAAAGTTCACCGCTTTTGTCAGTTGAGGTAGAAACTGAAGAACGCGACACACTAAATCTCTTATTATGGCTCTCTCCATGTCTGTAAACATGACCAAATTTTGAGTCAAAAATCTTTGTTGTATTTCCTACATAAACGATATTCACATACTGCATTGAAACATATACTCCACAGGCTTAAGGCATGTACTGGAGTTAACAGGCCGAAAATCACAAAATAGATAATCAACTTGATTTTCACACAAAGGAAAGTATCATATGTTATCCTAAGCTCATGCAGATAACCTTAATCCAGAACCTTGTTGAACTATAATGAACATCGCTGCCGAAGTGAAATTTTGTCAAGTAACTACAACTCAACGTTATAAAAAAGTTAAGAAAGCGTAGAAGCTACCAAGAATTTTATGGTAAATGTCTCCCAGAAGATTGTCCAGTTCTCTTGTTTTTTGAGTATGATAGTAGAATCTTCGTTCTTCTCCTTCCTCTGAAAACTGATGAAATAACTTTTAGACCATATGAAAACCGAATCAAGAAGAAAATATAAAGACACTGCATACCGCTTACCGCAAATTTGTAATCAGGAAGGCCAACCAACAATGCATCACTAAGCTTCTCATCGAAAAAGCACATTAGATATCCTGGGAGCAGCATATGTGAAGGATATAAAATTGCATGCTCATGACTCTTACCGTGATTAAGTAGTAACTATAGTAAATTTTTAAGACACAGCAGTAACTACACTAAACTACAAGTGACTCACAAAAAAATTTGCACACATATTGCCGCAATGTTTTGGAGTTCTCTGTAGGCCAAAATCAGGCCCTTGTCCACTTACAACTTTCGTATCCTTTTCTTTCTAATGGAATAAATACAAATAATAGTATAAGATAGCATCAACTGAACCATCAAGACATTTCATCAGAGTGACACTAGATCCAAACATCCCTCTAAGAAATATTGAGGTCAAAAGAGTGATTATGTAACTTGACCCCGAATATAGATATCAACCTTAAATATGTGTAATGCATGTAGATAACATGGAAACAATAGAGGCAGCTACCCAATTGCATCCACATTGATATTTCAACAAGCAAATTTAGAACTATCCAATTCCCAAGTGACATAAGTAATTGAACAGTGTATTCTATTCTGATATTCAATTTAAACTAAACAAGAATGCTAGAAAATTGAGCAAATATACATTGGCTTCCTGAAGTGCAAGTGAATTAATCAAATCAATCAAAATAAGAACGAGTTATAAATAAAGTTAAGAAAAGGCTACCTATTTGGTGTACGTAGACAATTAATGGGGCATTTCTGCATTCAAGTGAGAACGGTAAAGATGCGTTTTCATTAGCCGACACCTAAAAGCAATTAAACTGTTAGAAGCATAGAATAAATGTGTAAAACATTTCAAACAAAAGTTTGATCAGGAAAATCCATCACCTGTTCCAGGAAGTCAGGTAATTCTTCATACACCATCCTCAGCTCATCCAGCTGTTTGGCATAAAGAGATCATGTCAAATATTGCACGTTTGTCTATAACATGAAGAACAGTTACAGAAACATCTACTACCTCTGATCCAAATTACATGTCGTTTTGGCTATTGGCACATGAATTTAGGAGTGAAAAGGTGAGGTGCACAGGAAATGAGGAGGAGAGAGATAGAGATAGAGATGTATTGGGAAGAGAGAAAGTTGCATTGGGAAGTGAGAATGACAAGTAATTTGAGAAAACTGTTGAAGTCTAGAACGACAAGTAAATTGAAACGGAGGTAGTAGATCTTAAGAACCAGACAAGTTCAATACACAACAAAGCAGCACCTAAGCTGCCCTTCACGACAAACACTGAGAAAGAAAGTTAATACAAGCACTAAACATGATCTAGCAAACATCATTCTCGGTAACAATACAGATTTAAAACAATCTGCGCAGGTCCACATAAAATCTACACTGCCCAATGGGATATCTGACTGCCTAAGTAGCCACTGAACAATAACGCATTTGTTCACTGCATTTGAGAAATTGGGGGGCATCAACAAATAAAAAGGTATTGCAATAGAAATACAGCATCAACACCTTAACTGCAGGAACCGAGAATAGCACCAAGACTTCTTCAACAATCATGAAAAGATGCAGATCAACTGTTTTTATAGTCAGAGAGTCGCTTTATTGCATGGTGTAAGAGATTTAAACTTTACTTTCCAAGAACAGAACACCATTCCAGGATGAAGAAAGCAATGGGAGGCCTGACCTCGTCACATAACCCTTCTTTCACCACTGTCTCATAGCCTTTCTCCTTGCCCCGTTGCACATCAATCACACCAACTACCTATCAATAACAGTTGACCAAGATTGCTGATTTCTGATATATGGGACAGCAAAAAAATAGATCCATGAAACACTCTAAATGTTAATTAGTAGCAGTATAATCAAACACAAAAGTAAATGTAATATTTGAAAGAAATAACTAAGTTTTCACAAGAAATGGCTGTTGTCAAATAGTTTCCACTTCTCTATCTTAAAGGATGTATCCAGCTAGTTGCAATAAAGAACAAAGGGTCAAGCAGTTTGAGTCCAAGTGCAGGGTCCGTCAACCAGGTCTAGAAGAAGTGTTCATGAGTTTCTACAAGTCTAATAGTCTGAAGCCAAAAGTTTCACAAATAATATCTGCAAAACTATTAAGGGTGACATACATTTGAAGGGGACAGGAAGAGGACTTTTAGGGGGTAAGGCTTGGTCATCACTCCCTCCAGAGAGAGAAGTGATGCTTCTAGAACTTGTGCAGTCCAACATTTTAATGGTGCTCATCAATGTCTTTCTGTAAACACTTTGTATTGAAGCAAAACTGATAAGTGAACAGGTAGTGAAACTGACCAGATCAGATACATATTCCAGCTCAGCTGTAATGGAAGAATTTGCCTGAAATAAATAAAGGCTGCATGTGTGAGGAAAGTACAATTATAAAGTGAAACACTAACATGGTGGAACCTATATCACCCATAAGGACACCAGTACCTTTTCAAGCAGGTCAATGTTCATATTTTGCAATTTATTTGTCAGATGCTCTGATATTCCTACTTCAAAAATCTTGTTTATATGCAGCAGAGAGCAAACACACTGAAAATAAGAGAAGCAAAACAGAAATTACCAATAAACTATGAAAGGAATGAATAATAAAATTAACCACCACACAGATACTGAATATCTAACACTTCAGGCAAAGGTTAAAATGAGACATTATTTAAGAGTTTTAAAATGCAAAATTATTCACCTACCATGCAGGAGAAAAAACAAACAACAATGTATTCAGAATGATCATGCTATACCTCTTTCTTTCCAGATGAATCAAATTCTGTACAAAACATTTAAGAGCCCTTACATCAATTATGCTTTCCATGCACCAACTATGGTCTACTATCTTCCTTCCCCAACACCGAATACTAAATCGTCGGCATGAAAAAATGTTCTGAAGCAGTAACCAAGCATTTTCCTGTGACAATTGTTTGCTGACTTCCTGCCAGATATTGTACTTCTTGGTCTATATATTTACTCATCAACATAAGCAATACAACTAGCATGGCTTCATGGTTAAATCAGAACCAACTTGTAAGGGCTAGGGAGATTGTTTTCAATTTAAGATTTCCATCATTACTGCACAAGTATGCAGGGAATAAAGAAATGAACTTACTAGAAAGGCGGGTATAACTTTTCCCCAGAATAACATCTATAAATTTGAAAACAAAAACTGTGAGGTACCTTCAGAAAACTGTGCCAGTCGCTGCTTGTACAGTAGGAACTTGGAGAGTTGAATTTCTTCACAGAAAGGAAAATGTCAGCTGTGCAAATCTAAAGCTTTGAAACTGAACCCAGCATGCTCGATAGAATTTTAAGATAACCATGATATTGTTACAAGGCATATCTTAGACTGCTTTTGAGCTTCAATAGAGACAGAAACATGAAACGTAGAGGACAGAAAAAAATAATCCAACATCACGAAATTATTGGTGACCAACTGAATGGTAAAAAACTCCAGCCTGACATGTTCAGAACCTCGCAGACCTAGCCTCCATCTTCCACGATAGAGTATAATAAAAGATTACTGGTAATTTCGCTACATTTATGACTTCTGTTAACACAGTTAGGGTTCTAGACTGTAATACTAGTTTAAACAAAAGAAGGTGCTAATAACCCCATGTTATGTAAACTAAATAGCACCTTGAGCATATGGGGAACATCTCTGACAGACTTCAAAGTCTCACGCAATGCAGACATTACTTCTTCACAGCAATGAAAGAAAGATATCTACAATTTCTAGGAAACAAAAACAGCTCAAGAAACTGATGGTACAGTCTATCTTTTGAGAATTGAGCTTTACAAAGAAAAAAGTGAAATGTTTAGATTCAATAAAAAAGGATACGGTGTTGAGGCGATTATTAATGACATTGATATCAATTATAGGGCGTAAGAACCATGACCTAGAAAAAAAAATAGTTAAGACAATTTTGTATATCGTAATTGCACTGATTATTGTTAGAGGTAATAGACTTACTTCAAGAGACGTCTTCCCATTGGCGTGACACACTGTATTGAAAATGCAAACGGTGATTTACAGAAAAACAGAAAAGAAAGAAAGTAAGAAAGAAAGAAAACTTATTGACCTTGTTCAGCATGCCAAAAATTGAGAACCTGCAGTTGCTTAATGTTATTAAAAACTGAAACCAAAGAGCTAGCACAAGATCTTAGTGAGATATTATTACCCTTCTTTAGCTCGTCCAATTCCCATGTAACTAGGGTGCTTATCTACTTGAAAAATCTGCAGTGCTTCATGAGCAGTTGCATCCAGTTTAAGGAACTTGTCTCTGTGAGTGTAAGTCAAGGCACAAAACTCTATTCAAAATAATCATTGAACAATACCCTATTAGGAATGCATCCAGCATCATCTATTCAATTGTCAGCAGCAAAATTTTGTTTACATATGCTGGGCAACATGTGTCAAGACACTTTCTTTCAGTGCAGGTACAATTAGTCTTACAATTAAGTCGTTCCAAAGTATCATAAAAAAAATATTGGTACTAAAAAAACTATCACTGGAAGATGTAACAATTTTCAGAAAATCATGTATATTCGGCTTAGGATCAAAGGATAAAATGAGATCTGTGCCACAGAATCAATTGCAATGGATGCTCCACCTTCCATCTGCTCGAGGGTATCAAGAAGCCTCTCATTGTCTAATATAGCAAGGAGACCTCCAGCAGAACGAACTTGAACATCGCTTCCAAGATCCATCATGGAATTAAGCTGCAAGTTAAAAGAACAGATGTTTTTTATCACGATACAAAAAAGTTTAATAAATGTTGAGTGCAAAAGGAAAAAAAAACTATATATCCATTATTAAGTTGATGATCAAAGCATGATTAGGATACTATTACTATTACCAAAAAAGTTATATATAACGTCCTATGTTTTAGCTCTCATTGGGTTCAATCTGTAACCTACCCCCGATTTGCTTGGGACAAAAGGCTCAGTTTAGAAGGGAATATGAGTAAGAGTTGGATAGGTATTTTTGTTGCAGTTCTTAGATGCAATGAACGGTTATTTACAAAAGAAAGAAAATCAAAGCAAACTTCTATATTTCCTAAAGAAGCCTATGCATGAATTGAAACATGTAGGTGGGAAAATAGAGGCAAAGATTTCAATTAAGCTCACTTACAAAGCAGATTCTTTCTTTTGCACTTAATCCATCATCCATAGCTGCAACTTTCAAGTAGATCAATCTGCAGTTTAGATATGAAACACACAACTATTAAATCAACAAGTCAACAAGAGATGCAGTAAAAATATGAGCCCAGGTACTTTAACTGCAATGGACATTGCAAGAACTGATTGGTTTGTTTGTCGTTTTTTCCTCTCATTTACCAATTACCAGGACAAGATATATACCAAACAAGATTGCGCATCCTAAGTCAGAGCACAGGTTATCAGACAGCTCCAATAAAATGTTTCTTGGCTTCTTTGTTTTTTTTCCCCCCTCCAAACGTAATATGTTCGATGTAGCTGTTCTCAGCTAATAGCAGAATTCTTTAATGATAAACTGATAACCCTGCCATCATGTACGCAGTGGCGAAGCTAGCGCGGAAAAAGCCCTGGTGCCTCATTGAAGAATTGTTCGATGTAGCCTCACTTCATTTATGTGCAAGGCCAAATTTGGTTTAACCCTAGTGCATGTGCACCAGGGAAGATGAAACTGACTTCGCCAATGCATGTACATATTACTACCGAAGCTGGATCAAGTAAATTCAAGAAGGGATAGAATAGCAATCTGAAAAGGTATACCCAATTATCTAGTAAATTTGTATTGTATTATCCAAATCTAGAAAAAACTTACAATATTGATGACATATTGAAATGCATATCATAAGGCATAAAAATAGCAGTTCTTAATGCAATAAAGAAAGTGCCTGGTTTCGCATACAAAAAAAGTGCCTGGTTTCATAAACAGTAGATGGAGCGGCTAACCTGTGCCAGGCTTGCTCATAGCTGAATGTTGAGCTTTTCATGAGCTTCACAACAGGTACCTCATCACTATTATCTGCATGATTTCATGCAAATCAAAGGATAACTAATCATACAGATTGAAGAAGTAGTTGCAGCCATACCATTGCGTTGTAGAGCCATCAAAAGTGCTTCTTCAGTTTTTGTACTTGCATATATTGTGCTTGGTTTGGCCTGACATTTCACTGATCCAACATCAGGCATCACAAAGGTCAGCTATATGATTAATTTTTCCACCACTATAAAATGTTCAGTTTTCTAAACAGGAAAATATAACCAAAAAATATTCTTACCAAAAACACCCTTATTTGTACATAGAAACAGCTGCTGATTTAAAATGGACGGCAAAACAGATCTATTGGAGCGAAGAATGTACCTAGATCGACCAGAGGGAATTCCCCTGCACTGTCTTCCCATATTTCCAACACAAAAAGCTGGCGTGTACTTGAATCATAGTATGCTACTCCGATTCTGAGACAAAATTAAATGAGAAATGGTTATTGTATAGCGTCCATCAACTGATCAAGCAAATGCACATATTTGATGGTACTTCACAAAAGATTTTTTTCTACTGGACATCACTGTGCTATGATAGCCACTTGCCACACAAAGGATGCTACAAATCTGGGGGGCTTTTACTAACTATACACAAAAAAGGACTATAATAATTAGATGCTAGCATTCACTTTCTTTAAATAATCGCTACGCAGGATTCTATAATACAATTGAAAATACAAATAACAAGGAAACATTCAAGGAGCATATTGTCATCAAATAAAGAAAATGCATAATTGTGAGAGAAAAAAGATAACTAATGCTGAAGCTCAGTTAATTAAGTATGCATCTAAATTACCTACGTCCTTGCATAACACAAGCCATATGGACCTGAAATATAATCAGATACGCTCAGTAAGTACTGGCTTACAATTAGGATATGCACAAACTATGTCAATAGCATCCAAAAGCACATGTAAAGAAAGCATGACAATACACCAAAACTCATATATGTATACACAGATTGACTATCCAACAGAAAGTAAGTTTGGTGTTAAAGATGAACCAATCTACTAAAGGTAGAACAAAATCGACACACTCCAACATAATGAACCTAGCGCAACTAGTGAGAAGTTCAAAGGTATGGCATTGCGAAATGTTGTTGGTTTGCCATATTACTCAGATGAAAATCATAATATTCACTATTGAAAATGTAAAAGGAAGCCTAAATATAGCACTATGAGAACTTCATAGTTGGACAACACACTGAATGCTTCAGAATAACAAAAATATAATCCGATCAGTACAACTCAACTGTCCAGCAAACCAAGATAACTATCAAGAATTCCTAATGAACAATAGCCATGAATGTATATACATAACCTTGCACAATACTATGACTTTCGAGAGACCTTGCAAATACAGGTGTGCTCTTAACTACGTTGGAAGCTAGTTGTGGGCTTATTCTAGTTCAAAAAACATATGTCACTTTCCAAATATTCCAGAAAGCGCAAGAAATATAGTACAAGGAAAAACAATCAAGCCTGCTTGAATGGCTACTTCAATCGAATCAGGCACTACATGTCAACAACATTCATCAAATCAGTATCAGATGATGTATGCGCACTTGTGCAGTGTTTAAAAAAAAAGGTCCATTCCAGAGCAATAAATCAAACTGCTACACAAGGTAAGTCCCTTTTAGAATTTGTGCTAACAGATATCCAAATAAAATATAATCGCATAATTTACTCCATCAAAAGCAGAAATAATACTCATTTTAATCCATTAATCCCTGCCTCTTATTAAAGCATAGGACAAAGCATGATCTACTTCCAGACTTGGATCAATGCACTAAGCAAATTTGCACTAGGATAGCTTTCCTTTATTATTATTGTCCACAGAATATAGTTGGTGTAAGGAGGTTGAACTACAACAGTCACATGGTGAACTCCATCATGATTTGTC
This sequence comes from Eragrostis curvula, assembly GCA_007726485.1. Classification (NCBI taxonomy): domain Eukaryota; kingdom Viridiplantae; phylum Streptophyta; class Magnoliopsida; order Poales; family Poaceae; genus Eragrostis; species Eragrostis curvula. The sequence goes on along the minus strand of CM017445.1, from coordinate 36,839,074 downwards.
TGGATCACAACATTTCTTAATCTACTGAACGAATCATCAAAATGGGCATGTATGATCACAGGTAGGGGTATGCAATATGAAACAAGCCAAACCTCTCGGGTAAATCAAAATGACTCATCATGTGAAATGCCCTCTGGGAACATTACCTCGAAGACTAATTTACAAACCACAAGGCATGATCGATAGAGATAGAACACTAACTACACAAATTTGGAATGCACACACATGCAAATAAGATTCTGAACCTGCTTAGAAAGTGGTAACTTGGCCTCCGAGCTTCACACAACGATTCAAATCCCCTTTTAACCACAGCAAAATCAGGGAATTGCATTTGCGTGACATGAAGTGAGCTAATGCACGCGTTTGATAGGAACTACCAAATCATAAGCAAAACCAGCGGCCGCTCGATTGAGTTCAGTTTAGAACACAGCATCTCACAAAGTTAGGGTCTCCGCAACACGATTCGATCGGACGCAGCGACACTACATTTGGGGTAAGGCGAGAGAAATCCGCCCCGCATTCGCGATTGGAGGCGAGGAAGTGGAAGGAGCAGGTCGATACGTACCTGGGAATCGACCCCCGTCTCGGCCATCTCCTCCTCCTCTTCCTCCTCATAACCCGGCTCCTCCATTTTGCTCGCGGTCTCGCGTCGAGGGCGGCGGCGACTGGCCCGAGAAGCCGCTTGCCTCCTCCGCTCCGCGACTCGACGCCCGCTCGACTCGCCTTCTCAGCAGCTCCGCCGCTCGCCTCCTGCTACGCCCTAGCCCTTGGCCCGGAATGTGGTCGAGACTAACGGCGAGCGGGAATGGCCCGGGGAAGGAGTGACCCGCGGGAGGTCAGTGAACAGTAATGATCGCGGGGACGGGGAGGCGGAGGCTGGCGGCGAGCAGACACAACGGCGACGCGTTGCGCTTGGGCCGGGGCCCCACCATCCTGGACCTGGTTCATCTTCCTGGTCGTGCTCTCGTCTGCGTGAGACCTGAGCGTAACCGGGCCGGGCCAAGTCCACCAACTCAAGGCCAGAGGCACGAATAAAAGTAGGCCCATATTTTGTTCTTGTGGGCCTACAAAGTTCGTATTTCGTTCTTCTGGGCCTACAAAGTTTTATTACTCTGGGTCTTATCTGGTTCTAAAAAAAATGTTGTCGGAAACTCTATGGTGCAGCACTACGCGTCGGCTGCAGCCCAGCCTATGTGCGAAGGTAGCGGAGCGCGGCGAGGGGGGGGGGGGGGGGGGGGACGCGATGCGGTGGGGCCGCGTCGCCGGAGGTGGTTTATTGCGGGCGGCGGAGCGTGATGGCAAGATGGTGGCGGAGGGTGGGCCGTGTGCGGGCGGCGCGACGCGGTGGCGAGGTGGTGGTGGCGGAGCGCGGACCGTGTGCGGGTGGCGCGACGCGACGGCAAGGGCACCGCCACGTTCGCGGGTGGTGGTTATCGTCGGCGGTGGAGCTCAGTGGCGAGGCGATGGCGGAGCGCGAGGTGTGCACAGGCGGTGCGACGCGACGGCACGTCGCGGGTGGCGGTTATCGCCGGCAGAGTTAGGAGTTTGGGTTGGCGGGGGCGGCTGCGGCGAGGACCTCCATTTCCGAGAGTCTCCATTTCCGATGAGCGTAGAAGGAGGGGTTCGGGAGAGGGGGGCGACAGTCGGCGCGGCGGCGCGGGCGCCGCCGGAGCCGCGGGCAGCTGGAGGGCGGGGTGGCGAGGGAGAACGTGGCTGAGGCCGCTGGCGTTTCAACAGGCTGTCGGCGACGCGAGGTTGAAGAAGGACACGTGGCGCTCAATAGTGGGGACGTGCGGTTCCTTAATGCGCGTCTGTACGCGCTGTAACGCGGCCCAAATGTTGTCTCAAAAAATTTCTCGCAAAAATAGGAAAATTTCGGGAGTCCCGCATCTACGTACGGATTCGATTGATCTTCAACGGGAAAGTTTTAATAACAGGCATGCTTGTGGTCCATTATAGTTCATACGGCATCCCTGCGTTTGGTAAAAATCATGCAATTGGCAAGTGGCAACCGGAGCTCGACACGGATTCGAGCATCGTCGTCGAGCTCAAACCAAGGTGCTCCGACCCTCGGCTACAAATACCGAGGCAGTACCACGCCGACGGGGCGTCGTGCACGTACGTACGCCTCTCAGCGCGCGTTCGTATCTCGCAACACAGCGTCTACGTACGCGCCCTCGACACGATATGGCTCTCCCGACGCGGCGTCCCAGCTGCGCGCTCTTTCTTCTCGTCGTCGGCCTCGCTCTCGCGGCGGCTTTAAGCTGCGCCCGCGCTGACGCCGCCCGAGTCCCAGCTGCCCTTCACGAACCCGAAACCGCGGCCGCTCCCGAACAAGCACAGGCCCCCACGGGCAGCGCGACGACAATGCTGGTCGTGGAGCATACCGACGAGGATGAAGTCCAGGAGCACATCAACGCGGAGAGCAAGCGCGGTGGCGGCCGTGGTGGCGGCGGCGGTGGCGGTGGCGGTGACCGTGGCGGCTTCGGAGGAGGCGGTATTGGCCGTGGCGGGTACGGAGGCGGCGGTCGCGGCTGCTATAACAAGGGCAGCTGTCGAAGACACAAACACAGCTCGGCCGCCGGTGGCCACCGCGGCGTCTGGAAGGCGGGAGCTGCCGCGACGGTTCTTGCCGCCGCGTGGCTCTTGTAGGAGAGCTGGCCTGTATACCGGGAATTATACGGGACATGCCCTTGATGGTTTTCTTGCGGAGCGCTGCACTTTTGATCAACGTAGCGGTTAGGTTTTGTTGTGTTCACGTACGTACGTACGTGTGATTTTATTTTGGTTACTCTTGGTTTCGTATGTCGTAGACCTCCATTAATCATTGTGTAGTACTTATTGCTTACTCACATGGAAGCTGAGAGATATTATTGCTGCCCGAATCATGGTTTGCCGGTTCAAGGATTTTTGCCAGGAAATGGGTGGGAATCAACTCACATGATGCTGAGAGATCTGCAACACATGGGGCTAAAGTAACACAATGTGGCCCGGTTAATTTCAGAGTACAAGGAACCTAAATTACACTTAGGATGCTGGGATGATGATTCATGTAGAACTGGAGGCGCAACCAGTAATAAATCTAAAAACCGGATTTGATCTCTCGCCCTCTTTTTCCCTTGGGATTAGAAAAAAATTGATCTCTGGCTGAGTGCCAGTGGCATCATCTTCATTTGAAATCAGGTTTTTTTCCCCCTTTGCATTATATCTGGGGCTCTTATCACCTTTGAGCTCTTATCGCTCGCATTCACTGATTACAATTTCGCATTTATGAAATCAAAGGTGTTTCCATGTGGCCTGGTACCGGTCCAGATAATGTAACTTCCGTTTGTTTTTAAGGGATTCCCCTGTACGTCCAGAAATTATAGCTGGAAAAAAAAAAAGAGGAGCAAAAATATCAGCGTGACGATCACGCGGCTAACCCGAGAAGGACGTGCTGTTCCACAACCGCCATGTACTTGTACCGTCCCGCCCAGGCAAAGCCAAGCGGTGCACGATTCGGCCGGTACACGCGTTTTTCCCCCCTCCGGAAAGGTGAAACCGAAATCGTGCGTATCAAGTCGAGCCAGTGTTTCACACGCGGCGCGCCCGTCAGGAAGCCCACGACGAAACAGGCTGGAAGCCGCAGCAGCTGCAATAAACGGCGGCCCCACCCTGCACTGCCATATCGGCCGAGGAGTTGTTGTAGCGCGCTACGGCTCTTCCCTACTCTCTCACCCGAAAGCGGCGAAGGACACCAAGCCAGCTCCTCCCACGCCATCGGCTTCTTCCTCGATTCGACGAGCACGACCGCGAGCCGCGAAGGGAGGCCATGAGGGGCGGGATGAGGACTCTCTGCGCGCTGGCGCTGGTGATGCTCTGCGTCGCGGCGCACTTCGAGGGCGCCTACTGCAAAGGCGGCGGAGGCGGCGGCGGGAGGGGAGGAGGAGGAGGCGCGAGGGGCGGCGGGTCGGGAAGAGGCGGCGGCAGCGGGTCGGGAAGACGAGGTGGCGGATGGGGACGCGGCGGGCGGCCGTTCCTCGGCGGAGCAGGGGTTGGCGCCGCCGTCGGCATGGGCGCGAGAGGATCGCACGGGCACAGCCACAGCTCCGCGGACGGCGCGAGCGGGCGTGGCGCCTGGAGGGTGGCCGGCGCCGGCGCGGCCCTCGCCGCCGCGGCGCTCTTCTGGTGAGATTGGTTGCTGATCGCACATGGAGGCGGAATCAATCAACTAATCAAAGGTTAGGCTGTGATTATAGTTAATTAGTAGCATTAGCAGTAGCAGTTTGATGGTTGGCTGTAGTAGTAGCAGATCGGTGAAGGCATGTGTAAGTACCACGGTGAATCGTTGTTGGAACATAGCAGAACAAGTTCTTTTTGTTGATGACACGAAGCAGAACCAATTTGTGATTATAGCAGTAAAAGGCAGATGAGTTCTGAGGTTTTTCTGTTGTACATCGTTCTGTGATACAGTACCCTGCAATCTGTAACGCGTTACGGTTTCGAACTCGATCTTTCAGCTTAATCGTGTCAGTGTTCAACTGTTCATAACCTCTCTGAACTGCTGTATTGTTACGAACTCGAGCTTTCCGCCTTATTGCAGTGTTGACAAACACAAATTTCAGAGCATAAACTACGTTGGAAAATGCCCATTGGGCTGCTTTTCGCGTTATTAGTAGATTAGGTTCCGCAGTGTTTCGTCCGTGGGAATCAGCCGTAAGAAGCTTGCAGCAAGCCATCTAGGTGGTGGGAATCTGCCGTTGGAAGCTTGCAGGCTGCCGCAAGCCATCTGGCTAGGCGTGGTTCTTTTCAGTTAGCATGTTTGGGAGAACCTTTCTCTTATGAGAATCATTAATCCCCAGGATGTGAAGATTAGCATGGCTCAAGGTATTTCCAGGTGGCGGATCCAGTATTTTTTCGCTGGGTGTGCATTCAAAATGTTTGGCCATAGATTCATTTGAAAATGGTAAAAAAAATTAAACCACAAAATGTTGTGAATTTGATAATTCGGTGCGGATGGTTTAGAATGACATAAGGTCTAACATAAATTAAAGTGCTTGATTACAATATTAGTCTGGATCCTTCTTTTCCTTCACTTTGCGCTTCCTCATGACTATGAAAGCCTCAATTATGTCTACTTCACTTACTTTAACAAACATATCCCGCTTGATAAATGTGACTAAGCAATTATGCAACAACTCATCCGCCATTCTATTTCAGTTTGTGATCAAACTACAATAACACAAGTCTACTGATAGGGAAATTAGGATGATTACTTCATTAGAGATTAGAGAGTTACCAGAAGGGATCCGGCGACTTGAACTCACGAGTCACGAACACCGACGGAACGGTAACACCTGTTTCCAGTTTAGAGCCGAGGAAGCGATCGCCGATTGGCCGATCGTCGAGTCCTTCCGCGAGGTTGAGCCGCCAAGGCGTAGAAGCTGCGCCGTGCCGCCGTCCACGATCGCACGAAATCAAAGGGAACCTACGAACCGTCGATTCTTGGCTTCGATCAATGCGGAAACAAGCAACCTTCACGACTGGGCCTTTGGTTAATTAGCAAACTAATAGAAAAAATTTGTGCCCAAACCAAGGGTAGTCCCCGGACTACCCTTTGGATCTGCCCAAATTCCAGCGGCATTTCTGAAGTCCATGCCTTTAACAATTATCTGGTGATAAAATTACAATTAGGATCAACTATGATCCTGTGATGAAAGCTTTGCCTACTCAGCCTGCTGATGCCAACGTGGACGATTGATTTATGTCCAGCTCGGACAGTCGTTGGTAACCGAAACCTACTTCTTGAACAAGAAAAAGAACGCAAATCCCCCCACATGGATTGAACCAAAATCGGAAATAATTTACCCCCAACCCGACCATCCAAATTGTTACGACCACTTAGCAACCAATCACAGGAGTCAATTTAGCTTCATGTGGTCCTAGACATTCAGAAGATTCTGCGGGTCGTACACTCTCATAAAAAAATAAATCCAAGCTATCCCACAATATTAGTATTAAGAGGACCGCAAAACTGAGAGATCTTGCCCTTTTTTGGCGCCAAGTGACTATCTTTACACTAAAATCGACCATTTCAAAATTTTGGCAAAAAAAATTATAGTTTGTCCAAGGGAGCACAAATCATATGTACAACTACAACTACGAAGATTTTTAGAGGAAAAACCTAGAAACCAACTTTTCCAAAATAAAGCATCCACTTTTTCCAAAAGTTCAAAAGCCAATAGCAAAACATAACAACAAAAGCCAATAGTAAAACCTAACAGGCTAACAGTCAAAAGCCAACAACCAGCTTTTCTAAAAGCTCTAAAGCTCCAACTCAAACAAACAGGCCCTTAGTTCATTCATTCATTTAGAAGCTATCGTTTTAACTTTTCAGAAACCAGCTCGATATTGGGCTGTTTGGTTCGATTTTTGTTGAAACGGGATGGAAGGATCTAATAACTAGCGGCCTTGCGGAGAAAACCAGCAAGTGCTAAAAAGTAGTCGAATGAGTAAGAAGTAATGATTAATGAAGCTTGAAGGAGGCCTGTGAGATGCGCAGAAAAGAAACTTGGATGGGTTTATGGCTAGTGTAGTTGACGGTTTTGCAAACTATATGCATCAGCGATGGCTCGCCGCTTGAGAAGTTGAGAGACTGTTCAACGGTTTACCTAAACTGTAGCAAAACCGGCCCTTAACTGCGAGGCGCTACTGAATGTTATCCTAAACGCTAAACGGTAGACAGTCGGTCACCTCTCATTTAGCTATTATTCGGGCAAAACAGCCGTTTAAACGGTGTTTAAACAAGATAAACAGCTGATTAAACGGAAACGGACACCCCTTGTTTACCGTTTAAACGTTGTTTAAACAGCCTAAACGGCCGTTTAGGCGAACAGTTGTCTACTGTTTATATGAACTAGCTAGTATATCTAATGTTCCTCCAGGGTTCATATTTCTGATTGGAGGTTTGGGTCTTCCTGCCAAAGCAGCTTGAGCACCCTTCTTTGAGCATGCCCACCGGGGAAGGATTTCACGGTGAAGTCCCGTCGAGGCCGCGCGGCGACTTGTACGCCAGTACGCGTCTGCTTTCGGTGAGACAAGACATAAATCGAGGAACCGGTACGTGTGGTGTGGTTCGGATCCACACAGTTCCACACGGCTTTAAGAGTAGCAGGCTAGCAGCAGTCTAGCACGAAGAACCTGGTAGCCCCAGCCTGAACGGAAAACCCCGAAATTCCTCTCCCTCTCCTCTACGCCTCTCTGCACTCGAATTCGTCGCCTCCGATCCCCCGAGCAAAGCGAGAGGTCATGAGGAGCGGCACGAGGCAGCTCTGCGCGCTGGCGCTGGCGCTGCTCTGCGTGGCGGCTCGCTTCCAGGGAGCTTACTGCCGCGGTGGCGGCGAGGCTGGCGGTGGCGCCGGCGAGGCGGCAGGAATCGGCGGCGGAGGTGGCGGCGAGGCGGCAGGAATCGGTGGCGGCGGCGTGGGAGGAATCTACGGCCGCGGCCGTCCGTTCTTCGGCGGTGCTGGGGCGGGCGCCGCTGCCGGTGCGCACAATCTCAGCTCCGTCGGCTCGAGTGGGCGTGGAGGCGGTGGAGCGTGGAAGGTGGCCAGCGCCGGCGTCGCCCTCTCCGCCGCTGGTCTTCTGATGATCTGATCGATCTCTCGCAACCGTGGTAAGAAATACTCCTATAATATGCTCACTAGCGGGCCAGCACCGCGCTGCTAAGCCCTGAGGAACACCAGTACTTTGTCGAATGTGGAATGTTCCCCTTCCTAATAATCAGACTGAGGTTTCTTAACCGTTGTTATCATTAAGCTCTGACAGACGAGATATGCTTGCGTGACCCGTGAGTGGGTATGTATCTTGTTGTCACATGCATGTCACCATTCTGACAGACGAGCTATGCGTGCTACTCAGTATTTTATAGCGAAGCTAATGAGATATTGTTGTATTCAAGCTCTCGCTCGCGAGAAAGCGATTTGCTGCATTTGTTTTGAATGTGGGAAGGGTTCACATGATCATTTATCTTGGCCCATAAGATAACAAGGGAATTGATGGCTTACGACACCTGTTTCTGTGCGATCGAACTCAATACTAAGAGTATCAAAAAAAAAAAAAGAACTCAATACTAAGACACTGAGTAGCAGTACGATGGTACGTTGAGCTGTCAGTAGCGGTAGTAGCAGCGGATCGGTGAAGGCATGTGTAAGTCGTACAACGATGTTCTGGAGTAGTAGAACAAAGTTCTTTCTTGACGAAACGTAGTAGAAAAAATATTTTCTTGATGAAACGTAGTAGAACAAGTTCTTTTTCTTGATGAAACGTAGTAGAACAAGTTTGTGATCAGCGGGTAAAAGGCAGAGGAGTTCGAGGTATTTTCTCCCTTTCTACGTGTCGGTGTGTGATAGTACACTGTAATCTGTAATGCTTTCTGGTTTCGAACTTTCGGCTTAGCTTCAGTGTTCACAACCTCATATTCCAGAGCATAAACTACACGCTGGAAAATGTCCATTGGATTCTTTGCATTACTAGTACTACTCGGTTCCGTATGGTGGGATTCGGCGTTCGGCGAGTTGAATTGTAGGAAGCTTGCAGCAAGTCATTAACCCTTTCAGTAAGCTGCATTCATCAAGTACGTTTTGCATAAACGTAACTTTGTCGTCAGATAATGGATAGTCCCACTCCCCGGAATGTAAAGATTAGCATGGGTTAAGGTACTATGAGCTGCATTCATCAAGTACGTTTAAAAATTATCTGGTAACAAGAGTACAATTAGGATCAACTATGAAACTTACCAAAGCGTTGCCAGACTCAGTCTGCTGATGCCAACGTGGACGAATGGTTTGCGTCCAGCTGGGACAAAAACTGCAGTTAGGACGCGGTGCTGCCGATTTTGCTTCTGTCCCTGCTTTCATCCTCTGTTCTAATCCCTTTCTTCCATCTGTCGAAGGCCCTTCAGAAAAGCAAAAACCCTGCTCCTTTGAAGAAGAAAAATAACATAAATTTCCAATTGGATCGAACCAAACGCCGAGCTGTTGGACAAATTTTCTTTAGATGACCGCATGGCAATGGATCTTGACCGTAAATTCTTCAGAACCAAACGAAGACCCTTGACAGTAGAATCAGAGATGACATAGAACTTTGGCCACAAAAGTTGTACTACTGCCATGCGTTGTCTCTCGGGCTCTGGCAAGTGCAAGAGCACCGATTGCGAAACGCTGCCACCATGAAAGCAGGCTAAGATCACTGGCGAAAACCGGCAAGTGCTAACACAGCATTAGTGAAGGAGGCCTGTGAGAGATCTGCTGAAAATAAAGAGGGATGGAGTGATGAGAGGTGACGTTGTTCGAGCTGCAGGCCGCAGCAAGTCTGTTGATACTGTTGTGTTTCCGGCACCATCGATCCGAGCTCTCCTCTTTTTCCCTTTTTTTTTTATTTAAGGGACGCGAACTCTCCCATAAAGGAGGACCACCGTGCTCGAGAAGGCTTGTCACAATCCCGTCTATGCGGCCAATGCACGCCGGTAGGCGTCTGCTTTTTTCTCTGAAAAGAAAGTAAACGGTGGTCCTCCACGCGCATACCCCCGCATACCTCCACGCGCATACCCCCGCACCAGCAGCTAGCCCCGGCCTGAAAACCCCAGAAAACCCTGCTCCGAGCTCTCCCAGCTCTTTCTCCGGTTGCTCGCCTCCTCCCAAGCAAAGCAAAGCGACGCGCCGGCGACCTCGAGCGGTGAAGGGAAGCGAAGCCATGCGGGGCGGCACGAGGCAGCTCTGCGCGGTGACGCTGGCGCTGCTCTGCGTGGCGGCGAACTTCCACGGCGCTTCCTGCCGCGGTGGCCACGGACACGGCGGCGGGGGACACGGCGTCGGCGGCCACGGTGGTAGGGGAAGGGGCGGCGTCCACCACGGTGGCGGCGGCGGCGGCGGCGGCCACAAGCGCAGCTCCGCCATCGACGCGACTGGGCGTGAAGCATGGAGGGTGGCCGGCGCCGGCGCTGCCCTCGCCGCCTGCGGTCTGCTGATGATCTGATCGATCAAGCGTGGTAAGCAATAATAATGCTGCTAGCGCGGGCCAGCGCCTCGCTGTTGCCTGTCTGCTACTCTGCTGTGCTGAGTCCTCCAGGAACTCTTGCTTCGTTCTACTTTAATTTGTCCAGTGTCGAATGCTTCGCCTCTTAATCATCGGACCGAGATTTCTTAACGGCTATTAGCACTAGAGTTGGCAGTACTTAGCATGTCATCAGGAACCGGTACAAATCCATGGGCATGCTTGGGGAGCACAACGGCCATGGCAGCGGGTGGGTTTGCCAAGTCTTTTTGCTTGTTGCACATTTTTTTTCTTTTTTGGCGGGTATTTGCTTGCACATGTTTCTGAGCGATCGAATTCAATCAGCTACAGCGATCGGCGCTTGTGAACCAGTTTTCGTGAGGCCCGATGCTTTTTTATTTTTGAACTCACTCATTTGGTGATCGTCGTTAGTGACTTAGCGTGAGTGGAGAGGTGAATGCGTAGAAACTAGCGAGGGGGTAAGAGGAATGCTGCACCAAGCGGCCAAGCTAGCCAACCAGTTCCCTTTTTGTTCAGGGATGCTTAAACTAACTATATATGGCAATCAGGAACCGTGTGTAACTTCGAATTGTAAGAGTGTGCTACTTTGTTTGTGTTTCGTGCATTGGAGCATAAGTTTGATATTTTATACCTATCACACACATAAAGCCCCCCAAAATAACATTCTATTGTAGTTGAGGTGTTGGATCTTTCTCTGCCTGTTGAAAGCAAGTTCGGTGCTTGCACCTTCAGCGTTGTTTCGGGCAAGGTCACGAGCTGCGGCCTTACCCCTGTTGCAGCCATTGGCATTTGTAGCTTTCGAGGTAGTCTGGTGCATAGGCGCGCGGTAGGCATCAGTGCATCACCACATGGGGAGGCCTGTAAGTTGGCTGGGTTCGGCACATGTCGCGCTTCTCACAAATGAGATGTGCTATTCGTTGAGGAAAGTGTGATTCGACTGAACCGCTGGAAGGTGGAAATTCATGCACCATGTATGTAGTCGCTCGATCATGAAACATGGACTGGAGTTCACGCGAACATCTCATGCCCGAAGGAGAAGCATTTTTATTTTATTTTGAGGTAGAAATGTCTAGCCCTTAATCGGTGTACAGCCAACGCCCATAGGTTACGTTTTTCTGCGCTATGGTGCATTTTCCGGAATCTGAAAATTTTTGTTAGATGCGTGATTGGTAGTGTAGCGGAATATGAAAAGATCATATCGAAGAGTTTACATCAGTTGGCGTTGTTGAACATAATAGTATGAAAAGATAAGCCGGAACGAAATATGGAAAGGAGATAAGCCCACCGGGCGGCTCTAGCTGCAGCTGCTATGCACTGTACTGTGCTACATGCAACAGTACGACGAGTCAGAATCGAAGCTAAAGTGGATCCCTACGTGTCGATCGGCTACTCGTCGTCGTCCAGTTCGGTGTGTGAACAGTGTGACCTCTCTACACGGCTATCTATCGCTCCGTCTAGCAGCCGAGCCCAACCACTGGATTGAACGGCACCGCGCGCCCACCAGGGGTGTGGCAGCGGCGCACCGGCACGTCCATGTCGTGCGCCGCAATTTTGCGGTTCGTGACTCCCGTATAAAGCGCACAGTAACTAGCCCCGCCGGGAACCGCGCGCGAGGTGGACTAGACATCCATCCATCACACGAGCCGACGGCCATGAGAGGCAGGACGAGGCTGCTCTGCGCGGCGCTGCTGCTGCTGCTTTGCGTGGCTGCGCGGTTCCACGGCGCGTGGTGCGCCGGATTCGGTGGCGGCGGGAGGGCAGGAGGCGGGAGCTTCGGTGGAGGCGGCGGTAGTGGGAGGGGAGGAAGCGGAAGCTTCGGCGCTGGCGGCGGCGGCGGCGGGAGGGGAGGAGGAGTTGGTGGTTGCGGCGGCGGCGGCGGCGGTGGAGGAGGAAGGTCAGGCAGCAGGAGCGGAGGCGGCGGCTACGGTGGTCGTCCGTACTACGGCGGGGTGGTCCCCGGAACGACTGCCGGGGCTGGATCAGGCGTGCGCCGCAGCGGCGCTGGTGACCCGTGTGTCCGTGGCTTGTGGAAACTCTCCGTTGCCGCCGCGGCCATCGCGACCGCTGCCCTCGTTTAACGCTGTTCGCGACGCAGTCAAAGATGATTAGCGACAATGTTAGTTTAGTAGCAGTAGATCCGGTTCATGCAAGTGTTGAGTACCACGATCTCATGAACTGAAGCTATATCTACCCGTGTTTTTAAGGAGTAGAGATAGATTGATTACGGAGGGCACAAGTCTCAAGTCACTATTTTCGATCTGGGATTGATCCTTCAGCGGTTGAATTAGGAGGGTTTAAGGCACTGTGCCAAGATTAAAAGTTCGTTGTCGTGGATGCATTTTTCTTGCAGCTTATGATCAGGTTATTTTTTTCGAAAGCTACTTATCTTTAAGTTACCATTTTGTAATGATCTCCTTTACTCTTGTACTCTGGCTATGCTTTTAGTCGCACCTTATTAAGGCAAGAATGGCAGCCCTCCTGCCAATTTTCACACACACAAAAAAAAGAACTTATGTTCAAGTTGCAAAGCAACCATAAGGTCTGTAACTAGGGATGAAAATGATCTGAAAAACGCCCAAATCATTTCTGTTTTCATATTTCCTTTATCGGTCGGAAACGAAAACGGAAAAGTCGGAATCGGAATAATCAGACATTCAAAAACGAACAAATCAGAACGAAAATATGTCAGAAATAATCGGTAAATAATATTTCAAGTCAGAATATAATAACATCGAGCAACATAGTCTTAACTTAGACGCAACATAGAACCACATACAAGTGATGTCTCGTAGTCATAGATAACAACATAGTCTTAACATAGACAATACAACTAGCACGTAGTCCGAACTTAATACAAATAGCACATTGTCTGATTCATCATACATTTGCAGCTACCGAGGATACAACACGTCGATCCGGCTCCCGAACAACACGTTCTGAACCCAGCAATCGCAGCACCACGTCTTCTCAGGTTATCGACCGGCGATGCACGGTCGACCTCGCCAAGAAGGCTTATCCTTGCCTGCGAATCGAAGAACACAAGCAAGAACACAGAAGAATGCAACCAAATTGTGGAAATCTGAATTAAGATTACAAGTTGGGGTCTCACAAACCGATGAACGGCGAAACTGTTCTTGACAAAATAATCTAAGCAAAACCCAACTCTAACTTGGGTGGCGGCTACTGATAATATAGGGGTTAGGGGCGTGCAAAACCCCTGGACGCGTCCCTAATAGACTCCAACACGATACAAAGCCCAAAAGCCAAATTACGGTGGCGCAGCACCGAGACAGATTCTGAATGTCCACTTGTTTCGACGATTCCCGTTGACTCCGGATGAATTTTGGCATGAGTCTGGTGCCATTGAAAATGTTATCAAATTATCTTTATGTCCATATGTAGAACATCCAAAACTGAGCCCGTATGCGATCTAGGAGACCATTTTAGTACAGACTACTGCTGGACTCCGAAACTGACTCGAAGCCGACTTGACTTGAGCCTCCAACTTGTCTTGGACGCCCTTACTGATCTCCTCCGTCTCCAAAGGCCTCTCCCAACATCTCCTGGTCTTCTCCATGGTTCCTAATCATAATATAATCATTAGGTAGCAATCTATTCTCAAAATTCATATGTGAAGAAGTGTTTAGGAACGAGCTCACCTCTAAATTTAGTTGTCGTGCGCGAGCTCTAGTAATTGGACCTTGTATGACCAACGGAGGAGTATCATTTGTATCCACAGTAGTGATATCCTCATCACTAGGCCTAATATGACGATTCAAGGTCCACCATTAGGGTTTGGAAGGGTTTGAGGCCGGTGTGAGCTGTTGGGCTAATGGGCTGCCTCATGTTAGGCTATTCCAATTGCTTTGAGATCGGAATAAAACGGAATAATTCCGAACAAAATATGGTAATATGAAATATGATTGAAATAATTCTTAAATCATTTTTTATTCCGATTCCGATCACCCGGTACTCATTTCCGTTGAAATTCCGAATATTTAGGAATAGGTCGGAAGAATATGGTATTCGGAATGGAACGGAACACCGTTCCGTTTTCATCCCTATCTGTCACGTTCATGATATTATGCGTCGCCTGGCTGTAGAATCTGGCTGAGATTCGCTGGTGATGCATCATTTTTCTCCTTATTATTCGTGTTCATATATGTGTGGTTTCTCTGTTGCTACTGGTACGATTTTTTTTTTCGTGGAATCTATTTAATCTTTAACTGATACGCAACAGAGCTTTCATCTGTTTGGCTCTCAGCCATTCATCATAGCAGTGTTGAAGCATACCTGCTGTGGTACATGACTACATGTGAAAAGTTCAGGCATCTTGTATCACGATTTTTAATGGGAAATATATAGCTCTTCGCCGACGACAGCTGATTCCAGCGCGTGTGCTCCGTCTCTCACCAAACGATAGTTAGAAGTTACTGCTACGCAGGAGCAGAAATTTCTGTTACTTGGCGACGCACGAAATGTAGGTGAAAATAATAAAAAGAACGAAAACGCTTCGTCTAACACGTCAACAAGTCAATTTGGTTTGACTTGTTAACGATGGCAATTTTTTTCCGAAGTATTGTTAATGATGGCATTGAAGAGAACATTTTACAAACTGTGCAAAATATTTTAATGGAACGCGCCAACGTGTGTGATCAATCAAAACCGTGGCCATTTCCAAATTCAACGGCGACTCCGCCTGATCGACAAGAGTGTAGCAACGTGGGGGCAACAGCCTCGTCAGTACGCTACAGCTTCCCGCCGTTCCCGGCTCTCAGCTCCTTGCCAGCTCGATCATCTCGTCCTCGCTCCGGTCCTCCTTCCCACACCGTTTAAGAGACGGCGCACCTGCCAGACGATCGAGGCGGGAACATACACGAGCGAGGCCAGCAAAGGTGCGTACGTCGGAGTCCATGAGTGGAGGCAGGAGGAGGCTGCTCTGCACGGCGGCGCTGCTGCTGCTGCTACTCTGCGTGTCCGCGTGTCTGCAGCGCGTTGACGGCGCGGGTGACGGAGGCGGGAGGGGAGGAGGCGGCGGCGGCAGAGGTGGGAAGGGAGGAGGCGGCGGGAAGGGAGGCGGAGGCGGGAGGGGAGGATGGGGCGGGACAGGAGGAAGAGCCGGTGCCGCCAGGATGTGAAGAATGATTAATCCCCAGGATGTGAAGATTAGCATGGCTTAAGGTTTCCAGCGGCATTTCTAAAGACCATGCCTTTAACAATTATCTGGTGATAAAATTGCAATTAGGATCAACTATGACCCTGTGATGAAAGCTTTGCCTACTTAGCCTGCTGATGACAACGTGGACGATCGGGGAAAAGGAAAAAACGTACCCCTCCGCGTCGTCTCCCTCAGGGCGACGGGAGGGGCGACTCCGCCGCCAACCCAAAGCCCGCCTCTGTTGAGCTCCCTCGGCCGCCGCCGCCGCGCCGGCCGGCGGCGGCGGCCCGCGGCGGCGCTGCACAACCAGCGCCGTACGCATCTTTCGGCCCTCCCGCAATCCCTCCTCCCTCCCGCACTCCCTCCTCCCTCACACTTCGCCATCAAATAATCCCATGGTCAGAGCCTAGCTCACCGGATCAGGGCCTCCTTGAGCCAGATCTAGGCTCCCTTGTGCCGGATCTGAGGGTTCTTCAAAGTTTTGGGGCTGGGCACTGGATTGGTGGCTTGGCGCCGTGGTGGCGCTGCAGCGTGAGCGCAGCCAGGGGCTGCTCGAGCAGGCGGTGTGCTGGTCCGCGTGCGTGGTGTGCGCAAGCTGGTGCACCGAGGCGGCAGCGACGTCGTCTCTCGGCCTCGAGCAAGTGGCTTCGCGTCGGAGGTCAACGGCCGGGCGAGCTCTGCTCGTGGTGGCTGGACCATTGGTCTGGCTCGGTGGCGCCGTGGTGGTGCGGCCGGCTGTGTGGACCTGTACGGCATGGCGATGGGGCACCTCGGCTTTGGTCCATGGTGGAGGTCAGGCTACACTTGGTTCTGGTGGTGATGGGTACCGGGCGAAAGCCTAGCTCGGCAATCAGCCGGTGCCGGTAACGCGTTTCTCGTTGGAGGCGTTGCCGTGACGCCCTCACCCATCTCCTCTGCTTGGCCGAGCTCAAGGTGTGTGCTTCAAACTGCTTGCTCTCGGCACAATGGTCGTGTCGGGGACTCTGTTGCTCTCATTGTGTGGCTGATGGCTTGGCGACCATGGTGGTCGTGCTACCGTGCTACATGTTGTTGGTGGGCGGATGTGGTGGTGATGAAGCTTCTCAAATGGCTGCTCGAGCACGGATCAGGTCCAACGAAAGTGTCGCACGTGAAGTGCGGGAAGTGATTCACCTTCGGACAATCCGGCAGGGCTATTGCTTTGGCTGTACATCAAGCTCAACCTGGTGGTTATCTCCATTCCGTTACTTTGGAGAATTGTGTGCCTTTGTGACCCTTCTTCTCTCATCTCCTCGGAGCGGGTCTTTGGTTTTGGCCTTGCTGGTGGCCATCACTATGGTTTGGTGGATGGTTGCTGCCGGCGCCTCTGCTTCGTCGTCGGACTCTTGTTGGTGACGTTATCAAATCTTATGCCGGGTGCATCTATGCTTGCTGGCCCTCCCTCCTTTGTGGGTTCCTCCCCATAGAGGGCGTCGGATGGCGGCTCGTGGAGACCGGATGGGTTGGAAAGGGGTACTCCTCAACTTCAAAGGAGGTCGATGTTTCCGGTAAGCAGTGGTCTGCGTGCCTCCCCCACTCTTAGTCCCCTTTCCGTTGAGCGGTCCCTCGGTCCTTCAAGGCTTCCTCCCCTTGTTGGAGGTGGAGGGCGGCAATGGATCAGCGCAGCTACGAGGGGTGGTGTGGCGGTGCAAAGCCCATTGTGACGTTGGCAAGTATGTTGTTCGGTGGTGCTACTTCGTCGACGATTGGTGGTTGTTATTCAGCTCGTGTTCAAGGCTAGGGCTTGCCTCTTAGTCGATCGAGAGTTGTGTTTTTCTTTGTTTGTCTCTGTTGTATGTTGTAATTCCGGGTGTTCCTATTCTGTTGCCTCACCACTGTTGTAATCCTTTTTGGGCCGGTTTTGGCCACCATTATAATTAATGGAAATTCAGGTGGGAATCCTCTCCCCCCGTTCACCTTCAAAAAAAAAAAAACAACGTGGACGATTCAGCTCGGACAAAACCAGGGTCAACTTCAGCTGGTAAGCTGGCTGGTTGACGAGTTTGCGTCTGCCCCGTCTTTCTTTCTCTGCCCCAACCTCTCACTTGCATCGTTGGTAACCGAATCCTACTTGTTGAACAAGAAAAACAGCGCAAATCCTTACATGGATCGAACCAAAATCGGAAATACTTTACCCCCAACCGACCATCCAAATTGTTACGACCACTTAGCAACCAATCACAGGAGTCAATTTAGCTTCATGTGGTCCCAGACATTCAGAAGATTCTACGGGTCGTACACTTGTAAAAAATAAATCCAAGCTATCCGACAATATTATTCTTTAGAGGACCGCAAAACTGAGAGATCTTGCTCTTTATTGGCACCAAGTGACTATCTTTACACTAAAATCGACCATTTTGAAATTTTGGCCAAAAAAAATATAGTTTGTCCAAGGGAGCACAAATCATATGTTCAACTACAGCTATGAAGATTTTTAGAGAAAAAACCTAGCAATCAATTTTTTCAAAAGACAACGGCCAACTTTTCCAAAAGTTCAAAAGCCAATAGCAAGATATAACAACAAAAGCCAATAGTAAAACCTAAGAGTCAAAAGCCAACAATCAGCTTTTCTAAAAGCTCTAAAGCTCTAGCTCAAACAAACAGACCCTTAGTTCATTCATTTAGAAGCTATCTTTTTAACTTTTCAGAAACCAGCTCGATATTGTGTTGTTTGGTTCAATTTTTGTTGAATCAGGACGGAAGGACCTAAGCTAACTAGCGGCCTTGCGGCAAAAACCTGTTATGAGAGATGCGCGGAAAAGAAACTCGGATGGATTTATGGCTAGTGTGGTTGAGTCAGAGATGGCTCACCGCCTGAGAGACTGTTCAACGGTTTTCCTAAACCGTAGCAAAAACCGGCACTTAACTGCGAGGCACTGCTGTTCATATGATGTAGCTACTGTTCCTCCACGGTTCAATTTTCTGCTTGGAGGTTTGGTTCTTCCTGCCAAAGCAGCTTGGAGCGTGCCCACCGAACGTTCTCTGTGCATCCCGCGAACTTTCCCCGAAGACGGGCGACCACGGACCACCGTGCAGGGAAGTCTTTCACAGTGAAGTCCCGTCGAGGCCGCGCGGCGACCTGTACGCCAATACGCGTCTGCTTTCGGTGAGACGAGACATAAATCGAGAACCGGTACGTGTGGTGTCGATCGGATCCACAGTTCCACACGGCTTAGAGGAGCACCTAGCAGTCTACTAGCACGAACCTGCAAGCCCCAGCCTGAAAACCCCATAAATCCTCCCCCTCTCCGCCTCTCTGCACTCCATCCAACTCCTCGCCTCCTCTCCTTCCGAGCAAAGCGAGAGGTCATGAGGAGGAGCGGCACGAGGCTGCTCTGCGCGCTGGCGCTGCTCTGCGTGGCGGCCCGCTTCCAGGGAGTTTGCTGCCGCGGTGGTGGCGAGGCAGAAGTTGGCGGCGGAGGCGGCGAGGAGGCAGGAATCGTCGGCGGCGGCGTGGAAGGAGTCGGTGGCGGCTTCGGCCGGCCGTTCGTCGGCGGGGCTGGGGCGGGCGCCGCTACCGGTGCGCACAATCTCAGCTCCGTCGACTCGGGTGCAGCGCCGGCGCCGCCCTCTCAGCTTGGAGCGTGGAGGGTGGCCAGCGCCGGCGCCGCCCTCTCCGCCGCCGGCCTTCTGATGATCTGATCGATCTCTTGCAAGCGTGGTAAGAAATATATGTAGTATGCTCACTAGCAGGCCAGCACCGCGCTGCTGAGCCCTCCAGGAACACCACCAGCTTCTTCGCTGCTTTTGTCCGATGCCGGATGTTCCCCTTCTTAATAAACAGACTGAGGTTTCTTAACCGTTACTATCATTAAGCTGACAGACGAGGTATGCGTGCTTGTATTTTATGGCGATGTTGATTTATTCTCGCGAGGAAGCGATTTGCTGCTTTTGTTTTGAATGTGGAAAGGGTTCACATGATCATTCATCTTGGCCCGTAAGATAACAGGGAACTGATGGCCTGCGACACCTGTTTCTGTGCGATCGAACTGGGTATTAATCAAGGTTAGACTCTGATCATTAGCAGTTCGATGGTTGAGCTGTCAGTAGCGGTACGTAGTAGTAGCAGATCGGTGAAGGCTTGTGTAAGTACAACGATGTCCTGGAGTAGTAGAACAAAGTTCTTTCTTGACGAAACGTAGTAGAAAAAAATATTTTCTTGATCAAACGTAGTAGAACAAGTTCTTTTTCTTGATGAAACGTACTAGAACAAGTTTGTGGTCAGCGGGTAAATGGCAGAGGAGCTCGAGGTATTTTCTCCCTTTCTACGTGTCGGTGTGTGATAGTACACTGTAATCTGTAATGCTTTATGGTTTCGAACTTTCAGCATAGCTTCAGTGTCCACAACCTCATATTTCAGAGGATAAACTATCATATTTCAGAGGATAAACTACACGTTGGAAAATGTCCATTGGATTCTTTGCATTACTAATACTACTAGGTTCCGTAATGTGGGATTCGGTGTTCGGCGAGCTGAAAAAGTGCGTGCTGCGTGCATACTGAAGTGTAGGAAGCATGCAGCAAGTCATTAACCCTTTCAGTAACAGTAAGCATTGTTTTGGACAAACTTTGTCGTCAGATAATGAATAGTCCTGACTCTCCAGAATGTAAATATTAGCATGGGTTAATTAAGGTACTTTCAGCCACATTCATCAAGTATAATTATCTGGTAACAAGAGTACAATTAGGATCAGCAATGACACTTACGAAAGCGTTGCCAGACTCAACCTGCTGATGCCAACGTGGACGAATGGCTTGCGTCCAGCTACGACAAAAACTGCAGTTAGGACGGCTGGCTGCCGATTTTGCGTCTGCCCCTGCTTTCGTCCTCTGTTCTGATCCCTGTCTTGCATCAGTCGAAGGCCCTTCAGGAAAGCAAAAACCCTGCTCCTTTGAAGAAGGAAAACAACATAAATTCCCAAATGGGTCGAACCAAACGCCGAGCTATTCGACAAATTTTCTTTAGATGACCCCACGGCAGTGGATCTTGACTGTAAATTCTTCAGAACCAAACGAGACCCTTGACAGTAGAATCAAAGAAGACATAGAAATTTGGCCACAAAATTTGTACTATCATGCGTTGTCTCGGGCCCCGTCAAGTGAGAGCACCGCTTGCGAGCCGCCGCCGCCATGAAAGCAAGCTAAGATCCCAATCGACCTATGGGATCCTACTCCCTTTCAGTCCGTGTGCGATCAGCAGCGGATCCCCATCGACCTAGCTGGCGTCTGACTAACGTCTATGGCACACAATTGGTTGATGAAAAGGTCGCTTTTCTACAGGACCTGAGAGATATTGGGTCGTCATCTTTGGGGCCTGGATGATTTGTGGGGACTTTAACCTCATCTACAAGGCCGTAGACAAGAATAATTCAAGACTAAATCGCAGGATGATGGGTCGCTTCCGCCAGATCATTAATGACCTGGAATTAAAGGAAATCTTCCTACATGGTCGCCTTTTTACATGGAGTAATGAACGGCAGCACGCGACTCTTGAGTGCATCGACCGGGTGTTCGTCACCGTCGACTGGGAGGACATCTACCCGAACTCAGTGTTACATGCTCTGTCATCCAGATGCTCAGACCACGCCTCACTTCTTATGCAGTTCGACTCCCTATGTCACCCGAAGCGTCGATTCCACTTTGAGGCTATCTGGCCTAAGTTTGAAGGCTACCTCGAGGCGGTGCGTGGGGGTTGGGCTATGCCTTGCCCGTCCGAAGACCCAGCACCATAGATCAGAAACTAAGGGCAACCAGCCGGTCGCTACAAAGCTGGAGTGCCCGCTTTGTCGGCAGTATTAGAACAAAGGCTGAGATCGCAAAGGAGATTATCCTTCGCTTGGATGTTGCACAAGAGAAAAGGTCGCTATCACCTGCGGAGTTAAGTCTGAGGCGGCAAGCTAAACTTAAATACCTTGGACTCACATCTCTGCAGCGTACTATCGCGAGGCAACGATCGTCGCTTAACTGGCTTTCTGAAGGAGATGCCAGTACTAAATTCTTCCACCTTCACGCCTCGTTCAGGCTCCGAAAGAATTTCATTCAGTCGTTTGTGGTTGATGGCAACCAGGTTGTCACTGAAGAAGGCAAAGCTCAGGCTGTTTTCGACTTCTTTGACGGGATAATTGGGTCGAGTGCAGAAAGGTCGCTTCGTCTGAATCTAGACGCTTTAGGGATCCCGACTCTGCCGTTAGCAGAGATGGCCGCTCCTTTCTCAGAGGACGAGATTTGGAGAATCATAAGGGAACTGCCTCCTGATAAGGCTCCCGGCCCGGATGGGTTCACTGGTCGCTTCTATCAGTCTGCATGGTCGGTCATTAAAGATGACATTGTCGCAGGGTTCAATGCTCTCTCCGCGATGCATGGCAGAAGCTTCCACCATCTCAACGACGCCTTGCTTACCCTCTTACCTAAAAAGGTCGCTCCCTCATTGGTCTCCGATTATAGACTAATTAGCTTAATCCACAGCTTTGGGAAGCTGTTCTCCAAAGGCTTAGCCAACAGGCTAGCTCCGCTACTACCCCAACTAGTTCAATTAAATCAAAGTGCGTTCATCAAAGGTCGCTTTATTCATGACAACTTCAGATATGTGCAAGGATTGGCTAAGGCCCTTCATAGGAAGCGCCTACCCAAGGTTTTGCTAAAGGTCGACATAGCCAAGGCATTCGACTCGGTATCATGGCCCTTCTTATTGGATGTGCTCGAGCACATGGGCTTCCCAACACGTTGGCGAGACTGGGTCGCTCTGCTACTATCCACTACAAGCACTAAAATCCTGATAAATGGTAGTACTAGTCGCCGTATCTGTCATGCCAGAGGACTATGATAGGGCGACCCCCTATCGCCCATGTTGTTTCTATTGGTTATGGAGGCTCTAAATGCATTGGTCGCTGTAGCAGATTCAAGGTCGCTTTTCATTCCGGTTGGCATCCCAGGGGCGAGGTTCCGGGCCTCCCTCTATGCGGATGATGTGATTCTCTTTGTATCCCCGGTCACAACAGATCTCAAGGCCATCTCCAAGATTCTCTGTGTCTTTCAGGAAGCTTCGGGTTTGGCCACCAATTTCTCGAAGAGCCACCTTTACCCAATCCGTTGTTCGGAGGAGGATGTAGCCACAGTGCTTTACAATCTACCATGTCAAGCGGGGACCTTCCCATGTAAATACTTAGGAGTGTCTCTGTCAGTCTGGAAACTTCACAAGTCAGATCTACAGCCTCTGGTCGACAAGGTGGCTGACAGGCTACCAATATGGAAAGGTCGCCTTCTGAACAGAGGCGGTCGCTTAGCCCTCACTAAAGACACACTATCCGTCATCCCGGTTTTCCTATCCATTGCGGTCTGCCTCTCTAGCTGGGCTATCGACGCCATTGAGAAGATCATGAAAGCCTTCCTCTGGACAGGCTCTGATGTGGTAACTGGTGGACAGTGTGCGGTTGCATGGTCGAAAGTGTGCCGCTCCCTTGCTTCAGGTGGCTTGGGGATCAGGGACCTTAGACTCAGCGGGGACCTTATGGAATTGGCTAGCAAGAGTGGAACCCGATAGAGCCTCGGCCTGGTTGCCTGTAGCCACCAGCGCCGCAACTCAGGCGTTGTTTGACGCCTCGCACTCCATCTCTGTTGGGGACAGGAATTCCGCCCTATTCTGGAGGGACAATTGGTGTCAGGGTAGGTCGCTTCAAACCCTCGCACCCAACCTGGTCGCAGGAGTCGCCCCCAAAATCCAAAAAACAAGGCTGGTAGCTGAAGCCTTAGTAGAAAGGCAATGGATAAAAGATTTCCAAGGTCCTCCCACAGTGCAAGTTATCATCGAGCTTTTCCAGGTGTTGCGATTGGTCGCTGAGATCGTCCTGACAGATGAGTCAGATAAATTCCACTGGAAATGGACGGCTGATGGTCGCTTCACCTCAGCTAGCGCTTACAATGCCTTCTTTATTGGGCAGTCGGAAGTGTTGGGGGCACGTCTCCTTTAGAAAACTAAGGCCCCTAACAAATGTCGCTTCTTCTTTTGGTTAGTCCTCCTGGGTCGCAACTGGACATCCAATAGACTGCTCCGCCATGGAATGAGGGATGATGATACCTGCGCCCTTTGTGCACAAGAAACTGAGACGCTCGACCATTTGCTCCCGCATTGCGTGCACAGCCGTGAAACATGGCACAGGGTATTATTCAGGCTTGGGCTACAACACATTTCCACATCGGTTGGGGAACTACCCTTCGTTGATTGGTGGGTTCGGTCGCGTAAGAGAGTACCCAAACTGTTGCGCCTGGGGTTTGATACTCTCTTAATTTTGGTCGCTTGGAGACTCTGGAAGGAGAGGAATAATAGGGTCTTCGAGTCCCAAGCTCTTCAACCAGTAGCACTCTGACAGGAAATCATCGACGAAGCTCTTCTTTGGGCGGCGGCGGGCTACACCAAGCTAGGAAATCTTCTTGCTCCAAGGCGGGCCGCGGCGGGCTAGTACAGTTTAGGGTTCCTAGTTTTTCTTGCTAGTTTCTTGTAGTTTTTCAGGTCATGTTTGGCCCTTCTTTCCGTTGTGTTGCTTCTTAGTACTTCGCTTGTTTCTTTTCTGTGGTTTGTAAGTTGTGATTTTCGGTTGGTCATAGGCATATTCCCTAGGGATTATGTCTGACCCTTGTATTCAAACTTCTTCTTCTTAATAAAAAAAAAAGCAAGCTAAGATCACTGGCGAAAACCGGCTAGTGCTAACATAACATTATTGAAGGAGGCCTGTGAGAGAAGTGCTGAAAATAAAAAGGGATGGGGTGGTGAGTGGTGATGTTGTTCGAGCTGCGGCAAGGATGTTGATACTGATGTGTTTCCGGCACCGTCGATCCGAGCTCTCCTCTTTTTCTCTCTCTTTGAGAACGTGCGCTCAGCGCAGCGGTAAGACGTGCGGCTGGCACCTTGCCGACTGGAGTTCGACTCCCCGTTCTCACAAAAAAAATCCCCTCGCCTCTCTCCATTCAAAGCACTTGGTTAAGAGACCCACCGCTCTCACACGGTGTGTGGCTCCCACTGTAAGGGTGGGGAGGAGGGTTCGGGGGTTTTCCCGACCTGTGTGAGAAGGTCTTCTCCTTAGAAAATGCCGCGGGGGCGGCTTGCCCCTCGCAGGTCGAGTTTTTTTTCTCTCTCTTTTTTTTTTTAAGGGAAGCGAACTCTGAACTCTCCCATAAAGAAGGACGACCACCGTGCTCGAGAAGCCTTGTCACAATCCCGTCTATGCCGTCAATGCACGCCAGTAGGCGTCTGCTTTTTTCTCTGAAAAGACAGTAAACGAAGAAGAGGAAACATGTACGTCTGGATCCACACATCTCCACGCGCATACCCTGCAGTCCCGCACCAGCAGCAAGCCCCGGCCTGAAAACCCCACAAAACCCTGCTCCGAGCTCTCCCAGCACTCCCTCCGCCTCCTCGCCTCCTCCCAAGAAAAGCAAAGCGACGCGCCGGCGACCTCGAGCGGGGAAGGGAAGCGAGGCCATGCGGGGCGGCACGAGGCAGCTCTGCGCGCTGGCGCTGGCGCTGCTCTGCGTGGCGGCGAACTTCCAGGGCGTTTGCTGCCGCGGTGGTGGCGGCCACGGCGGCGGTGGACACGGCGGCGGCGGACACGGAAGCGGCGGCGGCCACGGCGGCGGCGAGTCGGCAGGAGGTGGGGGAAGGGGCGACGTGGAGCATGGAGGGTGGCCGGCGCCGGCGCTGCCCTCGCCGCCGGCGATCTGCTGATGATCTGATCGATCAAGCGTGGTAAGCAATAATGATGCTGCTAGCGCGGGCCAGCGCCTCGCTGTTGCCTGACTGCTACTCTGCTCTGCTGTGCTGCTGAGTCCTCCAGGAACTCCTGCTTTTTATTTGTGCTACTTTAATTTGTCCAATGTCGAATGTTTCGCCTAAGTTATTGGACCGAGATTTCTTACGGCTATTAGCACTAGAGTTGTCAGTACTTAGCATGTCATCAGGCACCGGTAGAAATCCATGGACCATGGACATGGTTGGGGAGCCACGGCCATGGCCTTGGGTGGGTTTGCGAAGTATTTGCTTGCACATGTTTCTGAGCGATCGAACTCAATCAGTCACTACGGGAAAACGCCTGTTTGCCGAGTGCCAGAGGGTTTGCCGAGTGCAATACCTCGGGCACTCGGCAAACCCCCTGTTTGCCGAGTGCCAGGGGCTCGGCACTCGGCAAACTCCTGGCACACGGCACAACAGGAGTTTGCCGAGTGCCAAGCCCCAGGCACTCGGCAAACAGGGAGTTTGCCGAGAGCCAGGACAGGAGGCACTCGGCAAACTCCTGGCACACGGTGCCAAGGGTGTTTGCCGAGTGCCTCCGTTAGTGGCACTCGGCAAACTATTTGTTTGCCGAGTGCCAAACGTTGGCCCTCGGCAAAATATTTTTTTTTTCTTTTTTCCCGCATTTCCATTTATGTGGTGGATGTATGTACCAATGTTGCTTCATGCGAAAGTTTGGTGATTTTTTCAATCTGTTTGGTATATTTAAGGTGTTTATTGACATATAAAATATATATTGAAGATAATTCAAATTTGAACTTTAGGTGATTCGGATTAAAAAAAATGTTCACACGAAGTTGATATTCATGTTCTTGAGTCCAATGTAAGGTGTCAACCATGAAATGAATTGATAATTCATTCATATTGTACATAAAATATAAGCGAAAAGATATGGTTGAATAGTATTTTAATTTTATAAAATTCAAACAAAGTCCAAAAATTACGAGACTCGCGCTGGTATCATGAAATCATACGTGGAGACCATGATAAATCGTAGAAAACGTTTCGCTAAAGTTGTGACGTACGTTGTTTACAAACAGGAGCATCCTCGAAGAAGATCCATAAACATATGAAGTGATCGTTTGGATTTCGAACCAAAACGACGGACATAATTTGGTTTCACCTTAAACATATTTTTTATAGGTAAAGGATCATAAGAAATGTATCATGGCAAAATTTGGCATTTTTTTGAATTTATTTCGAATTTATAAAATTTTTTTGAGTTCTTGCAGAAAATGTTTGCCGAGGGCCGGCACCAGGGCCCTCGGCAAACAAAAGTATGCCGAGTGCCTGCCTGTTTGCCGAGTGCTTTCAGATCTAGCACTCGGCAAACCTTTTGGCCCAGGACTTAGGTGCGGCCGGCCTTTTCTTTTTTCCTCTCTCCCTTATCCTTTCTTCCACCTCGAGCACGCGCCGCCGCCGCCTCCACACTGCGCCACCCGCGGCTGCCGCCGCCGCCACCGCGCCTCCCCGCTCGCGGCCCGGCTCGCCCCACGCCACCGCCTCCACTCCGCCCCGCGCCCCGGCCCGCGGCACGTCGCCGCCTTCCCGTGCCACCCCGCCCGCCTCCCCGCCGAGCCGCGGACGCCGACGAGCGCCGCCGGCACACCTCCACGGCCCGCCTCCCTGCGTCCCCGGCCCACCTCCCCTCCCCGTCTCCCCGGCTCGCCTCCTCTCCCCACCTCCCCGACCTGCTCCCCCGGCCTGCTCCTCCGCCGGCGCAGCTGACCCGGCGGCGGGGAGGCGGCCCAACGCCGGTGCCCCGCCCCGAGGGCTCCCCCGGCCCTGCCTCCACCAGCCCCAGGGGCTCGCCCCGCCCTCCCTCCTCCACAGCAGGAGGCGCCCCGGCCCTCCCTCACCGAGGTCGCCCCTCCCTCCCTCCTCCCCCGGCCGTGAGGTAGAAGGTGAGCTCGCCCCCTCTTTTTTTTTCTTTTTTTTTCTGTTATTGTTAAATGAATTGAAATGTCATATTTTTTATTTTAAATTCGATTATGAAATAGAAGGCTTGTGAAATATGAAATAAAATATCAAATGGATTGCTTATGAAATGAAGAATTGTGTATGTCATTGAAATTGAAAATTAAAATTGGGCCAAGTGATTTGGTTGTTTGAATTGGACCAAGTGGTTGTTTAAATGCGATGTGGTATCCGGCCATCGTGCCGTTGATTTGTTGGATGTGCTTGCCGGCCATTGTGCCGTTGTTTTCTTGCAGGTTTTGGGAACCTCACCGTATAGGGGAGGTGCTGCCGAAATTTTGAATTGACGGTGTTATGTTTTATTCTTTGTAGGAGAGGAGAGGCTTTTCCACCATCTTTCACTCGTCGCTTTGCGGGAGAGCAAGGTGAGACATCAAAAAACCCACATTTTCCATTTCTGTTTGTAGGTAACGCGTAACCTAGTTAGGCGTCTCCCGTTCGAAATAGATACAGTTGGAGATATGCCCGATGGTTGCATATCTATGATTGTATCTGTTTCGAATTGTCCACGTTTTTTGGACAGCCCGAGGATGCGTAGATGAGGCTATTTTCCATTGTCTATTCCTGTTCGAGACCGAGTTTCGGCCGCGCCTCCCTGTTGTTCTCCGGATACACAATCTCCCTACCAGGACGTGTATTTGGAGAACAGCGGGGAGGTGCTGCCGAAATTCCGTCTCGAACCGGAGTAGACCGTGGAAACTAGCCCCATCTACGCATCGTCGGGTGGGATTAGGACCTATCTTCACCTAAACTAGACATTATAGGCGTATCGTGTAGATGCCAATAAATTTTAAATTGCTCGCTCATATATATGTTAGAAGATGGATGACCGTGCGTGGATGTACACGGGCCGCCCCAGGAAGGGTTCCGAAACAAGTGAATGGGTTGAGAAGACCCTTGGTTTCTTGAAACAAGCATTTGCCAATGTCGAAAAAGGTGGAAAGACTTGGTGTCCCTGCAGCCGTTGCGGCAACACAAGAGAGCAGACAGAGGATGAGATGGGTTTGCATCTTGGTAACTATGGATTCAAGCGAGGCTATACCCGGTGGGTGTACCATGGTGAAGCTCGTAGATCGAGGGAAGAGGTCTTAAGACAACGCGTCGATGATTGTGATGCTGATGGCGGGGTGGAGGACATGTTACAGGACTATCAAGAAGCCCAGTTCTGTGAACAACGTAGAGAAGAGGAGGAGCCAGAGGAGTCCGCAAAACGCTTCTACGACATGTTTGAAGCGTCGCAGAAACCTCTTCACGGGCATACCAGGGTTTCAAAACTGGATGCCATTGCACGTCTAATGGCCGTGAAGTCCCAGTTTAGCTTGAGTCGGAGCGCCTTTGATGTTATGTTGACAGTTGTTGCAAGCCTGCTTCCGGAAGGTCACATTCTGCCAATGAGCATGTATTCCGGAAGGGCAGGACGCCTCGGAGGAGGAGGTGCGAGGGCAGGACGCCTCGGAGGAGCCGCAGCAGCAGGAGGCCTCAGAGGAGGAGCACGAGGCCTCCGAGGACGGAGACGGGGGGGAGGACGGAGGCGGGGGGGAGGACGACGAGGAGGACGGGGAGGAGGACGGTGCGTCTGGGGACGTGCCGAAGGTGTGGGAGCGCGGTCCCGCACGACTCCCACCGCGACCGATCCCTTTTGAGAGACGCCCGTTGGTTCGACCCAAAGGAAAGAGGTAAATAACTTTAACTGTAAAGTCATTTGCTATGTTTAAAATCTCAATAAAAACTAATCATTGTCTTCATCACTTGGGCAGGGGCTGGGAGACGATCGTTCCGGGCGACCACAAGCGTCTTCCTGCCGGCATCCTCGGCCTTTTGTGCAAGGCGCACTTTCCTGGGATGGTGCCACTTCGAGACGGGGGGGAGGAGCCGGCCTTGACGTGGGCCCACTACAAACGCGTCCCTGACGTCCCAGACGAGGATGGGAGAGACTTTCGCACCGTGGCGGACCGGGTGGTTGGAGAGCTGTGGGTAAGTCTTGTTTGTATTGCATTGGTCAATTCATCTCGTTCATTTGATATTCTTCAAATAATGAAAGTATACATCGCGTGTATGTGCAGGATTTCTTCAGGGTCGAGCCGGAATACCGTGATCGGGCGGTGCGCTGGGCGTACGATGCATGTCCTAAACTCGTTACGGACATGCATCACGAGGCGCGCATCCAGGCCGTGAGGAGCTACTACGCTAAGTTCCTTGGTACGAAGATTGACAAAAAGCAAGCTCGAACCATATGGCCGAGTGAAGAAGAATACGGGAAGGTAATTTGACATTCTCATGTTTTCTATACTTCATTAAGTACGTTTAATTTGATCTACTCATAGTTTCACAATAACTAACATTTAACTTTGGTCAAATGACGTGTAGGTGATTCCGTGGTGGTGCGCCACTCATAAGCCTTGCTGGGACTACTTTGTTGCGAGGTGGTGCGACCCCGAGTGGCAGAAGCAGCACGAAGCTTGCCGGGAGCGGCGTTTGAAGATGCCTGGTCCAGCACACCATCAAGGCAACCGTTCCCTTGACGACTACGCGGCTAGCTGGGTACGTGAATTCAATTCGTTGTTTGTAACACTTAATTTTCCATGATTTCTAATCATCTTTCTGTTTTCTTTGCAGTCGCAGGCGCATGACGGCCGAGAGTGTCCCCCGTTGATGGCTTGGGCATTGGCGCACAAGGGCAAGGCGTCGTCGAGCACGGTCGACTACAACCCGGAGGACGGGCCCGAGGCGTACAGCAACCCCACCGTGCACACTCGCCTCCGTCGGTACACGGAGATGGCTAGGGAGAAGCACGGGCCAGAGTGGAACCCGAGCACCGAGAACCTTGATGGAGAGATCATCATGAGGCTTGGTGGAGGTAAGAAGCATGGCCGGTATTGGATTGGAGACAGCACACTGGACACGGCCTCTACTCCCACCCTCTCTGAGATCCGAGCGAGGAGCTCGTCCTCAACCCCGCCCATACGCCCACGGCCGAGTGCTGCACAGCTTCAGTTTGAGCAATCACAGGTTATTTCTGTTCTACTCGTCGTTTCGTTGAGTTTGACATATGTTTGCTTTGCATTGTAACATTGGGATGACATATTGTAGACCCAGCTACGGGAGGAGATGGAGGCGAAGCTGCAGGAACAGGAGAAAAGGCACCGGGCAGAGATGCAGCGACAGCAGGAGGAGATGCAGCAGGAGATGCAGGAACGTGATGCAAGGATGCAGGCGGAGATGCAGCGGCAAATGCAGTTGATGCTTCAACAGTGGCACAACAATGGGATGCTACCGCCGCCACTACCTCTGCCTCCTATCGGCACACCGAGTCCGACTCAAGGCACTCCCGTGAGTATTTCTAAATTCTTGTAGTTTCAATCCTCGTCCTGTCGACACTTCTAACTGAAAACTTGCGTTAATCATGTAATATCTTTTTTCTTGCAGAATATATCCGCTGGATCCAACAATCAGCCGGTTTCCCCTCGAGCTGCTTGGTCACCGTTCCCTCCTTATCCCCGTCCTCCTCCGATGTAGCTTGTAGTTGTATATGTACTTTAATTGCATGAACCAACTAGTTGTCGACGTGTTTGTGAACCATTTCATGAACTTGTGCTTGTGGACGTCAAGTTGAGCTATTTCTATGTGTATTTGGAGACAAATATGTGTTTGTGATGGATTTCAATGTGTTTGTGGTGATTTCAATGTGTTTGTGATGATATATATGTGTATGTGATGATGGTGAGCATGTATGTATGATTTGGTGTGATTTTGGTCCAGGTTGCATCGATTTTAGACAATTTATAGCGTTCTGCGAAATTTTTTTGCCGAGTGCCTCAGAAGTTTGCCGAGAGCCAAACCTGAGGCACTCGGCAAACTTACCATTGTTTGCCGAGTGCTTGTGCCTGGCACTCGGCAAACTGGCCATTGTTTGCCGAGTGCCAGGCTCAAGGCACTCGGCAAACAAAAAAATTTGCCGAGTGCCACCCTGGCACTCGGCAAATTTTTTTGTTTGCCGAGTGCCAGACGTCATGGCACTCGGCAAACTTTTCTGACGCCGTTTTCCTGCCGTCACGTTACTTTTTTTTGCCGAGTGTCTTCCTGGCTCTCGGCAAAATCTTTGCCGAGTGCCCGACAGAAAACACTCGGCAAACTCGTCTTTGCCGAGAGCTGGCTGCCGAGTGGAGTTTGCCGAGTGTTACCCTCGGCAAACTATTTGCCGAGTGTAAACAGGGCTTTCGGCAAAGCATGGGTTTCCCGTAGTGAGTCACAGCGATGGGCGCTGATAAAACAGTTTTCATGATGCCTAGTGAATTTCATTTTCCTTTTGATTGCATCCCTGGTAGATTTCTGGCACTGGCGACACTATTGTGGCCGTCGCACTCAATTGGTGATCGTCGTTAGTGTGAATGCAGAGGTGCATGCGTAGCAAGGGGCAAGATGCCTGCACCAAGTGGCCAAGCTAGCCAACCAGTCCCCTTTTTGTTCAGGGATGTTTTGAACTATGTTATTAAACAGGAACCATGATGTGTAATTTCGAATTGTAGGAGTATGCTCCTTTGTTTCTTTCGTGCATTGGAGCATAAATTTGACCTCTTTTTTTTTTGGCGAATAGAGCATAAATTTGATCTGCAACATCCGACTGCAATTTTTTTTACCGTATCATACACACAAGCAAATAAAAACCCATTCTACGGTAGTTGCAACCTTTCTCTGCCTGTTGAAAGCAGGTTCGGGCAAGGTCACGAGCTGCGGCGTTCCCACTGTCAGCCATTGCCATTTTTAGCGTTTGAGGTAGTGTGGTGCATAGGCGCGCAGTGGCCGCGGTAGGCATCACCACATGGAGTAGGGAGGAGGCCTGAAAGTTGGCTGGGTTCGGCACATGTCACGCTTCTCACAAATGAGATGTGCTATTCGTTCAGGAAAGTGTGATTCGACTCTAACCGCTGCTGGGAGGTGAAAATTCATGCACCATGTATGTAGTCGCCCATGAACATGGACTGAAGCTCACGCGAACAGATCATGCCCGAAAGAGAAGCATTTTTATTTTATTTTGAGGTAGAAAATATGTAGCCCCTGATCGGATGGTGTGCAGCCAACGCCCATAGGTTACGTTTTTCTGCGCTAAGGTGCATTTTCCGGAAGAGATAAGAATCCTGTCAACATTTTTTGTTAAATGATTGGCAGTGTACCGGAATATGAAAATATTATTAGAGTTTTACATCAGTTGCGCTGAACAAAACATGGAAAGATAAGCCGGAACATGGAAAGAAGATACTACGATAAATCAACCCACCGGGTGGAGTAGCTCGTAGCTGCAGCTGCAGCTGCTGTGAACTGTACTACTACTGTACTGCATGCAACTGTACGCCGAGTCATAATCGAAGCTAAAGCCGATCCCTACGTGTCGATCGGCTACTCGTCGTCGTCCATTCCGGTGTGTGAACAGTCTGACCCCTCCACATGGCTACCGCTCAGCAGCCTCACCCAACCACCGTATCGTAGCAGTAGCAGACCAGGGGTGTGGCAGCGGTGCCTCATCGTAGCGGACCAGGGGTGTGGCAGCGGCGCACCGGCACGTCCCTGCCGTGCGCCACACAATTGCGGCTCGTGACTCCCGTATAAAACGCACAGTAACCATCCCTGCCGGGAATCGCGCGCGAGCGAGACACCATCCATCCATCCATCACCCCAGCAACGAGCCGAGCCGACGGCCATGAGAGGCAGGACGACGAGGCTGCTCTGCGCGGTGCTACTGCTGCTGCTCTGCGTGGCCGCGCGGTTCCACGGCGCGTGGTGCGCCGGCTTCGGTGGCGGCGGGAGGGCAGGAGGCGGGAGCTTCGGGGGAGGCGGCGGGAGTGGGAGGGGAGGAAGCGGAAGCTTCGGCGCTGGCGGCGGCGGCGGCGGCGGCGGCTACGGTGGTCGTCCGTACTACGGCGGTGTGGTCGCCGGAACGACTGCCGGGGCGGGATCGGGAGCTGGGTCAGGCAGGCGCCGCAGCGGCGCCGGTGACCCGTGCGCTCGTGGCGTGTGGAAGGTCTCCGGCGCCGCCGTGGCTATCGCGGCCGCTGCGCTCGTTTAGCGCTGTTCATGCAAGTAGCAGTAGATCCGGTTCATGCAAGTGTGTTAAGTACCACGGTCTCATGAACTGAAGATATATCTACCCGTGTTTTTTAAGGAGTAGATTGATGGTTACGAAGGACACAGGTCTCAGGTTACTATTATCGATCTGGGATCGATCGATCTTTTTAGCGGTTGAATTAGGACGGTTTTAAGGCACTGTGCCAAGATTAAAAAAAAATCGTGTGTGCATGTTCTTCCAGCTTGTGTTCATGGTGCAATGCAACATGCTCATGATATTTCACGACGCCTGGCTGTGCAATCTGGTTGAGATTCGCGGGGGATGCATCATGTTTCTTCCGAGTCATTCGTGTTTGTCGCTACTGATATGCTAGTAGTAAAACATGTGTGGTTCCCCCGTGTTCTGCACCACCAGCACCCATATGGCACGGGTATCTATCTGCAAACGCGATCGATTGGCTTGCAACGATTTGATACGCAACAGAGTTTTCATGAGTTTGGCTTTCAGCCATTTATCATGCGCTAGCAGTGTTGGAGCATGCCTGATGGCTGCTGTGTAGTGTACGTAGCATCTGCATGTGAAAAGGTTGAAGCATCTTGCATTACGATTTTTAATGGGAAATGGGAAATATATAGCCCTTCGTCAACGACATCTGATTCCACCGCGTGTGCTCCCTCTCTCACCAAACCATAGTTACAACTGCTACTACGCGGGGAGCAGAAATTTCTGGTCCTTGCGATGCACGAAATGTAGGTAAAAGATAAGCATTGGACCCGGTTGGCGGTTGCGGACGCCCCGGTCCCTGGTCCATGACACGGCGTCCCCTGTCTCGATAATAAAAAGAACGAAAATATGCTTCCTCTAACACGTCAACGTGTTGATCAACCACTATCGCGGCCATCACCAGATTCAACAACGACCCCGCCTGCCTGATCGACCATAGCAACGTGGTGGCAACTGCCTCGTCAGTACGCCACAGCTTCCCGGCTCTCAAGCTCCTGCCTGCTGGCTTTATATTTGCCAGCTCGATCGTCTCGTCCTCCGTTCTTCTCCCATCAATCACCTTCCCACACCGTATAAGAGGCAGCGCTGCCTGAGAGCCAGGAAGCCACACGAGCGAGGTCAACGAAGGAGAGACGGTCATATCTCATATGAGTGGAGGCAGGAGGAGACTGCTCTTCACGGCAGCGCTGCTGCTGATGCTGCTCTGCATGTCCGCGTGTCTGCAGCGCGTTGACGGCAGGGGAGGAGGCGGCGGTGGCGGGAGAGGAGGAGGCGGCGGAAGGGGAGGAAGAGGCGGGACGGGAGGAAGAACCACCGGAGGGACCGGAAGCCGCAGCGGTTCTGCCGCTGGATTGGTTTCCGACGCCTGGAGGTTCTCCGGTGCCGCCGCCGCCCTTGCGGCCGCTGCGCTCGTATGGCGATGATCAAGGCTGTTGCAGATAGTCACTAGCGTACACGTACAGTATATTTGCCTCCGTGTGAATGAAGTGTATAGATGTCGGGTATTGGAGAATTACAAAGATGAGTTTATTGTGTGCCACGATTAACTCTTGAATTGATTTGACGGCTTCTTTTTTAGCCACCGTGACAAGGATGTTTAAACCTCTGCTCATCAAGGTCCAACCATGATGTCATGCTCATGCATTCGTATGTGTCTCCCTGTCAGTTGTCGTTGCCGAAAATCATGCCCAGCACCTACAAAAGCTTGACCCAGCTGCCGTGGCAGGAGGGTAGGAGAAAGAAGGCGGCAAGTCCTTCAACACGACAATTATGGTTTGACTTGTTAACGATGGCAAAAAAAAAAATTAGCGAAGTATTGTAAATGATGCCATTGAAGAGAACATTTAACAACTAAGATGGCATAAATGGTAATAGCACTGACGGAATTATCTCATAAATTAAAACAAGGTATTCATGAAGGATGGAGTATTTTACACACGCGCTCTAGTTACCTTCGGAACAGAACCCCATTATGCATGCTGGTGTCATTTAGTGGAACAAGTCGTAACGTGGCCTGAAGCTTTATCTGTTAATTACTTACTGTACACTACAAGTACGATTAATTCCAAACTACGCTGCATATTTTGAACTAAAAATAATAGATGAGGAAGAAGTTTATCCAGGTTTCTTTTTAACGGAACGCGCCAACGTGTTGATCAACCACAACCATGGCCATTTCCAGATTCAACGGCGACCCCGCCTGATCGACAAGATTCGTAGCAACGTGGGGGCAACTGCCTCGTCAGTACGCTACAGCTTCCCGCCGTTCCCGGCTCTCAGCTAGCTACTTGCCAGCTCGATCGTTTCGTCCTCGCTCCGGTCCTCCTCTCCCCTCGATCGCGCGCCTTCCCACACCGTTTAAGAGACGGCGCACCTGCCAACCGATCGAGGCGGGATCGGGAACATACACAAGCGAGGCCAGCAAAGGTGTGTCGGAGTCCATGAGTGGAGGCAGGAGGAGGCTGCTCTGCACGGCGGCGCTGCTGCTGCTGCTACTCTGCGTGTCAGCGTGTCTGCAGCGCGTTGACGGCGCGGGAGGCGGCGGCGGCGCGAGGGGAGGAGGAGGAGGAGGAGGCGGCGGCGGCGGCAGAGGTGGGAAGGGAGGAGGCGGCGGGAAGGGAGGCGGAGGCGGGAGGGGAGGAAAGGGCGGGACTGGAGGAAGAGCCGGAGGTTCCGGAAGCCGCGGTGCCGCCGCGGCTGGATTGGCTTCCGACGCCTGGAAGTTCTCGAAAGCTGCCGCTGCTTTTGCGGCCGTTGCGCTCGTCTGGCGATGATCTTGTATATTTACGCGTTGTGATAAGTGTTATATCGAAGTTGCAGAATTGCAAAGATGAGTTCATTCATTGTGTGCCACTTGTTCGAACAATGTTGTGCTCGTAGAGTCGTTCCGTCGTAGAAGCATACTATATATGCCCCTCATGTCGTCTCCATGTCGTGTTCCCATGGTCAAGATCTTTAGGATATTCACCGGTCCATCGGAAAACAACGCCGAAGAGCCGGTTCATCTGGTAGCGCGAAACATGACTAATTCCAAAGTTCCAAACTACTTACCCTTAAATATTATTTGAGCTCATGCTGCATGTGTAAAAAAACACCACGCTCTCATGAACCGAAGCTGTATCTACCCGTGTTTTTAAGGAGCAAAGATTGATTAAAGGAGGACGGTCTCAGGTTACTTGTCGCAGTATAATTAGGGGGATTTAAGGTACTGTGACAAGATTAAAGTTTGCGTATATGCATGTTTCTTCCAGCCTTTCTGGGTCGCTTTGATGATTTGATCTTAGCTAGCCACAGTTTTGAGAGTGTTTAACTGCTTGCCTAACACGTACAATCCACTACCTGGGCGTCAACATGCAATTGACCATGCTGCCATGCTTTGCTGGTGCAAATATGCGCGCCTGATTGCGGGACCTGCCCGGAATTCGCAGTGCATGTTGCTCCCAATCATGCATATTCATGTGCAGCTCCTTATCGTCACCAGCACCTGCTGTTCGCTTCGCCAAAGCTTTTTTTTTCCATGGGATCTATTTTGTCTATAACTGATATGCAACAGAAATTTCTGCACAAGCATATGAGCGGAATTTATTTCAAGGATTTTGGGATATCTCAAATATACTCTTGCATGGTTTCAGAATTAACAGGTCAGCATCTAAACTTGTTAACGCTTTTTCAAATGCAGATTGAGGAGGAAATATTGATGATAGAAGATCCACTAGAGGCTTTGTTATCTTCTTTTGAAATCTAATATTGTGTCATGGAGATGGAGTGCTACAAAACAGGCAACTCTTTCAAGGACTAGCAGAGAAGCAAAATACAAAGCACTTGCTAATGCAACTACAGAAGTCGTGTGGATTTAATCATTATTGAAGGAACCGTGCATTCATAGTCCTCCATCAACTGAGTTGTGGTGTGACAATATTGGAGCTACTTACCTCATGGTTAATCAGTGTTTCATGTAAGAATGAACCGTTTTGAGTTATTTTCATTTTGTTAGATTGTGTGTGGCGGGTTTATTTCTGCAAGGATCAGTTGGCTGACGATTTCACTAAACCTCTCGCCATGTGGCAGCTAGAAGACTTTGACACAATCTAAACTTTGGGAATGCTTAGATTGAGAGAGGGTGTTATATGTACTGTAACGGATTGTATCTTGATCTGTTGAGATGATCTTATGTATATTTACCCGTCGTGTGAAGTGTATATATGGATTGGAGAATTACAAAAGGTATTTTTAATCACTGTGTGCCGCTTTTTCTTTAAACAATGTTGTGCGCCGCTGTTAAAGCTCGTAGAGCCGTTCCGTCATAGAAACATGCTGCAATGTCCATGCGTATGCATTCGTCTCCATGTCGTGTTGCCATGGTCGAGATGCTTAGGATTCTCACCGGTCTCCATTCATCTGAAGAGCCTTCAATATGCGAGATTGGTGGCGGTGTCCGATCTTCATCAATGTGTGTGACGCGGTGTGAAGGTGGAGGCGCGCAGAGAGTGGGGGCGGCCTATGGCGTCCGTCAACTCATCTGCATCGTCGCATGTTGCCGATCCAAGAGATCGTGCGAGCTTTGAATTAGCTTTCGACTCATCTGCTCTTGGATCGGGACGAGTTCGTGCGAGCTTTGCATTAGCTTTCGACTCACATCATTTCACCTCGAAATAAAAGCTTTCTTTTAAAAAAAAAACAATGCAATCGAAACAGTTTTTTTTAGACGAAGCAACGGGGCGAAGAGCCCACCTGAATGACTAAATTAACAATCCCAAAAGGATCGGAAGAGTTACACAACACATGCTCTTCAATCTTGTACTCGAACAGCCATTGGTTAAGGACAGAGCATTTTACACATGCTCGAGCTTCTGTTCTGAAGTTCATTGTGCAGGCCGGCCGGTGCCATTTAGAGGAATACGCTATAAATAACGAGGTCTGATGTTGAAGCTGTTAATTTGGTGGCGCTAAAGGACGCTTAATTCCAAACTACGCTTACATGTTTGAGCCCCAGATGATAAAAAAAGGAAAAATAAAAAGGATCCTGGCTTTTGCATACATGCATAAGTCGAGTTCGTTGGACCTTGACGGTGGATAAACACTACCGAACGAAGAAGAGTTCTGGTATGAAGAGGATAACGCAATTTTCGCGGAATCCTGCTAACTGATTCGCTCTTCCGTTCCGGCCCTTCCGCGCCGTATAAAACGCAAAATGACAACGCAACAAGCTCGGCATCGCAGGGACGCGCGCGAATGAGTGCGTGACAAGGCATCATCATCCGCACATCCGATCTGATCAGCGACGACCGACGACGACGTACGGTGGCCATGGGAGGAGGCAGGACGCGGCTGCTCTGCGTGGCGCTCATGATGCTGTTCTGCGTGGCGGCGCGCCTCCAGGGCGCTTTCTGCGGGGGCGCCGGTGAAGGTGAAGTTGTAGGGGTAGGGGAAGGAGCCGTCGGTGAAGTTGGACTTGGAGGGGTAGGGGGAGGAGGCATCGGTGAAGAGGTAGGGGGGAGCGGCGGCGGCGGGCAATCCAGAGGAGGCGTCTACGCTGGCGGTGCCGTCGTGGCGGAAGCCCCTGCCGGACCGGTTTCCGGCGGGCGCGATCCGTGTGGACGTGGCGCGTGGGCGGTCTCCGGCGCCGCCGCTGGCCTTGCGGCCGCCGCGCTCGTTTGGTGCTGATCCGGTTCAATTAGCCGAGTCATTCTGTTGCGTAGTTTAGTCAGTATTATGTATTCAGTAGTAGATTTAGATTACTTTCGTCATGCGTGTTCTTTTTTTAATGGATCATGCGTGTACTTTAGTGTCATGCATGTGTTATAGAATCATGCCTTTTTTTTTTAGAAGCTGCTGGAGTAGCAGTGGCTGGACGATGGCCGTAAGTCCGTAACCGTGTTTTCACTGTAGACGGTGTCAATTTACTACGTATGTTCGATCTGCAATTTGTCACCAGATGAATGAAATGGAATGAATTTCTGCCCTGTGAATTCGTTTGTTTACTTGATTTCATTCGAATCATGGCACGCGAGCGAGTATGCTTGACATAATGGGCCTAGTCAGCATGGGCCGAATCTTCCGTGCAACAGGCCATACGTGTGCATTACCATCGGGCCGCTGCAAAGCCGACCATCTGGGTCGCCATCGACTTCCCTCGATCCAGATTCCAAATGCAGAAGAATTTTTGCCGTGTTTGACATTGAGCCAGTCAACCCCCACCATGTTTCTCTATTAAAAAAAACATGCTCGCTTTTCATAAAGTTTCGCACATTTTTTTTAGATAAAATAAAGCTTCGCACATGTCGCGCCGATTCACCGGTTCATCCAATCCAACAATGTGTGCGAAGACTTGCTGCATTTCGGATGCTCCAGAACGAGCTCTGTTCATGGTTGGGAAACACACATTGATCCAATGATCTTGCCGTCCCTGCAAAAACCAAAATCAGGCAGATGGACATCTTGACTTCGCAGTTTTGTGCAATATATACGATGCACTGTGCTCAGTGTGCAGGTAGGATTCTGCGGTAAAAAGGTGAGCCGATACTTGCCGGCACGTCTGAATCTCCGTGGATTCCCCGACTCACCGTCACAGTTTCACAGCGACAACAGCAACGCGTCACTTGTGCAAAAGCTGATCCCGGAGAAGCTTCCCTCCCCTCGGAAGCTATCAGCTGATTCTGCTCTTTCGGCGTCTCCTCCCCGCCGTGCCGCCGCCACCCGCGCCGCGCGCGCCATGGAGCCGAGCGAGATCGCCGCGGCGGCGCGCCACTTCGCCGCCATGGCGCGAATCGTCGGTCCGGTCAGTCCCCTCCTTCTCATCCTCCTCACTTTCATCAGCGCCAGCTCCTCTGTTCCTATCGCTAACCGCCGTGCTCCTCTCCTCCTCGCTCCGCGTCCAGGATCCCAAGGCCGTGAAGATGCGCCACCACGCCTTCCACCTTCACCAGTGCGTGCCCCCTCCCGTCTCCCTCATCCCTATCTCGTCGAATTACCAGCGAAATTTGAGCTTTCCTCGAGCCTGTCTCGTGACTTGGTGTTGACTCGGGTTCCAGGTCGGGGTCCACCACGCTCTCGGCGTCGGCCCTGCTCCTGCCGCGGGGCGCCCTGGCCGAGCCGCCGGCGCTGCTTGACCATATCTGCGCGGCACACGGGCACCTGGAGGGGGACGTCGCGCTGACCGCCGCCTCGCTCGTCGAGCCGTTCCTGGTCGCGGAGCAGCGCAACAACCCAGGCGAGGTTCGTCATGGCATCGCAGATGCGCAATTGAGGTCGTTTCGGTGCTGAATTGTTTGCTTGCTTCGGTTTTTCCGCCTGCAGGAAATGCACCCGAGGTTGGTACCAGAGGCACGCCTTGATGTTCTCGTTGAGGTGAGGATAATAAACTGGGATGTGGAAGTTGGCTTTCTACTTGCATTCCAACACTTAATAGTCTGTCTAATGTGCAAGTATTGTAGTACGACATAGGACCTCATGAATTAGTTCAGAAAGTTTTTTCCTGAATCATTGCTTGCCCTGCGGCATGCAGCATGAGGAGTTGGGTAATGCTCAGGATAGAAAGGCAAGGGGTCCAAGGTGGCTTTCAGCACGCTTGCTTGCTATGGTGGGTAATTTGTTTGCCAATGAAATCATATGCTCTTGTTACCTTAAAATCTTCTGCTACTTATTTTATTGTCACTCATGTTCTAGTGATCAGCCCAATTTCCCTTTTTAGGTTGATGTCCCAGCTTCTGCTGATTCTGTTTTATCCTTACTAAAACATGAAGATTCATTGGCCAGAAGTGCATCATGGGATCTAGGCTGGTCATTGGCCGATGTCAATCAAAAGCAGGTCCGTTGTTCATCAAGCTAAGCTGCTGTTCCTGTTTTATCTGTTCATAAATTTTACTGTCATCAGTCTTTCTCAGGTTGAAAATGATATCAGATCTTCCCTCGAGTTTAACAGGAACAGTGCATCTATTGAGTCAATGGACCCATCAAAGTTGGCCAAGTCTGCCACAAGAATTGCCATTCTAGGAATTCCGACCATAACTGCAAATGTAAGGACCAAATTGAAGTAGTTAATTTTCCTTCCATGGCCATTTAGCACCTTGAAAGTTGGACATTAGTCATTACTTTGAGCTGTTCTTAGTAATTTCTTTTGAGTTTTGCTTAGTAATGTTCGGTCATCGATGATCAGAATGCAAGACATATCAATATTTCAGCGGTACAACACCGAGGAGACTCTCTGCTGATAGTAGGATCTCCATTTGGCATCATGTCACCGTTCCATTTTTTCAACAGGTAAATTTTTCCACAAGTTCTTTCTGGCTACATTATTTATTGTTCGACAGGCTCAGTAGGCACTGTCTATTATTATTCCCCACCAGAACGCAACACATGTTATAATTCAAACATTTGGACTGACTGAAGGCAATTTTTTTACTTGCCATTACATTTTTTGCACAATCCCATGTATGCCACTGATGTTTCAGTGATCCGTGGGGGATCACCTGTGTCACCGACAATGTCATAGATGGGATTGTGCAAAAATGCAATGGCACATACATTGAACTAAGAAGAACACAATAATCAGTGTATTTGTGATGTTGACATCTTAACATTTTTAAAACAAGTGACTTTAAATACATTGAAGAGACAATGCCAAACTATTTCTCTCTAGAATACTAAGTCGTTAGTTTGCACGTTAATACTATAGCTGAAAATCATATACGATCTAGTTGTTGGCTAGTGAACTGAAAAATTTATTCATTGTCAACAGACAGTTGTACTCGCAAAAAAAAAAACAGACAGTTGTATTTTCTTGAACCAAAAAGGCATGGCGTGCTAGCATTCACTATATTGTACTACCTTTATTAGGAACGCATACATAGTTCCAGATTAATCAGAATACATCGGTTCTTTAAGCAGTATATCAGTTGGTGTGGTTGCGAATTGCCTTCCTCCAGGCACTGTGAGAAGCTCGTTGCTGATGGCTGATGTCCACTGTCTACCTGGTAAATATGACTTGATCTTTCTCTTATCATATAGTATGACATGATATGTTAACGGTGTTTTCGAAATTGGCAAGGTATGGAAGGTGCTCCAGTGTTTGACAAAAACTCTTGCCTTGTGGGATTGCTGATGCAACCATTAAGACAGAGAGCCAGCAGCGTAGAAGTTCAGGTTAGTTATCTTTGACGTGGTACATTTTTCACATTGGACAGATTTTAATTTAGATATATACTTGTCAGCTTGTGATTACATGGGATGCAATATGCATTTCATGGAACAGTAGTAAAATGGAGAAAATCAGGCGACCTCCAAGCGAGTTACCTGATGACAATAATGCAGATCATAAAGCAATGGAACTGAGCTATGCGGAGAACTATGGGAGATTTGTCTCTTTTTCAGCCAACAATCTTAATGGGTATTCTATATCACCCTCTTCGCTTAAGAAGGCTATCTCTGCAGTTGTTCTTGTCACAGTTGGTGATACATCTTGGGCTTCAGGGATTGTTCTCAACAAAAATGGCTTAGTTCTGACGAATGCTCATCTGTTAGAACCTTGGAGATTTGGCAGAACTTCAACTTTAGGTTTACAAAACAAAACCACCTCAACTACTGGAGATTATCTCAGTGATGGAGAAAAAGAACCATTGCATTCACAACAGTGCGAAGTTTCCAATGAAGAAGTTGTCAAACATGAGGTTTCTTTGTTTAATCTGGGTTTCAAAAGAGCGAATATAATATCAGTCCGCTTCGATCATGGGGAGAGACAGATGTGGTGCAATGCTAATGTTGTTTTCATCTCCAAGGGCCCGCTTGATGTTGCCTTGCTTCAAATGGAAAAGGTTCCAATGGAACTAAATGCGATTAGACCAGAATTTTCTTGCCCAACAGCCGGTTCATCTGTATATGTTGTTGGGCATGGCCTTCTTGGACCTCGATCAGGTGACAAGTCTTTAAATCTTATTTCTCAAGATAATGCGTAAAGCAGTTTGATATCAGTTTTACTGCATGGATTTGTTATCCAAATTTTATTGTCTTGTGGAATTGATTTGAGCACTTGGATGTAGGTTTATGCTCTTCCCTTTCCACTGGGGTTGTTTCAAAGGTTGTCAAAATTCCGTCAGCTCCAAATTCTCATCTGGCTGGCACAATGGAGGCTGGCAGTATGGACATTCCAGTAATGCTGCAGACAACAGCAGCTGTTCATCCAGGGGCTAGTGGCGGCGTTCTTATTAATTCACATGGCCTAATGGTTGGACTTGTAACAAGGTATAAAACAAAACTTATTTTGAAGCTTCGTTTTTGGAATCAACTGAACCTTTATATGATAAGTGGGAAACCACCAAATTATGTGTTGTTTCTGCCTTGCTGTATAGCTGCCCCTTTTCTTTTTCTATGATTTATACAGTTTTCAGCTTATTTAATAAATGCAGTGGGAGCCTCTCCTACTGTTTCAGCGTCAAAAACAAAAAGAGTATTGTTTCACCGATAGCCTTGGCTTTGCATTTTTTTATTAATATGTGCTATTTGGATAAAAAATCAATTTATTTATCAGAGTAACCGGGCAGTAATTTGCTTATGGGTAATGACTTTCTTCAATTTCGTCATCCATTTTGGTGGCTAGAGTAACTGGCGCTGTGCTTTTTTCTCCCCTGGTAAAAACTCAATTTCAGCCACTTATTTCTTTTATTACCATGTCCAGCAACGCTAAACATGGTGGTGGAAGCACAATACCTCACCTGAATTTCAGCATCCCCTGCAAACCTTTGGAAATGGTCTTTGAATATTCAGGTGCTGCTTAATTTTCTCATACCATTTTCTGCTTCAACTTCAGTCATTATTCGTAAAATCAATTCCCTTTTTAGTACATAGGAATGATTATCAATTATATACCCTTTTTTTATATACAGCAAATGGAGATTCCACAGTTTTGTGGAAGATGGACAAACCCAATGAAGTGCTCTCATTAGTGTGGGCTCTAGCACCAGCTTCATCCCCATTTCCCAGTGCCTCTCCTGAAAAGGGCAGGGGAGAGAAGGTGTTGGAGTTTAAAAAGTTTCTTGATGATAAGCAACAAGTTCTGAACTCTAATAGAGATCTAGAGGAGCTCCTAAGGCACAGGATTTCCAGTAAAATATAAATGGAATCCCTGTAT
Organism: Eragrostis curvula; assembly: GCA_007726485.1. Taxonomy (NCBI): domain Eukaryota; kingdom Viridiplantae; phylum Streptophyta; class Magnoliopsida; order Poales; family Poaceae; genus Eragrostis; species Eragrostis curvula. Next base: position 36,794,901 of record CM017445.1, on the reverse strand, counting down.
GGATATAGGATTTTGGGGAAAATTTTATAGGTTTAGTTAGGGGCAAAGTGTAGAAGTTGCCTGTTCTGGAAAAACACGGAATTAGCAACTCAGAATGCATAATCGAAATGTCAAATTGTTTGCTGCCAGTTTCCTACATTTGTTCTTCTATCCAAGTTTCGTCCCGAAATGTCATAGAAGGTTTCTACCAAAGCGCAGTGAGCTTATTCTCAGAACTGTCGAGGCATGAGGCATCATGCCTCCAGGATAGTGTTTTCCTTCTCTGGTACTTTTGAATGAAGTGCTTAAAGTTTTCATCTAGGATGTAAAGCACTTCACAATAAAAACCAAAATATCATACAAAACGAAACATTTACATTCACATGAGAGCGTCCCAATGGATAACTGCAAACATAAAGCATGCGGTCTGTTGTTTATCACTTCATCCAAGTACATGTATATGCGCACCCTGGTCCAGCTTCTATGTGCTTGCAGTATGAAACTGATGTATACAGCCAGTAAGGTAATGTAAAACTGACCTAACGCGTCCGGACAACAATAAAATTCCAATCTCACAGTTGGCGTGGTTAAGCATGCAATCTCTGCGTAGATCGTATAGCTTCAACGACTAACAGCAATCCAAACATTTGTTCTAATGTGTTTAAATGACATTACCAAACTAAGTCAAAAGTTAGGATAATTGGCTCATTTGTAGAGGGAAAAATATTGATGGTCAGAAAATTGTATGGCCAAAACGCTTCTTGAATGCGGCAGGGGAGGAAAACCGCGAAAAACCGCACTACGCTCTCCTAGTCCCCTTAAGACAGGCCCATCCATCCATAGCAGATACCAATATGCTGTCCAAGTTGCTTGAGTAAACTTCTTCGACTTTAGGAACCTGAATCAAATGAGACAAGAATATGAAAAGAATCAATAAGCAAATAAACTGTGGATTGCATCAAACTTTCTGAAAATAGAACCAATTTCATATACCTGCTCCTCCAATATTCCAGAAACAGCTACTATACCACCTGGTTTTGCATAACCAACTATGTCCTCGACGAGTTCTAGTAAGGGATTCAGAAGTATATTTGCTGCAACGATGTCATACGTTCCTTTTGACGATTTCAAGTCAAAGTTGTTGCTGGGTTTGTTCCCTTCCCCCTCTGATTTGCCAATGGCACTTGGGAAGCATGAAGGCTCCACATCCGTTGATACCAAGTAAACAGGCATTTGATTGGAGCATAAGCCATTTAGCAACAAGTTTTCAGAAGCTGAAGTTACAGCTTGAGGATCTATGTCTATCCCAGTAGATAGAGAAGCACCCATCTGCATTCATGAGCCAACAGTGAGTGTATGAAATACTGTGACATTGCCTTCTTGTCATGACACTTGTCATCAGCAAGAGATAAATGAACAAAGAAATGAAAAACCTTCAGAGCCGCAATCCCCAAAACTCCAGTGCCTGTTCCATAGTCCAAGACATGTTCACCCCCTTTAATAACTTCTCGTAGAAGTAGAAGGCACAACTTAGTTGTCGGATGTTCACCCGTCCCAAAAGCCAAACCTGGATTGATGATTATATTTGTGGCTTGTGGATCCTGTCGATAGAAAAGGATGAGAAGAACAAAGGGAGAAAAATAATCAGTTCAACTAGATTACCAGTGTAGGGAGGATAAAGAAAAGTCAGGCAACACTGTTAAGGCTTCCTTAAAAGTAAAGAGAGAAAATTGGATGACATGAAGACATACAGGGGGAGTTCTCCATTTAGGAACAACCCAAAGACCATCAGCAACTTCAGTTGACTCGTATGTTTCCTGCAGACGCATTGATCTTATCAAATATTTCAGGAAAAAAAAAGCATGCATTCTATTCTAGTAATAAACTCATTAGAGTATGCATACAGCCTACCCCAGTTTACAACCTTTTTTTTTTGTTGGCGAAGGAACCATGCATTTAGTTATACTAAAAAAATGCTATGGTAGAGCGGAAATGTAGGTACCAAAAAGATACAGTCATGAAACAATAATTGTTGTGATGATTCTGCATTTTGACCAACCTTTTTTTCCCATTTCTTTCAAAACATCAATCCATCTTTTAAGAATAATTTATGACCAAATGGATTTTTTTTTTCTTCACTATCGGTGACAATCTGGGAACAGAAACAACCACATTGTATTTCACAAGCCATGAACTGTAATCTGTACCTGCACAGTTGCCACCCAATCACCCAGCTTCCCCACAGAGGTTTCATACACTGGGCTGTAGCCCAAACCTGCCGATCTTGCCGCGTTCGAAAGGCTCGAATCCACGTCTTCCCCATCAGCATATATGGAGGTTATGTAGATCTGCAGAATTAGTGTTTTGAGTCCATTCCAACTAGCCAAATCGATTAAAAGTGAAATCATCTGACATAGAGCACCAACGGAAAATACAAATTGCACGCAGGGAAAAAGGGGCTCACGTCATCGAGATTTCCAGCATCGGCAATGTCGTCCACGGTAACGGAGCAAGCACCGAAGCATAAGAGCGCCTCGGAGAGCACTTCCTGGTTCGTGATGGCACATGAGAAAAAGTGAGTGAAACAACTTGCAGTAGGCGTGGGGATGGAAGAGTCGAAGAGGAAGTTATGCTGTACTGACTGCGTCCTGCTTGCGGCACCGGATGCGGACGGAGAGATAAGGCGCGGATAGGTCGTAACCGGCGGCGGCGGAGCTGGAGGACGCCTCGTCCCCGACGTCAACTGCGCGGGCGCACACGCTCATGCCTCGCCGGTCGCCGGTCGCGGCCCTTGCGACGGCGCAGCTCTCGCTGGAGCGGTACGGTGAGGGGCGAGCGTAGAGCGGGAGGAGGACAGGCGGCTGGTCACGGCCGCCGCTGCCGCTCGTGGCGCAAGGCACGCGAGGCCGTAGGGGTTTTGGCGCCGAGGAGTATAGGAGGCGGCGGAGAGGGGCGCGGCCGGCGCGCACCAGCGGCGGCAGCATCTCGGTGGCACACGCGCGCGCCGCCACCGAAAAGGCCGAAACGGGCGATTCAGTAACGGTGAAACCGGAATGCCGGAGGTTGGGTGGGAATACGTTTTTCGCTCTCTTTCCTTTTCCTGACTCCTGAGACCACCGGTTCCTCGGAGATTTTGTGCTGCCCCTTGCCATATTTAGCGATTACATTTTTTTTCGTTGGAATATTCAGCGACTACGGCCTGTTTGGATCCACTTAAATTTTAAGAATCCGGATTTTGAAAACTATAAGGGATTCAAATAAGCCAGATTATGCATTAGATTCTAGAATTCAGATTATGAGATTTTAAGAATCCATAATCTGGCCTAACCCAGCTTCTATATGATTTTATTTGTCAAAAGATCCATTGCCTATGAATGTTTTTGAATAATTACAACTTGTGCCACCGCTCATAAAAAATATAGGAAGGGCGAGCTGATTATTAACCACCTCAGAAACTGGATTCTAGATTTTAAAAATCCAGGATCTAAACACCCTGATTTAAATTTTTTTAGAAGCCAGATTATAGAAACTACAACTAGAATCCAAATTCTTAAAAGCTATAAGGGATTCAAACACCACCTACATCGTACTAGTAGAGATAGACCCTTTACGATCGTGCGCCAATGCACCCCTAATAACTTTGAGAAAAATTCAGTTACAATGTTGCAATGAGACTGAATTTTTAAAGTTGTTTCAACTGTACTTTAAGGGTTTTGTTAAATGATCTTCAAATTCATTTTCTGAAACGAGTGAAATCTAGTCAGGAAGAGCGCTGCTGCCAAGCTTTCCACCGGCAGCAAATTTCATGATAGGCCTTGCATTGCTTTTTACTTATAAGAGAAAGTCAACAATAAATCAAATTTTTCTGTCATTGTGATTTTAAGTAGCCTTTTTGCAAGATAAGTTTGGAAGAGCTACACCCTTTTCTTTCTTTTCTTTTCTTTTCTTTTTTTTTCAAGAGAGCTACACCCTTTTTGTGCGTCAACTACAAAAGGTCATGGGGAAAATGAACATTCTTATGTGCAGGCATAATTCGCTCAAAATTTTGATGAGTTATGTGCAAACTCTCGGCCACTTCTCTCGCCAAAAAAAAAAAACACTCTCGGTCACTTGTTAGCAGGGAGTAACTGACTGACGGTTTGAACTTTGAGTGAGAAACGTGGCGTGTTACTCTGTCAGCTTCGCATCGCACAGGTCCAACTAAAAAAAAAAGAGCTTCGCACAGGTCAACAACGACCGGTGTATGTACTGTACTCCCTCCGTTTTTAAATTGTTGTCGCCATTGATTTTTTTTGTTATCTTTGACCATTCGTCTTATTCAAAAAAGTTTTAAAAATATCATATATTTTGGGATGATTTGTTTTATCTTCAAAGTAAGTTTAAACCTAACTTATAATTTTGTATATTCGAACAACTATTTTGAATAAAACAAACGGTCAAACGTAAATAAAAAAGTCAATGGCGACAACAATTTAAAAACGGAGGGAGTAGTACTTTTTAAAAACTTTTCAAGACTGATCGATGCCATTTGGCTGTAAACAAAAAGGGGGGGTTCTGCCCGTATGCTACTGTCGCCCGGAACCAATGCCGCAGGCATTATGAGCTACACCTATCAGAGTAGCTGTAGCATTTTAGCATGTGAATGTGCAGGATTGCCAGGATATAATTAAAAAGTCAATTGGCTTTCCAGAGCGATCAACCGGGACAGCTTATTCTAAAGAATTCCACAGGTTCGTGCAATGATAACATGGATTACGTGAATGCATCACACAAGATGACGACAGCAAGTCACAGATTAGCTGGGGATAAGAGTCGCTCAGTTACTTAAATCAGAAAACGGGGCAGCACGCACGCGGGACACAGCTGCACCTGCATGCGCCGCCTGTCTAGCCTGTTCAGGTTGCTAGTACTACTCAATCCGATACAATGTTATCAAAGAACTGGTTATACCTTACAAGATATCAGAGCAAACTAAAATAACTGGTAGTAAATTAACGCAAATTTGCGCCCTTTTCTATATTGAATGATGTATATACAAGCTTCCACCAGGTGTAAATCCTTGCAGACCATGATAATGAGCCAATCGGCCAAGTTGACGCCGAGGGATAGAACTGGTGCAGCAGATGTGAGCTAACCTTGTGCCTTCAGAGAGTATAACAATTCCTGGTGTGGATAGGGGGGGAAATGCGGTAGCGTCAGAAAAGAAGCAGCAGTGAAATAAATGGGAGTAGTTGGACAGTAATTTGAAGAATGAGATACCAGATCCCCTTGACCGGAGGCAAGTGAAGGGTAGAGCTCTGAAAGAGACTCCTCTTCCCACAATCTCTCCAAGCGTGTATATTTATCTGGCTTTGTCTCATCTGTACCGGTGTTCTTGGTTGCCAAACATTCGTCCATAGAGTTTTTCCTGATATATATCTCGACTTCTTTGGGTTGCCGAGACAACTGAAGAGCAACAAACTGCAAAGATGCGGAGCAGAGCCTTTGCTTAGTCAACTGTCAAGTAAAACTAAATTTTGTTTTAAGACCGGTTTGTTTATGGAAGCAAAGGATCACCTGGCACAGATGCTGAACAGATAATGTCGGCTGACAATTGAGATAGTGCTTTTCCAATTTAGGCATACTTTCTCCATCAAGTGGAAGCAGGGCAAGATACAAGTTGAACTGCAAAACAGAGATAATATTAAGAAATCACCAAACCAGCCTTCTGGTCTGCTTATTGTATGAATATTCCAAAGTAGAAAACAGGAACAAGAAATTCAGATATATGTACTTTCATTTTACCTTACTATCAAATTCATCGGCATTACGGAGCTGATCCACTAACTTGGCAACACGTCCACCCTTGGTCATCCTTCCACTGGAGCCACTAGCATTGCCATGCCGAGTGGCACTGCGGGTGCCATTTTTCCCCCATGCAAGCATCTCTCCCCTTAGCGGAGAAGTAGCCAAGATATCTCTAGCACCTGCACCTCCTGAATTTTCATTATCCTCGGTGCTATTTTCAATGCTTCCACTGGCCTTAGCAGGGGAACGCCGTGGCACAGGCCACCTCCTAGCTCTTTTCTGCTTTACATCCGGGGAACGACGATCATCAACAGAAGACGACTCTTTGCTTCCATCATTGCCATTTTCCTCTCTATCCTCATCATCAAAGTCAGTTGGGACAATATCAGGAGAACTAGCTCGAGGTCTCCTCCTTGACCGCGTATACCCCCGAGTCTTTACTGCAGGACCTGAATCTGTTGCTTTTGCAGTGGAACGCTTCTTCACGAGTGCTTCTGTTTGTCTCCGAAATGTCTCAGCAATGGATTCTTGAATCTTCCATGATAAATGGAACCAATATCAATAACAATAAGAAACAAATACAAAATGACCAAGGGAACCTATTTCTCTCCGGCTTTAGATGCACTGCTAAGTGTCAGCCAGATAAACTTACCTTTTTGTTGCGGGTCCTTTCCTCTTCACTGATAGCAAGTTCCTGTAGTATCACGAAAATTTGAAGTACTGTCTCAGAATTATATGGGCTAAACAACGAAAACAAAGTGAGATAACTGGAGAACTCATGCATCACCTCTTCCTCATACTTATCAACATCTGGATATAAAGCCAAAATCAAAGCATCATAGTTAGGATCATCCCTCAAGGAACGCCTACTAGCACAATGAGCACGGCATGCTGGACATTCATTATTTCTGCAAGACACAGCATAAGTTAGACTGCCGTAGATAGAAGATTAATTTTGAGTTTTGAGATCACGAGGTTAGGCCTCCATTTTTTGAAGAAAAAAAAAAGGCACTGAGACAGGTCATTAAGACAAGTAATAACTAGATCATACCCAAGCCGCATGGATTTATCAATGCAATCCCTACAAAACCGGTGCAAACACTCCATAACAGTCCTTGTCTTTCGGATAATGCCTGCAAAATAGGACCATAAGAGACAAAGATGGTCAGATATGCACACTCTCCACAGAGATACTACTTACAAATTCACAAATGAAAAGCTTACGCAACCTAGCTTCCTAACCTAAACTAGTAGAATTTTCAAAAAATGTAAAGATCGCGGACTCGATTTTCTGACTTATTTCCAAGGGGAAAAACAATGATAATTTCTGTAAACATTTCGATAATTTGCCTGAAAGAAATAATGATTTGCAAACTTGCATAATGTGTGATTGTGAGGTATTTAACTTGCTGCTTCAACTTCTGATGCAACTATTAATAATAACTACACATCTATATAATGACATCATAAAACTCCAATTATATGTAAAGAAACTGCACAAAGTAAAGAAAAGCTGAGTCTGAAATCTAGTTGACATATCGCATTATTACCTAAGCATATAGGGCACTGCACTTCCTTCCGGATATCCGTCAATTTCACAAGTACAAACCTGTACGAAAAACAACAAATAGTTAGGAGTTCAAAACTTTTGACTAAAATGCATAGATGTTTTATTATCCGTTCTTGGGCTGAAAATCTTGGGAGGCTCAATAAGCCAAAAAGTATTAGAATGAAATAGGATATCCACAATAAGTGCGCCTACAGAATTAACTTTACTGAATGATGTGTAACAAAGAGTTTTCTCAGTAACCGATTGGAAACTAGATTGATCTTACAGCAATTGAGTAGCTGATTTGCACCTACTAACAAGTACTGAATGCAGGACGCAAATGCAGAGTATGAAATGGAAAACAAAAAGAGAAGGGGATTTCCGATACAGTGAAAACTTTACGAAATCAACTGCGGCGAAGGACATATAGAAACAGTTGGAGGATGGGCGATCAAACAATAGAAGCTTGTGCATTGATATGAGATAAGGCAGGCAGCACCTATTGCGTTCATGGGGTCAGGATAGCGACAGTAGAAGAAGATACCAGATATTCAGAGTTTCAGAGCAGTGCAGCACGATCCATAACAGCATATCCCTACTACAGCTGAAGGTGGCACCTGCCATGATACTGATAACCCCCAAGGAAGATCTTACATGGGATGAATCTACTAGAATGCCCCTCCAACTAGATGTTACGGGAATGGCGTTCCCACGAACCATTCAGCATGACGAACACGGGTGGCAGACTGGCAAGGGGGCGCACACCAAAGCATGGTAAGACCATTGCGATCCTGGAGGTCAGGCTAGCAGCAACTAACAGGACGCATGAAAGAGTTCGCCGCCGCCGACGCTGCTGCCGCATACGATTCAGGAACAAGAAAAAAAACAGCAAACTGTTCCAATAGGCAGCAGAATCACGACGAAGTAACGAATAGGTGTGCGGATTCAGCGGCGGCAGGCGGCTCCGGCAGAAAAGCTTCGGCACGCGACGATCCACCCTGGATTCCGCCGCTCGCCATTTGCCGTCGCCAGCACGGCGCCTCGGAGCCGCGCGACATGACGAAAGCATGCATGCTACGGAAAGATCCCAGGGCTCGTCGGCGGCGGTGACGGGAGCGCTTGCGCCGCCGCAGGAACCAAGCATCCGCCACCGGTACCGCAGGCTCGGCCGAACGAGCACAGACCGTGGTACTCCGCCGCCACGAGGAACCCAAGTCAGCACGCAAGTCAGGACACCACGAAGATCCCACGCCTCGCGGGCGAACGGAGCCCTGGAGCCGACGTACGAACAACGCAGCCGCCGCCAGCAGGCGGCCGGGCCGGGCGCCTCCTGACGGAAGCCCCCCGCCGCCGGCTTGCGGCCGGGCACAGGGACGCGACGAAGCGACGACCAGCAAATCGCACGGGAAGCAGAGCAGGCGACGGGGAAGGAGCGGGGACGGAGGAAGGGGGCGGGTCACGGTACACTTACTCGTCCATCTCGCCGTCGCTCAGCGACTCCTCGCTGTCATGGTCCTCGTCGCCCGCGCCGCCGCCGCCGCCGCCGCCTTGGCCGTCTCCTCCGTCCTCTGCATCGTCGGCGTCGGAATCTGCCAAGCCCATCAAACGCGCACGCAGGTCAGCGAAGCCCGCAGAGAAACAACCCCCGCGCATCGCGAGGAGATGGGCGTCGGCGGCCCGAGCCCGCTGCGCGGTGGTCGAAAGCACAGTTACCGTCGCGGCGGTCCTTCTTCTCCCGCCTCGGCCCGCCATCCCGCTCCGCCCCCGCCGCCGCCGCGGTTCCGTTCGCCATCTGCTTCGGGGACCGCCCGCCGCCTTCCGCGTCGGCGCCAGACGCTTCCTCGACTTGGTGGCCGTCGGGGCCAGGAGACGCAGGCGACGGGAGCGGGCGCTTCTGCGCGGGCATTCCGGCCGCTCGCTCGGGCCGGCCCGCGGCGTTCGTGCCGGGCGAGGCGCGCGCGTGAGGGCGGAGGCGGGAGGAGGGAGGGGAGGCCGGGCGGGTGGTGGGTGGAAGGAAGGACGGAAGGAAGCGGCTCGAGTCGAGGGAGGCGGAGAGCGAGAGGAAAAGAAAGGCAAGACAACGCGAGCGAGCGAACGAACGCGAGGGAGGCAGGGGAAGGGAAGAGGAGTACCCGGTGCCCCTGCCTGGCCCCTGTGTCGTGTAACTTTGGGTTGGTGCCGGTGCGCGTGGCCGCGTGCGTCGTGGATGCCTTGGCTCGCTGGCTGGCGGCTGGCGGCTGGCCCGGCCGGCCTTCCTCGCCCGTTTCTCGGGTACCGCGGGCGGGCGGGCCCGCGCGGAGGCGCGGCGGCGGCGCGGCACCCGGCCGCCGTCGCGTGATGCCGATTTTCGTAACCGTCTGATGGATGAAGCGTTCGAAGCGAGATCCAGCGGGCGGTTTGCATTTTCATCCGCTCATCACGTCAAACCGTGCGTCTTCGGGTCAACGGGAAAGAAAGGCTGCGACGACGACGAGCTCAGCAGCCTTCTTCGTCCGGGAAACCTCCTTCGTGATGACTGGAACTGCTGACTGAAGCGATGACAGCGCTTATTGTACCGTTAGTAACCGCTGCTGTGAGCGACGGCATGATTGATCGCGCTTGAGTTCTTCGTGGCTGGATCTTTAGTGCAAGTTGTTTGCACCGTTTATTCGTGAGATGCAACATGATAACATAAATAAATGTTTTTTTAATCTATAACATATATGTATTGGGATTGTTATGCGATGCAAATTTGCTCTTGATTGTGCTACATGGATGGATTGAATTCGGCCCAACCGGACAGTTCGGCGTGCTAGAATCCTGGGCCGAACTTGTTTCCAAGTTCATACTACGTCAGAGTCTAAAAAAATGTCATTTTTTTTTTGAGCAATTAAAAAAAAATGTTATATTTGCCTCGTGACGGAATTTACGCCTCTTGTTGTAAAACCGGGTAGCATGATTTCTTCAACTCATTCGCCTAGCTCATTTTACCTCGCTAGACGGTTTTGTCCTACATGACACATTGGGTCCCACATGTCGGGTACCACATCATTGTTCCATTTCTTTTTTTCTCTATTCCTCTTTTTATGCTTCTCTTCCTCTCTCTCCTTCCGGACAGCTCATTCCCTGGTGGTTGGCTCTTCCCGCCTCGCTTCCCTCGTCGTGATCATCAATCTTCGCGCGCTCCTCACCTCCTTCACGCAACCTGCCCCGCCCCTCGCGTGCCTGCCCCTCCCTGTTGTTGCCCTCCCTCCCCCCCCCCCCCCCTCCCCCGCTGCAATCGAAGAAATTGGGCACGAGCTCGTGAAAAAGGTCGTGTGGTGGCGCACACACTGTCACGAGGTGGAGGCGGTCTCTCCCGACATATCGTTTCGCGCTCAACGAGGACAATGGGTCGACGTGGCTCAGTCTGGCCCGCATCTCATCTTGAACCGTGGTGCTTTTAGTCAAACAACATTCACGCGGAAGAGCGACGTTCACTTTACCTCCAAATCGCGTGTTCGCGTGCGATTCAAGCGATGCGAACATGACGAGGACCACACTCGCCGCGTCCACCACTCCTTGCTTTGGGTGGTGGCGGTGTTGCGGATGGCAAGGGACTTGAGGCGGGAGACCTCGACGGGGCTCTTTTGCGACATGGCGGTCGCATGGCTTGCTTGATTGGCTTGAGGATCAGGACTTGTTGAGCATGCTCCATGAGGTCTTTGCGTCACCGTCAAGCAACAGGATTTGCCAGCCGTTTGGGAAAGAACCACCAAGGAGAAGAAAGGAAAAGACAAAGAAAAAAAAAAGAAGGAGTGATGTGGCACCCAACATAAGAGACTCACTGTGCCACACAAGACAAAACTACTCTCAAAACCGTCTGGAAGGTAAAGTGAGCCGGTTTAATGAGTTGAAGGAGAGTATGGAGAACAAGACACGTGTTAAAACGTTCTGCAATGTGAGGTCAAAAGGTACTTCCCTTGAGTTCCGAGGTTCAAGCTCATTTTCCTCCTAAATGATACTTCCCTCCATTTACTTTTACTTGTCGTTTTAGCATTGGACGTGAACATTAAGAAGATGTATAAAAAAATAGATGTATTAGAAAGAAAGAAAGATGTATTGAAATGCGAAGATGCCAAAGAAATTAGAACAAAAAACTGAGTGTAGATTGACAAACAATACGAGATCTGTTTTCGAATTGGAATGGACCTTTGTTCTCCTTATACCCTCTATTCTTTATTTGTTTATGTTATGACAACCTAGTTAGTGTGATTTTATACTATTTTTCTTACATGGAGCACAATAAAATGAGATACAATATGAATATATTCTACTCAATTATACTTTTTTCTCAAATTAATATTTAAAATATAATAGGTTATCGGCTAAAAAATAGTTCAAAAAATTATGTAATTTTTTAAAAAAATGCTATTTAAATGTTGAATTAAGTATCTTCATGATATAAACTAATTATTATAAAATGTTTTTTTTAGGTGCAATTATTATAAAATGTTGAAAGTCTTACATTGAGTTGCACATCAAATTGGGGAATGACCTCCAACCTTGGCCCAACGTTTTTTTTTTTAGGGAACCAACCTTGGACCAACTGACTTCTATTTTTGGCGTGGGCCATCATGGGCTACCACCCGAAATAGGCTGCGCTCTTGTCAGGACTAAATGCTCGTCCAGAGCTAGACCAAGAACGGGCCCATACATCCAAGCCCACTTTTAACATTGAATGGAGTTTCCAAACTCGGATGGCCGCTTTAATGTTGAACTAGTATGATTACTTACTTTGTTGCGTTTAAACGAGACATGGCAGAACGAGAAGGTCATTAACTAATTCTAATCCTAACTCGAGTAGCATTCTTCTCGCTGGTCAGCGTGATTTTTCCTTCACTCCTGCATTCTTCCTCCTCGAGACAAGTGAGTCATTGATAAGCATGTCACAGTGTACAGCCTGTTCGCCTCGCTACGATGCAGCCGTTTTACTGTAGCGACTGCTGAAGAAATAACTGCGAACACTGTAGATGCTGCTGAAAAAACAACTGAAATACTGTAGCTGCTGCAAAGCAGCGAGGCGAACACGGTGGTAAGCTGATATCTTTGACTTTATGATACGTTACACAGCAAGAGATATTCATCTTCTATTTGCGTTTTTCTTAATTTTGAGAGTACAAATAAGCAAGCTAACCTTGTGACTTGCGAACATTATGACGGAAACAGAAAAAAACTTGATCATAGTGGTACTCTTTTTTTTTTCTTGTGACTTCGACATCTGACATTCTTCTTGATCATAATACTCCAACCATGGCTCAATCCTTCAGGTTGGTTACATGCTAGAAACCATAGCATATCTTCATCTTCCTGTGATGTTTCGCATTCTCTTCCCGAAAGAATTTGCTAACCGTGGTTATTAAGCGCTTTAGTGGTGGTAATAACGGCGCTTAACACACCGCGAATTGCGCGCGGGTCAGGCACGCGCCTGAGGTCCCCGCTTTATAATCAGGCGCGAGCCGAGAGGGCGACATAGCCGGCGTGGCAAAGGCCAGAGCGAGAGCGAGGGGCGAGAAGACCGTGGCAAGGGGGAGAGAAACTGCAGCGACCGGTGAGGTTTTGGCCCCAATCCCCTCCTCCTCGCCTGGACTCCTCCGCTGCATCCTCCGCCCAAACCCGTCCTCCTGGTCGCCGCCACCGCTGACCCGGCGAGTGGTCGGATGGCCAGCGCCGGCGGCAGGGTTCCGGCGATGGACGGGATCCGGGAGGTGGAAATGGAGAGGCCGCCGGAGGAGCCTGCCCGGGTCGGGTCTAAGAGGGATAGGGATTCGCGCATGCATGCTAGCTCTCGGCATGCATACTCTGCTGGTTAGTCTGTTGCTCTGCTTCTGGTCTGATTGCTGAGCGATTGGTTCGATTGCCGTGTAATTACTTCGAACGCTAGAATAGTAATTATAATGGTGGAATCGTGCAACTGGGGTGTGGATGAGACGTGGGGATTGATAAAGTGTCTCTGTTTATTGGCGTTTGGTGACATTGATTCGTGGTTAGGGATATTTGGATGATGTGGAAGGAGTGCTCTGAGGTGATTTGTGTTTTGCTGGTACGGAGCCGTGGAGTGTATATAGACGACTAGAATCGCGATGTGCAGTTATCTAGGGTTTGGCATGGCATGCTGGGCTGTGGAGTGTTTTGTGCTATACTGTTTTGATTGATGGATTTGGATAAAATTTTGCATCTGAGCTGCAGCAGCTAGATTGCTTGCAGCACTGTTTGCATGTGGTGTTTTAGGTATTGCTAGTTGCCATAATGGAGGATCTAGAAGCCGTTTTGTGAATCTGGAGAGTATCTGTTGTACTGGTAAAGTAACGGTTTTGTCGCTGGGGTTAACAGCGTCATGTGATCCATATGCATTATGGATGAATCGAGATTTGGATATATGTTTTTGGATAAAATTTTGCATCTAGCTAGATTGCTTGCAGCATTGTTTGCATGGAGCGTTGTAGGGATTACTAGTTGTCATAATGGTGGAGGATCCTGAATCCGTTTTGTCAATCTGGAGAGTACTGTTGTAGTAAAGTAATGGTTTTGTCGCTGGGGTTAACAGCGTTATTCGATCCATGCATCATAGATGAAACGGTATGGCATGGTGCTCGAAACATTTAGTTGCCTTTCTAGTTATTTTGTGAATTATGCCAGTTTTGTCGACATGTGGATTATGGCTAACTGATCTATGCCAAGTGCTGATGTACACGTGGCACAATATTGTTTTCAATGCTTACCTTTCCTTGGGTCTGATGACTGTACAAAGATCAACTGTTTATCTTCATTATTTAGTTTTGTCAACAATGAATCAAACTTTTCTTGATTAAGCCACCTTGCTCGCTCTCTGCATAGGCCCAAAGGCCAGCCGTGCAACCTTTGATTAGGTTAGGTTAATTAGATAGATTAGTTCGTTACTTGGAGGGCAAGTCAATTTGTAATACGACAGCCTATATACGCATGCCGCACACATCCAAAGAAATCAAGCAATAAAGAAGAAGATAATTAGGAGTCATCCTCCTCTATCCCCGGGCGTTTGGAGTTGGGCAGCGGCGGCGCCGCCGGCGGTGCCCGACCTCAAGCGACCGGATCGGCAGCGGCTTAAGGCCGTATATGACAATTTGGTATCAGCATCCAACATCGATCCTTGGTGTGGGGTTCCCTATGGAAGATCCTGCGCACCTTTGGGATGAGGCCGAGATAGATCAGTGGTTCGACGCCATGCGCAAGAGTTTCGACGAACTCATAGCCCTGGTGAAACTGCATGCCCAGAAGGAGCATATGACGACTCAGGTGCCCTCACTTTGCGAGAGGACAACAGCGCAGCAGCAGATAGTGGAACCCGTCCTTGGAAAGATGAATGTGGTGTTCTCATCCTGCGATGGGGCCGCTGAGCAGCAGCAGATCGAGGATGCTGCTCCTGTAGAGATGGTTACGACGACGCCGGCGTCGTTACTCAGCAAGGGGACGGAAGTTTGGCTGCTGGTCGCACCTGTGCAGCTGGCTGTGACGACATCATCAATCTGCGTGGAGGCGGATGTGCAACAGATCAAGTATAGGACAGCAACGCCGGTGCTCCGTGGTAGGCAAGTTGATGTCCATCTGCAGCTTCACCTCAAGCAACGGCAGTCAAGAGGAATTGGGCATCATGGGCGATGTGGAGGGAAGCCAACACAGGTTTACGCCACCCTCCAGGCCAGCACCGCGTATCTCCGTCTTCTCCGGCATACGCAGCTGTTGGCCGCTGTGAAGAGGTATATCTACAGCAGCATTACCACCATGGTGGAAATCCTCCGTCTGCTGCGATCAGACCTCGCACGTGTTTGCACACACCTGCATACACGAGTGCTTCAATGGGATCCAGGAGGAAAGGGGAAGCAATCTGGACTCTATATTATTTGGGCAGGAGATTAGGAAATCTGAGTAGTTTCCAATTTAGTTTTAGTAAGAATAAGAAATTGACACATGCAGCCGAGATGTAAAAGGCCTAGCATTGTGTCAAGTCATCTGTTTGAGTCGTCGGCATCGGAGGGTTAGCCTGCAGCTCGAGGACGAGCTGCTGAAAAGGAGGGGTGAAATGTCATGTACGGCAGCCCAATAGGCCCAAAGGCCAGCCGTGCAACCTTTGATTAGGTTAGGTTAATTAGATAGATTAGTTTCTTACTTGGAGGGCAAGTCAATTTGTAATACGGCAGCCTATATATGCATGCCGCACACATCCAAAGAAATCAAGCAATAAAGAAGAAGATAATTAGAAGTCATCCTCCTCTATCCCCGGGCGTTTGGAGTTGGGCAGCGGCGGCGGCGCCGGCGGTGCCCGACCTCAAGCGACCGGATCGGCAGCGGCTTAAGGCCGTATATGACAGCATGCTTTACTGGTCAGCCTTTTTTTCCATTGAATATGCAGGAGATCTGCGTATCTTTTATTAAGAGAGGAAAAAACGGCACGTGCAAATTTCACCACCTCACTCTGTACCAAGCCATGAGGGGTGAGTTTTCTATAAACCGATTAAAAAACTGACTAAACACTTAGCAAGAAGACCTGACCACAAAGACAACACAAGCTACGCTATCCCAGCTCGTCTCCGTGACCCAAACCTAGCGCATGAAGACTCTGTGCGCCTGCCAAGCTCCACATGTGGTGCTCATCTCTGAACGCTCTTTTAGAGCATTGACATCGGGTCGCTCTCCGTCGTAGACGAGTTTCGGTGCTTCCATAGGACCCAAGCCGCGAAAACGATTAAGGTGTTCAATCCCTTCTTTTTCTTCCGGGAACTTCTTGATTGCCTTTCGCCTCCAATCTGCGAAGGATCGCTCATGCTGCTTAGGTATGCAGCTTTGCAATCCGAAGGCTCAAGATTTGAAACCAGAATTGTTGTGCCAAAAAAAAAGAAGTAGTGAGGATGTGCTGAATATTCTCGTCCTCTTGATCACACAATGGGCAGTAGCTTGGGTGTGATAGTCTCGTTTGGCAAGACGATCAGCTGCCCAGCACCTATTTCGAATAGCAAGCCAAAGAAACACCTTACACTTAGCCGGAGCCCAAGATTTCCACAACCGGCGCCATTGCTTCTGGTTTGATTATTGTGCGGTTACTTTGAATGCTAGAATCGTGCTGGTGTGGTGTGGACGGGATGTGAGGATGTAGAAAGCTTCTCGCTTTCTTTTGTGTTAGTTGCCATTGATTTATTGTTAAGCTTATTTTGGTTATGTGGAAGGAGTGCTGGGAGGTGATTTGGGTTTTGCTGGTTCGGAGGCTTTGAGTGTATGTAGATGGCTAGACTTGCGGTGTGCGATTATCTAGGGTTTTCCATGGCATGCTGGGCTCTGGAGTATTATGTGCTATACCGTTTTGATATATGGATTTAGATAAAATTTTGCATTGAGTGCCAGTAGCTTCATTGCTGTGCATCATTTTGCACGTGGCATTGTCGGTATTACTAGTTGCCATAATGGTGGAGGATCTGGAAGCCATTTTGTCAGTTCAGAGAGTATCTGTTGTAGTACAGTAACTGTTTTGTCACTGGGCTTAAGAGCGTTATGTGATCCATGCATCATGGTTGAAGTGATATGGCATGGTGCTCGAAACATTTAGTTGCCTTTTAAGTTATTTTGGGAATTATGCCAGTTTTGTCTCCATGTGGATTATGGTTGCTGGTCTATGCCAAGCGCTGGCGTACCCATGGCATACGATTGTTTTCAACGCTTACTTTCCTTGGGTCTGATGATTGTACAAAGATCAACTGTTTATCTTCATTATTTTGTTTTGTCAATTTAGTGATTAAATCATCCGTTTCGTACAGTAAATGCTGCTGGATAACACACTTGTTTTTTGTTTTGTTGGTGGATCATTAGTCTTATTTTGGCTAACCATAAGGCGTAGATAGGCCAGAAATGCCATCTCCCTGGTCTTCTTCTTCTTCTTCTTCTTTTTTTTTTTTGGAATCCCTGGTCTTCTGTTAATAGAGTAATTCCTGATATAATGGTGAGGGCAAGTGTTGTGGTCTTAATTCCTCACTCGAGCGGAAAAATAGGGATCTCCTAAGGTCAAACTTAAGCGCACCTCGGAGATCTCCTATCTTCAGTTAAGTGATTTCATGGAAATATACTAGAGCTCGACTGGGGATGACTTCATCGGTTACAAACCTCTGCTGAAGATTTCTCTGGTGCAATATTTGTTATATTGAAATGTTGATCTTATAGTAACCACATGCCATCCAGGTTTCTATGGAGTGACTACTTCTGACAAAAAAGCCGGCATTGCTAATCATGTACATATGAATTCTGATGGTACTTCTGCAATGGGTGGCCGCAATCTGTATGGTTCATATGGTGAGCGGACGATACCAGATTATAGTACTTTGAGGTATGTTAAATATAACTGCTTCTCCTGTTGTCACTAGGAACTTTTGATTGTTGAAAAAAAAATTACTTGGCTATATTGTTAGATGAATAGCCTACTTGTTTTTGCCACGTATTAAAATAATCTTATTTGTTTCTAATTCACCTCATTAATTTTACAACATAGATCGGGTATCTCATCTCCTTGCGAAAATCTTGGAAACAAAATCAAAAGGCTCACCAAAGTATGCACCTTATATACCCAAGGTCGGTGCAATAAAGGAAATAGTTGCACTTTTCTTCATGAAAGGGAGGGTCCTGGTTCTGATCA
This sequence comes from Eragrostis curvula, assembly GCA_007726485.1. Taxonomy (NCBI): domain Eukaryota; kingdom Viridiplantae; phylum Streptophyta; class Magnoliopsida; order Poales; family Poaceae; genus Eragrostis; species Eragrostis curvula. Next base: position 36,776,914 of record CM017445.1, on the reverse strand, counting down.
CCGGTGGAACTATGAAGAAAAGGCTGGCCTCCTCACATCAGATGCTTATGGAAATTCTAGAGGTACGAGCTTCCCAACTAGGATAATCTGTTCCTTCAAAAATAAAAACTAGAATAATCTGTGAGCAACAACTTGCTATCACAAACTTCTTATTGCGCCCTGCTGTGCTCAGGTTCTGAAGAAGGGTCTCAAGTATTCAAGGATTCGGATGGTTCAAAACATCAGTATCGATCATTTGACCTGTCTATTCCATCTGATCCTCTCCAAGGTCATGAGAAGTTATCAGCTTATGGTGGAACTGCAGGGAATCGTCCAAACACACACAATAAAGAGCATCTTTCTAGCCATGCCTCATACAGCTCATATAGCTTTCCAGGTTTCAAAAATCCAGGCTATGCTACCTCTGATCATTCCTTCCGTAGCCCGACTCTCCATGCAACTTCTCACCTAGGAAAACTGTCCCCTCATCTTTCCATACCTGTTATCGAGAATGTTGGTCTCCATAAGTATCTTGACGCTGGTACAGGCACTTCTAGGCCTGCATTGCTTGCAAGCAGTTCACCTCAACCTTCTATTGTGTCACCTGGGTCCCTTTCTCCAATCAAGGATGAGGTTTGGGTGACATCAGTGCCTTTTGTACCTTCTATTGATATTCCTGACATTAAAACACCTTCAAAAAGTCTATATGACCCGTTTGTTGACTATGTGGACTCTCCTAAGGATGATAATAAGAATAATCTCAAGTCCAGCAGTATTTCAAGCCAACATACAAATCAGCATGTTGCTACTCCTAAATCTTTGAATCATGATGACAAGTTGGCCAAGAATCTGTTTGCCAAAGGATCAAATGAACTTGCGTGTTTGATTGCATATGATAGAGGACGCAGCTCTAGCCTGGATGATAATAATAGAGTGAATGTTCATGACAGAAAACCTGATGCAGCTAGTACCAAGGAGAAAACAAGAGAGTTCCGATTTCGTTTAGCAGAACATGTCAAGGAGTTGATCAAACCAAGTTGGGAGGAAGGTTTCTTGAGTAAAGATGCTCATAAACTGGTAGTGAAAAAATCCATTGAGAAGGTTCTTTCCTCCATTGAGCCTCATCAAGTACCATCTTCCGAAATGGCTGTATCCAATTATATAGCCTTAAATAAGTCAAAGATAGAAAAACTTGTGAAGGTAAAATCTTGCAGGTCAATGGTCAATCTAGCAATCATCCTTCATATTGTTAACTTGTGTCTATTTTTCATCACAGGCGTATGTTGATAGGTATCGTACAACATGAGATCCAACCTTCTAGATGTTGAATCACATCATCACCAAGACGGGGCTTAAACCTAATAATGTCCTACATATGTGGCTTATGTATATTTCTAGGCCCAAGCAGTTTTTCTTGGTATATCCTGTTGCTTGAACCTGGTTAGCTTTGTAGACTTGAGCTTAGATTCTCTGGTAGTAACTGAACATGGTAGTTGAGATGACATTTCTAGGCTTAATGTATGCTTGCATGTTTGTTGAGATGACATCCAATGCAACCAAGGGCTAATGACTGTAAATCTGGTTAATCTCTGGAGTATGGTTCAAAATGATGCTTACTTGTCTTTTTCCCACATGGTGAAGTACAACCTTTGACCATATTTATGTTTTACAAGTTGAAAATGAATTCCTACGTTTGGTGTTATATGATTTGAGTAGGTTCTCAAGTGTAGTTATACCTCAATAGTTGCTACAAGGCCTAGCCATAGTTGCATCAATGGTTCAGGAGAACTGAATTTTGATGTGATGGCAAGAGACAACTACGGTAGGAATTTCGATTCATGTGCCAAAATAAAAAGGAATAGATGACCTGAAGTGCACCTTCTCATAGTTTTATATCACGATATGTACTCGACGGCATCATTGCAACTGATTATGTCATTGTTGGAGAATATGACCTGGCCATACGCCTCCCAATTTGGGAGGGTTCTTTGGTGCTTTGGCTCCGGTCCCATTGGCACGGGAACAAGAGTCGTTCTTCTATCCTAAAATAAATTAAATGGTGGCTTCACCGGCTCCGACATCTCTTGCAACTGTAGCATGGAGCTAGAGCACAAGGGAGCCTTCCCAAACACCTCCTTATTACGGAACCCTACTCGACATAAGGTTGATGTTGGGGGAGGCCCACTCCGGTCCATGAAGGCCTGGTCTAGAACAGAGGCCCGCCCAAGATAAGCTTAGAAAGGATAAGGTAGTATAGAGGCCCAAGGCCAATTAGGGTTAGAGATGTACCCAATGCAAGACAAAAGACCTTGTCCTCATGTTGTGATGAGTCAGTAGGGTCAAGATGGCACATGTTATTATAGAGGGGTAGGTAGGAGGTATGAGCTATGAATACCACCCCCTAACTCATCACAAGAAAGGTCATTAATATCGGAAGTTTCCAATCCATTCTACTTGGCACTCTTGGAACTGCCTTCCGCGACCTCCCCTCGCGAAACTCTCTCCTTGATCCTTATTAAGTCCTTCTCGAGAGTCTTTCAATTGGTATCAACTCCCGAAGGACCCCTACATATTGCTCACACCCGCAACGACGACAAATGAAAACTTATTGGAAGAGTTATGTTTGGATGATGACATGAGAATTAACTTAGGATCCCAAAATGGTTGAGATCCCCTTACTATTTAACTCGCTTGTTGCTATTTGATTTCTCACCTTTCTTGAATATGATTACCCTCTATTTGTGCTATGGTTCTCTTGCCTTCACTTGTTCCCATCAAATTGTTGGTGAATATATAGGTGAGTACCTTAAGGCTTATGTAATGTCTTTGTTACACTTCATGTCGGTGTTTTCGATGTCTCATCTTCGTGTAACAGCTAAATAGGTTGCAAGCTCCCGAAAACTTATGAGTAACCTCAAATTGGTGAAAAGATTTTTCCACTCAATCTATTCCATTACCTCTCAAATAATTTCAGCATTGTAGTTAGGAGAAAGTTTGGCATGTATTCTAGCATCTCCGATACCCTATCGCTTGGGCTACTCATAGCTAAGGGGGTATCGTCTATACCATAATCATCTGAGCCTTATTGTGATAGTAGCATGTTTGCTCTATCACTACATACCCCTCATCGAACATTATGTTCTTGCATGGTCATGATTCCACATGGCCTCCTTAGCCGCTCTCGAAGCTTGCTTGGCATGGTCGGCGACTGAAGAAAGAAGGTAAAGATCAACGAAGGAGAAACAAGAGACGAGCCACAAAATGCATTTATTGACATGTGTGGCCATCTTTTTGAAGGTAGGATGAAGATGTTGTGCATGAAGATTTGGCATCCACACTTCGATTGGGTCAAGGTAATTGCCTAGACATTTGTAATGGCACTAAGATCGTCGTGGGTTCATCTACGGCTTTTATGACTTGTTGTCTAAGAGCGTCGTGGGTTCATCTACGGCTTTTGTGACTTGTTGTCTAAGAGCGTCGTGCAAAAGTGTTAGCACTACAAGCCAAAAGCTGGTTTGGAGTAGCTTGTGGCTTTTGTGAGATAAGAGTTTCAATACCGCCAAAGCGGACCCAAAAGCAGGTTCGCGAAAGTAGCTTTTGAAATAAGGTCTTTGAAATGCTTGTCGTGGTGCGGCCACCATTTATCATTGCATGATTTTGTTCTAGATTGGAACACTTTCAATCTTACCTTGAATTACATATCATGAAAGCATACTCTCTCTGTCCCAATATACTTCTCATTCTGGGTGTCCAGGTTCATAGCATCTTCTGTGAACCTGTACGTCCTTGTCGAGGTGCATAGAAGATGTTATGACAATTATTTTGGGACAGAGGGGGTAGTTCTTAATGATATTCTAACAAATTCGTTAGCAATGTTGGTAATGACGATTGGAAATATGTATTTAGTGGTACCAAAATTGATCTTTGTAGTGATCTTGTGTAAATTATTTCATTTTCCAAACAAATCCTTTAGCAATGTTGTTATTTCCTTCCTTATCATGGCACGATAGGAATTAGGTATTTAATGGTACCAAGATTGATCTTTGTAATGATCTTGTGTAAATTATTTCATTTTCCTAACAAATCCGTTAGCAATGTTGTTATTTCTTTCCTTATCATTGCACATCCACAAGCTATCTTCTTAATATGGCACATAATCACTAAGGAAATTTGCATATCCTTTTCACCATAGATTTAGGATATCTCGACTCATTTTGTTTGTCATGAAGCAATTTGCTTGATCCCTCAGCATGTGGTCATCTATTGACCTTTTCTTACTTTTTTGTTTTATATGTTTATAAGTTGGATGTTTACACATGAAAGATTTGGTTAGTTGCAGATATTCGATAGAAAATTGTTTATAGTTAATCAAATAATGATTTAGTGGGTAACATTCAATGCTGCTAAAAATAATGTTCACAGCTCAAAGTATAGCAACTACCATTGAAGTCATAGAACAGCCGTCGTGATGAATTAAAGAAGTAATTGTGCATTAAGTCCAAAGTGTTTGTTTTACTTCAACTTGGATGTGTGAACTAAATGCAGTGGCGGAGATCGTATAAAATATACTTTCCCTTCATATTCCACTTCCTTTTTACATTAATTATAATATTCCATAATTAGTAAATGATCTGTGGTTCCTCTGTAACCCCTCATTTTCACTGAATTATGTCAGATTTGCTTTTGGATGACTTGAGTGATCCTTGTTCTAGGGCCATATACTGCACCATTTTATTTTATTTTTTTGCTTGAAAAGGAAAATGATGTCAGCAATTTAGACGAAGATACTAAAACATGTCCTTCAAATTTCATTTAATTACTTCCCTATCTGGGCTGACTAGGCGATACCTTTTCTTAGACAAAGCATATTTATTGTTTATTGTGCATACTGTGAGCCAGTGTAATTTCACCATGAAGACTGTTATTGCCAATTTTTGGTTTCTGGCGCTTTTGTACTAGCGCATGATATTCTTTCACCACAATTAAAATTATTCAAAATTTTAGGGACCACGTATTTTTATTTTGGAGCTTTCATATAATTTATATTCTATACAATTTCATTTCTTCACAGCATACTGTCTGACTCATACGCTGATGTCAGGTCGAAATGTACTTTGTGCTCTAATACACTTCTTTTTCCTCACAGGAAGAATAAACATTATTCATTTGAAGATGGGTTTGGAAAAAAATTGCTCAGGGAGCCGCTGAAATGGTCGAAGAGCACTTGATAGTTGATACAATGGTCAGTCGTGATTCATTCGTTATCTAGCCCCCTCAATTTCGTAACTTCCAAAACTTGTATGTATGAGGCTGTTCAAATAATCAGTGTTATGGATGATAAATTTCTCTCATGAAGGTATCCAAATTTAACAGTCACGATGATCAGGTATCTGGACAAGCAGGGTAGCTGATATTAAGATGCCAGAGATTTTGCTGTGTCTACGGAGTTCAGGAAATTTCAGAATTCTCAGCGAAAGTAATGCATGTTGTTTGTTTCTCAGACGGATCAGCTAAAGTAATGTGCTCCTGCCATTTTAATCTTTGTTCTGGCTCCCTCATGTCTTCCATTTCCCCTGTGGTGAAAAGTGACTGGGATTTGGTAGTGCTGTTCATAAAATGATGTTCTACTCATATAAATTGCATTCTGATGCTCAATTTATGTATTACTGGGATGCATTAACTTCTAACCACATAGATAGCTTATATTTTATACTTAAGACCAATTATTTCACTACAAAAGAGGAAGAACAGATTAGGAATAATCAGTTGGCTCTCGAGTTTACATGAAATCATTCAGAATAATACTTAATTGAGCATTTGTCACAAAATTCATGGCAAATCATTCCTCTTCTTCCTTCAGGAATTCTTATATTCATGTTTTTTCTTTGACTAGCTTTTGTACATGGTGGATAGGGAATCATCACTCATCAGTTCTCGTATATTCTTGACTTAAGATTATGAGTAGGGCAACCCTTCCTTTTCTTCCTTTCTTGTACTTTCCCCCCAACAAATATTTATCTTTCTTTTGGTTCATACGTTAAAGCTTCAACTAGCTCAGGTAAATAGGCACGTAGCCTTTGGTTCATTTTTAAACTTTCACCTGTTTCATGGCCTTACTTTCTGCATTTGAATTTGTTTGTGGCTTCAGTTAGTGATTCAGATTATCTAAAAGGTAAAAACTCTTTAAGATGTTGATATTGCAGGGTTGACTGGATTATCTACTCAATACTCTTGAATGTTCCTGTGTTATTGTGGTCATTGTGACGCATCTATGCTGCAGATGATAGAGGTGTTGATTCTGGTAACATATAAGGTTACTGAATATGAAAGGTCAGTATTCTACTATTTCTACAGTTTGTTTAACCTCTCGACTGGTTACTCAGATCCAAGATTGTTTCAATTTGAAAATATGTTATTATATTACCCCTATTTCCTTTTTCTATTTTCCCTGCGTAACATTGAACCAGATAACAGATTCTGAAACTCTCTATAATAGGATCCTAGCAAACATCAGGAACAAAAAACAATTTCCTCGAACAGGAAGAAAAATTTGCTACCCTAAATCATTTGTACTACGGCTGTACATTCTTTCACGTGTTATTTTTCTTTCTAGGATATTTTGAATTATTCTGCTTGACATATTTACTTTTCTGGAGTCTAGTGCCTGAATCACTCAATTCTTATTGTAACAGTTAGTTCATTCCATATTATTTTTGACCGAGTTAGATTGCGTGCTATGATGATTACCACTTTATACCAGTACACGATTTTAAGATTTGAACTTGATGTTGGGTTTCTTTGTGCATAATTCATACATGGAAGACAATATTGTCACGCATCTAAAAGGGAAAAAAAAGAGAGAAGGAATTAACTAACCTGTTAGCATCACAACGATGTGTAAACTGCAAAGTAACATCAAACTTTAAGCTGCCATCCGGGGGCTTGGGCTACGTTGCCGTTGAAAACCCCAACCACTCCCGAGTCCCCCAACCCCACCTTCCGGTACCTATGTTTATTCAGTTATTCCAATGTTGCACAATTTCTTTCTTTGCTTATCTGTACTGATCAATTTTCTAAGATTTTTACTCTAAATTCTGTGGGGAGTGAAGGTGATAATCCAGTTAACCTTAGAAAAGCTTGAACATTTTGTCGGTTGTAACACCGTGTCTCTGGAGGAGCTCCTTTGTTTCAAAAGGCAAATGATAATGAGATAAGTGGCTTTTATTTCAAAACGTGGTAAATGTAAGGGAGAAATTTAGAAGATATCAAACTGGTTATTTATTCCCCTTGTAATTCACAGTTAATTCTTGTTTATATTATTTTGGCATAACTACTGAAGTTCTGAACATGGTGATCTTCTCACAGTTCATTTGTGCTCCGCATAGAATGCGAGTGTTGATGTTACAGATAATCATGTTGTTTTTTCCCCCTTTTTTGAGGGAAATACAGTAGGGGAAACCCCTTAAAGAAGTACTCCCTAGTAGTTACAGCTGTACAAAAGCACAGAAGTGCCAAAATCTACCTAAAACAAATCATTTTGTTTTGGTTTAGTAGACTGTAATATCTCAGGTTGGTGGTATGTTTTCTTTAGTTTTGCTGTCGTATTAAACTTGCATATAAAATGTGATTCTGCTCTGCTACTCATCAGCCATTGTTAGATGAATGTCTATTGACTTATCATGAGGTATCCTTAGAAAATACATTTCGATATACTTGTAAATCCACTATATTCCATGGGATTGGTAGATTTTTAATCATTCTAATTTGATCCAATGAATGATCTATGTGTTCCAAATTCTTGTAACTGCAGAACTCAAAAGACTCCTCGCTCTTTTTCAGGGCAGACAATGTGCTAGCAACGTGGTGCTTCCAAATAACATAACAAGTTTTGGGCATTAGCCCCTGAAACCAACTACTGCTGTTGAAGTCATTATTTGCCTGAGGATAGCTTAAGGTTCCGACCATGGAAACATTTCCACTGCTATAAGTTTGAAGATGTTGACTAGAGTCTCTTATTCCTCCATATATAAGATAGGCTTTGATTGGGATACGGCTAGGAAGTGAGATAACTTGAGCTCTTTTTAGTTTGAATCGTCCAAGCCTTATGCGCAAGCACTCTAATGACCTTTTTCAAAGACAACCTATCCAGAGCTGTTTTCTTACCCAGCTGTTTTGTGGGTCATGATGCTAGAGAAATTAGTTGATCTGTTTCAGCTGCCTCTCACAGATGTAGCTTTCGAGTGGTATCAAGAACTTGAAGTAACCCTACAGCATATTCCTTAAAGTTGCTGAAGCAAAGTGTGCATGGACCTATATTTGGTGATCGGCATCATACTCGTCAAGCAAGGCATATAAAAGTGAATTATTAAGTATAGATGGTTCTTTTTTATAACAAGTACATATGATTTTGAGTCCTATACATGTGACAATTGCATCCTTCAAAGGGAAGAAATGCTGGCACATCTTTTCTTAACGCAGGGCTTCAATTGGTCTAAATGGCTCCAAGAACCACCAAACCGGAGATAGCAGCTCAGATACTCAAATCGCAGCTCCAGTCCTTTTATATACTGGAATCATAGCGCTCTGGCATGTGAAAAGTGAGAAATGATTCAGTATTTCAAAATATTGATCAAACAACTGATGCATGCAAAGAATATTTCAGGATGGAATTCGTCATGGTTATCCATAAATCTCTAATGGATAATTTCATCCTGGTGGTGGACTGTTCCAGTGGGCTTCTCCTTGGTTATGCATAGAATGAAAAAAGAAAGGTTGGGTACATTAGCTATATTCTTCAGTTTTCTCATGTCATTTTCATTTTAGAAACCTCTAAATTTATCGGTATGGGTTTGCCCCTCCTGTTCTCTTTCTAAAAAAAGAAAGAAAGAAAGAAAGAAAAGGAATATTCTTTCTGGGAAACCGTTTTCCCTCAACTTGTGTATCTCAAGTAGAGTAGTTTGGATGTGTATTGCATGAGGGAAAATGAGGGACTGTATTTCAGCAAACGCAGCTGAGATATTGGCATTTATTAGTGCGATCTGTTGTAGCGTATTGAATATCATGCTCTTTTCTGGGTGATGTAACCAATCACTGGGATCACTGTGATCTCTTGCCCGGTCAGTGACAAGCAAAGCTAGACTTGCAAGAGTGCAAAGCAGGCTGCAGGATTCTTGTGTGCGAGCGAACTCGCCATGGTCTGTTGTGCCCTGAGAGTGTTAAGAATCTAAGTCGCATGGGTCATGTATTCATCGCTTCATCTGTGTGTCTGCTTCAATGCGTAGAAGAAACACTGGTTGATTTCTTTCCCTATGTCTGTTAATCATCATTCTCTTGCATCCAAACTTCGCTCCCTAGCATGGACAGGAGAGAATTTTACAGGTGCTCAGAGAAACAACTGACATCGGGGATTATATTTGAAGTGCGCATTGGCATCAGGGAGAAGGTATCTCAGCATCCTGTCCCGCGTCTGAGGAAACGCTCATATTCCAGACACGTTTTTACAATAGTGACAGCCATGATCCTTCGACGTTCTCAAAACACGAATGAGCCCCGCCACATGGCGCCATATCAGGCGAATCTCAAGACGCACACCGAAATGTGTAATCCAGCTCTAACACGTAGAAACAGCCACTAGCCGCCGCTCACATAACAGGCAACCCATCACGATCCTTCGTCACCTGTGCTCGATGCGTCCCCACACTGCCACACCCCATGACGCCGCTGTCACTGTCTCCAATCGGCAGCATCACCAGCCAGTGTAGACTCGAGCGCTGGACCTGCCCCCGTTCACACAATTTTTTTGGCACCTACTACGCGGGGAGTAAGCGTCATGGACATGCACAGTCAACACGAGTGCCACGGAGACAGTACGGCCCCAGTGACGGCAGGCAGCCACGAACGTTCCGGACGGACGATACTACCCCGTTCCCATCGGCGCGCGCTGGCCTGCCGAGCCGACACGTACGGCGGGTCCATGTTTCAGAGGTTAATCACCTGCGGGTACAATTTGAAAGCAATCCCGTGGTACGCTAACCGACCGAATCCGGGAAAACCCACTCACCTGAGAGGAGACGGGTGTTTGCCGCGATCGCCACACAAGATCCGCGGAATCCGGGGAGTCTGAAAGCCCGAGACGACGACGACCACCCGCCACGACCGAGCCGAGCCAGGCCAGCCAGCTGCCGGAATTCAGAAGCTGCGGCGCTGAAACGAGAAGAATCGCCAAAGCAGAGAAAGGGTAACGACGGCGCACCACACGTCCCTACCCCTCGTACGCGGTAGAGTTGGTAACGACCCAGCGACCTGGAGCGGAGCGGAGACACGGCAACGACGACTCACCTCGAGGAGAAAATGAAAAAGGCAGGCGCCGTCCCGTCCACGTCCATATCCGCGGACGGCCACTGTGAGTAGTGAGTACTGACTCCATCCGCTCACCTCACCTGTACCAATCACGGGCGCGGGAGCGCCGGCACGCACCGCACGCCCGAAATTCTGACGAGATTTGGCGAGGCGGCACGTACAGCACCGCACCGCCGTCGCTCTCGTTCCCAGGTCCCCACCTCCTTTTTTCCTCATTTCCACGGCTGCGGCCGGATTATTCCGCGACCGGATCCGTCGCGTGATCCGCCAGCCATGCCACCGGGCCGGGGCCCGCGTGCGTGCGTGCACGGCGCGCGACCGCATCCACCACCCGGCCGGCCGCGGCGCGGCGCGCGTCGGTCACCTCATCTGGCTGTGCAGTGTGGAGTACGGGGATCCCCGATTTCTTTAAGCGCAAGCGTGTCGGCCCCGGGGTTAATTAACGCCCGGCGCTGCGTGTGGATGGGTGCGCGGTCCGTGGGGCGCAGCCCGCCGGGCGGGCTAGGCGCCAACGGCCGCCCGCCTCACGAAAGTTCGCCTGTCAGCTACCTGCGGGTGCCGGATGCTTTTGGTTTTGGGTACGTTGCGCTGTGTCACTGCCGTGTGACTGTCTGGTGGGTAGTACGGAGGCTGTAATAACAAGATACGAATGCGTGATAATCGTACTGTTCTGCTGGATAAACACTCTGTCGTGCACCAACGGCTCTGCCGTAGGTATAGTCGGTGGTGAATGTATGTCCAGTCTTAAAGTAGAGGTAAGAGAGATCGAGCTATGTTTGAAAGCGCTTGTTTTGGCACGCACGGATGAAGTGATAAGGTTTGGTTTCAAAATTCACGCAACGTATACAAACAAATCACGGAACAGCTCCATGGGAAATTTGAACAGAGAGAGAAACGATCTTTCTTGTTGTTTTCGCAAAATTGATTTTGTTTTCTCTTTCCAAGGGGCAACCTCGCACTAGCACTACTCCTGTATGTACAGTGAACATGACCCTACGCAGCGCCAGCCAGTGTGTAGTATCATCGTAGTATGCTTCACATCTCGTCCTGTAGCTTCTGTGCAGTTACAATACAAAAGCAAACCGCACGTATTCGATTCCATTCCCCTATGGAGTAAACCAGCAGACCGTGCACCGAATCAAGCGCAAACCAAAACGGGGCGGTGACGTAGAGGTTTTGAAACGGGGGGAGGAATCCTCGTGGTTAACCACGCACGCAAAGGAAGCCGATCGATTCCTACCACCTGAAACCACGAGCTCTCCTCGTCACCCCAGGTCCCCCGCGCGCGCCGCTCGCACCTCACCTCACAAATGGACAAGCTGGCGGCACCGCTCGCCCGTGCCTGCCCGCCTGGTCTGGTCCGCGATTCGGGGCGCCTCCCCGCCGCGCGATGGATCCCGTGGTCCTCGACGCGAGGAAGAGCGGCAGCGTCGCGAGCGTGTGGTGGTGCGGCGTGGCGTGGGGTTGGGCAGGGCGGCGAGCGGTAGGCGTCGTCACTCGCAAGTCGCAACCAGCCAGCCGCGCGCCCACGGAACGCACGGGCGGGCGGGCGTCGCCACCGGCGCGTGGCGGGTGTCCCCGCGCGCTGTCGGTCCGGTACTCCAGTCCACGCCGCGCGCGCGCCTCCACCGCTTTCAATGCGAAAGAGAGAGCGCGCGCGGCGAGGGAACGGTTGGTGGTGGCTGGGCTTTTGGCTAGAGCTACGCGATCCGATCCGGGCACGGCGCGGCGCGGACACGGAGCCGGCGGATGCCGACACTTGGCTGGACCCACCGCCTCGAACGGCCCGTTCCCGCTGGCCGCCGCCTAACGTGCCGTCGTCACCTGTCCCACTCGCTCGCTCGCTCACTCGGCGTTCCGTTTTTACTTTATCCAGCCACCCCGCCCCACTTTCCGTGGTGACTACGGGCCAAGCGGCGGGCGGGCGGCTTTATCGGCTTGCGCAGCTGTTTGTGTTGAGTGTGTATCCATTGGACGTCACGCACACCTGCTGGCGCGCGCCGACGATGCGGTTGGAGATATGGAGATACGATCCATGCTGACGGCGACGACCGACGAGAGGAGGCGGTGCGGTGCGGGACGGACGGGGTGTGTGTGGGGTGACGGACGGCAGGTGCCGTGCCGTGCCGCGCCGAGCGGAAAGGGAGGTGGTGGTGGTCCACGTGCCTGTACGCGCACGCGGGCGGCGAGCGACGGACGGAGGTTGGTTGGGTTGGGTTGGTTTGTTGCGCCCCCACGGCGGCGAGCGAGCGAGTGCCGCGCAGACCGCGGCGAGGGAGGGGCGCACGGATCGTGAGGCTGCTGCGGCCCCGTCCTCGCGTCGGGCCCACGCCACCCGTGACGTGCTCCTTCCCGCAACGTGCCGCCCGACGCACCCCCCGGTGGGCCCGGCAGCGGCGGCTTTGATGCCTTTTGTTTATTGGGATGGGATCACACGGACGTTTTTGCGGTCCGGTACCTGCGTTAAGCTCTAATCGAGTCCTGCTCCATTTCTCGTTCGCACGCTTCACCATCGAGAGGACCGTCTCCATCGCCTTTTGTTCCAACAACGAACGATGAGACCGCCAAAAGCACTCACTACTCCATCGACCATCTGGAGTACAAACCATCATCTCCAGTCTTCGTATCTATCACTAACTAACGTATTCCTCTGTACACTCGATTCACTTGTTTGCTACTCCAATCATGTTATGCTTCTGATTCAAAAAAGGACTGCCGCCAATCATGTCGTCACAAATGCTTATGTATAACTTTAACCTTCATACTCTTGAAGTTTTGTTTTGTTTTGGTGGCTAACAAAGGTTGAAGTTTTGTTTTGGTGAATCTTTACCAAGAGGAATATGGCATCATCTCCTCAAAACAATATTTCCTTGGCTTGCTTTTATACCGCAAACCATAATTCCTGTACTCTACGATGGAGTACTGCAATGGTTTCATTTTCAAAGTGGATATTACTAGGAGTATGCATTTGCTATATCCCGCAACTTCTAAATAATCATGAGAGATTTGATGGTGAAATCCATTTGTGCGATGGCTTATTCATTACACCAAATGGCAAAAGCGCAAGGCTATAACCAACTTTACAAATAGTTTGCACATGAAACATGACTATATGCTTAAAGCGCAAGAAATTTCAGCCCTATCAGCGTTTTGGCCGTCCACTCTCTAAATCCCGCGTCTTGGATGTCTGTATGTTGGATGCTTGCATTGGGCCATGGACTACTTGGCCGCCCTTGCATGCGCCTTGACACCACTACACCAGTATGTCGGATGCTTGCGTTGGGCCGTGGACTACTTGGTCGCCCCGGCATGCGCCTTGACATCACTAAACCAGTATGTCGGATGCTTGCGTTGGGCCGTGGACTACTTGGTCACTCTGGTATGCGCCTTGACACCACTAGACAAGTATGTCGGATGCTTGCGTTGGGCTGTGGACTCCTTGGGCGCCTTGGCATGTGCCTTGGCACCACTAGACCAGTATGTCGGATACTTGCGTTGGGCTGTGGACTCCATGGGCGCCTTGGCATGCGCCTTGGCACCACTAGACCAGTATGACGGATGCTTGCGTTGGGCCGTGGACTACTTGGCCGCCCTGCTATGCGCCTTGACACCACTAGGTCAGGACTGCTTTGCACCGCACGCTAAATCCACGCCTCGGCCTTGCTAGTGGAGGCTGTTGCATAGCCCGCCATACCGTTATTCTGTTTAACGAAATCCAAGTGAGAAATTGAAACCAAGTCTTCACCAGTGTGAATGTGCTCGTGTTTTGCTGATTTAATCCCATACAAGTCATACTTACATGACCCGCTATTTCATTTGGAGCCTTGGTTCCTGTGTCAGCATTTAAAAGAAAATGGCAGAGATCTACAAGAACACAAACACTCATACGCACTACTAGAATGTGATGGAGTAAGGAAAAAATCATGAGGGAGTATGTGGGTTTAGTAAAATTCATGGGCCAATTCATAAAGCTATTAAAATGCCATTTTCAGGCGACAATTACAGCTGCGATCCGTACACCCTCTTCAAAGTTCAAATGTTAATGGAAACTGCAATGATCACCACGACATGGAATAGACACTTGTATTCTATGTGGCTGCTTCCATATTTGAATCCATCTCCGCTAACAACGCTGTATATAGAATGGCATTCTCTACTTACCGATTCTGGTGACAATATTCAAATTTAAACAGCTTCTATACAGGGTCATGGAAACAGCTTCAAATATTTTGAACTGAAGTTGAACCAAGTCATGGAAAGAAGAATGGTCTTGGCACCTTTGATGTCCCCCGAGCCACCCACACGCCTTGAGCGTGAAGCATTTCATTCCACTCGAAACCGCTCCGGACGCGGCGCAATTTGCTGCTCCTCAGGGGGTGGAGCGGAAAAGGCTCCGCGCCGAATTGTAATGCCGCCACGCTAAAGACGAGGGGCGGCGGCGCAGCGCAGACAGTCAAAGCGCTCCCTGACTGCGCCGAGTTTTATTCCCTCTTGCCGCTCCACCACCCGCTCTCGCCATCGCCTCCCTTTTTAACCCCCTCCTTCCCCCGAGCTATAAGTCCTCCCCCTCGGCTTCCACCCAATCCTAGGCGCCACCCATACGCACCCGCACGCACGCACGCGCCTTCCGCTTCTTCTGCACGAAGAAGAAACAACAGAGCCATGGCGCCGAGAACGTCGGAGAAAACCATGCAGCCGGCGGCCGCGGCCACGGCCACGGGTCTCGCGCTCGGCGTTGGCTGCGGAGCCGGCGGCGGCCCGCACTACCGCGGCGTCAGGAAGCGACCGTGGGGCCGGTTCGCGGCGGAGATCCGCGACCCGGCCAAGAAGAGCCGCGTGTGGCTCGGCACGTTCGACACCGCCGAGGAGGCCGCGCGGGCGTACGACGCCGCCGCGCGCGAGTACCGCGGCGCCAAGGCCAAGACCAACTTCCCCTCCTTCCCTTCGTCGTCGTCGTCGCTCATGCCCGTCGCCACCGCGGCTGCCGTCACCGGCGGCGGCAGCCGGAGCAGCAACAGCAGCACCGTCGAGTCCTTCGGCAGCGGCGACGTGCAGCAGGCGCCCATGCAGGCCATGCCGCTCCCGCCGTCGCTCGAGCTCGACCTGTTCCACCGGGCGGCGGCCGCGGGCGCCGGCGCCTTGCGCTTCCCGTTCAGCAGCTACCCCGTGTCGCAACCGTACTATTTCTTCGGACAGGCAGCAGCGGCGGCCGCCGCGGGGTGCAACATGCTCAAGCTGGCGCCGACGGTGACCGTGGCGGCCGTGGCGCAGAGCAGCGACTCCGACTCCTCGTCGGTCGTGGATCTGGCGCCCTCGCCGCCCGCCGCCGTGTCGGCAAAGAAGCCTGCCGTCGCGTTCGATCTTGACCTCAACTGCCCCCCGCCGACGGAGGCCTAGTCGCCGGAGTTTAGATGATGATGATGATGACTTCGAGTAGTTTCTTCCTTGCTTTTTTTTTTCTCGTAGAGGAAATTCCATGTATGTTATGATGCGTAGGCCCTCTAGCTTACCGGAGGGAGGACATTTTTGTAAATAGTTTTTGCGCCGGGGACTTAGCTTTAGCACAAGATAAAAGCTGTATTGTCACCCAAGACAGGTCCTGCCGGCGTTGTTAAGGACCAGATTATATTATGTACTCCTACCTTGATAGTCATGAGAAACGGCTCAAAAAAAAGTTGAAGAATTTATAACTAGTTCCTCTGAGGTTCCTCTGAGAAACCGAAGTGGTGAGATCTACACTGGAGTATATGAATTTATGGGTTGCCGGCCGGCCGGCCGTGCGTTCTGAGCCTCCATCTCTACAGTAGGCTCTTGCTTGCTTTCGATCCATGCAACATGGCCTTTATTGGTCGGTTATTAAAGCCAAGTGATCATATCAAAACGAATCGCCCGATCCTGCGTAGACATTCACCACCCAGACGACTCGGTCACGTACGTGTCAATTTCACAACACACACACTTGCACCGCTAAAATAAACCTGCATCATTGAGGTGAGGGTTTTACTTTACTTTACCCTGGTAGTAGTATATTTAGTTGGCGCTGCCTGCCAGTGGATGGAGGCGGCCGCGCGCATCGCTGTCAATTTCACGCGTGTAACACAAGAGGTCCGGGGGGTCGGTCCCCCCAGCGAGCGAGGTGCAGTCGCCGCCGTGCCGACGGAGAATATTATTTTACGTGCCTTTTGAAGTCGTTTTCCCGGCGCGGCGTTATCGAACTGCGCCGTGTCAGGACGCAGCGCCTAAAAAATAATGCCCCGGCCTACGTGCTCGCCAGGCTGTGTTTTGTTCGCCGCCGGGCGACGACGGATGGATGGGTGTGTGTGCTGGAGGGAGCTGCTAATACGAGGTGGCGCATTTGGATAACGAACATGTAAGCGTATGTGATGGGGTATTAGATTATTACGATAAATAAAACAATATTAAAGCCGGGCGAGCGGCGGCAGGCCTGAGCGGAGCGGTGGTGGTGGGGCGCATGGATCTTTCTTTCGCCCCCGTCGGTGTGCGCGCGCGTACGGCGCAATCGCTGCTGGCTGGCTGTGCGTGCGCTGTGGGCAGCACGGCAGGCGGCAGCTTGCCCTTTCCGCTCGTGATCTCGGGAGTAACGTGAGCGTGTGGGCGACGCCCCCCACGGGCCACGTGTGCGCGGCGCTGCCGGCCACTCCTTGCCGCTTCCTGCCGGCCCCGGATCGGCGCTGCGCTGGGCCGTCGTGTGGTCCGCGCCGCTGCGTGCTGTCCGCGCGGGGTGTGGCGCGCGCTTGTTGGTGACGTCCCGTGTTGCGTGGTGGCGCGGAGTGTGATTTGTGAAGGAGAGGACCGGGCGCGCGCGTGGTCCGCGGCGGCAGACAGGCGCGGGCCCGACACGCGGGGGGGCGGCAGGCATCGCGGCGCGCTGATTCGCGCGGCGGCCGTTTCGACCTCGCTCTCGGGGCCGGGGCCCGCGGGCGGGCACCATCGGAAGGTCGCCGCTTTCGTCGCGCACTCGCTGTTTCCTCGGCCGTGTTTTTCTATTGCTTTCCCCGGCGCGACCGCTTTCCGCTGCTGTACGTGTTGGCCAAAGAGGGATCCGGGGACTTGGTTGCGCGGCTACCTACTCGCGGATCGTCAGATACTGACACCATGTCCATTGTATATACGTACAACTGTATTGTATTTCATACTGTACTATGTACTCATCAAGATTAATTTGATAATCAGGACGTAGTGATTTGATCCGGCTGGCTGCACGTACTCATGTCTATAAAATCTGACTAATCAAGACTGTTCGTTTGTGTCCTGGTTTTCATCAGTTGAGGCCGTCTGGTTAAGTAACACACAGAGGTGGTGTTTGGATATTGAAAAATAGGCATTGGGACAGGGAAAGGGAAATGGATGAAGAAATCTAGAACCTTCATTTATCCATCAAATTAAATCTCAACCGTCCATTCCATCTAGAAACATTTCCTAATCCCTAACCCACCTCTTATTTCCCAATATCCCTAACCGCACCAAAAGTTGGAGGTGCCCTTTACAGGACGTTACTGGTCCAAGGATGTAGGCCTTCTAGCCCAAATACCTAGTGGGCCGTCGATCCCAAGAGGACCAAGGAAAAAGCCGGACAGCCGGTCAAAAGTTTTGCGGCTAACGCATGCCATCGCCGTCTTCTATTTGTGTACAGTATTCTATCGGTCCAGTCCGTGCCACGAATGGTGCTTAGTGCTTAAATCCTGTGGCAGTTTAATAAGTGTTGTTGAATACCCTATTCCATTATTTTAGAGCATCTTTTGAGGACCTAATAATAGAAAGGCACGGATAAGCCGTTGCATAGCAAAAATGGGAACCTGTAGACCCGAGTTTCAGAATGAAAATGATGTCATCAGCCTGCCCAGAACTTTACTCTAGATCTTGATCACGCCATTCATGGCCACTACCCTTTTGTACGGATCAGGCCTTAATTAATTTTGTTGCAAATAGACCTCTACTAGTGGACTTTTTGAAAAAAGATTAGCCCTATAGACGATAGCCACTGCAGATTAGTGCAGCGGCGTGTTTGACGAAGTTTTGTCTTTCTTTCTTCCCGTCCACGGGACACAAAGCAGCTGCTCTCGCACGAGCGGGCCGGTCTCCCCGACACCCGTGCGCACACTAGTCTTCGTGGGCCCCCGCCTCAGCTCCCTTCGCCATTGTTCCCACGGCACGCAATGCCTACACACAGACCGTAGCCCGGTCCGCCGGCTATGAAAATATAGGCACGATGACCGTCTGACCGATGCCCTTTTACGGCCGATGCACCCAACTGCTACTTTGTCCTCTACCGCGACCTGACCTGTGCAACGCTCCTCTCTCTCCGGCGCTGCCTGGTTTGATTCTCTGGGCTGTTTACCCTTATCTCTCGTCACATCGCGGCTTCTGTTTTGCATTTCTCGCCCTGTATACTCCATGCATGGCAGCAGCAGCAGCAGCTGTGAGAGCTGTACGTACGGCCGCTATGCATGCATGGCAGCACACGGCAAGAGGGTTTGAATAGTTGGTGCGAAGGACGGATAGGGTAGCTAGGCTCGCGCGAGATGATGTCAACACGGCCTGTGTGGTCGTGTCACGCGTAGGGCTGGACTACCGAGCCAGCTCGGCTCAGCTCGGCTCGGCTCGGTCCAGCTCGTTAGGATAACGAGCTGGCTCGGCTCGGCTCGTTATCTTAACGAGCTAGAATGCTGGCTCGGCTCGGCTCGTTACGAGCTCGAGCTGGCTCGCGAGCCAGCTCGTTAAGCTCGTCACTCGCCTCCAGCATCTCTGCTATGACCTGGGGAACAAGACGATAACCATGCCGTTGGGTACATCTTCACGCCTTTGAGCACAATGACGTGTCGGGCGAGGAGGCGGTGGCCGACGACGCAGAGGTCGTCGCGACCGAGAGGGGACGGGGGCTGGAGATGTGGAGGAACCGACACCACCGCATGAGGGAAGTAGAGGGAGGGGTGGCACCGCCTGGCTTGGGATGTCAGCTGCCGCGCTTCACGTCGCCTATCCATGGTTTGGATCTTGACTCAGTCCTCTTCTATCATCGCCATAGTCATGGGAAGAGCGGTGAGGACAATGAGCTCATGTTCATCATGAGCTTTGGCGTTGATGGCTGCAGCGTCGATGACGAAGGAGAAGGGAGAGGCGAGTGCTATGACGGGAGAAAGGACACCGACAACCTCGTGGAGATCCTCCGGGCAAGCTCGCAAGTGGGCGACGAGGGAACAAGGTAACAGGTCAGCGAGGCAAGTGGTGCGGTTCACGAACGGAGCAAGGCAGGCATGCGATGGGGATTTGGGAGGAGACAAGGTGTGGTGGCGGCGTGATTCGGGAAAGGAATAAGGTGTGTGGAGGGAGAAGGAGACCGAGGGGTGCTGGGCCTGTTGGAGCATACTGGCTCGTTTGGCTCGCGAGGGGCTCGCGAGCCAGCTCGAGCTGGCTCGTTAAGCATAACGAGCTACAAACCTAGCTCGGCTCGTTAGAAAAAGTGAACGAGCCGAGCTGAGCCGAGCCGAGCTAGTCACGAGCCGAGCCGAGCTAACGAGCCACGAGCTTTTCGTCCAGCCCTAGTCACGCGCGAGAGCCCATCCATCCTCCGCTGGCCAAGCGTCAGGGGCCAGTGCACTTTCGGCGAGCGAATCTCCATGGGGAACGCCGAAACCGTGGCCCTCCCTGGTCATCCAGCGCGCAACGACTTGATGAGCAACGGCTTGCATTTGCTGCCGGAAGAAACTCATGAAAGTAACCTATCAAATGCTGCAGTTTTCAGTGTTTGGCTTCTCTTTCGGTCTCAGATATGGTTATCGATCAGGTTAGTGTAATCAAGGAGAGAGGAGTGGTGTCCGAATGCATGGTATACTTAGGGCGTGTTCGGTGTTTTAGAGTCTAAAATTTAGAGGGGTTTAAACACAAAGAATCTTGTCTTAAATAAAGTTTAATTACAAAACTAACTGCAGAACCCCCCCTCTAAATCGCGAGACGAATTTAACGAGGGTAGTTAAGCCGTGATTAGACGATATTTACTGTAGCGTCACTGTAGCAAAATATAGATTAATTAGGCTCATTAGATTCGTCTCGTAAAAATGTACCCATCTGTAAAAAGGTTTTGTCATTAGACTTTATTTAATACTCCTAAATAATAAGATTCTCTTTAGAGTTAAATTTTAGAGGGGTCTAAACGGTGAAACGAACACACCCTTGGCGCTGCACACTTGGCATGCAAAGTTGCCGTCCATGACAAACACAAAACCAGCGCCGTCTATTCTGGCTCCCCATCACCGGCCTAGCGGCGCGGTCAAAAAAGCACGCCGACGCGACGCCGTCTTTTCCGCGCCCGAGCACTATTTCCGGCCACGTGCGCGGCGGCCCGACCTGCGCCCGTCACAGCGACACCGCGTCCCTGCCCCTCCCACGTGCGGCCGCGCGGCTCCCACTGGCGCTGCGGCGCCCCGCCTTGCTGCCATGCCAGGTCGACACGTCACACGTGCATGCGATTGCGCCGTGCCTACTACGAGAACCGTAGGTAGCCAGACGCACTGTAGCGTTGGTAGGCGTCTAGTCCCATGCTCCCCCGGGCCGGTCGTCGTCGTCGCCTTTTGCGTCGCATGCATTTCCTCACACAGCCGCAGCGGCAGGTTTCACTCTTTCCTCCGCATGTGTCACGCACCATAAAGTCTCTGTAGGGGTAGTTTGTTTCCTGTTCCTTTCCCGGCCCCGTGCTGTGCTGTGCTTCCGCACTGCCGTCCTGCCGCAAGCAACGCAACGCAAGGCAAGCAAGCCGGCCGCTCGCACGGCGCGTGTGGCTGGCAGGCGCCGCTCCGGCGCCGAACACGGCAAAGCGGGCGGCCCAGCCAGCCGTGACGATCCATCCATGTGAAAGCGACCCGGCCCCGTTTCGAGCTATCCACTCCGCTCCGCTCGCCGCGTTGTGTGAACCGTGACATCAGTTTGGAATCACGTGAAGTCGCGGGCGGCTGCGCGCACGGCGCCTGCGCTGCTGCAGCTGCTGCTGCGTTTCCGTGCCAGCGGCGCGTCAGGCGGACGGCAGGCAGGCGAGGGCTGATACGGCACGGGGAAATTATGGCGCCGCGACCGGACGGGGGCCGAAGGGATCGGCTGGGCCGGCCCGACGTGCGGTTGCTGCTGCTGCGGTGCTGCCCATCACGGCGCGGTCAGTAGTGAAGCGGGCGAGGACGTACGTACGTACGTCATCGGACGAGACAGGTCGGGAGAGGGAGAGCTGCCGTCCCGTACGAGGGAGGCTGGCAGGCAGGCTGCGTAGCGTACGGGGCTGTAAAGGCCGCGCCCGTGGATGCGTGCGGGGCAGTTGGGGCCGTTTATTCGAGTCGTGTGCCGGGGACGTCGTACGCTGGTTACGGATTGGAAGTGTTGTCGATAACGTCTGGAAGCATTCATATGTTCCACCGTACTGTAGTTTGTTGAGTGTCGTACAGTTTATATGTACTCCGTACTGGAGTAACTCTATCTGTTTCAGAATAATTGGCATTCTAACCATATGTCAGATTCATTGAGGTTTTTTTTGGATTGGAGGAAAAAAAAAACTTAGGATTGAGATTCCTTAGGATTTAGCTATTGTAGCACCCTTTGGATTGTAGGAAAGCACCGTAGGAATTCTATAGGAAAAGTTCTTGAGTAGTCCATTGCAGAAGAAAAACACAGGAAAGTTTTCCATCCACTCCAACCTCTTTTTCTTGCTTCCTATGCGTAGATCGAGGCAAAGCTTGCACAGAAGCTAGATCAGTCAGTCCAGGATACATCCAAATCAATGACGCATTGTTTAAACACGTTCAAATGATGATTAAAGAGTGAGATTTACTATTTACTTTTCTATAAAAATCCTGCGCTTTCATGTAGCTCATCCAAACAACTCTCTTCACAAAATTCCTGTGTTTTCAAATCCTATGTTTACACTTGCATTCCTATCCTATTCTTACATTTTTCTATTCCTTTGTTTTTCAAATCCTGCGTTCCAAAGGAGCCCTGAAGATTCTATGAATCTGGACAATACACCTGTCCAGATTCATAGAACATTCCATGAACCTAGTCATCCAAAAACATGGTCAGGATGCTAAATAAACTGGGACGGAAGGAGTAACTGTTTTGGATGCAAGATAGAGTTATGTCAATCTAAAATACATGCTAAAAGAATGCATTTAATTTAGGGTTGAATTACGAATCGGTGGTGTCAAGATGTAATTTAGTTCGTAAGCCCCCCCCCCCCCCCCCCCCCAAAAAAAAAAAAAACGTTTGTTCTTGGCACTAGGTGGTAATACGAGGGAAAAAAATATGCTTAACTTACCACCTGATGCTTAAAGTGTTTAGCAATATGGTAGCCAATGAAACCACGCATTTTAGAGTTGTACATTGTAGAAAAGTACTTTTTGTCCATGGGTTTTATGGATTTTCATTAAGCACTTTACAGTACGCACCATGCATTGTACATGTTCTTAGTAGATTTCTCTTAGTTTAGTAGATTGAGTTTTCACCACAAAATTTGTAGGCGCTGTTTGTGCTTCCAAGCTTAGAGGTGGAGGAGTGCTCGAGAGACAGCCAAGCGGTTGATCATGGTGAGTTAGAAATAAAAAAGGCAAGAAAAAAAAGAAAGAAAGTTATTGCGATGAGAGAGACCAATACAGCTTCGTTGTCAACAGAGGCGACAATAGGAAGTCGACACCATACAAGATATACTACTCCGTTGTTTGGAAGACACACAGGAGGCGGAAGACTTAATACGTTGAATGTTGGATTTTCATTTTCTTCACTTGCTAGTAGTTGAGATACGGAACAGGATTAATATTACTTTTTTGAAACACTCTCTCTGTACTATCTATGACTCTGTGCCTCAACTTGTGGATCGAAAATCCTATTATTTATATTACTCTTTGTTTTATGTTACTTGTCGTTCTGTACTATCTATGCCTCAGCTTGTGGATCGAGAATTCTATTGTTTATATTACTCTCTGTGTTTTATGTTACTTGTCGTTATAGCAAACCTCATGAGAAGTAAAGTGTGGGAAATGATATGTTGCCCTTGTCAACAAGAGTTGAGAGATAGAGGGTTGAGAGACATTGAAGGTCTTTTTGTCTCTAAAATCGTACATGAGATGTGAGAAAAATTAAAAACAAGAAATAAAAAGAGACGAGTACAGTTCTGGCATATGTGTGCATCTCATTTGCTAGGTACTCTAGGATAGTAGCACGCACTTTTAATACCGGAAAGTGTGTTCGATTCCACAATTATCGCATGATTAATCCTCTGGTAGTTGCTACGGTTGAGAGTAGGCTGGGAGTATCAACGAGATAGATGCACACAACCAGGGGGTCCGGTCTGCTGGATCGCATAGGCACACCGCTCTGCGGGAAGCCAGCCAGCCTTGGTCATGGAACGGTACGCCTCTTCCCAACGCATCGCGACAGGCCCGTCGCTGCCTCACCCGGGCCAGCAGGAAGGCAGGATGGCAGTCAAGGCTCGCGCGTTCCCAAGGCCCCCTCTTCCCTCCCCTGCTGCGGCCGCGGCAGGTCGCCATGCCCGTTCCCGAAAATATTTCTCCGATATCAATGCCGTCTGCCGCCCCGATTTGGACGGATCGGTGGCCGGTCCTGGTAGACCATTGTTGTCCATAGCATAGCCTCGACGGAAGCTATACTAGGGAGTCCTAGCTACACGAACGCTGTGCCGAGCCAAGCCGAGCCCACTCCTTGTTTGTTCGTCACGGCGTACCCATCCCATCCCGCCGTGTGCCGTCTTCAACTCTTGATGGCGCCGCCCCGGGGGCGGGACCCCACAGCGTCCGTTGAGCCTGAGCGGCGGCACGGCACACGCGTACGTTCCCCCGCAACCGCGCTTGCTCCCCACCACACGACACGCCTCCCCCCCACGTGAACCGCGCCCCGCCGAATCGTGCCCCGGCACGTCGCCGCGCGCGCTCGGCGCTCCCACGGAACCTTGGCGCGTCTCGCCGCTCACATTACTTTTACTCCATGCCGGGCCGGGACACGTACCATCATCATCCGCAGGGCCACGAGTCATCCGCGGCGCCGCTCGCCGCACGAGTTGAGTTGCTCGGGTTTATTGGTTTCCGGCCGGGGCGTGCGCACTGCACGGCGCCGGTCACGTACGCCGCGTGAGCACGTTCGAAGGACAGTCGTCTCAACCGGATGGGCCGGCCGGTCCCGTTGGGCGCCAGTGTACGGGTTCTCGGTGCGCCGTTCGGCCGCAGGCGCGGTACGGCAGGGGCGGTGCGGGTGACAGGACGAGGCGTTCGTCCGTGCTCTGCCGCTGCCTGCCTGCGTTCTGCGCTTGCTCGGTGCGGTAGGGGTGGCGTCATCTGCGCCAGGCGGGACTGCGGCCAGGTGGACTGGACTCGGCTCGACGCGACCACTCGCTCGCTCTCTCGCGCGGGGGCCGGCCGGCCCCGCAAGGCGTCAAATCGCGCGGCGGCATAGGCTTGATTCGTTTCGTGATGCCGTGCGCGCGGCCGGTCAGCGACAGCCTCAAAGCCCCCAGAAACCTACTACCTCCTCCCCGCTTCACGAGGCGCGGCGCCTACGGCGCGGGCATTAGTTGAGCCTCTCTCTCTCAGCATTCGTCCGGTTCGACGACCCGCGCCCACGCCCCGTGCGACCGCTCGTGCGCGGGTATAAGAGCTGACCACTCGGTTGCTGCTGCCGCTGCCGAGACACACGAGCAACCTCCCCAACCAACCCGAGATTGAGAAAGCGAGAGAGAGAGTATGCAAATGGAGTGGGACATGGTGGGAGGACCGCACGGTGGCGGTGGCGGTGTCGTCGCTGTCGGGGACGGCGGGGGCGCCGTGGCGAGAGGCGTTAGCGTTGCAGCGGGAGGAGGAGGCGGGGACCAGCTGCTGCAGCTGCCGCTGCTGCGCGGCGGTGGCGAGGGCCACTACCGCGGCGTGCGGAAGCGGCCGTGGGGCCGGTACGCGGCGGAGATCCGCGACCCGTGGCGGAAGACGCGGGTGTGGCTCGGCACCTACGATACGCCCGTCGAGGCCGCGCTCGCCTACGACCGCGCCGCCGTCGCGCTGCGGGGCACCAAGGCACGGACAAACTTCGGCCGCGGCAGCGGCGGCGGCCACGGCCGATACCCGCCGTCGCCGTCGTCGGCGGCGGCCCAGCCGCGCCTGGCGGCGGCGCCGCACCACCAGTTAGCGCAGCCGGCGTTCGGCGGGCTCGACATCAGCCAGCCGTCGCCGTGGCGCTTCGTCTACTTCCCGTCGGGGACGCACCACCAGGCCGGGTTATTGGCGCCGCCGGGGGCCGAGTTCGCGCCCGCTGGGCCGTCGACGGCGCTCGAGCTCCGGACGGGGCCGAGGAGCCTCCCGTTCGACCTCAACGAGCCACCGTCGCTGCTGTTCGGGTCGTGATATATCTCAATGCAAGCAAAGCATCATGGATGGAGTCGTAGTAGTAGTAGATCAGTAGTTATCATGGGGTAACGTACGTAGGAGCAAGTATGACTAGTGAGGCTAATCCAAGCGGCAGTGAAGAGAGCGCTGGTCCGGGTGTATATATGCCTATTTAAGGAAAGCTTTCCTCCCATCATCTCGTGTTCTTGTTCGTCTTTGGTTCTCCTTGTTTTATGGCGGCGTCTCGTCGGCGGCAACAGACTTTTTGCTGGTTCTTTACGCCTTTTTTTTTTTGTTTTTAAGGATTCGCTGGTTCTTTAGCTTTCCCGAATGACAAAATAATTGTTCTTTAAGGAAAGAGGCTTGACCTGTTTTTAACACTCGTGAGCCGAAGCGTACGTATACGTCGGCTACGTGTTCGGTGGTTGAGTCAGGGCATTATTCGGTCTAGCGTGCATGTACATTTTTCGAAAGACCTTTTTTTTTTTCGAAAGACCAGCGTGCATGTACATGTAATGAAGAATTGAAGACCGAACAGTGAGGGCGGGAAGAAGGCACCAACACTACCGAGATCGGCTAGTTTCATCAGCGATCTCCATCGTGAATCAAATCAAAGGGTGATGATGATGCATGATGATCTGTTTCGACCTTAATTTGAGGTTGATGTAGCACTGGAGTAACAAACTGCTGTCAATGATCTTTCTTCTACGCTTATCGCTAATGGCTAAAAGTGTTGATAAACTTACATGATCTACTACGACCTATGCTACTCTTTTTTTTCTTTTTTTTTGCGGAAAGTGACCTATACTACTTTGTGAACACGATATCCAATGACATTGTTCTACTTTTCAGTTTATAATGTCAAGATACTGAAATTTATTCCTTGGCCAATTATAATATTACTGTTGTTTCATTAATGTTTAAGACTCCATTAATAAACTTGGTAATAGTTCCTGATAATTGATAAAGCAGGATTAAGTGCTTTGCTTTATATTGGAAAGATATGTATGGAGTGTCAAGTCTATCAATGTGCAGACGTGCCTGCCTTTTAAAGCGAACGTCAAGCAAGTGTCTTGGCACAATATCGAAACTAATAAGCAATGTGGGAGAACGACACGGCAGGATAGTTTGAGATGAATTGGTACAGTAGGATAGATATACACATAATACAATATAGCCACACAGGTGACCAAATAGCTCGATCATAAGCTTTACACATCATAATACTGCGCAATATTACAATTACGAAGGAACCTCAGTTCCTACTGAACACTAGAAAAAGATTACATTTAACCAAAGCTCCCATACCACAGCACTAGACTACCTTCATGCTGTCGGCAAAGCTTCCAGGGTTCATTGTTATACTCTTGGTGCAATTGTCCGTCTTGTAAATGCCAACCAACCTGTCGGCTAGTTCAAACATGTTGTTTCTCAGACTGCAAAATAGAGTACCGATGTGACACAAGAGATTAACCCCCATCACAAACAGTCAAAGGAAAATTCACTTGCATCCATCAGCCCTCGTCGGACATTGATGCATGTTTTTATAACAACCTTTTTGAAAATGGTGTGAACCGGCGGCAAAGGTAGTTTTTTCGAACCAAGAGGCAAAAGTAACAGTAAGAAGGCTGAGCTGCTGGTGAGTACCTTATAATGATGAACTGTGCGTCTTTGGTCCTATCTTTCACATAATGTCCCACAATCGACACATTCTTAAAGTCTGTAAGAAACAAATGCATCAATCTCTTGAAATGACGGACAGTACAGGTGAAAAGAAGGCACATAAGACTTACCCAACGCTGCATCTATTTCATCCATAACATACAACGGAGTAGGTTTATAATGGTGAAGAGCAAACACCAGAGCGAGAGAACTAAGAGTCTGCAAGGAAAAAGACACTTCAACAAAGGTAACCCAAGACTGACATATGAGTTTGCATGCAAACGGGACAAGCCATGAATTAATCAAGTGCACAAAGTTAACCTCCAGTTATTGGCATGAATAATAATGAAAACAAAAACCTCCACCAACCTAGGAGGAATAAGATGACATTGCATATACAGTAAGAAATAGGCACACAAATCTGGGTCAAAGATGAATCAGACGTGGGGGTGGCTCAGTTATTCTTTGACTTAATAATTAATTGATTAGAGCATCTCCAGCAAGGACCCTACTTGGGCCCCTACTCTATTATTTAGGGTCTTGAGCCAAAATATCATCTCCAGCAGGGACCCTACTTGGGCTCTCATTTTGCATGGCTCCTCAAATTCCACCTCCAAGCCCTCATTCCTAGGGTCCTCCAATCCTCCCTCTCATTTGTGGGTCCCATCACTTTTTTTCACAAAATAGGGTCTTGGGCTACTTTACTGCTGGAGTTGAAACCAAATTTTGAGCCCTCATTTTTACATGCTAGCTTGGAAAACAAAAGTAGGGGCCTTATTTTGAGATCCATTGCTGGAGATGCTCTTAGAGTAGGTACGGCTCAGCCAGTTGCTTCAGATCAAGCGTGTAAGCAAGATATATAAAATCAACACGCAACTTTTCTATCATCGTAAAAAACATCTACATCGATAGAACATACTCCCTTCATTTTGGGAATTTTGACGCTGGATGAATTGCAAACAAGTCACCGGGCGTCAAATGTTTCAGAACAGAGGAGTAAGCTAAGATGGAACAATCAGTAGAATCTGTGAGTTGCCTTGCCTCTTGGAAGTCACACACATCGAGCTGGCGTATTGGACGTTCAGCAGTGCATTCCAGTTATTATTGAACATTCCAATATTAAAACTACAACACATTTTAAGCGCAATGATATTTCCAATATAAACAAAGGTGATACCATTTGAAGGTTTAATATGGCCCGATTCAGACATTAGTAAGAAGTTTTTTTGTTAGTATAATTGTAGTTTGTGTTTTCCCAGAATGGGACTAACTAAAGCACATGGAATCTTACAATGTCAAAAAATATTCAATTGGAACATTACTGAAAAAAATCATTTCGCATGAAGCGGAATCAGTCTAAAATTTCAAATCCCTTGAGAAAGGCAACTCTGACAAAAAAATAAAAAAAAAAATAACAAAGTGCATCATGGTCCATTAAACAAGGGTATAACTAAATGTTTGGACAGATCTACAAGAATGAAAAAATACCTTCTCACCGCCAGATAGATTGGCAATGTTTTTCCAACTTTTCTTTGGAGGCCTCACACTGAAAACAACACCTTCTGAAAATGGGTCCAGGGAATCAACAAGTTCCAGCTCAGCATCACCTCCAAGAGTAATCATCTGAAGTCCGAGGGGGATATTGTTGATTATTAAGTACTTAAAAAGGATTTGTTTTGATATGTAGAACATGTGTAGAATAGAAGCAATATAGTGAAACATTGTTGCAAGTAATCAAAGACAAGCAAACGTAATCATCTGAAGTCCAAGGGGAATATTGCTGCAAATATGGACTCAAATTCACACTCTTACACTCCCCCTTTTGAGCATACCAGTGTAGACTGGTTTCTATAGAAACCAAGAAACATTGTTTCAGATTGTTTTTAAAAAATGGCCCTTTAATTACGAGCACAAGATTTCATCCATTTTCCTCTGCATCTCATAGCTAACAAGGCATGTTGTTTGAAATATTTCATTTAACAGGTGACTGCAGCTAATTTTATTATGTCACAATGTTGGATTCCTTCTTGGTCTGTGCACATAAAGAAGTTGAAATAGATGGTGCAGTACTGCAGTGTGCTATACTCTAGAACGTTAACTTTATTCCAATACCTGGTACATCTCCTTCAGTTTCAAAGATATTATGTTGAATCCAGCCATGAACTCATCTAACCTGAAACAGCATAGAATGCAGAAAATGAGGCAAATTAAACAATAAAACTGTTGAAAATTCAAGGGCACTCAAAATTGAAGTGATTAAAAAAAGGGAGGGGGGGGGGGGGGGGGGGGGGGGGGGATGCCTTCTCTTCCTTAATCCATCATACAGCTTTTTGAGATCATCACGCTCTTGAGTAGTAGCATTTAGCTCATCAACGCGTTCGCCGTATAAACGAGCCTTTGTACGGTACCTGATCCAAACGAAATAATAAGATCATCGATTAAAAAAAAATAGTGTTTGGCGAACAGGTATCTCACGGATTCATACTCTGCTATGGAATCGAGGTTTGGGCTCAAGTCTTTAAGCTGAGCTTCCAACAATGCCACCATCTCCATTGCACTTTTCATGTCACACGTGTCATGGAGTTGCTCATCACCTAGAGTAACCTTCAGTTTCTCAGGATCAATAGCATCCTTTTGGATTCTGAAAAGGCAAAATGGCATGTTAATCTTACAAGAAATTGCAAAAAATAAAATGATCATAAAGTAACTAATTTTTTTGACATACTGATCCATGTGTTTAACAAGATTTGTCTGAATATCCTCAAGTCTTTTCCTGAATGCTTTCACCTTCATTTCCCACTCCTTTGCAAGTTTTACTGTATCCTGCAACTTGTACTCAGCATCAACCTGTTGTACAGACAAACAGATCAGATTCTTAGACCAAAAAAATAATAGAGCAGGTTGTAGATAGAAACAATACAGCAGAATTATAGACACTAAAATTTAACAGGGTACAAATTAGATACCTCTGAGGCTCTCAGTTCATCCATTGCTTTCTTTAATTTGTTGTATTCTTCCTTAGTTTTGTCCAGCTCATCTTTGTGGTTGTCCATCATCTATAAATAAAAATGTGTTTTAAATAACAGTTTCTATTATAAAAGTTTAGCTGAATCATGGAGCAGAATGCAATGCAACAGAACAAAAACCTCTTGTGTTTTTTTATAATCTTCCTGAACAACAAAAGCTTTCTTCTCAATCTCTTTGAAAATAGACATCATATTCTCCTTTTCAGCGAGAAGCTCTTCTTTCTCTTTCATGGAATCCTCGATGCCCTTGGTTAACCTTTTCACCTTCTTCTCAGATGAAGTTATTTGAACTTTGTGTCGATTGATTTCTGAGCTTGTTTTGTCAAGTTCCTGACATTTCAAACATTAAATAATACGAAATAGAATAACCAAAAAAGGGAAACGAATAAAAGTCAAAATTCATATGCTTACAGATTGGATGTTGGCAACCTTTATCTTCTGATCCTTGAGTGCCTGTCCCCCTGCATTTTCAATTTGCTGCTGCAGTTCTGAAGCCTGAAAATGCATTATTGCAGCTAAGTTAAGGTGGCAAATAATGTTTCCATTAGCAACAATGCTATATCAAAGAACAAAAATACAAGTTCTCAATACAAAAAAGATTTCAAAGAAAACAGTTCTGAACGTTGAATGGTTTGCTTCTTTTCTTGTGTGTGATAATTGATGTTGATGCAAATTTCTGAAATGGAAATGCAGATAAATAAGGCGTGGATGAGACTAATAAGCTATGTATAAGCACTTGCCTGATCTTTAAGTTTGCTGGAACATTTTGCAAGTCTATTTAGTTCAGCTTCCTCAGTAGATATGATGTCATCCAGTTCTTTCATTCTGCGAACCTCATCAGCTTTGGGTTGTGAAGCAGCCTTCAGAGAATCTAGTCGTTTTTCATTGTAACTGTATTGTGCATTCATACTCTCAACCTATAAAATAAAAACTCAGCCAAGCACTCCAGAGACAAAATCAACTCAAGCACAAGCAAAACTATGCTTTTACAAACCTCCTTTTTAACTTTTGCCAGTTCCATTTCGAGACGGGATTTAGCATCTTCCGAAGACCGATAACGTTTTTTAGCATCATTCATTTGTTCACGCAACTTGTTGAGGTCACCAGCTAGCTTATTAAGATTGTTTTCAGCATTCTTAATAGCATCTTCCGAAATGCTTTCTCTGATGGATGTGCCCATCCTGCCACCTCGAGGCTTGCTACCCCCGCCGCTCATGGTACCAGACCGCTCAAAAAGCTCACCGTCCAGGGTAACCACCCGACGGAACTCGTTAGCTGCACCATATGCAATTCGCGAGGCCTGACAAACACATATGTCTTTCGTCACTATCTTAAAAAGCATTAATATTGTTTGTAGGGATCATTGCTTGGAAACGGTACAGAATATGACACTAATACTTAATAAGCTAATTTTCAGAACCGATAACAGCAGCCATGAAAATGTTTGGGAAGCCTAATGAAAACTTTAATGAAAGACAATACCATACATCATAACTACAAGCAGCAACATAAGAAGCCAATAGCACTAGAATTAAAAAATAATAACTATTCAAGGATCAACCTGATCAAGATTGTTCGCAACAACAGTGTTTCCCAAGGCATGAAAGAAAGCTAACTTCATCCTCTCATCTTTAACCTGTACCAGGTCAAAGAGGCGTGGAACTCCTTCAGGTGTTTTTACTTTTTCTCTAATCTTGTGAAGAAGATGTGTTTGCTTTTCCTGTAAAATGCAAAAGTAACAATTATCATGCCAACAACAATGGAATTAACAGGAAAAGTTGGCATCTAGATCACAGTTAAGTACAGAAGAAAATAAAGTAGGTTACCATGATCAAACAAGTAGCCACCCCAGCATTCTTTCTACGTAATAACTCAATACAAGATTGGGCTGCATTTGTTGTTTCAACAACAATCCAGTCAAGTGCACCGCAAGCTGTTGATATGGCCACATCATATTTTGCTGCAGGAAACAGTTGCTACTAAAATTAGGATGAAGGAATGCTTCGAACAACAAACTCTAATTAATATACCAGAACCATAAACACTAGTGTTCAATCCAAAAGTGCTACTAGACTGCTGCTAAAATCATAAGAACCTGCATCACATACATCAAAAAAAGGAAAAATTCCATCCATACCATCACTTTAGATGCAGTTTCCATCTATACCATCACTATGTGTCAATGACATGTAGGACCAGACCCCACATGTCATTGACTAGAGTGATGGTATAGATGAAAACTTAGTCCAAAGTGATGGTATGGATGCAGAAACCCCGAAAAAGTGATGGTATGTCTACAAACTTTTGATCCACAAGCATATATAACACGCAAGAATATGTAATGTCTTGGTAAAAGATCCACTACAGAGGCCAAGCACATTCCCTCTTCCTGGACAAGGCCTAAGCAAAATGTATTCGCAGTTTATAAAACATAAGTAGGAAATTTCAAAAAAATGTAGATCAAAATACTACCTAAAGAAATGATATGGATTGGCTAATTGTAGATGGGATAGCAGGAAGAACCGGCAAGTCACCCTCCTTGCGGAGGCTCTGACTGCTTTGTTTAGGTTTCTTCTTGCCTAATTTTCCTAATACATCCTACGCCAGCCTTTATAGATGAGGTGCCTTAGAGCCTAAGCCATCCGGCTAACAAACATGGTAACTAATCTCCTATCTGAACTAAACAAACTAACAGATCCTAATCTCAACTTCACGTGATCTGCTGCCTAGCCTAACCTGCGCCCTCGGGCCCAAAGCCCATAACAGAAATAATTCGTTGTTGTTTTTTTCTCGAACATGCAGGAGAGTTGCGCATCATTGCATTAATAGAAGAAGAGAGTACACACACAAACACACACCCAAGTTTTTACATTCGTGCTTTTTCAAATAAGAACTACCCAACCTCTATCTCTGGTGATTAATCACCAACATCCCTACCATAGCCGGTCAGCGAGAGCCTTATCTCATCACCAACATCCCTACCATAGCCGGTCAGCGAGAGCCTTATCTCCGGCCATGTTCCACGTCCAAGTTTCATCACCAGCCATTACCAAGACTGTGGAAAGGCTCGGAGATACCCCATTGAACACACAATCATTCCGATGCCACCAAAGTGTCCAGGCGCCCAGGATGATGATCGAATTCAGTCCTCTCCGAGTTGTGCTGTTCACTGAATCAGCTGCCCTGCTCCACCACTAGTCAAAGTTCACTTCCGAGGGTTGTGATCAGAGGGCAGCAAGGCCAACTTGCTGTAGGAGTATATGCCAAAATTGGCGTGCAAAGACACAGCCGGAGAGAAAAATAATTCATTGTTTTACTTTAAAATCAACGACACATAAGTTTGACCATTACTTTAACTACCATGTATGGAAAGAATTCAAAAATATTTTTATAGCAAAATTACACATCACATCAGGTATTTGACACCAACATATGTTATCAAAGGTATCACAAGACTTCATTCGTTTGTGTGGAGATGGAGATATCTTACCATCGATTGCTCCAAGATCACCTAGCCTGCCATAAATGCCTTCTATTTCATTTGATTCCTTTGCTTGCAAAATTGCTCTCAGAGAAGCATTTTGATTCTTCTCAGAATCCCTTGTGGATTTAATCTCGACAAGTTTCTGCCTTGCTGCTTGTTCCTGAGGAATCAGTAACTCCTCCTGTTTCTGGCATTCCTGCAAAGAATTTTCCAACCAAGAGAAATAGGAAATTCAGGATAAAGCACTCGAAGAAGAAAAAACTAACCAAACTTAATGGTTCCTCTCTTTACCTGCTCAACTTTCTGAGCTTCAGATGCTTCACTCTGGTGTCTTTCTATTTGTTCTTGGAGATCCACAATACATGAATTCTTTGCTGTGATTTTCTCCTTTATATTTTCCATCTGCTTTTGAGCATCAGTTAACTCTGCCTGAGCTCCATTGTGCTGAAAATAGGTGATAAGGTTCAAATACAATGGATCAAAATTCAGAAAATCAGAAATAAATAATGTTTCAAAAAGAAAGAAACTAAAAGCTAAGCTCTTTTTGTTTCTGCAGCTACTGCAAGCTCAACACATCATAGAGAATTAGGGTTGTACTCCAAGGCTCGGACAAGGTAGGTTTAGGTTGGGATAGCAAAATATTATTGCGTGTATGTTGTACAATGGAAATTTGCCAACGAAGTGGCTTATACAATATGTGAAGTTAAAGGACTTGCCAATTGTTTTCATTTTATTCCAATCAACAAAAAAGATTGAGAAAAAAAAAGGCTACCTTTTGTGTCATTAACTCTTTCTCAGAAGATGCAACATCCAGCTTTCCTTTATGCTCAATAATTTGTTTTTCCCATGGTTCGAGCTCAGTTCTTACTTTAGTAAGTTTAGCACGGAGTCTCTCAGTTTCCTCTGCAATTAAATAAGGGAAACGCTTGGTTATCAACCAGGGTGACTCAATGAACTGGGGAGAAGTAAGCTAAATTCACCTCGAGATGTTTCTTTTATCTGCTCTAACACCTTCTCTTCTTCATTAAATAGCTCCTGCAGTTTGGGTATTGCCCCCTCAAGCTGTGGAATAAGATTGGATGATTCTTCCATCTCTTTTGTTAGTTCGTCAATTTTTGACTTGTCCTGTACAAAGACAACAGTGAACTAAAACCATTCTTGCTTCAACCATATGTACTAAATCTGAAACCATTCCAACCTACCTTTTCAGATTTGTCCTCCAGCTTCTTGATCTTCTGCTTAAGATGCTTCAAATCCTCCCTGTATTTTACATCCTTCCTCTCAAACTCTTTAAACTGATCCTTGCAGGTCTTCATCTTGTTTTCAAGGTCCTAAAGATATACAGGGAGAAAATAAAAAAAGGGGCATCCCACTGAAAAAAATCAATCATGAACTTTGCTTTATGATGATTGGATTGCGGGTGTAGATTATGACAGTACCTCTTGCCTTTTGACATGTTTGTTGTAAATAGATTCCATTTCCTTCAGAGTTTGAGAATTCTGTTGAATTTTTTCCCTGAATTATAACCAAAAGGATTAATTAGAAAAAATTGTAACTCAAAATATCGATGTCCATCCTTAAGACCAAACAACCTTTCAGATGAAAGATTCTTTTCAAGATCTGCGACATTCTCTTGAATCTGAGCAACACGTGAGGTGGCATCATCAGAAGCCAGCGTTGTTGCCTTCTCTCGCCATTTCAAAAGTGAAAGTTCTTTCAACATGTATGTTTCAGCTTCATTTTTCGCACTCTACACGAAAATAACTCCATTAGATGTTAAATGGCCGTAATAGTAAAAAAAAATAATAGAGATCAGCACCTCTAAACTGTCTCTTTCCTTCTCAGCCAGTTTCAGCATCTGCACTGACGCGGTCCGTTTTTCATTGAGGACTTCAAGTCTAACAGAATCACAGGATAACTCATTACAATTTTTTTAAGGCGAGGAATTACAAAATTTGTTACGGAACTCACTGCTTGTATGCTTCTTCAATTTTCTCCACATACTGGTTTGTCCCTATAATATCTTCAAGATATTCTAGGAAGCCCTCATCATGTGGACCTTGAGCTTTCGGTTTCATTAGAGATATTTGCTCAACTTCACCCTATAAAGTGTCCACCTCAGAAGTTACACAATTATTTAAAGCAATAACTGGAACTGTGTCACTGCCTAATATATTCCATACGGCTTAAACAAAGAAGCTATGTAACACAAGTTGAAAATACAGGAAGGATGATCATGTTGCAACCTAACCAAAATACAATAAAGTATGTGTTATTCATGTGTAAAATGTGAGGAACGCACAAAACCTGGAGGATAAGAAAGCGATTATTATCAAGGTCTACTCCCTTGCCCTTCAACAATTTAGTGACTTCAGTAAAGTTGCTTCCACGATCATTTATGTAATATTTTGAAGTATTGTCCCGGAAAGCAACTCTTGAGATGATAAAATCGCTACCCTCAACAACCCTGTAGTCACCGTCATCCTGCTTATGGACACAGAGAAAGGATTATGCACTAATAATTAGAAAAAATTGGTACTTCACTCAAGCTTTAAAGTGAACAATACCAAATCAATGATTTCTTGAAAATGGACAGAAACACCAGCGCTGTCTAGGTTCTGGTGATTGGAAGAATTGTGTATGAGCTCCGACACTTTATTTAGGCGCATCTGTAGTAAGAGGAAGTACTAGTCAGGAACAATACATGCAATTGATAATAAGAAAATAGATAGGTCAAATCATGTTATCATGTAGTGACTAGTGATTGATTGAATTAGATCACCGTTCATGATCTTTAAGTACATATTAATTTAAACTGCTTATTTAAACTACAAGAAAAACATTGCAGGGAATGCATGCTATTTGGCAACCAAAGGATTAGTTACCATTAAATTATCAATTTGCTGGGTTCTAGAAGAATCCTTCAGGGAAAATACTATTTGAGATACTTTTTATCTCGGATACAAACCCACAGAACTCTCAATTTTTAAATTATTGTGGCAACTTAGCTTGACACACCACATCCAGCACCTAGCCATAGGATGGACTAGATTTTTTGATATAGCAATCCACTAGTGAAAGTGAATGAATAAATGCACTGATATTTGATAATCATCACATAAGGACATGTATGTGAAGTTACAATGCTAACCTGCTTTGCACGCTTTCCAAACACAAAGAGCATTGCATCAATGACATTACTCTTTCCACTGCCATTCGGCCCAACAACAGCCGAGAAGCTCTGCATCCAAGACACAAGTCATCATGTATCCATTCATATCTAAGAATCACTGTTCAATAGGCAAAGATGGGCGAAATATAACAAAAAATTGAATAAGAGCACTAATTGCAGATGTTGCTGTGCAACTTATATATTCTGAAAAGCTAAAATTAGTTTCATGTTGATTGATCGTATGATGATCCGAGTATTTTTGTACTCTGAAGAGATACAGTTAGTGGGGGTGTGACCATACTATTCTGTGTGGATTAGGGACTACTCATTTGAACATCAAAGCTTTATCAGAGAAAATTTTACAGCCAAGCCAATTGCTGAAACGCTCTTTCAAGGATAAGATGTGTTTGCTTACAACAGAAACTTTCCTTGATACAGATTTTTTAATAAAAAAAAAGAATGGAAAAACAAACTCCTCGCAGATACAAGTTGTGTTGCTTATATCACTATCAAATGTGCTTTGTGGTAATAATTTGTACAAATATCAAAGACAATCTAGGGTCCTAGTTCTTGCAACAGGACTTAAAAAACAAGCTAAGAAAGTGGATTTGGAATCAAAGCCACACACTGAAGCCCAATGCTATCCTGCAGAAATCCCGTGACTTCTGGTATTCCAGGTGGACCAGCAAATTCAGAAACAACTAACATATCACTATTTGACTACGTACCGGACCAGAACAACAAAACTGAAGCAAAAACTAAAGCACAACTAAATTAGGTTTCAACATGCACACATATGTGTAAATTTGATAATCAAAACGCTATGAATTCTGCGCCGTGACAGTTAATCAAAAATGTTATGCTAGTAACACATCTAAGATTTAATGCCCTAGTGGACAAGTTGAAATTCGAATCGGATGTGCAAAATTGGTCATGCGGGTATCTAATCTACCGCAGCCTCTAATGGATTCCGTGAGCCAAAAAAAAAAATCAGCAGATAGTGCGGAGAGAGAGAGAGAGAACCTTGTGGAAAGGGCCGATGCGCTGCTCCCCGGCGTAAGACTTGAAGTTGCGGAGGACCATCTCCTTTATGAAGAGCCGCGGCCTGGCCGCCCTCCCCGGCGTCCTCGCCGGCGACTGCGGCGGGGAGGTCTCCATGGCCATCTCACAGTTCGAAAATGCCGCAGCAAGCGTGGGACCGCGGGATCTGCGAGCGCCGACCGCCGCCGCTCCGCCGCGGCGAGGTCAGGGTCAACCGCCCAGTCGTCGACCTTCCACGACACTCCGCCGCTCTCCCCCAGCGAGGCTTCGAGGTGGCGATGGGGGCGCGAGCTCGTCGGTGGTGGGGGATTGCGGGGTGGCAGTTGAAGTGACTGTGAGAGCGGGGATTTGGGAATTTGGGGGAAATTTGGGAGGGAAAACTGAAACGGTGCGAGGGTTTCGTGCTCGCGTTGCGGAATTCGAAGTTGTCAGACCCAAAAAAAAAGGGGGGAAATATCTGGACTTGGGCTGGGTTTTTATCAACATAAGTGGGCTGATTTTCTCTGTTTTAGAGATAAGATTGGGCTGGTTGTATGGCAGGGTCTTGCATTTATCGATGCACATGAGCCCGCAGTTGGGCTGGGTTTTGGTGTGTTCTATCCAGATTTCCTATAATTAAGGAAGAAGTCTATTTTGCCTCCCTCAACCCTCATATGAAGTGCAACTTTTACCTCTAACTACAAAACCGGGTAGGATGACTCCTTGAACTCTTTCTCTCACTTCAGGTTTCCTCATGGGCGGTTTTCATAGCGGTTCTGGCTGACTAGGCACTTGTGGGGCCCACATGTCATGTGCCATGTCATTTTTCTTTTTTTTTTCTTTTTTCTTTCTTCTCCTCTTTCCCACGCCGTCGAGCACCTTTCCCACGCCGCCCCGTCCCGCTCGCCCGCAGCGCCGCGCTGCAGCCCCCCCCAGCACGCAGCGCAGCGACACCGCCCCGCCTAGCCCGCCTACAGCGTCGCCCCTCCCCACGCCGCCCCGCCCAACTCGCCACGCCACCCGCAACGCCACGGCGCCTTGCTTCTTCTCGCAGCGTCGCCTCCACCGCCCAGCGCACGCCGCTGCCCCTCCCCATGCAGCCCTGCCCAGCCCCCCGCAGCGCCGTGGCGGAGACGAATCGCGGTGGCCAGGCAACTTGCGGGGACAAATCGCGCCGTGGCAGGTGGATGGGAGACGAAGGTGGCATCATCTGGGCGTCTTGGCTAAGCTTGTCAGCGAGATGCGGGTGGCTCCTCAGCGCGACACGGCGCCCTGGACGGCGCTTCTCGGCGCCCGCGCAGCACTCCTCGATGTGGCGGGGCCGGGTCGCGTGCGCGAGAGGACATGGTCGCGCGCGAGCGGAAAGGGCGAGGACGGCACGCTCTGCCGCTGTGACGGCCATGGAAGGAGGCAGCTCGGTGTGGGCCTTTGCTCAGCGTGGGGCTCTGCTCAGGGAGCCAATCGCCGGATTTGGCTGGCGCGGGACGAATCGACGAGCAGGCGCGACGGCGCGGTGGCTCGGCTGGCCATGGCGTTGATTTGGTCGCGAGATTTGGTCGGGCCGTCGGGGTGCATCGACGGAAGGGGAGAGAAGCGGGGCGGCGATGGGGAGGCAGCGCGCGGCAGCCTAGATCGGGGTCAGAGGTGCGGGGCGCGACGCGCCTGCGGCATGTACTGGGCGGCAACAGGTGACATGGGGCTGCGAGTAGATGACGACGACGGAGGAGAGGGGCGGGGGCGGGCGGCGCGGGAGAGTAAGACTGCGGGCTGACGTGCGGGGAGAGAAGAGAGGAAGAGAGAGGAAAAAAAGAAAAGAAAAAGAAAGATGACGTGGCACCTGACATGTGGGGCCCACACTGCCAAGTCAGCCAAAACCGCTATGAAAACCGCTCAGGGAGGAAACCTGAAGTGAGAGAAGGAGTTTAGGGAGTCATCCTACCCGGTTTTGTAGTTGGAGGTAAACGTTGCACCCCACATAAGAGTTGAGGGAGGCAAAATAGACTTCTTCCTGTAATTAACGCGCGCTGCGTGGAGTCGACTCATAGCGCGCTTTGAGATTCGTGCACAAAATAGATCGAACGGTTGCGGTGCGTCTTCTTCCTCGGTCGGCTTTTCTTCTCACCCACGCTACGTGTGCGCCTCCGCCTGCATCAGATCCGCGCTCTGCGCTTCTTCCTCGTGTGCTCAGCCCCGCGATCCACGTCGCCTCCCATGCTGGATCCTAAGGATCCCCTGCAAGCAAGTGCCACGGCCATTATCTTCTCTGTTGCTTGTTTCAGCAGCACAAATCCATTGTTCCAGGGCACAGATTGATTGTTCCAACACACAAATCGGTTGTTCCAGCCCACAAATCGGTTGTTCTAGCATGAAAATTCAATTGTTCTAGAAGGAAAACCAATTGTTCTGAGTTCTATGAGAGTTATGGTTCAATGACCGACTTGTCGTGCCTAAAGATATGGAGCTGCGAAAGAAAATTTTAGATGAAGCTCACTTGTCCAAATACTCCATTCATCCTGGTAGCAACAAAATGTACCAAGGTCTGAAAACCAAATTTTGGTGGACGCGCATGAAGCGCGAAGTGGCACGTTATGTGGCTGAATGTGACACTTGTCAGAGAATTAAGGCTGATCATTTAAGAAAGGCCGGTCAGCTGCAACCATTGAGTATTCCGTCATGGAAGTGGGAGGACATCAGTATGGATTTTATTGTCGGGTTACCCCTCACTGCTCGAAAGTATGATTCCATTTGGGTTATAGTGGACCGATTGACCAAGTCAGCCCATTTCATTCCGGTCAAAACAAACTACTCTGCTAAGATCTATGCCCAGTTGTATATCTCGCGTATATTGTGTTGGCATGGAGTACCGAAGACAATTATATCCGATAGAGGACCTCAGTTTGTTGCTCGTTTTTGGGAGCAGTTACATGCATCATTGAAGACCAAGTTAATCCGAAGCTCCGCTTATCACCCACAAACCGATGGACAAACTGAGAGGGTAAATCAAATACTGGAGGATATGTTGAGGGCATGTGTTTTATCTGAAGGTGGCAATTGGGATGATCACTTACCATTGGCAGAATTTGCATACAACAATAGCTACCAAGAGAGTATAAAAATGTCTCCATTTGAAGCTCTTTATGGTCGTTCATGTCGAACTCCTTTGAACTGGTCGGAACCGGGAGAGAGAGTAAATTTTGGACCTGATTTGATTGCCGAGGCTGAAGAGAAAGTACGGCTCATTCAAGCAAATTTAAAGGCCGCAAAATCCCGTCAAGCTAGTTACGCCGATAAGAGGCGCCGTCCTTTGGAATTTCGGCAAGGTGACCACGTGTATCTTCGTGTCTCACCCACCAAGGGCGTTCAACGTTTCGGTGTCAAAGGAAAGCTCGCTTCCCGTTACATTGGCCCGTTCGAGGTTATTGAGAAATGTGGACCCGTCGCTTACCGATTGGAACTACCCGACAAGTTATCCGAAGTTCACAATATTTTTCATGTATCTCAACTCAAGAAATGTTTGAAGCCCCCTATTGACGTGGTGCTCGAAGATGTCGAAGGACTACAGGATGATCTTACCTATTCCGAGCATCCCGTCAAGGTGATTGATCAAAAAGACCGCGTTACGCGCAACAAGACCATCACCTTTTATAAAGTTCAGTGGAGCAATCACTCGGACGAGGAAGCCACATGGGAACAAGAGGAATTTCTTAACTCCAAGTTTCCGGACTTTCTCGCTTCGCAATTGAGGTAACGCAAGCAAATCTTTACAACCCCCTCTTTTCCGCACTTATTGCAAATCTCGGGACGAGATTTTCTTAAAGGGGGAGGGCTGTAACATCCCACCCTAATGAAGACCCAAATCTGATGATTAGTGCATTTTGATCACAAATGCTAATGATCACTTTGGAAAAGTTATTTAAAAGCAAATCATTTGAAAATAGTCAAATATGAACTTGAACTAGAAATTCAAAATTTTGTATACAAGTGGGCCCATTTGAAAATTTCCTTGACATCCAGGGCCAAAAAGAAATTTTTGGAGAATTTTGTGGATTTTTCTACAAAAGGAAATGGGCTCAAATAAATCAAAGTTCATTTATTCAAAATCTGTCTTAATTGAATTTTAATTCAAAATCTAAATCGAATTAGGAAAAGTTGTAATAAGGAAAAATGTTTATCTCAGTGAAACCTTCCAGAAATTATTTTATCAGATTTTTTGGAGCACAGTAAAGTTTGGTTTCAATCAAATCAAATCAGCACGTGCAAATTCAATTGAAAAATTCAAAATTTTTACTGTAGCGACATGTGTCGACCTCGTCGTCGATCCTCAGTCCGCTGCCCATTCCGGCGAACTGTGGCCGCCGTCAGCGCAGCACAGCGTCGAGGACCGGTTCAGCCCCCCTTCCTGGCCGTAGCCCCAACTCACACTCCCCCTCGTTCTTCCCCTCGCTGAGCGCGCACGGAGCAGAGCCGAGCCGCCATTGCCGCCGCGTCGAGCTCACCGCCGCGCCGCCGCTCCGCCGCACTTCCAGCCCCGAGCCCAACAGCAAAAAGGTGCGCTAGGAGCCCCTCAACCTCAGGCACAACACAAACTCCGAGCTCCGCCACCCTGCAGAGAGAATCGACGCATATTCCGACCATGGCCGCCGGGTGAACGTCGTCGAGTTCATCGTCAAATTCCACTGTCTCGGTGAGCCTCTTCGCGATTCCTCGCTCAGGGTGATGCACACCTCACTTGCGCACTCTCCAGTGCTGACCTCGTCGCAATTCACGTAGTGAAGCCGTCGGAATCGTCTTCTTCTCCGCCGCCTTTCGCCGGACCGCGCCGCCCCTCCGACGAACTCCCCTCTCCGGCCTTCCTCCACGTGCACACGTGCTACGGTGAGCTTCTCCTTCACTCCGTGAAGCTCATGCGCGCCCTAACTCACCCCCTCGCTGCCTCCTCTCGCCGGAACACCGCGCGCCGCCGCTCGCCGCCGCCGCCATCGCCGCCGACCTCCTTCCCGGCCGCGCGCACGTGCACACCAACTTGCGTTAGGATCGCCTCGATTCCCTCTACACGTTGCCGTTGACCGTCGCGTGAGACTCGCCGCCGTTTAGCCGGAACGGCGACCTCGCCGTCGCCCTGTCGCGCGCGCACCCGCCATGCCATGGCACTGCTACAGTGCCGCGTTTTCTTTTCCCTTTTTGTTTTCTCAGAATTTTGGTCAAACTTGTAAAATCGATAGAAATTCGAATTCAGCTCAGAAAAATCCAAAACAAAATTTGTTGTTTTCCTTATGAGCAGAACTATCCAGTGGAACAACATAAACATCTGAATTCGTCTCAGTTAATTTTATAAAATTCAAAGAAGAGAATCAGGAAATAATTTTTATAAAAAGATCTGTAAGTGCAAAAATTCTGAATTTTGGCATGCCCACTCCTAATAGGTTCACTGAACATCCCACCAAGTGGTATCTTGAAATGCACCTTATTTTAGGAGTAATTTCAGTTTTAAGTTTCTAGAAGAATCTTTTTTATTATTTTATTCCTGCACCTTTTTGCACCAAATTTTGGATATGTTACTGTACCTAGGATTAGGATGCTAAATAAAAATACAAATGTAATTTTAGATCTTCCAGAACCCTTTTAAAAGAATTTAGAAGAGGATCCCTTATTTGCGCGTAAGGAAATTCTTAAATCCAAAGTAATTGTGTAAATCACTGAGGACCAAAATGCAAAAAACCTGATGAATGGCCCTGCCAGCATGTTGCATTTGCATCATAATATCACCATGTCATATTTGTCAAGGGAGTTCCATGAACTATCTTTGATTTGTGTATATTGTTGCATTCATTTAGGAACCGACGCCGGACTCGAGGACGTGGAGATCGTGGCCGAGGAGACCGGCGCTGACTTGAACGTGCTTGAGTGTGCTAACCACCAGCCCCAAGGCAAGCCCCGGTGCATCTCACCTTGTTTTAAAAGATTTTCCTTTTATCACTATATATGGAGTCATGAATTGTGCATTTACGTTTTAGGAGTTTTATGGAACCGTAGTTGCATTTAATTTACATGCTCCTATGGGTGGGTTCAGTTTTATGCAGCCACGTGATAGACTCCGCTATGCTAAATAGGGTTGTATCATCGATAGGAAATCGAGTGGTATGGAGACCGCTCGGTG
This sequence comes from Eragrostis curvula, assembly GCA_007726485.1. Lineage (NCBI taxonomy): Eukaryota > Viridiplantae > Streptophyta > Magnoliopsida > Poales > Poaceae > Eragrostis > Eragrostis curvula. Next base: position 36,732,675 of record CM017445.1, on the reverse strand, counting down.
TAAGTGGGGTCGGTTTTACTTTGTGTTCTCACATGATGATGATAATGAATTTGAGACTGAACGGGGAAGTTCATGTGTAGGTGGAGGTGACAAGGCTCGCCTTGTTCGCCATAGCCCCGTTTGTGTTGGTTGAGGACCGTTCGTTGTGGCCCCGCTGAGCAAGTTTGAACAGTACCGGATGCATGCTAGGAGAATGGGAACTAGTAAACTTAGTAGCTCGATGCTATATTGTTGGACGTGAACCCACCTCTCTTTTGGTGATGAAGATGGTTATGGTGGAATCTGGGACCGTGTTTGAGGGGAGGGTGCCCGGGCGAACCACGGTTAGACCAGGCATGGCTATCGCGTGGGGAGACGTGTACTCGGGAGAGGTGTTAAGCGGCTCGACTTTATGGTATCTTGTAAACAGTTGCCGTGCGTGGCTCTTTCGAGTAGCGTACGTCGTGTATCTCGGGTTTCGCCTGCAGGTGTAAATCGATTCGAATCGCCGTCCCTCGCGGTTATTGAGTACCACTTGTTCACTGTGTCACATCGTAGTAAGAAGTGCACATGATGATGTTATATGCTTTTGTACTTCAATTAATTGTTTTGCAACCATGTATTGCTTAGTTAGGTTGCCAATATTTATATTAATGCAAGAACCCTTTTAATCTGGCTAAAATATGAAAATAAGGATCAATTATTAGTGCCGTTTTTGCAATTAAATTTCACACCCCTGGTCAACCCCCTGCATATTAGAAGTCGGTCTTAGATGGCCATTTTGACGGGTAAGACTTGCTGAGTATTAGTTGCTCAGGGTTTCGCTGTTTAAAATTCTACTGCAGGTATTCCCAATTGCAACTTCTGCGGGTGTTGTGGTAAAATAGTGTGGGAGGGTGAACCGCCCAAGGACTGGTCCATTGAGTGGGTTCCCTCCTCTCCCAGCCAGGAGCAAGGTGAGTGAGATCGTGTCTACGGGCCGGACATGGTTTCATTGTATATATGTATCGTCGTGTGTTTCGCTTCTGCTCGTGTTATGTAACCGAATTTCGAACTCTTTTATGTAAAATAAATCGAACTTCGAACTGGATATCTTATGTTAATTATGGAACCAATGTAATAACTGAACTTAATGTAAAATTATTTTATTTTATGCTTATGTGTGTGGTCTATGCATACTTGCTTCGCCAAGTATCCCCCGATTAAGATCCTGGTTAGCTAACCCCTCATTAATTTGAGGTGGGGTGCTACACATCTAAATTCAGATAAGCATCTAAATTCAGATAAGTTTGACTAAATATGGTAAGTGTTTCATTGGCAACAAAATTTAAGCAAGATTTTTTTTGGCTTCAAATGTCATTGAGTTAAGAAGTGTGACAAGATTCCTTTAGGCAAATGTGGCTTCCATTTTCAATACGATACTTTTTATGGCTTGCCACACTTGCAATTGTGGCAAATGATCCGAATGCTTTGGCTTCCTTTTTCAGGCTTTGCCTTGTTCTCTGTCTCAGATCAAACCGGTGCCTTGACATTATTTTACGCTTTTCTAATGTAGCCGCTCTACCTTATGGCCATGTCATCAAATATGATCCAAAATCAATCTTCGTTATCGAATCTTAAGTAGAACATGCGATGCATAGTGATCGAAAATGCACATGCCATTAGTTTGTTGTAGAAAACAAAATGTAAGTTCCTTTTTTTAACCAAAAAGAAAAAAGAATTCCTGGAAAAGAAGAGAAGGAATAAACAAGTGCTAGTTATATGATTGAGCAATTTGTGGGTTTCCATCACCAATTCTTATATTGCGAACTGTTTATCTCCTTTGCTCACACTGTCTCTCACCACAATCAACATGACAATTTGCCGCTGAAAGGAACTTCTGTTCCTAGAGGGCACTAGAAAGTTTACATTCAGCCGAGGCTCTGATCCAGCCCATGGATTTCAGAATTAAAAAAAAGAAGTCAAAAATTACTATCCAAACATAGTTCGCAATGCTCCCGCTGTCCCCCACCGCTAGACCTTCAGCTCAGCAAAGCTTCTAGGGTCGATAGTTATACTCTTGGTGCAATTATCTGTCTTGTAAATGCCAACCAACCTGTCGGCTAGTTCAAACATGTCGTTTCTCAGACTGTAAACACACAACGGAAGACATGATAGTACATCAGTTCAAATTACACATGGCAATTGGGGCAAAGAAAAAAATCATTTTGCATCTAATGCATAGGGGCGTAAAATTCCTTTTTCAAAACGCTATGAAGCGGAGTCAAAAGTAAAATAAAATGAGAAAACCTGGCTGATCAATAAGTACCTTATAATGATGAACTGAGCATCTTTTGTCCTATCTTTTAAATAATGCCCCACAATTGATACATTCCTGAAGTCTGTGAGAATAATCGAATCAGCATCTCGAAATAACAAGTCATTTTAGTGAAGAGAGCACAGGACGTACCCAATGCTACATCGATCTCATCCATAACATACAAGGGAGTAGGCTTATAATGGTGAAGAGCAAACACCAGAGCCAGAGAGCTAAGCGTCTGCAATAAGATAGACAATTTAAAAAGGGTGTCACTCAAAACATTCAGTACGCATTGTCAAAAATGGATATCTGAACAATCTACAGGAATGGAAAATACCTTCTCACCGCCTGATAGATTGGCAATGTTTTTCCAGCTTTTCTTGGGAGGCCTCACACTGAAAACAATGCCTTCTGAAAACGGGCTGTGGGAATCAACTAGTTCAAGCTCAGCATCGCCTCCGAGAGTAATTATCTGAAACCGAAAGGCGCTTTTTGAAACCATATTTTTTAGTTATCATGAATTCGTTTCAACAAGCGCAACACACACGAAAGACAAAAGCAATGTATAATAAGCACAACCTCTGCTGCAACTATGAGCTAAAATCACCAGGCTCTGCTAGTCTCCTTTATCACACTATAGATTGCTTTTATCCAGAATTGTTTTTCAGATATATGGAAAATGAGGAAGTTATGGGTACAAGAATTCATTCTTTTCTATCCCCATCCCTCAGTACTCACAAAAAGTGAACGTTATTAATTTTAACAGGGGTGAACACAGCTTAATCTTATGGTTTGCAATGCCGAACTTGTGTCTTCATCGTCTGGGCACATATCAAAACTGGGGAGTGCTACACTGCAGGATTCTATAAGTGTTTCAATACCTGGTACATTTCCTTTAGTTTCAAAGATATTATGTTGAATCCAGCCATGAACTCATCTAACCTGAAATAATGTATGATGCGGATAAAGAGAAACATTGACCAACATATGTAATTGCTGAAAATTCAAGGAGAATCAAAAGTATATATTTGATTATTATTATTTTTTTTAAAGGGGGACATGCCTTCGCTTTTTTAATCCAGCATAGAGCTTTTTAAGATCATCATGCTCCTGAGTGATAGCATTGAGCTCGTCAACACGTTCACTGTACAAACGAGCCTTTGCGCGATACCTGATTCAGCCAGGGGAAATAATGAATAACTGATACATAAGTGCTTTGTCAAATAGGTACATCATACATTCATACTCTGCTATGGAATCCAGATTTGGGCTCAAGTCTTTAAGCTGAGCCTCCAACAATGCCACCATCTCCATTGCCCTTTTCATGTCACATTCGCTGTTCTGCTCACCACCGAGAATCACTTTGAACTTCTCAGGATCAATAGCATCCTTTTGGATCCTGGAAAAGCGGAAATGCTAACTTGAGAAGGAGCGGCGAAGAAAAATTAACCGGAAAATAACACTGAGACATACTGATCCATGTGTTTAACAAGATTTGTCTGGATGTCATCAAGCCTTTTCCTGAATGCTTTCACCTTCGTTTCCCACTCCTTGGCAAGCCTGTTTGTATCTTGCAACTTGTACTCAGCATCAACCTGTATGAACAAACAGAACAGGTTGTGGAGAAAATCAATACAGTGGGATCAAATAACACAGTATAACTTAACAGTGTACAAGCTCGATACCTCTGAGGCTCTCAGTTCATCCATTGCTTTCTTTAATTCGTCATATTCGTCCTTGGTTTTTTCGAGCTCATCTATATGTTTTTCCATCATCTATAAGTTAAAACAAATTAACAGTTCCAGCTATGAAAATGCTAGTTCGGTGATGGAGCAGCCTACAAAGCAATGCAAGTAGTGCAACAGAACAAATACTAAAATACCTCTTGTGCTTTCATATAATCTTCCTGAAAAACAATAGCTTTCTTTTCTTTGATAATAAGCACCATCTTCTCCTTTTCTGCAATAAGCTCTTCTTTTTCTTTCTTGGAATCCTCAGTGCTCTTGGTTAAATTTCTCAATACCCTCTCACATGTAGTGACATGAACTCTGTATCGGTTGATTTCTGAGTTTGTCTTATCAAGCTCCTGACATTTGAAACATTAATAATCCATAAGAAACAGAGTTACTGAAAAGGGGTATGAATACAAGTGAAAGTCCATATACTTACATATTGGATTTTGGCAACTTTTATCTCCTGATTCTTGAGCACATGCCCCCTTGCATCTTCAAGTTTCTGCTGCAGTTCTGAAGCCTGGAATACATTATGGCAACTAAGTTAAGATGTCACATCTAGTGAGTCAAAATCCAGTTCTACGTACATGCACTTGCCTGGTCTTTAAGTTTGCTGGAACGTTTTGTGAGTTTATTTAGTTCAATTTGCTCACTGGATATGATGCCATCCAGCTCTTTCAATCTGCAAATCTCATCAGCATTGGGCTCTGAAGCAACTTCCAGCGAATGTAGTCGGTTTTTGTTGTAACAGTACTGTTTGTTCATACTCTCGACCTATTTCAAGTGCCAAAAACGGTACAAATGTTAGTCGGACCATCATTCTAGATACAAATGTGAAGGACGAGCATAACGCCTATTGGTTACCTACCTCCTTTCTAGCTTTTGCCAGCTCCATTTCAAAACGAGATATAGCTTCTTCCAAGGATAGATAGCGTTTTTTAGCATCATTCGCTTTTACACGCAAGCCATTGAGTTCGACAACTAGCTTGTTAAGATCGTTGTCAGCATTTCTAATAGCCTCTTCCGAAACACTTTCTCGGATGGACGTTCCCATCCTGCCACCTTTTGGCTTGTTACCACCACCACTCATGGTACCAGATGCCTCAAAAAGTTCACCATCCAGGGTGACCACCCGAGAGAACTCTTTTGCCGCACCATATGCAATTCGGGAAGCCTGATAAACACATGTCTGCTGTCAGCATTTTTATAACATCAGTAACAGAGGCATCTATCATTGCTTGGAATGGATTTGGATGTCTCTAATAAGCTAATTTTCAGAGCTAACTGTTTCCATGAAGATGACAGGGGAGAGAAATTAATACTTTAGTGAAAGATAGCAGTGCACATAATAACAAGCAGCCACATCAGGAGTAAATAGCAGTAGAATAAACAAAATAAATCATTGGTCCACCTGATCAAGATTGTTTGCAACCAGAGTGTTCCCCAGGACATTATAGAAAGCTAACTTCAGCTTCTCATCTTTAACCTTTACCAGGTCAAATAGGCGTGGAACTCCTTCAGGTGTTTCTACTTTATCTTTAATCTCGTGAAGGTGTATTTGTTTATCCTGTTAACATAACCAATTATCATGCCAATATAACTTGGTTATATGGGAAAAAAACTTTGCATCAAAATAATAATAGGAGGCGAAAATAAAGTGTTACCAGGATCAAACAAGTAGTGTCTTCTCCACGATTTCTTCTACGTAATAACTCAATACAACTTTGTGCAGAGTTTACTGTTTCAACAAGAATATAATCGAGACCAGGGCAAGCTGTTGATATTGCCACATCATATTTTGCTGCAGAGCACAGTTGCCAATGAAATTAAGACGAAGAAATTCTTCTAACAGTGAACTCTAATTTACATACAAGGCCCTCAAAGCACTAGTGTATGAAGCTCACAATGACACATTCAGATCATAACAAATAAAAATTATAAATCTTGATATCCATTTTTGAACTTGATTAACTCCCGCATCATGGAGCCAAAACTTTTTATCCAACTTGAGAGACTTAGACTAAATTAGGTCCTAATATACAAGGGTCTTAATGCACCAATATCAAAACACCAACTTTGGCAATTGGCATTGTAAAAATCAAACATAGATACGCTAATGTTTATTATTTTACCATAGTTGGTATCTGTTGGCCAAACACCGCACCAGCACACACACAAGCTCACCTCATCACACACTCACACTTGCCGGGCAAGAACAGAAGAGGTGAGAGCTCATATACACTTTGATTTTCAGCGGCTGAGCTGCATTGAATTGGAGCATGTCTCCCAACTATATAGACAAGTAAAGGTACAACTACTACTATGCCTAGCAATATTGCCATACTTCTATTAGCATGTACACCATGCCTCTACTTGCATGCTGTTACTACTGCTACTGCTGCAACTACCTCCTACTACAGTCTCTTTGGCGCCAAAACAGAGCACCCAAAAGTTCTCCCCTAAGCAAAATCCCCTAAGCTTAATTATTAACAGTATCATCAGGAAATGCCACTTACTCAAGGAAATAATAAACTAATTTATATGAAATATACAAAGACGAGTTTGGCCATTACAGTTTACTACCAAGTATGGAAAGAAGTTACATAAGTACTCTCACAATGCTTCAGGAAGTTTTTTTTTTTTTTTTTGGGGGGGGGGGGGGGGGGGTGGCAAATTTATTCATAACACTTAACCATATTCTTTTAAGAGATTGGAGCCAATATAATGATATATGTTGTCAAAGTTATAATAGTCCAGCTACGCACATTATCCCCTCGACCAACCTAGGAGGAGATAATGAATTTTAATTAAGAAAAATAGACAGCTAAATTCGCGTCAAAGAGTACTCAAACTTAGGTGGTCAGAGGGTCCATATCCAGATCCTTAACCAACTGAGCTCTCCTCAGCTCCTGCTATAAACTTCTTGCAAGACATCAATGCTTTGTAGGTAGAAGGAGTTCATCGTACCATCAATTGCACCAAGATCACCTAGCCTCCCATAAATGCCTTGAATTTCGTTTGATTCCTTGGCTTGCAAAATTGCTTTGAGACCAGAACTTTGATTCTTCTCAGAATCCCTTGTGGATTTAATCCCTACGAGTTTCTGCCTTGCTTCATGTACCATAGGAACCAGTATCTCCTCCTGTTTTAGACTTTCCTATATTGAATTTTCCAAGCAAAATATACATGAACCTCAGGATACTCCCCAAAAAAGTGTTAACAAATCTTCATAATTCCAGATGGGGAAAAAGGGTTCAAATAAAGCAGGAAGTAATTACCTGTTCAGCTTTGCGCGCGTCATATGATTCACTCCGGTGTATATTTATTTTTTCTTGAAGCTCCAGGATATATGACTCCTTTGTTTTAATTTTCTCCTTTATAGCTTCGATCTGGTTTTGAGCATCAGTTAATTCTACTCGAGCTCCATCATACTGAAATAGTTGATAAGTATGATCAGAAGAATATCGAATATAATTGATGCTTATCAAGGATAACAAACTTGTAGAACTGGTTTTGAGCATCAGTTAATGATGCTCATCGAGGGAGAGGTAGGCAGCAACCGCAAACAATGGCCACATGGTTCTTTATACGTTAGTCCTCCAGGAATTAGTTTCCAAAGTATACAAGATTGGAACAGATTGTGCAGCTGTAAACATATGACTGGCTAAGAGATAAAATCCAAGCTAACCATGTACTCCCACCATAATTCTTTTGTTGACGTTGCTTAGCTCAATTTGAGCTAAATGCTCTAGATAATTTTATCGGACGCACCAACAAGCACAGGATAAGCACAAGTCCACGGCTCCAATCGAAAGTGGTTGAGCTGGACCTGATGTTAGCAGGATCAGAAGGTGAGGAGATAAGTTAGACAGTTGTTAGGATACTGGTTGATTCTTTTTGGTTTCTTAGATTCTGTTTTTAGCTAAAATTTTCTTGAAGCCTATCTATATAAGGCTGTAGCTTGTCATTAGACGGAATCCAGAAATTAAATTCCTCAAGTTCCTTCCGATCATAGCCTCCTGCCATGGCTGACCTAAGACACAGTGATGAGGGTGATGCCACATCGCTAACCACTCCGATCAAACTAACGGTCCCGTGTTCTCCATTCTCCACTTCGCTTAAGCCATAATACAATCCACGCCGCATCATAAGCAACAACGACGAAAAAGGACTGGAGGGAGTATAAAAGAATAATTAAAGACTCCCCAAGTGGAGAGACTCACCACTACGCCAAGCCTTTCTGCATTCTGTTAGTTCCATTTAATAATTTTCAATTGTGTGTGTTGGATGGTTGGAGAATGGAGAGGCTCCTACCTTTTGCTGCATTAGCTCCTTCTCTGCAGATGTGACATCTAGCCTTCCTTTATGCTCAATAATTTGATTTTCCCATGGTTCAAGTTCAGTCCTTACCTGAGTAAGTTCAGCACGGAGTCTCACAGTTTCTTCTGTAGTCACAAAAGGAAAGAAGCTTGGTTATAAAACATAATAATTGAATGCATACGGAAGAATTACCCCAAATTCACCTTGAGAGGTTTCTTTTATCCTCTGTAGCACCTTGTCTTGTTCACTAAATAACTCTTGCAACACGGGTATCTTCCCCTCAAGCTGTGGTATAAGATTGGATGATTCTTCCATCTCTTTTGTTGCTTTATCAATTTTGGACATTTCCTGGGTTAAAGGCAAAGGTGAAAGTGTGAAACTATAACCTTTCTTGCCGTTTCAACTACATGGAGTAAAACTGAAACCATTCCAACATACCTTTTCAACTTTGTCATCAAGCTTCTTAATCTTCTGCTTAAGATGCTTTAAATCTTCCTTTAGTTTTACATCTTTCCTCTTAAACTCATTAAATTGATCCTTGCAGGCCTTCGTATTATTTTCAAGGTCCTAATTTACAAAAAGGTGCAAATAAAAAGAGGGACATCATGATTTACTATGATATGATAAATACTCTGTTTCATGATGATGTATGCGGTAAATCGAGACAATACCTCTTGCCTTTTGATATGTTTATTGTAAATAGACTCTATTTCTTTCATAGTTAGAGAACTCTGTTGAATTTTTTCCCTGGATTATAATGAATTAAATAAAAAACATGTAAAGCAAAAAAATTACTGTCCGTTCGAAAAATCAAATGACCTTTTAGAGACAATATCCACTTCAATGTTTGCCACATTCTCGTGAAGCTGTTCAACACGTGAGGCAGCATCATCAGAAGCCAGCTTAGTTGCCTTCTCTTGCCACTTCAAAAGTGAAAGTTCCTTTAACATGTATGTTTCAGCTTCATTTTTGGCACTCTACATGCAAATAACTCCATTAATAGTGAACTGTAAAATGACCGATGTTAAAAAAAAAAACTCGACTCGGGGGTTTTAAAAATGACCCATGTAGTCAATCATTTAACTGAGATCAGCACCTCTATATTATCTCTTTCTTTCTCAGCCAATTTAAGCATATGCACTGAAGCAATCCGTTTTTCATTGAGCACTTGAAGTCTGTCAGAACCGTAACAAGATAAATTTTAACTCATTGCAAGATTTGCGTGGTAAAAAAATATTAAGAAACCCACTGCATGTAAGCTTCTTTAATCTTCTCGGCGTACTGGTTTGTCCCTATTATGTCTTCAAGATATTCTAGAAAACCCTCATCGTGTGGCCCTTGACCTTTTGGTTTCATCAGGGAGATATGCTCGACCTCACCCTGTATAATACCCAGCTCAGAAGTTATGTAATTGCAGAGAAACGTAATTGGAATTGCCCCATGATTTCCATTCAGGCTTAAACAAAGAAGCTATGCAGCACGAGTGGAAAATGTAAGAACGGTGATAAAGAATACTTATATGTAACATATCAGTAAGAAGAACACACAAAACCTGAAGGATAAGAAAGCGGTTACTATCAAGGTCTATTCCCTTCCCTTTCAACAGTTTAGTTACTTCAGTAAGATTGCTTCCACGGTCATTTATAAAATATGTAGAAGTGTTGTCACGGAAAGCAACTCTTGAGATGACAAAGTCACTACCCTCAACAGTCCTGTAGTTTCCGTCATCCTGCTTATTTCAACAGGGGATGAAAAACGATTATGGCACCATACCACCAATAAGAAATGCCTAATAAGTAATACTTGACTTGAGTCAAAAAAATAATACCAGGTCAATTACTTCTTGAAAATGGACAGAAACCCCAGCATTGTCTGGGTTCTGGTGATTGGGAGAATTGTGTATGAGCTCTGAGAATTTATTTAGGCGCATCTGTAGTGAGGGAAGGAACCAGTTAGGAACACTATATGTATCATTTATTAAGGAAATTTTTATCTGTAATCCGAAGTAACCGAACTGATAGGCTGACTCTTACAATTATGGCTAATGAATATATTAAATCATTTTTGCTGGATTTGAATTATTTTGGAACAAATACTTCATCGAGAGGATTAGTTCAAGATTAATACTAGTAAACTATCAATATCCTTGGTTCTAGAAGGGTATCATTCCGGAAAAATACTTTTGAAGATACTTTCTATATACAAGCTCACAGAAAATGGCAGGCTCCTACTGGTAACCTTTTTAATTAATGCGGTGACTTAGACTGACATGTCCTCGTAATGACCTCATAATGAATAGGTGTGAGTAAATGTGCCCCTTATTCAATAAGGAAATACAAAATGTGCATATTCATCTAAAATATAGCGCCAATATCTACCCTTTGGAGAGGATATTGCAGATGAGAGTTCTTGAGATAGAATAAAATGCTCAAAATCGTCTAGCGAGACTAAATGATTACATGTACAAATAATGATAAAATAAAAATAACAAAAAATAACCTGCTTTGCATGCTTCCCAAGCACAAAGAGCATCGCATCCATGACATTACTCTTTCCACTGCCATTTGGCCCAACAACAGCTGAGAAACTCTGCAACCAAGATGGAAGTTATCTTCTATTGTTTTGTCTCTATGTCACTGTTCGAGTTGCACAGTTGGAAGAAAAAAGTATTGGAATGATGTCAACCTTCTCGAATACAAGCACTAATTGCAGACGTTAGCATGTAATCAGAAGAGCTCCAACGCTTTGCTGTTTACGATATTATGATTGAGTGTTGTTATGTCCAAACATGGTAAAAATGTTTGTATCGTTATAACTTTTTTTAAACGAATCCGCATTTAGATCCTTATTACATTTCTATTTGCATAGCAGCAGTTTATGCGAGGAGTAAGGGCATGCTCATATAAAAGGAGAATGGTACAGAGCAAGGGGAAGCTAATAAGCCAAGAGCAGAACTGAACTTTCAAGACAAGATCAGTTTGCTTAGAGCAGAAACTAAACTGAATGGAAAATCCCTCTTCATTCTCCTTGCAAGTGTCACAATTAATTTATTTTTTTTACGGTGGCAGAAAATGTCAACGGCACTCCAGGCTTGGAATTAAAGCCACATCCGTAAAACTAAGATTTTTGGGATCGTAATTTGACCAACATATTCAGAAAACAAACTACAAAAATAGTTGCACTCCTTCTACTTAAGTGTATTAACTGGAACTGGACCAGGACAGCAAAATCAAAGACACAGCAGCTGAATCTTATCCCGATAAGAACGATGCAAATTGTGCACAACGGCTGTCAGAATTCGACTAAAAACTTATGCTAGTAATACATCTAGGATTTAATGACCTCTTAGGGCAGGTTAAAATTCAAGTCGAGAATGCAAAATTTAACTCGTTACTTATCTAATCTTTCGCAGCCTCAAATGATTTCAATGAGAGCGTGCGCGCGGCGCACACACACACAAAAAAAAAAAAAAGGGCGTCGAAGCGAAGTTTAGCTTCCACGAGTTCGGGTGTGACTGTGCGAGAGAGATACCTTGTGGAAAGGGCCGATGCGCTGCTCCCCGGCGTATGACTTGAAGTTGCGGAGGACCATCTCATTTATGATCAGCCGCGGCCTCGCCGCCCTCCCCGGCGACTGCGGCGGGGAGGTCTCCATTGCCATCTAGCGGTTCAAAAAATACAGCAGCAAGCGTGGGACAGCGCGATCCGCGAGTGTGGGACAGGTCGATGTAAACGCCCAGTCGTCGACGGCCCCGCAACAGTCCGGCGCCCTACCCCGGCGAGGCTTCGAGGCGGCGAAGTGGGCACGAGCCAGTCGTCGATGCCTAGATTGTGGATGATCACTGATCATCAGGGGGAAAGTTTTACGAGGGAAAACCGAAACGGTGCGCGAGGGTTTGGGTTTCGTTCTCGCGGTGCGGGATTCGAAGGCAACAGATCCTAAAAAAGGGGAATAATATCAAATATATATGGAGCTGGGCTGGGGCTTTCTTTTGCGGACCAAGTTGGGCTTGTTTGGTATTGTGTGTCGTTTCGTTGGGTTGCAATTCATGGCAATTTTCGAAGAGATTATTTTTTTCGAAGGAATTTTCGAAGAGATTATCTAGCCGTGCACACTGGTTAAGGGAAACTTAGCATTCAAATTTTTAAAAAGATCGTGTACTAGTTCAATAACTAGTATGGATGCCCGTGCATTTACGCGGCTAGAGTTGATTGTTTTCACATCGATAATAATATGAACTTTTAAAACTTGTATGTAGGTATTTTATGATATTTTATAATAACTTTTATATGCTCTCTCCTACGGTCGCATCCTTCGCCTGCTCGTAATGATGCTCAGCTAGTTGTCATCTTGGTTTAATTGTTGTCCGCCTCACTTATTCATCTGGTACTTCTGCCAACTCGTTATCCGTCCCGCCTACTTGTCGCCCACTCCTGCAAGGACTACTACCTTCACGCGTCACTCCCTCCCCCCCCCCCCCCCCCCTCGTCTTTCTATTGGTAGGTTGGTCATCTTTTGTTTAGATTGCCTGTTCGTCGCCCTCTCGTTCAAGGCTCTTCTCGTCATTTTTTCTAACTTGTTTTTTCGATTCTCACTCACCTTTACTCTCGGTTATAAGCTATGATCGCCACGTGCTACATCTCTCGCACACCCGCTTACTCATCACACCATTGGTTGGTCATCGTCATAGCTTTTTTTTCAGCTTGCCTACTCATCACGTCATAATTTAGCTATTTTAGAATCTTAATGGTGTGATGAGTAAATTAAAAATAAGAATTAAAGATATTTTAGCTATCTTTTATAACTTTAATTTAGTTATTTTTGGACTTATAATAGCATGTCAGGTAATTTAGAAATAGGTGTGAAGTGTATTTTTGGTTTTTTTATTTTGAATTTAGCTATTTTATAATATTTATTTCATAATGGCAGTGGTGGGTAATTTTTTTCTTGAATTAACGTGCGAATTTCTAGCATTTTAGAGCGAATGTGGTGGCTCTTTTTTTTTGTCAATTTTATGTATAATAGATATATTTACATTTACACGGGACAAAAAGAAGTGCATTACATATGTTAAAGTTGTATATATATACGAGTATTTTGAGCGAGCTAGCTAGCTGCCACTAGCTATCAATTAATTAAACGATTGAACCTCACGAGCGGGAGCCGCATGCCACCAAAACAAATGCGCCAGCAGCACAGAGCGTCCAGCTCATAACAAGGAGTGTGGCGCCAATAACACAACTGATGTTCTTGATTAAGCTTCTTGATCCTAGCCAAGGGCCAACACATTATCCGTCGTTATCTCAAAACAATCATTGCTTGGTCATATAATCATCATTCAGTGGTGTAGTTTGACTTTTGGCGATCGGATGGACACTGCATCACTCAGGGTTTTCTTTTGGAAATCCTAGCTTATGAGGTAAAACGCTAATGCTCCGAAAAGTGGTATGGGGAAAATACTTTCGATCGAATCACAACAGCATGCCTCAAAAGATTTTTCGTTTCATTTTTTTAAAAAGAAATTATGTGCCAGTGAACACAAAGATACGTTTACCTTTGCTCGATTCAGAATTGGTTTTGACAAGGGACAACCAAAATTACACCGGAATATTTATGGAGTTATCTGAATTTCTCCTCTTCAAGATGCATGGCTTCCAGGCAGGGGGCAATGCATGCTGGCCACTTCCTAGCTAGACGACACGCTCAGCGCGGCTCAAGTCAACCAAATAAAACCGTGACACAGTTTTCGCCTAAAAATAATGCAACGACACGCAGAGACGTTCGAGTTCCGGTGCACTATATAAACCACTCACCAGCGACGTGAAAACAATCCTTCGTTTCTTCGGCTAGCTAGCTTAGCAAGGCCACCGTGCGCAGCACTCTGCCAGAGAAGAGACGTGCCGCTAGCGCACCAGAGCCAATGCCACGAGAAACCATCAGCGCGCGCCCTCCGCCACCGCCGCGACGGCCAAAGATGAGCGGCGACGCCGAGCCGGCGATCGGCGGCGGCGTCTTCAAGTGCACGTGTTTCCACCTGCCGAGCCGCCCCAAGAAGAAGCCGGCGCCGCCGCAGCTCGTGACGACGAAGCTCATCGGCAGCGAGGGCTGCAGAAGCTCGTCCGACCTGCCCGCCGTTGCGTTCGCGGCGGCCCAGTCGTCCCCGCGAGTCACCTTCCTGGCGTCGGCGTCGCTCTCCACGTGGTGGCCGGCGTCGCCGTCGACGGGCGGCGGCCCCGGTCCCGCTCCCGCTCCCGGCGGCGGCAACGGCGGCCTCCCGCGGGCGTCGTCCTCGTCCTTCTCGTACTGGCGCCGGTCGCTGTCGTCCCGTGTCATGCCGCACGGCACGGCGGCGGCGTCCGCGCGCGCGTCCTTCTCCTTCCCCACGTCGCCGGCGTCCGCGTCGTCCAGCTGCATGAGCACGCCCAAGATACCGCACCAGTAGCTGATGGCGTCCGTTCGTTGGATCGGCGCCTTCATCAAGTTCCATATGTTTTTGCGTAAGAGGTGTTTGATTAGTCTCAAATGTTGGCGTGCGTCGTGCGTGACAGCGTGAGTTCTTCTTCGTAGATCTTGTATCAACCAATCATCTTTTAGGTTTTCATTTTTCGTGATGCCTTTGTTAAAGATATATGAGAGACTTATTTATTGTTCTTGGTGATTGGTGTCAGGATCGATAGTTTGTTTTGGTTTGACAGGTTAAGATATATCGGGGAAAATATTCTCCCATGAGATATTTTTTGGTTTGACTTTGGTGCACGCAGAGAGTGGTCGTCCAATCTATCGACGTGATCTAATTAACACAACATGGCGGCCTGCTCTTCCAGACTCCATCTACGGGATAAACTAGTGTAATCGAAGTCTAGCTGTGGTTAATCGCAAAAAAAAAAAAGTCTTGCTGTCGCTGCACTTAAATCAAAATCGTGTCCTCTGTATTGATCGAAGGGCAAGGGGAGGATCTGTCTTTGCTCTTTGGATACAACCATCCGTGGCCGCGAGCAAGAGTGATTGGTGAATAGAATTCGTGAACAGCAACCCATTGTACTCCAACCCTGTCAGACTTCCGGCTCTACTTTCTCCCGGTTCATAGGAGCACCGCTTACGTTGCTCAATAAAGTGCGTTTGTGTTGCACTGTGTAATCGCAAAATAGCATTTTACGCGGGCAAAACCAATGAGAAAATGGATCACACACATAGCATCTTCGATTTCCTAGTAATTCATAAAACTCTTCTCTTTTTAACAAAAGATTCATGATACAGTGATACTGTGAACGTCACCAAAACTAAGGAATCCATATTGGTAGTATCATTTACTCTTAACATGTGTGACCATTCGCCAAGCAGTTCATGCCTCAAACGTCCCATTTTGAAGTCTACCATTGTCGCTGGCTTGGTCATGCATCTTGTGTCAGCAGCACACTAACCAGACAAGCACGCTTATGGTGTAGAAAGTACAGTGGGTCATTCATGCTCTCACGCGCGCGTCTACCGACCGTTTTCATCGACCGTTTTCATGTAAAGCGAAACGCAAACTAAGCAGCTCATCTATATGTTCAGCATGCTTCCTATTTTAGAGCGTTTTTCGGTGCTCTCCACCGAATTTTCTGCTGCAATGTTTGCAGCATGATTGTAATCCCTGTGAGTAATGAAGAGAAGTGATATTGGTCTTAAAAAAAAAAAAAACTCAAGACCACTGAGGGCAAAAGGGCTGAGCCCACAACCATATCGAGGTATCCGTTGGCCCAGGCCCACGCTACTGACCAGTCGCCAACAGGCGTCAACGGCAACTGAATTGTGGGCCTGTGGGAACAAATCACGTTCGTGTTGAGTCGCTGACCCACCAACTGGAAACGGCGGACAGCGGGGACCACCTCTCCGGCGCCACTACCAACCCCGCACGACCTGCCAGATCAGAAACGCCAATAGACAGCTCGGCGCCCCACCCAAGAAAGTCCAACGCCTCCCCAGCCACCACCACCACCGGAAACCATCTTCCTCGAACGCGCCGAAACTCACCGCGCCGCCGCGTCGCCTCGCCACCGGCGACCGTCGATCGACACACGCCCGCCGCTCGATCGAAGCCCCCGCGTTATCGCCGATGGGGGCCAAGCGCGCGGTGCTGGTGGGCATCAACTACCCGGGCACCAAGGCGGAGCTCAAGGGCTGCCACAACGACGTCGACCGCATGCGCCGCAGCCTCGTCGACCGCTTCGGCTTCGACGAGTCGGACATCCGCGTGCTCGTCGACGCCGACGGGACCGGGGCGCGGTCGCTGCCCACGGGGGCCAACATTCGGCGGGAGCTCGCGCGGCTCGTCGGGGACGCGCGGCCCGGGGACCTTCTCTTCTTCCACTACAGCGGGCACGGGACGCGGCTGCCGGCCGAGACCGGGCAGGACGACGACACCGGGTACGACGAGTGCATTGTGCCATGCGACATGAACCTTATCACAGGTGCGTGAGATGATGTTTATGTTGCGTCTGCTGTGTGCTGTGCCTGTTGCTGTCGTTCTGGGCCGGGCTGCTCCGGAAGTGGGGATCGAGGGGTAGGTCTTGAGAAGGACGTTATATTACCGTTACGTTTCATGACCTCGTAAGAGTAGAGTACAACTTCAGTACATGAACAATCAACCGCTCGAAGCTACAGGTATTTTATTGTGCTCAGAAATGGATACAACTTGACGCCAATAGCACAAAGATGTCAGATGTCTGCTCATACATGCAGTAGCTGCAATTCTTTAACATGACCAGAAACTGAAATTCAGATTGTATAGCCGTAAACACGTGTGCTTCCTGAAACTTTTCTTAATTTCTTGTTGACTATTGCTTCCTGAAACTGTTCTATGCATGGAAGGTCGCATTCCTCTAAATATGCAGAGAGAGAATCGAGATAATTCAAGTTACAGGGGTCAAGCGACTCCAGCGACAACATAGTAGATCTGCATCTGCCCCTAGCTGCTTCGGTTGATCAGCACTGCTGATATTTTGTTAGTTTATGATGACACACTTGTAGTTTAACATTTGAACCCTGAAAAAGTCGAGAAGAATGAGAGAAACCAATCCACATGTATAGAGCCTACCTTTTTTTTCTAATTTTGTTTCAATTCATTGCAGATCAAGATTTCACGGAGCTGGTGCGAAAGGTTCCCAATGGCTGTCTGTTCACCATAGTTTCTGACTCGTGCCACAGTGGTGGACTACTTGACAAGACCAAGGAGCAGATCGGACACAGCACAAAGCAGAACAAGACCCAGCACCGGGAAGCAGAGGAGCCTGTTACTACCACCAGCTTCCGTTCATTACTCAAAGAAACCGTTCGGGACGTGTTTGAGTCTCAAGGAATCCATATTCCCCACCGTAGCCATAGGCAGAGCGGTCACGGTGACTACGGGGATGAGGAGCCCCGAGACATTGAGGCAGAGTCAAACCCAGATGTCCACATTAAAAACCGGTCACTGCCTCTCTCGACGCTGATCGAGATGCTTAAGGACAAGACTGGAAAGGATGACATTGATGTTGGCTCAATCCGAATGACTTTGTTCCACCTCTTCGGCGATGACGCCAGCCCCAAGATCAAGAAGTTCATGAAGGTCATGCTGGGAAAGCTGCAACAGGGTCAGCACGGCGGCGTCGTGGGCGTCGTTGGTGCCCTAGCACTGGAGTTCCTGAAGGCCAAGCTGGAGGGCAACCCAGAAGAGGAGATGGGCAAGCTCCAGCCAGCCATGGACCAGGATGTGGACAACGTCGAGGAGGCGTACGCCGGGACAACGGCGAGGGTGCCTAGCAACGGCATTCTGATCAGCGGGTGCCAGACCGACCAGACCTCCGCGGACGCCACCATGCCGAAGGGCGCGTCCTTCGGCGCGCTCAGCAACGCCATCCAGGCGATCCTCGCGGAGCACGGGACGGTGACGAACAAGGAGCTCGTGCTGAAGGCGCGCAAGATGCTGTCGAAGCAGGGGTACACTCAGCAGCCTGGCCTCTACTGCAGTGACGAGCATGCCAGTGTGGCTTTCATATGCTGAGGCATTGGTTATCGGGTTATGTTGAGTGAGCTTCAATCTTTTGTACGTTGTTATTGTCTCTGGTGTGTGGTGGCTGTGCTTCTGTTGAGATTTCAGAATGGACCGTTTCTTCAGAAAATAAAGATTATCTGAAGTTTATGTTTAACAGCATCATCGATGCATTTGTTATTTGTCTCATGCTTTGGTCTAAGAAAAGTTATGTCTCATGCTTTCTAGCAAAAGACAAGATTTTCCACAATCCTTATCCAGCCTGTAAAGCTGCATCTCATTTCCCTTTGCGAGGATGCGTTGTACTATTGTTTAGTGGCACCATGATTCTCGGAACACTTCTAATGCACCGTCATTTGCAGTCTAACTAATGAGTCACATGTTTGGCCCTATGGTTGTATTGTATCACGTCTGTTCTGTAAGCTCAACAATACTTTAGTCCCCTCGCGCTCTTCATGGCTCTGTGCAACACGCAAAGCCTGCATATTGGCAACCTCCGGCGAAGCTGCGCATGTTATTTTGCTCACGTGTACCCGCGTCGCCAGCCAGTTCAAAATGACGCGGGTGAAGCCATGAGCACCTCGCACCAGAGCGTTCACAGAGCTCCACCAACTCCTCACGAGCTCCCAGATCACAGCCGGCGAAACCCCAATTAGCATCTCGCCTGGGCACCCCGGCTGCCACGGTGACAACACCACCGCCACAGAACAAGCCGAGACACGCAGCCGCCGGCCAGCGTCGCGTCGCGTCGCGAGCAGGAAGGAGATGGGGCGGAAGCGCGCGGTGCTGGTGGGCATCAACTACCGTGGCGCGGACGGTGGGGCCGAACTCAAGGGCTGCCACAACGACGTCTCCCGCATGCGCCGCTGCCTCGTGGACCGGTTCGGCTTCGACGAGGCGGACATCCGCGTGCTCGTCGACGCCGACCCCGCGGAGGAGCCGCAGCCCACGGGGGCCAACATCCGGCGGGAGCTCGAGCGGCTCGTCGCCGACGCGCGGCCCGGCGACGCGCTCTTCTTCCATTTCAGCGGCCACGGCCTGAGGTCGCCCGCCGAGACCGGCCAGGGCGACGACACCGGGTACGACGAGTGCATCGTGCCGTCCGACAACAACTACATCGAAGGTGGGCTCTCCTCTCCCTTTGCGTCTGTGCGTTTTCCTGTTAGTTCGTACCATGGCTGTTTGCCTTGTGGTTTGTACACAGAATCAGGTCTGATTGTTTCATTTTAGCACCTGTTAACTTTTCTTTCATAGTAATTATTAAGAATCATAAACTTTCCAACCTCCATTCGTGGTTGAGTGGTCGCTAAGATCTGATTCTGAACATGAGCTACTACCGACTGACAGAATCCGAAAAAAAGAAAGAGAAAGAACAGCAAATAAAGCATTTCGAATCCGCACTTCATCCAGATTCTGATCTTCTTGTGTGCATTGCAGACCAATATTTCAAGGAACTCGTAGCCAAAGTCCCCGACGGTTGCCTTTTCACCATTGTCTTGGACTCATGCCACAGCGGCGGCATGGTCGAGAAGACGAAGGAGCAGATCGGGAACAGCACTATGCAGAACAAAATCCCGCACCCGGAGGCGCAAAGCAGTCCTCGTTTCGGCACTTCCTTCTTACGGCTCGTCCATGGCGTGTTCGAGTCACTGGGGATCCACCTCCCTCGCCGTGAACGCCAGCAGAACAGCCAGAGTCAGAGCTCGGAGCTGAACGCGAAGGCACAGGTGGCCAAAGGTACAACCATCAAAAACCGCTCGCTGCCGCTCTCGACATACATCAAGATGCTCAAGGAGAAGACCGGCAAGGACGACGTCCACGTGGGCTCGATCCGGACGACGCTGTCCCAACACTTCGGCGAAGAGGCGAGCCCGAAGGTCAAGGAGTTCGTCAAGGTTATGGCTGGCAAGCCGGGGCCAGGAGTGGACGCACTGAAGCGGGCATCGGACCATGCGGCGCGCGGTGTCAAGGACGTGTACGCTGGCACGCCGGCGAGTGTGCTTGTGCCTCGCAATGGCGTTCTTGTCAGCGGCTGCCAGACGGACCAGATCGCGGGAGACGCGACCAAGGATGGCGTGTCCTACGGCTTGCTCAGCGACGCCATCCAGACCATCCTTGCTCAGAAGCAGGGGACGGTGACGAACAGGGAGCTGGTGCTCGGAGCGCGGGAGTTGCTCTCCAAGCAAGCAGGGTTCACTCAGCAGCCTGGGCTTTACTGCAGTGACAAGCACGCCGATGCGCCCTTCATATGCTGAAAGTGAACATCGGCGCCGTGTGTGCAACTGATCTAGTACATCTTTGCCCTGTAAATGGGGGGGGGACATGGGAGACAGAGAACATTCCTTGGCCATCTTGTGTCAATTCCGTTGGTCCTCGTGTGCCACTTTCTGTTATTTTGTTGCATCATTGGTGGCTTGGTGCGCCTCGGCTTAACAACAAACAGCCCATCCACTACGCTTTTTGCTAAAGGCCATCATTAGAAGCCAAATGATGATTCTGATGACGCTTTTGTTGTGTTTCTGGTGAAGCTGGTCTTGATTTTTAAACCCAAGTGACGTGAAATTTCATGTTCTAAAACATACTAGTAAAAAAAATTGTAATGTTTTCCATTTTTTGTTGGTATTTTTATTTTCCAAAAAGTATAACACTTCTTGAATTCCATAATTTAACTTTTGGAGTTATATGAGTATCTCAATCAATAACCCAAATTTCTATTCTTACATTCGACAAAATCTAGGAGAACGAACACAGACTTTTGGACGCTACACCGATCACATGCATATAGATCTTGTTTCTGAAAACATGACTGCGTGATTTCGAAGTAACTTCTCTAGCCAACTAGTTTAATACAACTTTTGCAGATTACAAATGCACGGAACAAATGAGGCCCAATAATATCAGATGAAGGATGAAACTAACCGACATACATAAGCCAATGTTAACAAATCACACCTTTGCATTTGCTTAAGGTTGATCTATCCAAGATTCAAATGTGACTATTCTTACCTTTTGTTTTAGAAAACTATAACGATGCAAACTACAAAATTCAAAACAAAGGTAAGAATAATTGTGATTCTCTGAAATTGCCGCCCCCCCCCAAAGTTGTACTTTTCTAAGACAATGATGCAAACAGTTATAGTTTTGTTAACATTAGATATAGGAAAACTGTTCGTAGGTTCTCAGAAACGCGGTGGATAGTACTATATTAGGCTCCCTATTGATAAGATTCAGCTGTTAGACAGCATTGCGTGTGTCCTTCTGTCACAGCTCATTGACCCCGCCGGAACCCAGTTCATCATCAAAACCTGCGAAATGCCATGTATGTACGCCGGAGAATGACAATTTGGCAACGAACCTGCGCTATGCACTTTACCGACCAGGCGATCATGACCAACGCCACCAGCCAAAACAAAAAGATTGGCAGCGACGTGCACTCTGGCGCGAACGCGGGCACTCAGCCGAGCTCCACCCACCCAGCACGACCTGCCAGATCACGAACGCCAATTGGACGAACTCGTCATCGCACGAACAGATCAACCGCGCCATTCCGGCGGCCACCACCTCCGCCGATCAATCGCGCCACCGGAGCTCGGCAGAGCCGGCGGCGGCGTCTCGTCGATGGGGCAGAAGCGCGCGGTGCTGGTGGGCATCAACTACCCGGGCACGGACGGCGAGCTCAAGGGCTGCCTCAACGACGTGGCCCGCATGCGGCGCTGCCTCGTGGACCGCTTCGGGTTCGACGAGGCGTGCATCCGCGTCCTCGCCGACGCCGACCCGGCCACGCCGCCGCCCACGGGCGCCAACATCCGGCAAGAGCTCGAGCGGCTCGTCGCGGACGCGCGGCCCAGGGACGTGCTCTTCTTCCACTACAGCGGCCACGGCCTGCAGCTGCCGGCCGAGACCGGCGAGGACGACGACACCGGCTACGACGAGTGCATCGTGCCCTGCGACCTGAACCTGATCAAAGGTTGGTTCCGCTCGTTACCCTCTGTTGCTTGTTATGCCTGAACTGATTATTAAACATCATGGTTCAACTAGGTGCGCGGTTCATTGGCACGCGGAACATATGTTATCGTTACAGTTTTGGGATTTAGCATCGTAATTTACTACGATACGATCAGTTTATACTAGATTAATCGCCTAGTACTAACAAGGACTCAAAATGTCTTGAAAAGTTGAGGCTGAACCGCTGACTCTGCTGATAATTAACTGACACACCATTTGTGCTGATCATCTCAATTTTCTTGTACAAACTGCAGACCAAGATTTCACGGAACTCGTGGCAAAGGTCCCTGACGACTGCCTCTTCACGATGGTCTCGGACTCGTGCCACAGCGGCGGCCTGATCGACAAGACCAAGGAGCAGATTGGGAACAGCACCAAGCAGAACAAAATCCAGATCCGGGAGCGCGAAATGCGGCCTCCGTCCGGAACCGGCCTATGCAGCTCGTTCCCACGGATCGTGCGCGGCGTGTTCGAGTCCGTGGGCATCCATCTCCCTCGCCGTGGCCACAAGCAGAGCAGCAACAACGCCCAGAGCGGAGGCCAGGAGCCGGACACGAAGACGAATGCGAGTATCAGCAACCGGTCGCTGCCGCTGCCAACGTTTATCAACATGCTCAAGGACAAGACCGGGAAGCACGACGTTGGCGTGGGCTCGATCCGGACGACGCTGTTCCACCACTTCGGCGACGAGGCCAGCCCCAAGATCAAGAGGTTCGTGAAGGTCATGGTGGCCAAGCTCCGGCACGACGGCAAGCTGGACGACGGTAAGGAAGTGGTACACCCGCTTGCTCTCAGGGAGGCCCAGGTGGAACAGGACGACGCGCACAGCGTCCAGGATGTGTACGCGGCGCGCGTGACCGTGCCGCGCAACGGCGTGCTGATCAGCGGGTGCCAGACGGACGAGACCTCGGCGGACGCGACCACGCCGGACGGCACGTCCTACGGCGCGCTCAGCAACGCCATACAGAGCATCCTCGGCGGGAAGAAGCGCGGGACGGCGGTGACGAACCGGGAGCTGGTTGTCAAGGCGCGGGAGCTGCTGTCCAAGCAGGGGTACGCGCAGCATCCGGGGCTTTACTGCAGCGACGAGCACGCCAGTTTGCACTTCATCTGCTGAAACATCGGCCCGTCACCTGTTGTTCTCTGTGGCTGTGGTGTGTGAAGGCTAGCTTTTGTTAAAAAGTGACAGGTTTATTGCAGCCTGATGGTGCTCCCTCTACTGCAATTGTCCCAGTTTACTTGCCAAGCTTGCAGGACAGACAACCGGATGTAAAAACTTGCAATCAACTGAGATCTGGCAGTTCATTGACCGAATATTCTTGGGAGAAAGAAATTCAGTGGTCTCTCTCTTGCTCTGTTGAACCGTTATGAATTTTTTTTGGTTCCATGTCACTGGCACCACTACCATTTTTATGTGTAGGGCTAGGTAAGAGAGGGCAGAAAAACCCAGATCACACACAGCCACACAGGACAGGGGAAATAGAAGCCACCAAGCCCCCAAACGTCCCCATCGGCGTGATCACCGGCGCCTCCGCCCCCACACAACCACCGGAACCATCGTCCCGACCTCTCGCCAGCGATAAGCAAATCCCCGTCCCCCTCCTCTTGTCCACAAAGCCTTCTCTTTTACGACCCCCCAAGGCCTCCTGCCTCCCGCCCTCCCGCGTCACTCCTCCCCACTCCAGCCACCCGCCGCCGCCGCCGCCTCGCGAATCTTGATGGCGTCCGCGGCCGCACCGCCCGCCTCGATCTCCCTCGCGGCCCGCGCGGCCACCCGGGCGGTGGCCGGGGCCGCCACCCCGCTGCGGCGCGGTGGGCTCGCGGCGGCGTGCCAGCCGGCGCGGTCGCTGGCGTTCGCCGCCGGCGACGCGCGGCTCGCGGTCCACGTCGCGTCGCGGTGCCGCCAGGCCTCGTCCGCTCGCGGGACCCGCGCCATGGCCACCATGGCGAAGAAGAGCGTCGGGGACCTCAGCGCCGCCGACCTCGAGGGGAAGCGCGTCTTCGTGCGCGCCGACCTCAACGTGCCGCTCGACGACAACCAGAACATCACCGACGACACCCGCGTCCGCGCCGCCATCCCCACCATCAAGCACCTCATTAGCAACGGCGCCAAGGTCATCCTCTCCAGCCACTTGGTAAGCCATCGGCATCTTTGCCTCTCTTCTTTTGTTCGGAAAAAGTTGTGCTTTCAGCGTGGACAGACAATGTAGGAACTCACGACTTGAAGAAGCCAGCGTTTGTGATCATCTGATTTCGTGATATGGACCTGTGATTTGTGAATTTGCTAGTTTATATATCATATAAGATAACATACTCACACTTTCTTTTGTGCTCAATGGGCATCACTGCAAAGGTGCTACAAAAGAGAAACATTTACTAGAAAAGAATCAAGCAATTTACGAATGGCCGACCTGATACTTCAGTTCATCATCTATATGCAACTTCTCGTTTAGACACGGAAATCTAATGTTTGCTCTTCGCTCACACGCAGTGTATGAACCAGGATGTGTAGAAATGTGAATTTCACCAAAATGAGATGATAGATCACACTAGCTATTAGTTGGGATCTGCTTCTTGTGTGAACAGATAGTTTCTCTTGATAATAGCTGGTCAGAAACAGTAGCATTTTCTCATATCTGTCACCATGTCAATGTGTACTTCTCTCAGAGTGATCTCCACTTCACTCAGTTTGTGATAATTTAGTTAGTGCCCTGCTTTATTTGATATGAAGCCATTTTGTGAAGTGTAATCCATTGTTAAATTCACAGGCATCCGCTTATAATTGTTCATGTCATTTGAGTGTGACTCATATTCCCTTTTCATTTGGCTTTGCAGGGTCGCCCTAAAGGTGTCACTCCCAAGTTTAGCTTAGCTCCTATTGTACCACGGTTGTCTGAGCTTCTTGGCATTCAGGTATTATCCCATCACTTATACCGCGGACTGAATAACATGTACTACTAATTAGTTGCACTCCGCTGAACCGTATTTGTATACATGAATAGGTGCAAAAAGCTGATGATTGTATTGGCCCGGAGGTTGAGAAATTGGTGTCTGCCTTGCCCAATGGTAGCGTTTTGCTCCTCGAAAATGTGAGGTTTTACAAGGAAGAGGAGAAGAATGACCCAGAGTTTGCACAGAAGCTTGCCTCTCTAGCAGATCTCTATGTTAATGATGCATTCGGAACAGCCCACAGGGCACATGCGTCAACTGAGGGAGTTACCAAGTTCTTGAAGCCTTCTGTTGCAGGGTTCCTTTTGCAGAAGGTTAACTTTCTTTTCTACTATGTTTTATGCTCCATTCTTTAGCTCAACAAACACTAAGAAAGACAGCATCAGAGGAAAAATGCTATCTAAATTACAAAATTTTCTTTTCCCCGCTCAAGCTCCATCTGAACCTTTTATATTTTTTACAAAATCAATTCACAGGAGCTTGACTACCTTGTTGGAGCTGTTTCAAGCCCTAAACGCCCATTTGCTGCCATTGTTGGTGGCTCAAAGGTGTCATCCAAGATCGGGGTTATTGAATCCCTGTTGGAGAAATGTGATATCCTTCTTTTGGGTGGTGGTATGATCTTCACATTTTACAAGGCACAAGGACTCTCTGTTGGTGCTTCGTTAGTTGAGGAAGACAAACTTGAACTTGCGACATCTCTCCTTGCAAAGGCAAAGGAAAAGGGTGTCGCCCTTATGTTGCCAACTGATGTTGTCATTGCTGACAAGTTCGCCCCTGATGCTAACAGCCAGGTTTGACACATTTTGTTCTTTCTTAATCCACACATTTTCTAGTCAAGTCATAGCACCTCCCAGTTGTGCAAAGGGAGAAACTTAACAATGAAATTTTGATATAGACTGTTCCAGCATCTGCAATTCCTGATGGTTGG
Organism: Eragrostis curvula; assembly: GCA_007726485.1. Lineage (NCBI taxonomy): Eukaryota > Viridiplantae > Streptophyta > Magnoliopsida > Poales > Poaceae > Eragrostis > Eragrostis curvula. The sequence goes on along the minus strand of CM017445.1, from coordinate 36,706,450 downwards.
ATGGGCCTGGATATTGGCCCTGATTCTGTTGCTTCATTCAATGCTGCCCTGGATACAACACAGACAGTCATCTGGAACGGACCCATGGGTGTTTTTGAATTTGACAAGTTTGCTGTAGGAACTGAGGTAAAGCCATGGTCAAATATGCTGATGCCACCTTATTACGGAACTGAGAAAAGATTGCAATGAAGGAAACTTAACTCCAAAATCTCTTTTGCAGGCTGTCGCCAAGAAGTTGGCAGAGCTTAGCGGCAAGGGTGTTACAACTATCATTGGAGGTGGTGACTCTGTTGCAGCCGTCGAGAAGGTTGGAGTTGCTGATGTTATGAGCCACATTTCTACCGGAGGTGGTGCCAGCTTGGAATTGCTGGAAGGGAAGGAGCTTCCTGGAGTTGTTGCATTGGACGAGGCTGTCCCCGTGGCTGTATGAAGCTCAGTTCCATTTTGATTCATCTTCCCTTGTGTATCATTCTAAACTTGCCAGTCTTCTTGTCTGCTCTTGAACTGCTTGAGATGTAAGAGGCCGATGTTTTATAGAGGTACTGAAAATCGTTTCAATAACTTACCAATAATCCGTGTTCACTTGAGTCAACTTTTCTAAGTAACATAACTAGGGCTACCGAACCTTGAAAGTGATCTTTGCCTATTCACCTATTGGTTACTTGGTAGCTTTCTGCACCAGGACCTTTTTTAAGTGAGGATGTGAACCTTGTTTTCGTTTATTTGACAGAGAAGCAAACTATAGGGCGTTGGCCGTGGGAAGATAGATGTGCGCTATGAAAATCTAATCTGCTACTGAAGAAAAATTACTGGATCATGGCATCATAGAATTTCTGTTTGGTCTCAGTCTGGACCCATTCGGTATTAAGAAAAAAAAACAAGTTATCACAAATGGCTTTGCATCTAAGCATCTCTGGACACAAATGCGAACATATTCGATGGTCTTTGCATCTAGGCATCACAAATGTCTTACATCTTTGTAAGATGGAAATTCATCACAAAAAAAACTACAGGCCATTTGATTTCACCGAATCCCTGCTGCTCCCGCCCGTTGAGCTGCCAACCTCCCTCCGCAGATACGAGTCGTGTACTCATGTTCTATCCGAAACTAATCTAGCGTCCTTGAGACTGAAGTTGCAGCAGTTGATACGAAGGCAGACATATAGAAATGTAGCACCTTCCCTCTCTAACTTAACAGTCACCAACGGCTTGCCATGATTTTTATGGTGGATTGGCACCTTGCCTCTCTTTAATTGCTGCCACCCTGAACCTGTTCAGAGAATGCGAAGCAGTTAGAGTAATACTATGTTTGATGTGCAAATTTGCATCTGAAGAAACAGAAGATTGAACAAAAAAACTAAGATAGTTCATCAGGTCATATCCCGGTCCACGCAGTTGCAAACGAAGCTAATCCAACGACCATTGATACTGAAAAATCACTGTCAATAAATGGCCAGGATATGCATAACGAAGCCGATCGATGCAGTTTGTGCCTTTTCTGAAACAAACCTGACGTGAAGAGTTCATGGATAGGCAAACAAAGGGCACCGTCAGAGGTCATGGATTGGCAGCATCAACATAAGATTGGCCATATCACGGAAGCCATATCGGCCGATAATCGGCGAGTGGAAGGGAGTGCATGTGATCGTGCAAGAAGGGCGTCCATGGTGATTGGCGTTGCCGCCGCACGGCGTAGGCGGAGCAGCAGGGGCCACTGCCCGTACTGACGGGTGCCTCAAAACTGCAACTAGGTGAAAAACGAGGATGCGTGTGACAAGGGCCCGGGACGAACCACCATGGCTGGCAGCCGGAGCACGAGGCTGCTGCTGCTGTAATGCTCTGCTCATGCGCCAGCCCCCGTCCTCTCGTCTTCGCCGTGGTGGTGGTGAACTGGTAATGAGTGGGGTGCTGGCAGCTGCTAGAGCGGATGAGATTTCGGGCTTCGGGAGCTCGGTGGAGAGGACAGTGGCGGCGCCGGACGGGCGGGATGACGCGAGGAGAAGCCGAGGGGAGGAGAGGAGCCGGCGGCCCGGCGGCCGACCTAAGCAGGGGGATTTTTGCAAATAATTTGGATCGCGACTAATAATCGCGATCTAAATATTTGCACGAAGCCCCCTAATTTGGATCGCGATCAATAGTCACGATCAGGGGTTTTTCTGCAATTAGTTGGATCGCGGTCAAGTAGTTGCGATCCAAACCGGGGAGTGTTTTGTAAATATTACACTCCGGCGGCAACCATCCCAAGCGGCGGGTCGCGCCGCCGCCGGCGACCTCCGCTAGCCCCGTTGTTGCGTATCCCGCGCTCGCCGCCGTCGATTCACTCGTTCAGAAGTTCTCTCCACCGATTCGCAGGCCTAGCCTCCCCCCGGAAGCGCCGGCGCGTCGAGGGCACGCGCGTGCAGCCGCCGACCGCGGACGGTGGCTTGCCGGTGTAGGCTATACTGGAATGGAGCGGCTGGAATCCAGTCTCGGTGCCTCTTCTTCAGTGGCTGCTCAGTGCTCACTCGGCTCCGCGCTTCATCGGCGGCCGTGCATTTGAGGTAACATGTTTCTTTCAGCTTGATGAATAGAATCCCAGCTGAGAGCAACTCCTTTTGGCGTTGAGCAACTGCACAACTGCAACCTTTTGCAACGCTGATGCTCATGTAGCCATTGCTTCCAGACACCTGTTCCCTATTCCAACTATCTGTTTTGCAAAGCTTGAATACAAGATTATACTAGTATTGCTCGGGAAAAAAAAAAAGTTTGGTTAAACTAGTGACAGCTTTAGGATAGTTGCTTCAAAGTTCGGTACCAAAGGCTTTGGGATAGTACGCTTCAATTAAGACTTGATCCAAGTTTACCTGAACATGGTGGTTGGCAAGAAAAGCACTTTGATTCTCTTCAGTCTTCAGGAGAAAGCTCAGAATAGGATTTTGTTTTTTCAGTTTTTCCCAATCAGACCTTCACTGTTCAAAAATTACTTGAAAAAATTTGAAAACTAGAAAATGTGGTGTTCCCTCCCTTCACAATCCTGCTAGGCTTTCTAGAGTTTGTTCCATGCCATTTTGTTTTCCAGGGCTTTCTCCCCTCCGTATTTGCTACCTACTATTTCATGGTAAGGCAAACATCAAATTAACAAAATTCCAAAAAAGAAATTTTTCCCTTTGACAGATTAGGCTACACCATCCTAACTGGTAGTATACATTACATTCAAGTAGTAACAGTGACACAATCTTTTGAAGATTGCTTTCGTCTTTTAGTTCCTCAGATCAGTAGTGAAACTCTGTTCTCAAGCAATCACCAGACAGATGTAACATAAAAAAAGATCTCTTGAAAACGTTTTACCGAGACAGATTCCTCCAGAGCCAAAGGAATGTAAAAGTAGGGAGCTACAACCTACAGATTTGGTATAACCATGACCACTACTACTATCATTTGGTAACCTGTAAAAGCCAAAATATCACAGCAATACACTCCATATCAAATGAGCAAGAGGGCAGTAGAAGGACAAATGATTTTTTTTCATTACTGTGACAGAATATAAATTGCTCTGCTCCTTTCCATCCACTTTTGACAATTTTATCATTTGTTAAAATACAATTCCTTATAACCAGCCCTAAAAAGACCTTATTGCTCAAGCTGAACCAGGAGGCACAACCGTTGACACCAGAAGCACAGGGTATCAAAAAGGCTCCTTTGTTTTCATGTCAGACGATGCAAGATATATCTAGAATCACAAGCTAAACCAATGACGGATCTTGCAACCAACTCTTGAGGGGGCCAGTAGGCTAGGAAATAAGAGATGAATTAGCTTGAAAATATTACAGATTAATTAGTGAATTGGGTGAAATACCACAAACGCGTGTAGGTGTGCGATGGCATTGAACTTAAGTAGCACAGTTGGAATTTCTTGCCTTCTCCCAACTGACATGGACGTGACAATGAATAATTGATGCCTCCTAGTTTTTGTTGTTCAAAGGCACATTTACAGTAACAGAGCTATTATATTTTACTACTATTCTGTAGTGTTTAAAGTCTGGTGGTATCAGTATAATGGAAAATTATAATGCGGTCTAGTTGCTAAAGACAGCCAGAAATGGATCAGATAGGGACTGTCCAATGCTTCCAGCACAGCTCAATTTCATCAGCAGAATGCAGTACACTGTCCCAGCATGCAAGTTCCATTATCTCTGGTGAAATAAAACGTGCACAGTCAGTGCCATTGGACGATGATGTAAACAAGGGCTTTTCAAAGTAAGTCATATGCATACACTTTAGTTTCAATATACAAATATATAGATTGATAAAAAATTATAACATACACATATTATTAATCAAAAGTGCGCCCTGATACAATGTAAAAGGAAGATACAACCATCTTTAGCATAATGAAAACACAAACATGCGTTTGAGGAAATAGATAGCTATGACATACATTTGTAGCATACAAACGTATGATCTTATTGGAAAGAGTATAAGGACATTGGCAGACAAAGAGCATCTTCGGCGACGGAGGGCACATGCGCGATTGACTTGAAAAGCGATAGATCACTGCAGGGTGGAGCAGCCCAGATCCTTGGATAATTTGTCACTGCACCCTTTTACTTGATCAAATGTTGGGGTCTTCCCAAACCTACGGCCGCATACACGCCAACATGTTCGCTGGCACTCTTGGCATCCATCTGATACACAGTTCTGTTGCTGTGCCATCACCTCAGTTTGTCCATGGGACAGAACCAGAAGCATGACGCAAACAACGACGATGGAAGCCTTGTAAGCAGAGGCCATGCTGCTTGAGTAGTAAGTGGATCAAAGGCAAGTAGAGGATGTTTAGCGGTGGTTGATGGATTGCTGGTGGCCAAGGATAGGAGCGGGGGATGCTATTTATAGAGAGTGGATGGAGAACATCGCTGGTGAAGCTAGACCATTGTCGGTTAATAAACAATATAGCATGTGTGATACTTGTGGTCATCGAATAGTTTTTCCTAGAATAATACTTCCCAGTACCAACTTGAACACAACGGATTTTTTTCTTTGTTAGGTATAGCAAGTGTTTTACAAGGTTCTCCCAAGACAATTACACGAGCATGTGGTTTTTGTTTCCTTTGTGATTCAGTTACTACTTAAGTTAGCTTCAATCAATTGACCGACGCTGCATGAACTCCCTTATGAGGTAGACATGCCACAGCTCAGACAACAAATAACGAGAAGCACAAACAGCTTACGTTCACTTTCTTTGTGAATTTTAAATTATTCATACATATAGCTTTTTCAACCAATTAATCGAACTATTTGAATGCAAACATCATCAACTAAAAATCGAAAAGAATAGTAAAAAGTAGTACTAGTTTATCAAGGAACAGGGCTCGCTTGACATGAAGTCAAATCTACTGACATGTGGGCCGTTGCAGCGGATGGCCACGTCCCAGCAATATTAAAAGGAACCGATTCCGTTATTTTCACTGATATGTCTTAAAACCCTGAAATAGCTTAGTGAAACATCCATATTAGTTCTCCGCAAGGAGTGGGTCAGAACCACATGTATGGATAGCTTAGTTAAAGTTTTCTTTTTTTTTTGGGAGATGGGGATAGCTTAGTTTAAGACATGTGTATATTCTATTACTGATCGATCTAAAACTAAAAACTTGAGCGTATTGATCAGCTTCACGGAGCATACACAGGCCACGTAGAAGCATGTGGATGAATGTTTGTTTGCAAGCACGGGCCACGTTAGAACCATGCGCGTGTGTTCCCTTAAGACCCATTAACTTTGAAAGATTCGTAATAGATCAGATCTTGCCGACAAGCATACTGCCACCCGGGGGGTGAGGGGGTTGGTGGCGGTATGGAAGGATAGATTGATCGCACGGAAAAGTTACCCAGGTTCAGAAATCCTTTCAGATAATAACTAGAGATACAACGCGTTTTTGCCGCATCTTCTTGTCCGTATCAAGCTGGATCATCATGAATCATTTCGTTTCACATTTTGCTCAAGGCAGAATGATGTAAAAAGCCAAAATGCAAGATTTGTATCAGAGGAAAGGAGGGAAATTGACACTTTTCCTCCTTGTTTAAATTAAGTGCGACGTTGTGATCTATGCTTAATCATTCAAATAATTATATTATCTTAATTCCAATATGTTTCTCATAATGTACAAAATATAACTATGATTGTCTAAAAGGCACTTAACTGATGACCAGTTAACAAAAATTAGTGAGGCTTCTTCAAAATCATTTTGTTGGTGCGCTTGAAGAATGCGATTTACTCCTAGATGACCACTTAGAGTAGTTACCCAAGTTCGGGAATCCTTCTAGATAATAATCCTACTCCTGCTTGATTGAGCCGCATTTCAACCGGAGGTGGTGCCAGTTTGGAATTTCTGGAAGGAAAGGAGCTTCCTGGAGTTGTTGCATTGGACGAGGCTGTCCCCGTGGCTGCATGAAGCTGAGCTCCAATTTGATTATATTCATCTTCCCTTCATCCCTTGTGCATCATTCTAAAACTTGCTACATTCTTCTTATCTGCTCTTGAACTGCTGGAGATGTAAGAGGCAATGCTTTATAGAGGTACTGGATAACTTACCAATAATCTGTGTTCACTCGAGTCAACTTTTCTAAGTAACATGAATGGTTACCGAGATCGCTTGGTTGTCCAAAATGTAAATAGCCTGGCATCTCGTCAAGGCAAAAATTGCTGACTCTTCTTTAATGAAAAGGCAGAACAACTGCCCAAGTTACTTAAAAAAAAAAATGACTGGTTACCAAACCTCGAAAGGGATCTTAGCCTATTCACCTATTGGTTACCTGGTAGCTTTCTGCTCCATGACTTTCCTTTTTGAGTGAAGATGTGAACTATTTTTTCCCCAGAGAAGCAAACTGTAGGGCGTTGGCCGTGGGAAGATAGATGTGAGCTATGAAGATCTAATCTGCTACTGAAGAAAATTACTGGATCATGGTACCATATAATTTCTCTCTGGTTTCAGTCTGGACCCATTCGTTTTTTTTTTTTAAAAAAAGTTCTCACAAATGTCTTTGCATCTAGGCATCTGGACACAAATGCGAAAATCGATGGTCTTTGCATCTAGGCATCCCAAATGTCTTTCATCTTTTGTAAGATGGAAATTCATAAAGAATTCACCAAAAAACCTACAGGCCATTGATTTCACCGAATCCCTGCAGCTTCCGCCCGTTGAACTGCCAACCTCCCTCCCCAGATATGACTCATGTTCTATCCTAAACTAATCTAGCGTCATGAAGTTGCAGCAGATCCACGAAGGCAGGCATCCAGAAATGTAGCCCCTTCCCTCTCTATCTTGACAGTCCAACGGCTTGCCCTGATTTTTTTAAAGTGGATTGGCACCTTTCCTCTTTTTAATTGCTGCCACCCTGACCCTGTTCAGAGAATGGCAATTGAGATATAGCTTAGAAGAGAGACTAGAGGAAATTTATCACTTTGAGGAAATTTTGTGGCAAGAACGGTGTGGGGAAAAATGGATTTTGCAGGGAGATGCAAACACTGGTTTCTTCCATAGCATAGCTAATGGCAGGAAAAGGAAATGTACTATTTTTTCTTTATTTGATGGTGATAGAGAAATCTCAGAAGAAAAGGAGCTCAAGGTGCACATAGAGAATTTTTATAAAAACTTGTTTGGTTCTGAGACTAGAGGACAAATGTCGTTAAATCAAGATATCTGGGGAGATGAATCATGCCTCACTCGAGAAGATGCTGATTGGCTGACTAGACCTTTCACTATAGATGAAATCAAAGCTGCAGTTGATGACATGAAAACCGATACAGCCCCTGTGCCTGACGGTTTCTCTGTGAAATTCTACAAATTTTTCTGGGAGAAGCTTAAGGACATTTTTCTGGAAATGTTTGAAGCATTTCATGCTGGTACCCTGAACCTGAGTAGATTGAACTATGGTATGATTACACTGATTCCAAAGATCTCAGAAGCAGTAAATATCAAAAATTTCAGACCAATATGCCTTCTAGATGTGGACTACAAGATTTTCTCTAAAGTGATTACTTTGAGACTAACACAGTATGCACAGAAGCTAATTAGTGAAGCTCAAACAGCTTTTATCCCTGGCAGATTTATACTAGACGGTATTGTGATGCTACATGAAACTTTGCACGAGTTGAGGAGAACAAAGAAGAAGGGTATCATACTGAAATTGGATTTCGAAAAGGCTTACGACAAAGTGAATTGGAAATTTCTAGAGGAAGTTCTTGTGGCCAAAAGGTTCCCAGAAAAATGGATTAACTGGATAAAACAGCTGGTTGAAGGAGGTAGAGTAGGGGTGCTGATCAATGGTAAACCAGGAGATTTCTTCAGAACCTACAAAGGCTTGAGACAGAGAGATCCTTTATCTCCATTGTTGTTTAATTTAGTAGCAGATGTGTTGGGTAGTATGTTGACCAAAGCTAAACACGAAGGATTAATCAGAGGTGTCATTCCTCATCTTGTAGAGAGTGGTCTGACACATCTACAATATGCGGATGATACGGTGATTTTTCTAGAGATGGATGAACAGTCGATAACTAATACGAAATTCCTTCTTTATTGCTATGAGTGCATGTCAGGTATGAAGATAAATTATGACAAGAGTGATGTTATTGTTGTGGGGGCATCAATAGAAGAAAGTGAGAGGGTTGCAGATATGTTCAATTGTAATAGAGGTAAACTGCCTTTGAAATATCTGGGAATCCCAGTTAGTGATACAATGCTATACTCAAAGGACTTTGCCTATGTTCCACAAAAGATTGTGAAAAAGATGAGTACTTGGCAATGTAATTTTCTGTCATCAGGAGGTAGAGGAATGAAATTGGAGACTTGCTTGAGTGCTGTACCAATATATACAATGGGGCTGTACCTGTTGCCTGAACCCATTCACTACAAAATTCAGACATCTAGAGCAAGTTTTTTCTGGCAATCAAAAGGAAATAAGAAGAGGTATCATTTGGTGAAATGGGAGGACATGGCAAGTCCAAAAGAATTTGGGGGTCTTGGCTTTACAGAAATAAGAACAATGAATGTCTGCTTGCTGGCTAAATGGATTTTCAAGTTAGAGAGGGGTGATGATGACCCCTGTACAAGGCTGTTAAGAAGAAAATATCTGGGCGAGGGAGGTTTCTATAGCAGTAAGGACTTAGGTGGCTCGCAGTTTTGGAGGGGTTTGCACAAAATTAAGGATTTTGCTGCACTGGGGATTGTATATATTGTGGGAAATGGGATGAAGACAAGGTTTTGGCTAGATGTGTGGTTCGATGATGTGCCACTAAAATGCAGATATAGGAAGCTTTATCCTATATGCAATCAAAAGGATCATACTGTGGCACAAGTGCTGGCCAGTAATAATATCAATCTTTCATTCAGAAGAAGTCTTGGTATAGAGGAATGGGAGGAATGGAGCCAACTGTGTGAAGTGCTAGACCTGATACATCTAAATGAGGAGGCTGACTCTGTCAAATGGGTGTTAGAGAACTCTGGCAAATTTACAAATGCTTCTCTTTACAGACATATTTTAAATCCGGGTATTACTAATACAAGACTTCAGTCCATGGGCAGCAAAAATCCCACTGAAGGTGAAAATATTTCTTTGGCAACTGGATAGAGACCGGATTCCGTCAGCAGACGTGTTGATTACGAAGAAATGGAAGGGCAGTCCACTGTGTAAGCTCTGTGGGAGGATAGAGACGGCAAACCATATTTTGTTTACTTGTCCCTTGGCAAATTTTGCTTGGGCCGTGATTAGAGAAATCTTCACTTGGGACATTGTTCCGGCTAGTTTAGAGGATTTTTATGATATAGCTTTAGTAGAGAATTGTAAAAAAACTAACTGCAATATGTTTGCTTTACTGGGGGCCATATGTTGGGCATTGTGGCTAACCAGGAATGATTTTGTATTTCGAAATCAGCTGTGCCCCTCCCCTAAATCATTAATACACCGGATCATATCAATGATGCAGAGATGGTGGGCGCTATCGAAGCCAATTGACAGGGGCGACATCGACTACGTCATAGCGCAACTCAAGCTGAAGATGGCGGCCTGGAGCCCGCTGCTGTTGATGGCGTAGTGTCATTGTCGAGTGCTGTTAAGGGCTGATGTTTTTTGGTGTACTGTTTGTTTCTGTTTTGGCGGACCTGTTTGGTGCCTTAAATTTGTGCAGCTGTGCTGCTTAAGTACTGCTAAGTTTTTTAGGTGACTGGTAGTTTTTAGTTTTCGTTTATGTTCTGTTGCAGACTGGGTGGGGGGCCTTGTGCCCTGTAACCGTAAATTGTTCAGCTGGCTTTGCCAGCGTACTCTGATGCTTTCAATTAAAGCAGGGAAACCTCTTTCTAAAAACCCTGTTCAGAGAATGCGATGCAGTTAGCGTACTTTTGAAGTGCAAATTTGCATCTGGAGAAATGGAAAAGACTGAACAAAACTCTAAGATAGGTTAATCAGATCAGATCTCAATTCACGCAGTTGCAAACGAAGTTAATCTTACTACCATTGATACTGAAAAATCACTGCCAAGAAATGACCAGGATTTGCATAACGAAGTCGATCAATGCAGTTTCTGAAACAAACCTAACGTGAAGAGCTCGCCCCACCGTGGACTGCTGAAGGGTCGCTGTGGGCGAAGAAGGGGCACTATCAGAGCCTTCAGAGGTCATGGATAGGCAGCGTCAGGCTCAATCTTGATTGGCAGATCACGGAAGCCATATCGGCGAGTGAGAGTGCATGTGATCGTGCAAGAAGGGCACCCATGGTGATTGGCGCTGCCGCCGCACGACGAGGCAGAGTAGCAGGGGCTATTGCTTGTGCTGACCCGAGCCTAAAAACGGCAAAGTGAGAATGCGTGTGACAAGGGCCCGGGACGAATCACCATGGCCGGCAGCCGGAGCACGCGGCTGTTGCCGCAATGCTCTGCTCGTGCACCTGCCTCCGCCCTCCCGTCTTCGCAGTGGTGGTGGTGAACTGGTAATGGTGGGGGGATGGCGGCTGCTAGGATTTGGATGATGGGTGGATGGGATTGGGCTTCGTGAGCCCGGCGGAGAGGACGGCGGCGGCGCCGGGCGGGCGGGATGACGCGAGGAGAAGCCGAGGGGAGGAGAGGAGCCGGCGGCCGAGCGAACCAGGGGGATTTTTGCAAATAATTTGGATCGCGAGTATTAATCGCGATCCAAATATTTTCACAAAACCCCCTAGTTTAGTAGTTTGTGTTTTGTAAACATTACACGCCGGCGACCCATCCCAAGCGGCGGGTCGCGCCGCCGCCGCCGACCTCGCTAGCCCCGCCGTTGCGTGTCCCACGCTCGCCGCCGTCGATTCACTCGTTCACACGCCGCGTCCATCTCCCCGCAGGCCTAGCCTCCCCTCGGCAGCGCCATCGAGGGCGAGCGCGGCGGCCAGGAATGAGGCAGCCGCCGACCGCGGACGGTGGCTCACCGGCGTAGGCTATACTGGAACGGAGCGGCTGGCATCCAGCCTCGGTACCCCTTCAGTGGCTGCTCGCTCGGGTCCGCGCCTCAACGACGGCCGTGCATTCAGGTAACATGTTTCTTTCAGCTTCATAGCCTAAGCAGAAAGATAGCAGGAAGGACATAATATGAACCGAATCCCAGCTGAGAGCAAATCCTTTTGGCGTTGGGCAACTGCACAGCTGCAACCTTTTGCAACACTGATGCTGATGTAGCCATTGCTTCCACACACCAGTTCACAATTCCATCTATCTGTTCTGCAAAGCTTGAATACAGGATTATACTAGAATTGCTCGGGAAATAAGTATAGGATAGTTGCTTCAAAGTTCGGTACCAAAGGAATGCTTCAATTAAGACTTAAGTTTACCTCAAACATGGTGGTTAGCAAGAATAGCACTTTGATGCTATTCACGAGAAAGCTCAAAATAGGATTTTTTTTCCCCGGTTTTTCCCAATCAGACCGTTACTGATAAAAAATTACTTGAAAAGTAGAAAATGTGGTGTTCCCTTCACAATCCTGCTAGGCTTTCTAGAGTTTGTTCCATGCAATTTATGTTTCAAGGGTTTTCTCCCATCCTTATGCCCTACCTACCATCTCAAGGTAAGGCAAACATCGAATTAACAAAATTCCAAAAAAGAAAAATTTCCCTTTGACAGATTAGGCTACACCATCCTAACTTGTATACATTACATTCAACTAGTAACAATAGCTCCTAAAAAGTATGAAGATTACTTTCGGCTTTTAGTTCCATAGTGAAACTCTGTTTTCAACAAGCAAATCACCAGACAGAGGTACCAGCAAAAAGGAACTCTTGAAAATGTTTTACACTTTTACCGAGACATAGATTCCTCTAGAGCCAAAGGACTGTAAAAATAGGGAGCTACTAGATTTGGTATAACCATGACCGCTACTACCTCCAAACTTATATTATACTGAGTGTGGCTGTCCGGACGCCCATAAAAAAAGTGTGGAGGAAGTACAAAACAAGAAAATCACACTCAGACAAATTCCCTTGAGCTTAAACAAGCATAGCAGTCCCAGAACTTTGACCCATCTATGAACTTCTTATGTTTGGCACGCAGCTCCTAGAAATTGCAGATAGAAACTCAACCGCCCTTTTTAGCTTCAGGTCTTCCCCATTCTTCTTTTCCTGCAGCAAAGATAAAAAATCCACGGAAAAGAAGCTGTTAGTGTATTAGATGGTAACCTGTTATGAAATAAGACATATTTCTAGTATTTCTAGTATTCCATATCGTCCACAAAATGTTTGCCACACCAATAATGATATTCTGTGTAACCTTTTTGTTTTAAAGATGTTCATGAGATGTCATTTGGTAACCTGTAAAAGCCAAAACATCACAACAACACACTCCATATCAAACGAGCAAGAGGGCAGTCGAAGGACAAATGATTTATTTTTTTCATTATTGCGATATAATAGAAATTTCTCTGCCCCTTTCCATCCACTTTTGACAAATTTTTTATTTGTTAAATTACAATTCCTTACAACCAGCCATAAAAAGACCTTATTGCCCAAGATGAACGAGGAGGCACAGCAGTTGCCACCCAAGAAGCACAGGGTATCAAAAAAAGGCTCCTTTTGTTTTCATGTCAGGCGATAAGCACAAGCTAAACTACAAATAGGGATGAAAACGGAATGGAAAATTTCCGTTCCATTCCGCTCCGAATACCATATTATTCCGATCATTTCCGAAATTTTCGGAATTTCAACGGAATTGGAACGGAAATGAGTTGAGGTTGGTCGGAATCGGAATTGGAAATGATTTGCTAGTTATTCCGATCATATTTCATATTACCATATTTTGGTCGGAATTTTTCCGTTTTTTCCCGAAGTCAAACCAATCGGAATGACCCAAGCCAATTGCAACAGCCCAACAACCCAATGCGGCCTCCAACTCCAACGAAGCGCGGCTCACGCCCCGTCCGCCTCCGCAGCTCCGGCTCCACACCATCGTGCTCAGGCCCAGCACTACACGCGCCTCACTCTCACTTGCATCGCATGTGACTTTTTGTTGACGTGAGACATTCCTATTTATACTATCTTTCAGTGTTATATTATATGATTGTGTTAATCGTATGTATCTATTTAATTGGGTCACAAAACAATTGATTCACATACAAAATACGATTAACACAACCATGTTGTTATCTTCCGACTTGAAATTTCATTTACCGATCATTTCCGGCATATTTTCGTTCCGACTTGTTCGTTTTCGAATGTCCGATTATTCCGATTCCGTTTTCCGATTCCGATTTTTCCGTTTTCGTTTCCGACCGATCAAGAAAATATGAAAACAAAAATGATTTGAGTGTTTTCCCGATCATTTCCGACCGTTTTCATCCCTAACTACAAACACGCATAGCTGTGGGATGGCATTGAACTTTGGTAGCACAGAAGAACCCCGGTTCCGGTCGGAAAATTCTCCCCTTCTCCAAACTGAAATGGAAGTGACAGTGAACACTTGATTTCTCCTAGTTTTTGTTGTTCAAAGGCACATTTACGTAACAGAGCTATCATCTTTTACTATTCTGAGTGTTAAAAGTCTGGTGGTATCAGTATAATGGAAAATTTTATGCGGTCCAGTTGCTAAAGCCAGCCAGAAATGGATCACATAAGGACTGTCCAATGCTTCCAGCACAGCTCAATTTCATCAGCAAAATGCAGCACACTGTCCGAGCATGCAAGTTCCATTATCTCTGGTGAAATAAAACGTGCACACAGTCAGTGCCATTGGACGATGATGTAAATAAGGGCTTTTCAAAATAAGCCGCATGCGTACACTTTAGATTCAATCTATAAATCTATAGATTGATAAAACATTATAACATACACATATATTTAATCAAATACGCGCCCTTATACAATGTAAAAGGAAGATACAACCATCTTTAGCATAATGAAAACACAAACACGCATTTGAGGAAATAAACAGATATGAGATACATCTGTAGCATAATCTTATTGGAAAGAGTATAAGAAGAACATTGGACAAAGAGCATCTTGGGCGACGGAGGGCACATGCGCGATTGACTGGAAAAGTGATAGATCACTGCAGCGTGGAGCAGTCCAGATCCTTGGATAATTTGTCACTGCACCCTTTTACTTGATCAAATGTTGGGGTCTTCCCAAACCTACGGCCGCATACACGCCAACATGTTCGCTGGCACTCTTGGCATCCATCTGAAACACAGGTCTGTTGCTGTGCCATCACAGTAGTGTGTCCTTGGGACAGAATCAAAAGCATGACGCAAACAACGGCGATGGAAGCCTTGTAGGTATAGGCCATGCTGTTTGAGTAGTGAGTGGATCAAAGGCAAGTAGAGGATGTTTAGCGGTGGTTGATGGATTGCTGGTGGCAAGGATAGGAGTAGGTATTTATAGAGCATGGATGGAGAATGGTTGGTGAAGCTAGACCATTGCCGGTTAATAAACAAATATAGCATGTGTGATACATGTGGCCGTCGATTATTTTTTCGTAGAATAATAATAATACCTCCCAGTACCAACTTGAACACAACGGATTTTTTATTTGGCATAGCAAGTGTTTCACAAGGTTCTCGTCAGACAACTCCCCAAGAGCATGCGGCTTTTGTTTACTTCGTGAGCAGTGCCCCTAGCATATTCCGTGATTCAATTACTACTAAGTTAGCTCCAATCAATTGATCGACAGTGCGTTAACTCCCTTGATGAGCCAGGCATGCCACATCTCAGACAACAGGACCATAGTTCTGGTCTTGGTAACTTCGGCTCCTCTGACTGTTGCGAGCATTGTTCACTCTACTGTACAGTAGCGGTAGAAGCTGGAAAATTTTACTCCGCCGGCTCGTTGTTCAACCACCTGGGAAGCATTCCTTGTTACCTACTGTACAGTTGAAATAGTATTGTTACAATAGCATAAACAGTGCTGATGTCAGAGGAGCTGCACCCGGAGCCGGAGGGAGTGAAACTTTAAACAGGACTTAAAACCGAAAGCCCAAACAGCCTACTTTCATGGTTTCTTCTTGAATTTTAAATTGTTTTTATACATACAGATTTCTCAGCCAAATTAATTGAGATATTTGAACCCAAACATCATAAATTAAAACTCGAAGAGAGTAGTAAAAATTTGTACTAGTTATGAATCATTAATATGTCTTAAACCCCGTGAAATAGCTTAGTGAAGCATATATATTAGTACTCTGAAGTGCACATCCTTTGCCGAGTGTTGTGGCTCCGGCACTCGGCAAAGGTCCTTTTGCTGAGTGTCTGATAAAAAGCATTCGGGAAAGGGGATGGCACTCGGCAAAAAGATGATTTCCGGTAGTGATGAGGAGTGGTGACAGGCCACGTCAGAACCACATACATGGATAGCTTAGTTTAAGATATGCATATTCTATTGGTGATAGATTTAAAACCAACTTGAGCGAATCATTAGCCTCAAGGAGCAGAACCCAGGCCACGTCAGAAGCATGTGCGCATGAATATATATTTAATTCTTTGCAAGTACAGGCCACGTTAGAACCATATGCATTGCAGATTTTCTTAAGACATGTAACGATAAAGAGTTGTAATAGATCTTGTCGACATGCGTAGCGGTATGGATGCAATGCGATTTAATATAAGGTCGTTAATATAATCTCATGGATGACAAAGGACTTCTGGCCGGTTAGTTAGGAGCTCCAGCGCCTCTCCTAATTTTCAAAGCATGGTTGGAAACTCGGCTCAGCTGGGTTACGGTGCTTTGCCCCGGCCCAGTCTCACCTGGGGAGCGGGTCCTGTGTAAGGATGGGAGAGGGGTTCGGGAATTTTCTCAACCGGTGTGAGAAGGCTGTCTTCTTCTTAACACAATACTGCGGGTGGAGGTCAATTCCCCCGGCCGAGTTTTTTTTTAATCTCATGGATGATCTTCTTCTTAACACAATACTGCGGGTGGAGGTCAATTCCCCCGGCCGAGTTTTTTTTTAATCTCATGGATGATTATACAGAGAAGTTGCCCAAGTTGCCCAAGTAACTAGAAATGCAGCCAGCTTTGCAGCGTCTTGTTGTCCGTATCAAGCTGGATCATGGTCATTTAGTTTCACCTTTTGCTCAACGCAACACGATTTAGTAAGCTTAAATGCAAGATTAGTATCAGACGAAAGGGGGAAAATTGGCAGTTTTCCTACTGGTTTGAAATTAAGTGCGACAATGTGATCTATGCTTAATCATTCAAATAATTTTATTTTAGCTTCATTCCAATATATTTCTCATAATGTATAGAATGTAAGTTTGATTGTTAACAAAAATTAGTCAGGCTTAGAGCATCTCCAAAAGATCTTCATAAAATTGGCTTCATAAATTTGTTTTTGGAAGGAACCAAAACATTATGAGAACCAATTTTTCTCCGCTCCTTCAACAAGCCCCCCCCCCCCCCCCCCCCCCCCTCCCTTAAAAAAAAATGGGGAACACTAACAAGAAGGAATGGGGGCTTTAATTTTCTCCTATTTGTAGCTACAAATAAGGGAAATTTAGAGGGTAGAAAAAAGTTGGAATAATTTTCGGTTGCTGTTGGAGATTTTGTTTTTATTGAACCCTATTATTTTGATTTAAAGGGAGTTTATGAGGCTCTTTTGAAGATTCTCTTATTTTCAAAAATCATTTTGTCGATGAGAGATTAGGGATGTCGTTACCCGGGTTTGGTAGTGGTATTCAAAGAATGCAATTTACTCCAATCTCATAGATGATCACTCGAAGAAGTTACCCAGGTTCAGGGATCCCTTTAGATAATAACACTCCTCCTTGATTGTGCTGGCGTGGATGAATGTTCTTTGGTTTACAGTTGAGCCGAGCAAATTCTACCAAGCTTGTTCCAGCTTGTGTGTTCTCCTTTTTTTCTCCCAACATAGGGCAAGATTTTCTATATGTATTCTTTCTATTTTGAAATATATGCAGTTGTGGGTTTGAGCATAAAAACTAAGAATAGAAGGAAAAGATGATGAACACATGAAACGATGAGGAGTGAAGGACAAGAGATAGATGCATTGGAAACTTTCGTCAAAAAATAAATGCATTAGAAAGTGAGAAAGATATATATTTTGGCAAAAATTTTGAATGTTAAAACTGCATACATTATGAAATAGAAAGAGTATATAATATTGGTGCTCCATCGTGCACCCCAACGACATCTGTACTGACACCATGGTTGACGTTCAGCGCCACACAGTGACGGGATATGACCTGTAAGTATTATCACTTATAGCGGAATGGGTAGGCAATGATGCTAATCAGAGTGATATTGGGTCTATCACGTTTGAAAGCAAGCCAAACGATCATCCAATCCACGGACAGCTCAGCCTGCAAACCGAGATGGTGGAGAGAGAAAGCTGTGCTTGTTGCTTGTTGCTTCACGCTCGCTAAAAGGCTACCACCCCGCGTGCTGAGGCGCACCATGTCCTCGTTGACGAGGACGACAGTGAGCTCGAGACTGACGACTAGGAAGGCGAGCTGCACACCGGCGAGGTGTCACTCGAGAGGGACGGCAAGTAAGAGTGAAAATGGATCGAATACGAATCGGATATTGCCTTTCTCACATCTATATTCATATTTATAAACGAATGTAGATACGAATATGAATGTTTTCGAATACGAATACGGATTAAATATTAAACGAATGCGAATACAAAAGCGAATATCAATATAATTCGGACGGATACGGATACATCTAATTTCTATGTAGTTAAGACAACTACTATACTTTTTCCTCTCTAAAGTATCTTTGATAGCATTATTTCACATGATCTACACTAGTTCATATCAAAATTGAATCAATTTTATAATATTTATGATATAATATATAGGCATATTTATGATATAGTAGCGGATACAAATACGAATACGGATATGTCGAATATCTGATGTCAAAACCTCAAACCATATCCACATCCATATTTTCTAATCGAATTCGAATACAAATTTGAATAGTCCAAAAATATTAATCAAATAACAAATTTTGTACCATATTTGCATTTCATCGAATACGAATATCGAATAATACGGATTATCCGCATCCACTTTCCACCCCTAACGGCAAGCACGCGGAGGTGCACGCGGCGTGACTCGGAGCAAGTCGACGTTCGAGGTGGCGAGTTTGAGGCAGACGACGACAAGGAGGAAGGCGAGCTGCACGCAGACGAGGCGGCGCTCGAGCGGAATGGCACGCGGCGTGGCGGCTCTCCCTAATCCCTAGGCGGCGAGCACACGTCAAAGATGGGGAGCTCTGGGCCAACAGCTTGTTGTGGCGGGGAGCCCACGAGCTCCACTCAACTTGACGTGTGCTCAAGGCGCAGCAACTGCAGAGGGGTGGGCTTTCCGTCCAGGCTCGTCGGCCAGCGCGTGTGTGCCTCCACTGCGACGGTGCACATTCGGCCAGCTCCTCAACGAGCACCGCAGCAAAGCCTAAAAATTCTGAACCGCACTCATAGTTGGTTATCTCGTCTCGTTTTGAGTTGGGCGGTCGATTTGACCGGCCGCGTTGGCCTTGCTCTAATACGGTGCACCGTCGAGTATGTTTGTTAATTTGATAGTAGTGCCTATCGTGACGTGGATGTTTGAGTGAGCATCGACTGGTGGCCGGTTCCACCATGCTCGTCATCGTTCCACCACCCTTGATGTATAGATGGTTGACATGCCACTTTGAGTTCCTGTTGCACGATAACTTTAGCACATCAGGCTATCTTGTGATCTCGCCAGTCCCTTGAGTGGTTGCGTCCTCCATGGGCCTCTGGTCCGGCCTAGCGTGATTTACTTTATTGGATCGAGCTGTGAGCCCTTGTCGCTGAGGCCTTGTGGCCATGTGGACTGTGTGCTGGTAGAGACCTGGACTCGTCCCTTATTCTTGACGCATCACTTCGGCTAGAGGCGTCAAGGTTACGAGGCGCTACAGGAGGACGTCCCCTTGCTTGGGACGCTAAAAGATATGTTGCTCCAATAGATTAGTTAGAGGCAATGATCTGAAAATTGGTATTAATATCTCTTGAGGGCCTGTGAGCGTAACGTAACGGGAAGACTTACAATTATTCATTGTTCACCTCATCCATGGTTGTCAAAATATAGATTTTCTCATCAATTGTATTGTAGTGCATAATCCAATTTTGAGCTGTTCACCGTGTGAGATCGGTTCGGCTCTTCTCTTATACATATGTTTTGAGTGAGGAGAGACGAGGGGATTTTTTAACCCAGTCTGGAAATTCGCTCCCAATAGAAATCGAACCCGAGACCTGAGAGGTGAACTGAGGTGCCTTGATTGCTAGGCCAAGACCTCTTCAGCATAATATTAGCAGGCAAGAACACCAAAACAATTTCAATGGTGTAGAATAAAAAACTAGTACAACGCGCCTCTTGTTCTCGATTTGGGTTGAATACTAAAAGGTGATTTCCCCTCACGATTGGGGACAAAGGCGCCCATTTCGCACATGAAAATGAATAGTAAAATACATTAGAGGTACAATAACTTTCATGGTGGGTGCAGATAGGTCCAGTTCATGTTTGCAAACACACTAGGCGACATTCAAGAGTGAGAGCATCTTCCTGGGAAAGGTAAAAATGTGTTGTGTGACCATGGGATGGTCTGATTGAAAAAAAATGTTGTAAAAGGCTTTCTCTGCCCACGTGGCACTGCATTGCATAATTTGTGTCCATCCACGTCTGTCCATGCACTCATTTGTAGCACCCTCAATTTTGTGCCCATTTAAAAACCCTTAAAATTTGACCCCTTTTAAAAAATTTTCAACTAAAAACAATTTTCTAGATTAAGTTTAGAGCCAAAAATAAAATTTTTGGATTTTAAATCATGCACAAAGATCACCATATGCATTGTTGGAATTTATTGCTTTTATTTTAAGTGTTTGTTTGGGTTTTGTCCTTGTTCGAATTTGAATTGTCTTCAAATTCAAATTCCAGAATTGTTTGAAACCAAAAACCATCTCCAAACCGTGTTGGGCCAATTTCAGCCGGCCCATTTTCCTTTCCCCTTTTCCTTTTCATTTTTCCTTCCCCGCGCTCAGCCCGTCGCGGCCCAATCTCACCCCGGCCCAGCCTCCTTTCCCTTGAGTCACTGACGTGTGGACCCCACCGCGTCGTCTTCCTCCTGCCGCGCCGGCGAGAAATCCGTCGCCGCCCATACCGGGCTGTCGGCGTTCGTCGTTCCGTCACCTCCGCGCCACAGGAGTCGTACTCGCCGCTCACGTGAGCCACACCGCCTCCTCCCCGTTCCTTCCCGTCGCACAGCGCCGCCGTCGCGTCAAAACCTAACCCGGCGGACTTTCCGACGCCGCCCACGCCCTGTCGCCCTCCTCCGTCAGCCACAGCCGCACCTCGTCGTCTCCGGAGCACTGCAGCCATCACCGCGCCTGCGTCATCGCTCCGCGTCGCCTCGCCCCGTCGAATCGACGTCAATCCGGCGAGAAAATATCTCGCCGGAGCCGGAGATTTTTCTCCGCGCGCGCACCGCCTCCGCGCAGCTATATAGGGCGACGAGCCCCTTCTTCTTCTCCTCTTCGTCACTCCGCCACCGTTCGCTTCCCGCGCGCACGCCCGAGCTCACTCACCCTCGCTTTCCCCAACTCCGGTCAAGCTCCGACGAGCTCCCCCGCCACTCTCCGTCGCTCCCCGCTCCACTCCAGCTCAAGGTGAGCTCCACCATTCCTCTCTCTTCCCTCTGCACCCTCTCTTCTTCGTCCCCGCGGACCTGAGCCCTATCAGCATCGAGCGCGGCCGCTCCGCCGCCCTCATCTTCCTCTCCGGTCACCGCAGAACCATCCCCGGCCTCGCCGAGGCCGCACACAGCCCGCACGCGCTCACGCGCACGTCTGCGCGCGCTCGATTCGACCCCTGCGCACGCGCGCACTGTCTTCCCCGCACGCGCCTGAACGCCGCCGCACTCCGGCGAGCTTGCGCCGCCGTCCTAGCCCCCGTCCTCGTCACCGTCACGCGCTTCCAGGACCGCCGTCGCACGGCGCGTCCATAGCCACCCTCCGCGTCCCGCTCCGGCCACCACAGCCCCCACAGGTGTGCACTCCGGCGCCGCGCCGCCGCGCGCGCGCGCCCGCGCCGCCGCGCCTTGTCGGCGCCACGCGGTCGTCCGACATGGCCGCCACGTTGGCGCCCCGGGCCCGCAGCGACCGGGTCATCGCGCCACGTGGTGCGCCCGGTCCACGGTGAACCCCTCGCAACCCCAGCCGGTCCACGGCCCACGTGGACTCGGCCCACCAAACAGTAGTCCACAGTGACCCGGCCCCTCTGGACCCGCCTGTCAGTCTCACACACTCAGAACAAGCGTTGGGTACACACCGAGTTGTACACAGAAAACAATTTCGAGCACATTTCCAATAGCAGAAAAATCCCAATAAATTCCCAAAAATCATATATTCCTTTCTAACCATTTTGCAACCTTTGAACACCTCTGGAAAATTAGGATGTTGATTATACTTTATTAAGTTGATCAAATCCTAATCTTTCCCATTCTTTTTCATTCGAAAATTCATAACTATTTCATTTTAACTCCAAATCCAGAAATTCTTTCGCCTAAATCCCTCAAAAATCCTTCTCTACTTGTCTACGCCAAAGCCATCTCTATTTGCTGTTTATTTGGGATTTTATTTATTTAATGATTGTTAATTGCTTGAGCGGTAGATTTATTCGCCTTTATTTATTTTGATCGTTAGATAACCAAACGTTCGAAGAAGAGCACGAGGATCCCGACTACGAGGAAGGACTAGAGGAAGAAGACTTCGAAGGCAAGTCCTAACCCCCTTGATCATATTGCGCCTATGTTCGCAAATAATCCTATTTAGAGCCTGATTTCAAATAAACATGCATAATATTTTATAAATGATTTAAATGCTTAGTATGTCCTAAATAATTGTTGTTTGCCTCACCTTGATATTGCTTATACCCTAATCTCCTTGTTAACCCTAGGTCCCAACATCATTAATATTTAATGATTTGTTGGATGAAAATGCTGCTTAGGACTTTATTACACTGTGTATATAATTAATCTTGCTACACATGTTTTTGTGTTAAAAATGTGTGAGTGCTTGGTGGTGTGCGTAAATGTGAACTTGGGTGGGATTAGTGTTGATATACAACCCATAGTGGGGGTATGTTTTGGCGGGACCAGGCGAGGTAGTCCTCAGTGGGCAGGCTATCTCTGAGACGCCTTCCTCGTGAGGAATGGCTATTGAAGATGCCTGGTTCGGTCGTATAAGGACCGGTTCATGTGCCGCCTTGCTTAGCACCCATCGTGCAACCACATGCCTTGTATGGGAAAGGTTTGGAACCACACCCTACTATAGTGTCACCCGGTACCCACCAGGAGGCGGGAGTCGCAGCGGAAGCCAGGAGAAGACCTAACGAGATTGGCGTTAGCGTCCGGCGGATGGTGATGGCCTGTGGCCCTTATTCCTATGGTGAATGGATGCCCCTGGTTGTGGATTTTCCGTGGTGGTGCCGTGGTGACACCAAGTAGGTACAGAACCATTAGTATGCCAGTCCAAACCATGACGATGGCAAAGGCTGATATACCTTGTGGGTAAAGTGCACAACCTCTGCAGAGTGTCGAATCTATCCGGATAGCCGTGTTCCACGGCATTGGACAATTGCGAAAGCAATGGCCACACAAATGATTAGATTTTCCTGTGTGAGTGATCCTTGGCGTGCGTATTTTGGAAAACGCCGGTTTGGAGCCGTGTGCTGGTTGTCTGCCAGCGTTAAAACTTGGGAACTGGTGGGATGGATGCACCTCCCCCAGGGCCAACCAACCCCATTAAATTCAAAAACTTACTTGACTTAATTTGCAAAGCAGTTTTGCTTTTCAAACCAACCCTTGCACAAAAATTGGCTTTTCGGCCGATATATCACACCCCAGCCCTTATCCTTGATCTCTCCCTTGCATGCTATTAATCCTTGTGTTAGGACTTGTTGAGTACCTTATGTACTCACTCTTGCTTACATCATTCAGAAGAAGAACCAGAATATGACTTCCAAGGTGATGGTGATGAAGAGTAGGGTTTTCCGTCCGCGCGCAAGTCTGCCTGTAGTGTGGACCCCGCTTCAGTCTTCCGTTGCAGTAGCTCTAGTGATGTGTCACCGTCCTCAGTGACGCACAAGTGTGGTGGTTGTGCCGTGTTGTAATAAGGCTTTTAGCCATTGTACAAAGACCTTTTGTAATATAAAGGCTTGTAATGAGACTTGGTAATATTATCAATGGTATGACTCTGAGATACCATTCTGTAAAAGTGTCGTATCAGCTACTGATCCAGGGACTGATACGGTAAGCACTAGTGCCTCAGAAATGGGGTACGATATCATTAAACAACTTTTGTGACTTGATTGAGCATTTTACAGCATCTATGACCTCTTTGCACCCAAGATACAAGTTGTTGTATCTGTGGTGCACCCAAGAAAAGGTTTTATCAACAATATCCATGGCCACCAATGGACCAACATATGAAACTAAAAAGATATACTTTAAAGCTCGAACAGAGGATAATCATCAAGAAAGTAAGGACATTTCAAAATAAGCCACACACGTACACTTTAGTTTCAATATATAAATATATAGATCGAGAAAAAAATAACACACACATATATTTAATAAAACGTGTGCCCTGATACAGTGTAAAAGGAAGATACAACCATCTTTATCATAATGAAAACACAAACATGCATTTGAGGAAATAAAGAGATATGAGATACATTTGTAGCATACAAACGTATGATCTTATTGGAAAGAGAAGAACTTGACAGACAAAGAGCATCTTCCGCGATGGAGGACACATACTCGATTGACTTGAAAAGCGATATATCACGGCAGGGTCAAGTAAGGCTGTAAACGAGCCGAGCTCGAACGAGCCCGGCCCCTTAAGCTCGAGCTCGATTGAAGGTCGAGCCGAGCTCGAGTCGAGCCTCAGATCCGACCGAGCCTGAAGATGAGCTCGAGCTTGGCTCGATCGAAGCTCGTGGGCTCGTACAGGCTCGTTTACAGGTCGTCGTCTCGCCTCGCCTTGGTCGCTTGGCACTGTAGCTTGGCTATGAAGAAAGACGACACGGACATGGCTGGAAGGTGCCCGAGCAGATCCGCTTCCATCCTTATTGAATCAACTGAAGGACTGATTAGACAGCAACGAGGCTTGATTAGTCCATGCGTTGCTATTCTTCTTCCTTGGAGAAGAAAGCCAACTCGTCTGATGCTGTCAACTGGAGCCGCAACACCCACAGCCTTCGCGATGGGCCCATGGTCGATGCCTGGATGGGATTTGGGAGGAAGTAGGAACAGGGAGATTCGAGTGAAGAGAGCAGCAGGGTGGGTTTGTGCGATTGCCTGGCGTAATTTCTTCTCTCTTTTTTTTTTTCCTCTTCTGATGCGGAACCATTGACTTCAAGAGAGATCGAGGAAGAGGCATCGATGGGGAGGAGCGGAACAGCCAAACGGGGATGGGAAAGCTACGACTGGGGGCATATGGGCTCTAAGTTGATGTTGGGCTGTTAGTTAATTGGGCCGAGTAGGACACTGCAGAAACGAAAATAAACGAGCCCAGTCGAGCTACTCGAGCTCGGCCCGTTAAGGCTTGCGAGCTTGAGACCAGGCTCGAGCTTGGTTCGTTTTCAGTTCGAGCCGAGCTCGAATCGAGCCTGGTGCGAGCCGAGCTCGAGCAGCTTGTCAAGCTCGAGCCTTTTTTACAGCCTTAGGGTCAAGCAGCTCAGATCCTTGGATAATTTGTCACTGCACCTCTGTACTTGATCAACTGTTGGGTGGACAATCCTTTGGCCGCATACACGCCAACATGTTCGCTTGCACTCTTGGCATCCATCTGATACACAGTTCTGTTGCTGTGCCATCACCTCAGTTTGTCCATGGGACAGAACCAGAAGCATGACGCAAACAACAACGATGGAAGCCTTGTAGGCAGCGGCCATTCTGTTTGAGTAGTAAGTGGATCAAAGGCAATTAGAGGATGTTTAGCGGTGGTTGGTGGATTGCTGGTGGCCAAGGATTGGGGCAGGGGATGCTATTTATAGAGAATGGATGGAGAAAATGGTTGGTGAAGCTAGACCATTGTCGGTTAATAAACAATATAGTATGTATGATACATGTGGCCGTCGATTGGTTTTTCCTAGGATAGTACATTCCAGTACCAACTTGAACACAACGGATTTTTTATTCGATTTGGCATAGCATGCAAGTGTTTCACAAGGTTCTCGTAAGACACGAGCATGTGGATTTTCTCCTTCATGAGCAGTGCCCTCAGCATATTCGTGAGCATGTTCCGTGATTCAATTACTAGTAACCTGAGAAGCACTCCTTGCTATAATGCTATTAGTAGCATAAACAATGTTGATGTCAGAGGAGCTGGAGCCGGCGGGAGCGAAACTAAACAGGTCCTAGAACCGAAAGCCCAAACAGCCTACGTTCATGGTTTCTTCGAGAATTTTAAATGGTTTATACATACAGTTTTCTCTGCCTAATTGATCGAAATATTTGAATCCAAACATTATCACAGAGGGTAGTAAAAGGCACTAGTTATCAAGCACTGATATGTCTTTTTTTTTTTTGCGAGGGAAGCACTGATATGCCTTAAACCCGTGAAATATCTTAGTGAACATATCTATTAGTACTTCGGAAAGGAATGGTTACAGGCCACGTCAGAACCACATGCATGAATAGCTTAGTTTAAGACGTGTATATTTTTGTTGGGGAAAGTCCAAATTACTACCCTCAACAATTCACTTTGTCCATCCAAGTACCCGAACAAAACAATGACTTGTTTTAGTACCTCGAACAATTAACACCGGCTTAGAAGGTACCCGAACAAAACAATGACTTGTTTAGTTAAACAAGTCATTGTTTTGTTCGGGTACCTGGATGGACAAAGTGAATTGTTGAGGGTAGTAATTTGGACTTTTCCCTTTTTGTTGATAGATTTAAACTGAAGTTGAGCATATCGATTAGCTTTAGAGAGCAGTGCACAGGCCACGTTAGAAGCATGTGCATGAACATTTCTTTGCAAGTACGGGCCACGTTAGAACCATATACATGCATATTTCCTCAGGTCACCTTTTTGAACCTCTCAAACCAAAAGATTCGTAATAGATCTTGTCAGAGATGGGGGTGGCCGCGTGGGGGTAATAGATCCGTGTTTGGTAGATCTTGTAAAAGATTCGTAATTTATCTTATAAAAGATTCGTAATAGATCCGTATTTGATAGCAGTATGGACGGAATGCAATTTACTTTAATCTCATAGATGATCACACAGAGAAATTACCCATGTTTGGGAATCCCTTTTAGATGATAACTAAGAAATATGTACAGCGCGGCTTTGCTGCATCTTGTTGCCCGGTCATGGATCATTTCGTTTCACCTTTTGCTCAAGGCAACATGATGCAGTAAGCCTAAATGCAAGATTTGTATCATAGAGGAAAGGAGGGAAATAGACCTATACTTGTTTAAAATTAAGTGTGACAATGTGATCTAGGCTTAGGGTCTGTTTGGATCCACCCGAATTTTAAGAATCTAGATTTTAAAAACTATATGGGATCCAAACAGGGCAGATTATGCATCAGATTTTAGAATCCAGATTATGAGATTTTAAGAATCCCATAATCTACTCTAACCCAGCTTTTAGGTGATTTTATTTGCCAAAAGACCCACTACCCTTGAATGGTTTTGGATAATTACCGTTTGTGCCATTGTTTTACCCTAATATAGAAATGACAAGTTGGTCATTAACTACCTCAAAAACTGGTTTTTAGATTTTAAAAATATGGGATCCAAACACTTTCACCCAGATTTTTTTTAGAAGCCAGATTATAGAAACTATACCTAGAATTTAGACTCATAGAAACTGATGGGAATCCAAACACCACCTTAATCATTCAAATAATTCTATTTTAGCTTAATTCCAATATGTTTCTCATAATGTATAAAATGTAAGCACGATTGTCTAAAAGGCACTTAACTGATACTACCCAATTAACAAAAATTGGCCAGGCTTCTTCAAAATCATATTTTCCGATGGAGGGGGGAGGGGGGGGGGGGGGGGGGGGTTGCTAGAGTTTGGTTGTGATATTCAAGAAGTACGATTACTCTCTTGAGCCGAGCAAATTCTACCAAGATAGTATGTGGATAAACAAAATGGCTGGTGAAGCTAGACTATTTGTCGTTTAATAAATAATGTAGTATGTGTGATGCATCTGCTCCTGAATTTGTTTCTTTCTCATTTTCTTGTTTTGATTAATACCTCAGCAAGTACCAACTTGAACATAATAATTAGCAACTGTTTCGCAAGGTTCACATAAGACAATTTACATAACTGTATATCATGTGCTTTTCCCTTGTCAGCAGTGCCTCAAAATGCTCCGTGATTGATTAATACTAATCTCACATGCCCAGGGATCCCATGCCTTCAAATATTGCCAACTAATTAATTGACACAGTGTTGAGCTCCCATTGCCATCGATCTAGGTATGCCACAGCTCAGAGGCACACACAGTGAAGTTCATGGTTCCTGTGTGAACCCAAAAATCCAATCTTTATAAATTTACTATCGAACTCACTTGGTATACCTTTATACCAACAACAGTACCCTCCGTTTTGAAATATACCGCTCCGTTCACTCCCGCCACAGTTTTTTTTATTATTTTAAAAGCCAAAGTGAAATGCCATCTTTGCTCTGATGGACTATTAGATGTACACACCATGAATGGTGGATGTACACACCATGAATGGTGAGGATAGCACCCGCATCCTGAAGGTTCCACAAAAATTCCACTTCAATCGCGTAATCACTTGTAGTGTGGTATGCTCATGTCTGGGTGATCGAGCAGCAGACACCTCACATTAAGACCATGCATGGCTACTTTGGTCGTGGTCACGCCAGCCTCTCTTGTGATCGAGTGTTGCGTCTTCTTACGGCCATTCAAGGAGCCCCCAAGGCATGCACGGCCCCAAGGCATGCACGCCCAAGGCCTCATTGCCTCGACGCCATTTAGAATTATCTATTTTTTAAGGTTAGAGCAGTGTTACGGTAGTCCCTCCTCAGAGTAAAAATCAATCTGAGCCTTTAATTTTCTAAAATTAAAAGTAAATAAAAATAGAAAATAAATGCACGAAATAGGAAACCAATGCAATATCCTTTAACAGAAAATCAGGAATCAAATCGGCAATATTCCCTCATGGAAAATCACGTTTTTTTCCTCAGGCAACAAGTATCTAAAGATCTGGATCTAATATCCATCACATTCTTAAAGAAAACAAATCTAATTTTATGAAAATATAAATGAAAAGAAAAAGGATAAATAAGGAAAAGGAACCGGTGCTCACACAAGGAAGGAAAATATCCTCTGGTTATCCGCACCGCCTCCTTTGTTTCCCCCTAAAACTTCAACTGATCAATTCAGTTAGCCATGTATGTTGGAACATCTCTAAAAGAACCTCATAAATTTGGCCCCATAAATTTATTTTTAGGAATAACTAAAAAATTATGAGGGGCAATTTGTCTTCCCTCTTTCAACAGTCCCTCCTTAAAAGTGGATCAAAACAAGTTTGATTGGGCCACATCAGCATTTGAGGCCAAAAAACATTAATTGCACTGAAATAAGAAGAAATGGGTGAAAGGGATCTTGGCCTAGTGGTTAAGGCATCCGAGTAGCACCTTTGAGGTCCTGGGTTCGACTCCCGGTGGGAGCGAATTTTTTAGGATTTAATGGCATTTGTGCTTTCAGCGGTAGACGACGTGGCCGTCGACAGCGAGGCGTCAGTGGTGACTTTGTCAATCTGGAGGATTTGCCGGCTCAGTCTTCGAAGATGCTCATAAAGGTAGGGTTTGCGTATGTGCGTTCATAGGGGTGAGTGTGTGTGCGTTGTGAGTGTCTGAGTTGTACTGTGTAATAAAAAAAAAGAATGGGGACTCCCAATTCTACCCCTATTTGTAGCTACAAATGAGGGGAGTTTAGGGGATATGAAAAAATTAGAGGTTGTTTTGAGGTCCTGTTGGAGATAAATTTTTTTTGCCTAAAATCCTAATAACTAAATTTAAGAAAAATTTATAGGGTTCTTTTAGAAATGCTCTTATGATTGTTTACTCATAAAAATTGTTACGTGAAACAAATCCATGTCACATGTTCACAATCAATTCGATTAGTCGTAAACACATCCAGTTGAATCCGGCCCGGGTTTGTTTCCAACAAAATAATTATTATTTTTGTGGGTAAAAAAATTTCGTTTGAAAATAAAAATAATTAAATTAAAACTTCTTAGAGGGGTAGTCCATGTTCTTTGTTTTCATCGCCTGCATGACAGCATGGGCGTCAAGAAATATTGTTGCATGGCACGCCTCCAAAAGAGAACACTGCATGTTCTTTGTTTTTAATGGTAGCATGGCACGTTTTCCTAAAAAAATCCTATATCACGTCTATGAAATAGAAATAGGC
Organism: Eragrostis curvula; assembly: GCA_007726485.1. Lineage (NCBI taxonomy): Eukaryota > Viridiplantae > Streptophyta > Magnoliopsida > Poales > Poaceae > Eragrostis > Eragrostis curvula. The sequence goes on along the minus strand of CM017445.1, from coordinate 36,676,529 downwards.
AAATAGCTAAATATCTGGTTAATTGGCTTTACATAGGTCTCTTTCCATAATAAAAGTCTGATATGGGTGAAGTCTTGTACCCTAGGGTGCAGACTTCATCTTTTACCTCGAGATCTACTTAAATGGACGGTCCACATTTATTTAGGACTACCTTAGCGGGAGCTTGTTAAAATATAATTGTTTCTTATAAATTTTACTTGCATGCATAATTTTTTATTGCAAATATAATTTTCTATACTGCTGAATATTAGATAAAAATACTTTGTATGATTAAATTACATTAGCTATAGAATTTTGCTCGATGGCAAAGCACTAGGATAGTGTGACGAATGGAAGCTTAACAACATTGAACTCCAATCATGGATCGCATCGCTGTGAGGCTGTGAGCCGTTACCGGATAAGTTAGGGCCTTTTTGATAGGGTTTCTCTATCAGTTTTTTCAGTTTCCACATATTTTCTAATCAAAGGGGGTGCTTTCTCAAATGCTTCTTCTTAAAAAAATAGAAGAAGTCGTATCCAAAAATAAGGTAAAGCATGAAGCCACAAAATGGTAGCTTCACCGGTTTCTTTTCTTTATGGCGTCCTCATCTTTCTATATTTATCCCTAAAAATATGGAGAAACTGCAGAAAAAGCCGTTTTGCCAAACGTTTTAAATACAGCCGCAGACACAGCCAACACAGCCATTTTTTGAAAGAAATCACAGCCACAGCCCTACCAAAGAGGCCTTTATTGTGGCATTTGCCTCCATTATTTTAAAGAACCATAACATGAGTCAGAAAGGGGGAGAAAGATAATGTTGATGGCTAATAAGAAACTCAAAATGTTTAATGGCTAATAAGGAATCTCAACTTTTTCCAATGGCTGACAAGGAATTTTCCCGGGAGTAGAGAAAGTTAACCAACACTGAATGATACTTTTTTAGTGTGTGTGAAGTAATACAGAATGATAACTGTAGAGAGAAATCCATTGCTAGCTGGTGACATTTAGGGCGTGTTTGGCGCTAGCTTCTTGTCCAGCTTATTCATCTGCTTCTGCACTGTTTTGCACTGTAGTACTGTAGCAACAGTGAAAGCACTGTTTACGAAAACAAAGAAGCCGAAATAAACAGCATTTTGGATGCTTTTTCCGGCTTATGCACTGTAGCTACAGTACTGCTACAGTGCATAAGCAGATAAAAAAGCTGGGCATATAAGCCCAGCCAAACATGCCCTTAGTTGTTTACGCCGTATGTTCGCAGAAATGGCCACATGGCTCCTATCAAAAAATAATCTGTAGCACTGTAACGTTGCTGCAGCTGACTTGGAAGAAGGCATCCAGAAAGGAGCCTATTCCATCTCTCTCTCTATCTTGACGGTCACCTGCGGCCGCTTGCCTTGACTTGGTAGTGGATTGGCACCTTGCTTCCCTTGATTGCTGCCACCATGTAGTTCACGTACCTGTTCAGCAAATGCAATGCAATTAGCGTAATATATTTAAATGCAAATTGGCATCAGGAGAAATGGAGTAGACTCGATCAGAAGACTAAGATATGTTCGTCAGATCGAATCCCATTTCTAGCACACAAAGATAATCTAACTACCACCATCGTTGAAAATCATAAAAGAAATGACCAGGATACGAAGATAACCTAACTACTATTGTTATTGAAAATCACTGCAAATTAAAGAAATGACCAGGACACAACGCACAACCAATGCGATTTGGGAAACAAACCTGAAGTGAAATGCTCGCCCCGCCGTTGATTGCAGAAGAAGATTCAGCTAGGGCCTAGGTGAGCCTCAGACGTAGGTAGAGCTAATGTAGCAGTGCGCGAAGATGGGGCAGCATCAGAGGTTGCTTGCCGGAGCTGCACCGCGTTCTCCGGCTGCAGAGCCCGTTGCAGCCGGCGCCACACCGTCAGGTACAGGGTAAGCAGCCATATCAGCAGGTGGAAGTGCACGTGACGCTGCAACGGCATCTGCTTTGTTTTCCTCCGCATAGCAAAGCACAGCGGCATAGAGCTCTGACGGTGTTACCTGGCGTAGAGCTGGAGCTTTCATGAAGCCTTTCGGCGGCATGCCGCTGCTGTTGGGCTGGTAAAAGGGTGGCTCTTGGTGAGCTGGGCGAGGAGCAGAGAATACTGGGCTTGCATTGGAGTTCATGCCGTTGCTGCTTGCCATGTTTGGCATTATAGGCCGGTGTTTTCCTGCAGCCATGAATCCCATGGGAAATGTAGGAGGACGAGGGGCAGGAAGTCCCCTGATGCCTTGTGAGGACGTGCCAACATTGTTTGACACGGATGGCAGAGTAGCAGGATGAACAGGGGACGGATTGGAGCTCATGCTTTGGTACCAAGAATTCTTCATGGCCATCAGCATCAGCTGTCTTTCTCTTTTTGCTGCAACGGGCAATGCTGGACGAAGAATTGGAGGAGCGCCCTGAATGCTATATGAGGGCATCCCGCCATGGTTTGGCACAGAGCTTGGCGCTGAACGACGAGCCGGGGTAGATGAATTTGAGCCTGCTTGGTTCCCGGCCATAAATCGCCACGCCACAACACAACTCGCCAAACCGTGGCGTTCATTTTTCTCGCCACAGCCGCCACAACCTTTTTACACTGCAGTTCTGTGGCTGCCGCAGACCTTGGCAGAAAACCAAGCAGCGCCAAACCTCACGTGGCTGCCACATCGTGGCGTGGCGACTGGAGGCGGCAAACCAAGCACGCCCTTTATCTGCGTCCCACCATTGTTTTGCACAGAACTTGGCGCTGAACGACGAGCCAGGGCAGATGAATTTATCTGCATCCCACCATGGTTTTGCACAGAACTTGGTAGTACCGAACGATGAGACAGGGCAGATGAATTTATCTGCATCCCGCCATGGTTTGGAACAGAACTTAGCGTCGAACGACGAGCCGGGGCAAATGAATTTATCTGCATCCCACCATGGTTTTGCACAGAACTTGGCGCCGAACGATGAGTCGGAGCTGATGAATTTATCAGCATCCCACCATGGTTTTGCACAGAATTTGGCGCCGAACGATGAACCAGGGCAGATGAATTTATCTGCATCCCTCCATGGTTTGGCTCAGAACTCGGTGCCAAAGGAATAGCCGGGGCAGATGAATTTATCTTGGATTGCGTCCCAGTGGCATTGCTCGTTGTCAAATTTGCCGCATTTTGAGAACCAGAAGGCGCTAAGGTCAGCTGGCATGAGGGTTCAACATTTGCAATTTGCTTCCCAGTGAGGTGTTTCCTGCAGGTAACGAGAGAAACAGATTAATAACTGTATCAAGGATGGTACGTATTGCTTGATCTGCTAATTACTGAGGCTAGAACATGGCAAGATAACAAAATTGGGTTGTGATTAAGTAGTTACCAGAATGCCTTTGTCATTTCCGTTATCAAGCTTTGCATCGTCTGAATCTCGCTCGACCACAAAAAGTCCTGCTTGGTGTTGGCAGGCTTTAGGTGGTTGGCCTTCAGAACTCCGATAATGCTCCAGTTTTTGTACAACGACGCGCATAGTGGCACGAAGGGCTGGAATGTTTTGAAATTGAATGGTATACACATGTTAAGTGTCTATGCAAATAGATTTCTTACTGTATTTCCTATTTGAACTCGTAAGACCAATGGAAGAAGGTTTGAAGCTCACCACCATAAGGCGCTGTCCATGGTAGATGCAGAATCGATCCTGGACATCATCTTTTGCACCATCTAAGAATCCCATCACCTGAAAGTGAAATGGACACATGGGTGTGAGTGTGTCATCCACACCAAGAGGTGCTTCCCACGCTGTAGTACTTAACTATAGTTAATGAGCACTTTTTGTTATGTGAACTATTCATTTTATCTACAACACCAAAAATAAATGTAATCTCTTGCCCATAAAGTTACAATAGGTTCTCTCTATAAGGCAACATCATAGGCCATTTTGCTGACATACTTATGTCTACTTTAGTGCTATGAACATATATAGCCACCTTGAAAAATGAATTTAAAACCAGTTAGACATACCACTTTATCTTCCCTTCCGTTGAGCTTGTGTGTGATGCATCGACTATGCTTCAGTTCAGTTGCAAGGTTACGGCGCTTTACCTCTTCTCCCCGAAGGATGATTCTGAAATGCTTAGGTAATCCCAAATACAAGATGGAAACATATGCCTGCATAAAATTGCAATTCAGCAACACAGAATGATTTCCCGAAATTACTCCTACTAAAGTATATTTCCGCAAGAAGATTGTGTCGCCAACACTTACCCTGAAAGACCTCGTATACTGATGTACCAAATTATTTTTATCCTTCATACAACCATTTTCTGTTCGCATTGTTTCATCACTAATTCTAATATCCTGAATTAAGCAAGCAGAAGCAAGTAAAAAAATTGTTCAACAATAAGAAATGTGTACGTGTAAGAGTTTATGACCAAAATGGGCATTCACTGTGGTAAAAAAAATGTACAACCCATTATAAGAACTCTATGACAACATATCAGTGTGTTAAATTGAAATGCAAACAATAGCTCGTAAAACCAAACACGGCATCTAATTCTTACCTTTTTGTCGGTGTCAAAGTCGAGCTTCAAGTTGCCTTGTTTGTTACGCAATAGGTTGAACACAATAATTTTCGTTCCATGTGGACCGATTTCGTTAAACTGCTTGGCCCAGCAACAAACATTTCAGCGCTTAGCCTTTTCAAGTTTATCTTCGCAGAAAAGGCATCAATGCAGTAGGGTTTCACAATACAAAATAATATAATTTAGATTTCATTTCAAGACATCAAAGAGTATCAAAATTTACATTTTGTAGCAATTCTTCTTCTGAATTGTAGGGCGACAGTTTCAGCAGTGTTGACATATTAATAGAGAACTGCCCTGGATGGCGCTCATATCTTACGATTCCACCTGTCATTGGATCATATTTGTAATGCACCTAACGCGATAAAAAATAGTAGTTAATAATCATACAACATCGTGAGCGAAATATGAGCATTGTATATCACACACATACCATGGGTCCTTTGATGTGTCCTTCACATGTTTTCTCTCTAGAGAGGAGACCGGTCGATTGAGAAGGCACTCTGGAACCAGCAAGGAAACCATGTGTTAATTCAATTAAGAAACAGTGCATGTGTGCATCTGTATTCTTAGCATAAGAGGACACACACAGAAAAAGGTCAAATTGCTCAAGCATGGATGTTGAGAATCCTACACTTCTCTAGAGGAAATTTTAACCTGGTATTCAAGCAACGGGTGAAAACAACAATGTTCGCACCAAGACAGCTTACTCCAGCCTTGAACCCCTGTCCATCTGATGAGAAATTCCAAAAAAGAAACTGTTAATGTAACACTAAACATGGCAGGGACGAGAGGTTGAGGAATGATATAAATATGGGAGTACATACTCTGTCCAATTGAATTGGGTGGCTTCCTTTTTGGACATGCACCGTGCATACAATTCCATAGGAAATCAGGATCCATGCCTCCGCCATCATCTTAATGTGCAATAAGCATGCGATAAGAAAGCATGGTACCGAATTTCCAACAACAAGGATTGGCATCGTAGCTAGGAGGAGAACCTTGGACGAGCAATGATGGAGATCTGTCGCGTGGATTGGGGACAGTATCGATCAACACTTTGGTAGCACCATGTTGAATCTGTTTCAAGAAGAATAAATTAATATACGGGTTGAAAGAAATACGAAACATGTAAGACAAGAGATGTTCACCTCATCTACTGCGTTGTCCAGCAGCTCTGCCATAGCTTCAAGAGTGAGGAGAAAGCATGTGAGAACATTAAATATACAGTATATTATATATAGATATATATATATATATATATATATATATATATATATATATATATATATACACACCTCCCCTATATGAAGCGCTGCGCGCTGAATAGCTTATTCAGCGCGCTGGTCGGTCGGTGCAGCCAAACCATCTCAGACGGATAGTATATTTCAGCACCGCGGTAGTTTATTTGATACAATGCGATAGTATATCAGCTCACAATAAATATAGCTGGTCCTCATCTCCGTCTCTCTCTCCGGGGTCATTTTCAATCCTATCACCCACCTCCCAGATCCACTTTCTCTCTCCTCTCACCCATCACCCAGATCCACCGGCGGCGACAGAGGCGGGCAAGCTCGCGACGGCGGGACATGGCTGGTCGGGGTGTTGCCTCTCGTGCGGTGAGGCTGCGGTGGGACGTGGCTGCGGCTAGCTTGTGCACATCCGCGCGACACCGGCCCCCTCTCCTCCAGATCTGCGAGCTTCCCCACCACCAAGCGCATCCGTGCGCGTCGGCCTCGTCGGCAGACGCGGTTGGTCGGGCCGCTGCTTCCACGCGGTGAGGCCGGCGGGATGCGGTTGCTGCTTCCCAAGCTTCGACGTGTGAGGCGAGGTGGCGGCGGCTGCTTCCGTCCGAGGAGGCGGCGGTGGGATGCGTGCGAGCTGCTCGCGCATTGGGAGGCGGCGGCGGGACGTTGCTGCTCGGGCGGCAAGCTAAGGGAGCAAGGCAGACGAGGCGAGCAGCTGCTTCTCAGACGAGGGAGACGGGCAGGAGGCCGCGGATACGGCTACTTCTCGTGCGACTACAGCGGTGTGGCCGGGTGTGACCTGAAAGACTGCATCGGCCTCGTCTTCATCTTCCAGGCTCCGTCAATCTCCCCATGCGGCAGGTGTGGAGCAAAATTTCCTTTTTTTTCTTGTTCTTGTAACATGGAAAGATTGATTTTGATTCTTGCGTTCAAGATCTGAAGCTTTTCTCATCGTGGATTTGAATCTTTTTTGGTTCTCCTTTGTTTCTCCCAAAATCATTTCTTTTTCCCCCTTTTTTGATGCCCGATTTGTTTTCTTGCACTGCAGGTCACAGATCTTGCAAAGTTGAAATTGGATCTTGCGTCCTTGCTCTAGTGCACAACAGCCGCTAGCAAGCACGGCAGCTTCGGGGCACGGTGAGCCCATCGCGCGGGGAGGCAGCGCTCGACGATGCGTGTGGATGAGGGAGAGGCATCAGAGGTCCACGCCATGTGGATTTTTTCTTTTTCTTTTTTTTTTTGGATTTGACTGTCCAACATGTGGATTTGATGCTCGGAGATATATGAGGTTTCGTTTTTCTGCTCTCGCAAGATGGGATGCCTGCAGCCTGCTACCTCAAATCAGATTTTTTGTTTGTTCATTTTACTTCTCTAATGACAGCTGATGCGTGGAGCCTATCCAGATGCGCATGAGGATAGGAAGAAGCTATCAGAAGCCTTGGGTGTTGTGTATCTGATTTCTTTTCCCTTTGTGAAGCTCGGTAGGGAAAGGAAGCAGGAGATATATATGTTTTCGGTTGCGATAGTATAGCTGGAGTGAAATGTCTGTATACAACAAAATAGATTGGAGTATACAACTATTGCTGGAGTGAAATGTCTGTATACAACAATATAGGTTGGCGTATACAACTGGTTGTTTTGTCCTTTTTATGCTTGGAAGAAGCCTGATGTCCTCAGTTGTAGTATATCCATGTACTATGAGTAGTTTGAAGTAGTGAACTAGTTTTTCTTGTTCTTTTTAATACTGGAAAAAGATGGCTGATGTTCTTAGTAATAGTATATTTGTATACCACCAGTAGTTTTGAGTATACAACTGATTTTCTTATCTTTTTTTATACTTGAAAAATGTTCTCAGGAGTAGTATATCTATATGTCACGAGTAGTTTAGAGTGTACTACTGGTATCTTGATACTTTTTATGCTTGGAACAAGAAGGTGGATGTTCTAAAAAATTGCATGTATACAAGAATGTACATTGGAGTATACAACTTGTCATTTTTATGTTTAAAAGGAGGATGTTGTCAAGAGTAGTATATCTATGTATTATGAATCGAATGTTCATATTAAAAATATCTATGCTTCAAATTTGCCCGATGGTATATTGTGTTTGGTTGAAGAGTATATTATTGCAATCGTAAGTTTATTGTGTTCGGCCGATGAGTATATCACAACATATACAAGCCTATTGTATATTGTCTTTGGTCGAAGAGTATATGATTGAAATTCTGATTTTCTTAGGAGTAACAATCAATAAAAAAATTGTATATATATTCAAACCTGACTAAAAGATTTTTTATTCGCAACTTTGTCTAGATTTAAATTGATTGAAGAGTATATCACTATAGGTTGGTGCCCAATGGTAAAAAAATGTCGACATCCTGACACATCTGGCACATCTGACACCGAAAGTGACATCTCACATGGGTGGCTTCTGATCTCCATGATATACGATCTTGGAAGTGCTGATATACGATTCGAAAGTGCAGATATACGACTCACAGACCTGCGATATACGACCTGCGGAGGTTGGTCTGACTAGCTGGTGGAGGGACTGACCGGCGCGCTGAATAAGGCAGCAGCGCGCTGATTAGCGCTACCGTGTGTATATATATATATATATATATATATATATATATATATATATATATATATATATATATATATATATATATATATATATATATATATATATATATATATATATATATATATATATATATATATATATGAAACAGATGAAGTACAAATATGAAGCAAAAACCAATCAATATGCATACCTCCAAAACTCCACCGATGGAAACTTCCATTTTCATGCTCAAATATGAGACGAACTGTGTCCTGGTTGGTAACTTCTGCCACAACTATTGTTAGATGGTAAAAGAGATATAGATATGTGTACGAATTTAGAATAGTCTTGAGATATGCAAAATATGCAGCATTTCTGCGGAGGGAAATCTAATCTATCATCTTTGACTTGCTTCAAAAGGGCATTGCATTTTACCACTATCACTTGCTCCGGGGACTCCGGCGCCCATTCTTGTGGCCAAAACTTACAGACAAACAAGCACTTAGTTTGCCTTTAAGTTGCCCTGTTTGTGTTTTGTTAGATGACTACGGGATTGGTGTGGATGCTTGTTTGTGACAAGAATCGAGCACAGTAGAGCTTCACCCTTCAAGCCCACTGAAATGAGATTTTTCTCAATTCCTGCCCATGGACAACCAGATAGGAAGAGATTAGCCAAATGACAGAAATAAGTGAAAGTGTACCAGACATTTAAGAGGCATTGATCTTGTTATTTATTCACAAAAAAAAGGTGAATTGTACTGTGAGGAATAATACATATTACATGAATTCTTCAAAAAGAATTGTAGTAGTTAATGAGTGAGGGAATTAAATGCATGAAGAAATAAAAGAGAAAAGGGTTCCACAGAGAATATGAATATATTGAATGAGTGATAGTACATTTAAAAGTTTAAAATGAGAATATGAATATCTTGATGTGGACTAGTTTTTACTGCAAATAAATAATCTTTTCCTTATAATCCGTCATTTAAAAAATGAATGACAGTACATTTGATTAAAAGTTTAAAAAATGAGTTTTCTCAACGGCAGGTAGATCATAGTGACACAAAAAGGTAATAAAACTAATCAAAAAATTATGATCAAAAGTGTGATGTGCACATGTTCAACATTGCTTCCAACATGAATATATTCCGTGGAGCTTGTCGTGAACAACAGTCAGTTAGTTCTAATGACTCGATACTGAGATTCACTGCCACTCCTTGAAGTTGAGCAAGTGACCTATATAGAGCACTCTTTCGTCTCAAGTCCCAAGCCAATGACTCCAAGGGCTCTTGGGCACAACGTTTTGTGTGTGCTATGGTTACCGCCGCCACCCTTTCCAAATATATAACCCCCCCCCCCCCAACACACTCACAGAGACACACAGACAGCCACCCCCCCCCCCCCCCCCCCACACACACACACACACATAAACCCTACCACATAACTCTATTATAACCCAAAGTCTGTAATACACATGTTCATATCCATAACTGAATCTTAAAGCACATGTCAGCAACCCTAACCCATCCATTTTCTATCCTAAAGCTCACAAGATATGTGTCACTAGCACTAATCCTAGCATGGAGCCCATAACACATCTATCCCAAATCCTAGCTCGGGTCCCACGAGACCCCCCCCACCCCCCCCCCCCCCCCCACCACCCCCGGAAAATCTACCTTAAACCAAATTCCATGAGGCACCTAACAACCCCTATCCATAATGCTAATGCTAACTAAAATCCCGTAGAGCACCCACCCAACAGAGACTCTTAACCTAAATCTAACCGCTTCTGAGCACATAGGAACCCACCCTACCCTTACCAAAAGCCCGCAATATGCAACCCCCAATCCATAGCCCACCACAAATTCCATAACCCTCTTCACCCAAGGTTAATACAAAATAGAATAAGAAGGAGATCCAGAAAAAAAATCAATAAAAGAATCAAGCATCCTTACCTTGTTAAACACTCTCATGTTAGATCAAGATTCCCTGGTAGAATCACTAGTAAACTTGAGTCATGTTTGTTGTTGGTTGACCCTTCACCAAATGTGTTCCTTGCCCCTTGCGCACAAGAACAACATTCGTGTCGGATGTGGCAATACTAGAGCTGTAAGAGGGGCCAATTATGGTGGGCTTGAAGATCCTATGCGGAGGTAACAACGCGAGGGCGCAAGGTAGACTTGCGATGGTTTATGCAGAGGTGAGGAAGAAGAAGAAGAAGAAGAAGAATATTGCGGCGCAATTAGGTTTAGTAGAGAGGCGAGGGGCAAGATCAGGTTGATTTTATAGGAAGGGGCCGAGTTGGTGGAGGATACATCCTATAGATTTGAATCCAAGGGTTAAGAAAAATCCGCTATTTTGGGCTTCAAAAATATAAAACTAGCAACTTTCTAAACAAAATAGTGAATGTACATCACATATCTCTTACGTTTCTTGCCATTCTTAGAATTTACAAATTGAGACATCATGTGTGAACCAAAGGTCCACATAGACAAATTAAAAGGAATCCAGGCAGCCCACATGTCATAGCGCATTTGTTGAAAGAAAATCCAGGTCCACGTGTTATTACAACTAGCGGTCACAAATATGGTATTAGGAAAATTTGCAGCAGTACAAAATGAACATTTTGAGCGTTCATATGATCACTTTTTATTGCAATATTTTCTATAATACTAGTGTAATTTTTTTTCTACAGCACACATTGATCATCGCAACAACTTATATGTTTTCATTCTCTAAATCTCTAGAATATATATTAACAACAGTAACAGCTACATGTTCCCCATTATTTAAAATGTTTGGAATATTTTCAAAATAGAAGGCCGGCAACTGAAAAAAGGCGGCATCTTTTGCCACTTTTATTTTCTAGAAGTTTTTTTCCCCAATCTGCCATCCTCATTAAGTCATTTGATTATCATCAATAGCCGTGGTCATGGTTGAGAAGTTATCTGGTGAGTTCCCAACCATACGGTAGCAGAGTAGGTAAAGGTAATAGCATTCTTAGCTTGTAATATGCGAAATTTACAGGTTTGACTCAGGTAAGATTGATCATTGAATTATTGATGCATCTTAGCTGTAGAGTTGGTCACTAGTCAAAAATGCACAAGCAGCATGTCCAGTATCAGTGCAACCTTAAGATATGCAAGCTAAGGTTAAATCTCAAAAACAGCTTTACCCCTTCCATTGTTAACATTTCTAATCCCCCAAACACAGTCCGCCAGAAAAGCAAGAAGCTGAACAGACAACCAGATCACGCGCTAATGCACCGAGGGAAGGCGCCGTTCCCGACACACGCCGGGCACTGTATCGGCGCTAGCGCTGCCTCAAGCCGTCAAGCCCCGTTGATCGGTCAAGAACTCAGCAACGACGGTTTCAATCTCAGGGCAAGATTAGTAGGACGCCAGATAATGATGATTTCGCACACTGCTCCGTGCATGCAGCATAGTGCGATCGGTCCGATCGAGCGGCCGTGCACGCTGTTGATTCGTGCTCTTCAGAGTTGTACTGCTGAAGAACTACGAAGTCTGAAAAAAGTCTGAACCGCTTGCTTCTGCAGTACAGCTCTGAACTGTACGCAACGGCTAGTTCACACTGTTTGGTAGAGTAACTTGGTACCTCCTCGTCTTCACGCTGGTTAGTTCACAAAAGAACGAGCCATCCAAGAAGAAGAAAAGAAAGAGGCCAGAGGGAGTCTAGATCAGGCGGCTCTCTAATGGGTTCTTCCATTCTGTCTTCCGCAGTTACATTGTCATGTCAAAATACAGTACTTGTCAATACGGGTTCAATGAAAGCAGAACAAGACTCACTTGTCAGTCATCAGCATGCTATAAGCAGATAGAAACTGGCTACTTTTATTCATTAACACAATTCATTGTTTTGACAATAGAGAAGACACATGATCATCACGTTCATAAAGCACTGAAAACAACAGAATGCTACACATAACACGTCGTGGCTCTGAGTTAAGAGACGTCGTGCAACTCTTGGCAACACCTACAGAAACGTCAGTGAAGTGTTTCTCTTAAGACGAAGTTGGCCAGTTGCGCAAGCAGAGAAGATCTCATGGTCATTGACACTACTGCGACATATCTGATGCTTTTTTTCCATCATCAGCTTCTTTCCCCTTCCAGCCCAATCCAGGGTGCGATGGTTCTTCTCTCTCACCTTCGAAGTCACGAGCGTCCCGGATCGAGGCCTCAAAATCAGTAGAATCAATTGCTGTTGGGAGGAGACTGCCGATGTCATCTCTCGCTCCAAACCCGCCAGCTCGCACAACGTCTTCAGTGGAGATGGCAGCTTCCATGTTAACATCTGCAGACTCATGACCATTGACTGGACTATCTTTTCCAGCATCTGAATCTGAATGAAGTTTCAGGGTCTCTAGGTCTTGGCTTGGAACACTGTCTGTCAATGCATCTCGGCTATCTTGTTGAGCCTTTAGTCCGCTGCCAAAGTTCTTCTCATCCATGCCTGTGATGAGTAAAAATATGAAAATTTTCTAGGCAAGAATATCACAGGTACACAATAACAACACAACTCTTTACTCTTTTCCAAGAGAATGATATATCACACAAGGTCTTCCAAAATGCAAATATATGATTCATCCTATTGGTAAATTTTTTTAAAAAGGGGTATATTGATATTCCAGCCTCTGCATCAATCATCTATTGGTAAGTAATGCAAAACACTGGTGACAAGGGAAAATGCTTCATAAAACTACTGTATGTTGATGCTCGAACTACAAAATTAAAATCACCGGTCACACGAAGAAAAAAGTATTGCTGATAGTTTTCCGTTATAGAAGAAACATTATCAGTTTGGCTTAAGGTTGCTTCCTAAAGTTCCCAACAAAGTAAGGTTTTGACCAATACCCTCTCAAACTTTTGCCACCAATCAATAACATTATGAGAACAATTGCAAAATGTCACCAGTTTATGGACACAGACAGTCCCTAGCTTCATGTGATAGGAAACACAATCATCTACCTATTGAGATTATGCAATGAGGCTAAACCAATGAAAATGTCTCCTACTAATCTATAACAACGAACAAAAAAGATAAAAAAAATTCACCTCCTTCTAATGAAACACATTTCTTCCTCATTTTCTTTTCCCATTAACTGAAACTTTTTCACACCCAGCTAGTAGCAATAAATCAGGGATAGTTGAGCATGAGCTCTATCATTAGTCATTACCTTCCACTGTTACTCACACAAGCTAGCAATGTCCAGCCAGATTCTGAAGAAGTCATTCTGTTATTGGTTAAGACCTCCTCTGGGTCAGTTGTAATTCTGTGCAAAGTTACTGCAATCAGAGTGCAGCCAACTTGTGGGTCAGTTCTGGTTCAGTATAAAAGCTATTGCAGCCACAGCACGAAATTCTAGTAGACATCCAATGCCCACTTCATAAATTCCTGTATTCCTACTTCAGTTTTCAGTGCAAAAACAGAGCAAATGACATGGAGAAATTCCCCCGCCACTCCCACCCCGCCCCTAGCTCGATTCTCCACCACAACTACAGATCAAAGCAAGCCGAGCGCATCAAGACTCCTAATTTGCAAAAACACCCCTTGCTCAAGATGCCACCCCCAGTCCCCAGTCAATCAATCAATCATTAGGGCAAGCAAACCCGAGCTAGCGCGCAGCGTCGGATTGAACTAGGAGCAAAATAAAGTTAACCAGTTAAGAGGCATCGGCGCACTCACCGGATTGACGGCTAGGGCTCAGCAATGGAGGAGGTCGGGATGTCGATCGCCTCTTCTCGCGTCCTCTGCGCTCTGTGCTTCGGCTGAAGTGTTCTGACTCTTCTCGCGTCCTCTGCGCTCTGTGCTTCGGCTGAGGTGTTCTGACTCGAGTACTCTCTAGTCTCCTTCACCTGTCTACCTATGGAGATTTTTCGGAGGAGTGCCACGTGTAAAAGCGGAAGTGGGGTACGTGTCTCTAAGCCGGCGTCAAGCCCAGTGGGTCCAGTGGGTCCAGTTAGCCCAGTGGGCTGAGTGAGCCGGATCACTTTTATCTTTTCTTTGAAACGTTATTGGGCCAGAATATATTTTCCTCCGATGGACTGCGATTTTTTTTTGCTTCCTTTGAGTCTCCTGCGAGTCTGACTCTGATGCTAGGCAGGGCAACTTCAACAAAGTTTCCCCTTTTCTGAGCTTATTGACTTAGCCCGTGTTTGGATTCACCTTCTAAAATTTTAACTGGTTAATTTTAGTCACTTTACATCCAAACATGACCTTCTAAAATCTCCTAAACTTTTAGCCCACCTTCTTCTAAATTTTTAGCCTCTAGTCATATCAAAACTACTAAAATTGACTAAACATGTAAAAAAAGCAAGAAACACATAAAAAAGGCAAGAAAATTACAAAAGCCAGAGACATTAGTCAGTGATCCAAACAAGTACCTCCTAAAATTAGTTGACTAAAATTTTAGCTGGCTAATATTTTAGTTGGCTAAAATTAACCGGCTGAAGGATCCAAACATGGTCTTAGACTCTTAGTATGAGAGAGCAGCACTGTTAAGACATTTTCTCTTTTGTTAGAGATTGTGTGTCAGTAAAGTCGATCTATATGTTAGTACTCCATCAGAAAAACGCAACAGGGTACAAGAACAGAAAGAGCTCAATAGGAATATACTGAAATCAATGCATAAACCACGACGTCAATGTGTTCGAATAGGAATATACTGAAATCAATGCATAAACCACTATACACACAAAGACAATGTAAGAAGATAAAACTAGCTCGAAATCAGCCTCTGAATCAGTAGGGCCCCTAAGCGTCGAACAGCCTACTAACAGGACTATAGGATCAAATGATCAAATCACGCCGCCGCGGCGAAGTCGACGTGGTAGACCTCGCTCATGTCCGGCTGGAAGAGGCCGAAGTGCTGCTCCACGCCCTCGGGCTTCTGGTTCTCGTTGAACATGGCGAACAGGTACGTCTCCACGGGCTTCCCGGGCCGCCGCGGCGTGCCCCCGCCGACGTGCCGCACCACGTTGTTGTTGTACGCCGCCGCGTTCTCCACGGTGGCGCCGTCACCGCCGGCCGACGGCCACCCGGTCTCCGACACCACCAGCTCCAAGCCCTGCACGCCGGCCTTCTCCACCGCCGCGTGCGTCGCGTCCACGATCGCGTCGAACATGTTGGTGTACACCAGCCCGCCGTCCGTCACCTGCGACGCCGCGGCGCCGGAGTCCGACGACAGCAGCGCGTAACCCAGCGCCACCTTCCCGCCGGAGGTGGAGTAGGCGAAGTAGGGGTACACGTTCACCAGCAGTGGCGCGCCCTTCGACGCCAGGTACGCCGCGATCGGCGCCATCACCGGCGCCGCCGCCTCGGAGAACGCGCCCTGCGACGGCGGGTACGACGCGCCGAGCACGGAGGTGGCCACGGCCGTCGTCACCGGCACGCCGGCGACGCCCGCCGACCGGAGCGCGGACTCGAGGTTCCGCATCGCCGGGAGCACCTGCGCGCCCAGGTCACCCGGGATCACCTCGTTGCCGGCGTTGATGTACCGGAACTGGACGGCGCCGGCGAAGGGCTGCACGTAGGAGGCCACCCACGACGCGGCGAAGGACGCGTCGGAGGCGAGGCGGGCGAGGTCCTCGTTCAGCGTGCCGAGGACGACGCCGATGCCCGAGCCGCGGAGCGCGGAGAGCACGGACGTGTCCGGGTGGAACAGCCGCACGTAGCTGATGTTCTTGGCCTTGTACATGGAGATCACCTGCTCCGGCGCCGGCAGGTTGTTCGCGATCATGCCGTAGTTCACACCGATGCCGCCGGCTTCAGCTCCTGCACGCGTTTCCACATCCAAGGTCAATGATTAGATTGGGTTGTCAAAGATAATAATTTTATTAACGGTGTTTGATAATGAAAGATTGGATAAAAGCTAAATCATCATTGGTTGTGACAGATTATACACTATCTTATCACAAAACAGGGAAGTGGTTGGAGCAGCCAACAAAACTACGAATTTCTAAGCAAATTCCGTGCACAACTCTACATCTCTTTACGTTTTTTCTACCTAGGACTTAAAATGCCCAACTCCATCATTCCAAAACTTGACGTAAGAATGGCAGAATGCATATACTTTTTCAACTTGGTGTCAAGGGCCAAACAGAAGTCAAAGATATGCATGTCAAAAAAGGAACAGAACTTTGTGCCGAGGTCCAAGCATGTCGTTTTCAGTGAGAAATAGACATAATTCTTAAAATAAAGCTAAGTTGTTTGCGACCGAAATTCGCTCGATTGTGCATCTTAGAAGATGCATCTCCTACCGCTGATAGTCTCATATAGTTAGGTTCATAGCATCTCCAAGAGTCCAACTACAAAATGGCCTAATTAGACTACATGCATCGACAGACTAGGATAAGATACGGAAATTATAAAATAATCTATGGCTCTGATGCTTTTTGATACAGGCAGGCTAGCACTTCAGTACGACAATTTTTTGACTTGGACGCTTGGTGCATGGCCAAACACAAACACACAAAAAAGAATAATTCAGAACAAAGGACTATGAATGTGTATTAATCTCTGCTGCGGTGCTTTTATTCCTGTGTCATACTCCGTATTCAGGTAAGATCAATAGCTGCACGACAGATATATAAACATCAACCAAAAAGGCTCTGCCTTTTTCATTTCGTCACGCAAAAAAGTGATCATCAGATTACTAAATTTGGTGAGACGTAGCATCTAATAAATTGTGAGAAAGAATAACGTTTTATCTCAAGATCTTAGTCTGAGGTGGGCTTGGCCAAACTTTTACCCCTCCCTGTTGGCCGACATGGCGATTAGAGAAAAGAACAGAACTGGTCTAGTTGCAAACCACAAGTTGGCCAGTAATTCGGTACAGTTCGCATCTCATCAACTGTAATTGTAAATATTTTGCAATGCGTGTTATTGCTACTACCTCAGAGAAGTTTTGTTCTGTCAGATACAGAGCTAAACAAACAAATATCTGAGAATCCATAAAGAAATGACAGTGGATAAGAGTAGTAGTAGATAGAGAAAAGAATTATGAAACTAATCATGCAATGATTCCCTTCCGTACCCAAATCTATTATAAATTCGTAAGAAACCCAACCAAGAACACAAAGGATAAACCTGTCAACCACCTCTACGGCTCTACCTACAGAGCCACAAATTATACAAGAAAACCGTTCGGGGCAAATTATCTAAGCAACCATTTGGGGCAATCTATATACCGAGGTATTTCGTGACCAGAAACGTTAACCTAACCCGCATGCATACTCGAATCACCAAACATGAAACGAGAAGGAAAAGGCCATCAACCTAACCGTTTGAGACGCAAGAACAGCGCAACTGCAGCGGAGATACAGGGAAGGTAAAGAACAGTTAGAGAGACAGGTCCCCTAAAGATAATCACACAATGAACTGAAGAAAACAGAACGAAAATCACGATGTGTTTCAGTAACCTGCCTCCCTAACCCTCTCTGAAGAAGCTATGCACGCACCATAAACAGAAGCAAGTACAGGTGAACTGCTCAAATGAACAGAAGAAAGAAAGCGCAGGTAACTGTTCGGTGACTGAACTCACCAGGAACGGACGAACAGAGAACGAGGGCGCAAGCCAGAACCCATGGCGCCATCATCACACCAGCAGCAGCCATGATCCTCGCCATCCTTCAGAACCCTTCTCTTCCTCCTCTTTCTGAACTCTTTCTCTCGCAGCTGCAAACTCAGAGCTCTTTCTTTCTCGCTCAACTCTCTGAACTCTGATGTCTGAACAGCACCCCTCTCTCCTCTCCCATGGCGCGGCGCCGTGCTCTGTTTATATAGGGCGATGGGCAAGTGCAAACTGCTCAGTTACGTGCGCGCGTGCAGGAAGTGGGCGGTACCCCACGCCCCGATCAAACGGGCAGCCACCAAACCGAAAGACCCGGCTAAACACTCTGCGTGCGTGCGCGGTCAAGCCTCAAGCGCATGCGCCCGGACGTGCTCCAAGCTGCGGTTAGATTTTCAGGTGACCGAATCGACGGTCCGCGAGAGGAGCGGTTCACGATACGGACCTGATCAACGGCCCAGAGCGGACGGTCAATTTGGCGCCTTTGACCGTGTCTTGATGGTGGGTGGTTATTATTATTTTTAAAAGGTAAATTAGGAGCGGTGATTCGTGTAACCATGTTTGTATCTGTGGAATCAAAGGAGGAGATACGAGCATTGATGATGACCTCAATTGAAATGGAAGCGTTATGGCAACAAGGTTTCATACGGTGTATATTTTTTTAGCAACGAATCTCCGACTAATTAGTGCCTGTGATAAGACTACAATTTGACGATCATCAACATTTAGGTGATAGATTTGGACTCCGATTGGTCCTTCTGGTACGGCAGATTTGTAAATTGCTGAGTTTTGTTTTTGGCCGACATTACGAGGAAGATACATCATACACGGGACCAGGCCGTCGCCATCGTTCTCACCATTGGTGAACTTTTGGAACACTCTCGTGACCCCACACGTGAATATACCGAGTCAAGTTCAGTAACAATCCTGATTGGGTATCGATATGCAAATTGATTCCACCACACATCTTTACGTCAGATTTTCACGGGGCTCCCTGTACTTTCTTTTTCCCTCTTTGAGGCACCTGAATTGAGCATCACCCCGTTCCATGGAGGTTGCATCTGCTGCAAACCAAATGTACAGGCAGAGCCCATACAATGTCTAGAAAAAAAAAATCTCTGCAGATATAAAGTCGTCAAGCACCAAAGCATTAGGTCACCAAAGATCTTGTACTTCAGCACCGATTCTGATATCTGACCCCCCAGAGCCAAAACAAAAAACGATGGCGATGGCCGATGGAGCACATGACTCAAAGGTCAATACACGGTTACGGCCAACCCGTAATGCACCATCTCCATAGTACCACGTCTTGCCCTGATCTGGAGATTAGGTGCAACGTAATCTACCAACTGGGTACCTGACCACTTCCTTCACGGTAAATTAACCTGACAGGAGGTTTTCCGTTTCGCCTTTGTCAGAGAGAGCGCCCATGCATTACCGTCTAGAAACTGTAAACGGACAAGTATGTCAATGCATGCAAGTACGTAATATTCGGCTGCCAGGTTTACGTGAAACCAAGAAACACGAAGCTAGCTTTTACATTCGTTCAAAAAAAGAAACACGAAACTTCTCTTGATGTAGTAAAACAACAATTAAAATAACAAGGGTTATAAACGTAGTAACGCTATCCTGAAAGCAACCCGTGCAAACAAATTTCGGCCGACATTTTGCGCAATTTCGGTCATTTCGGTCGCTTTTTCAAATGCTGGCTATCTATCTAAATCATTCCTTTGCCTAAATTTTGGTTGTTAATCTGAAATGGCCCCAAAGGAAATGAACTTGGTTTAAAATTTCAGCCAATTAAAATCGAAAAAAAATGCAAATTGAAATGGCAAACTCTAGGAAGTGGTTCACAATTAAACTTACTCAAATTTGACTTACACATGATATTTTTTAAAAGGCGAAAGTCCTAGTTATACCCGGACCAAATGTCCCAGCACATCTTCCCTTACACTTCTACTCAAGAGTTCAATAATGACGGGTTGGTGAGGAAGGTGTAGATGGCGCATGGAAAAGCGGCAGGGGCGCCAAACTATACAAGTATACATGGTGATCAGCTGGAACACGCTCTTGTCATCGTTCTCCATAACTTTATGAATCCGCCCAACAGAGACGAGGCACGTCAGTTTCGTGACAGTTTTCGACGGCTTAACTTGCAAGTGTGCAATTCGCGCAAGATATCCGTTTTCTGATGAGAACACCTGCACGCTACGCGGCTAGCTGCTTGAGCTGACGATGACGGCTTGGTGTGCACACGTACAAAGACGAGCAGACCGACATGCACAGAACGGATCGACCGTGCTGTGATTCTTATCTGTATGTAGTACAACTCCAATATAACCACATAAACGTTGGAGTGTAGGAATGTCATTCTTCCTGGGTGAGCTGTGATTTCTATACAAGTGTGTGTGATGTGAGGCTTCTTGGCGCTAATGTTCGGCCCTGAATGAGAACCTAACGAAAGCCGACAAGTAAAGATGGGATGGCTCACACTCACACGTAGGGCCAACAAGCATGTCGACGTAAGTGCTGCTCGCGCGCGTCGTCATCGTAATCGGAAAAGGAAGACATACCCATGACATTTTTGTTCGATGGCAGTGTATGGGCAGTGATTGCTCGAGATGCTCGTGCATGCGGTCCCCTGATGGAGTCGCGGTGATGGACAGAGCTGGCGTGCCAAGTGAAAAGCAACCCGAGGTAGCCCAAACGCCAAACCGTGGCAACGTGCAATAAAATTGTACTGGACGGTCACCTCTTTTCCGAATCGAAGCATGCAGTGCAATAAAATGGGCAATGGGCGCGTCCCGGACTAACGCGTTCTCTGAATGTCGCGCTCACACCCCTCACGGCCCGTGAAGACGATGCTTGCGTTGCGTCCTCCTCTGGCCACTTCCTATCTCTATCTGACAGGGACTGAAGAACAATTGTCCTTGCCAGTTGCTATCATCTGCCCATCTCCTGTAGTGCAATGCCTCAGCCCCATGAGATCAAACAGGCGCGTTCCCCCTTGTTCCTGAGCTTTCCATTGAAGAAGAAGAGTCGCAAATACTGTGGCGAAGCGCGTCAACACAGGGCAAACCAACTGGTGCTCCATCTCGGCGATACGGCGATGTATCCGTTTGGGGCCGTAAATCGAGAGGGCTCACTTTTTTTTTTTTTGAGAAGGTCGAGAGGGCTCACTTTTCTTCATGGACCACAGTGCTAGCCTGCTTCTCAGGCCGTTCGTGGGATATGATGAGTGTTAACGGGCCTATCATTTGGGACCAACAAGGCTGTACGGGCCTCATCGGGCCCATTTGGTTCAAATTGGCTAACTCGGTCAGGTCACTAGTCAGCTCCACTGCTTGATTCTAGTAATTTATTTTGCCTTTCCCATATTTACTCTAAAAACTCATTAGAGGTAATGATGGTCAGATGAATGAAGTAAATATGCTACAAATATGTGAACCCTCAAGAAAATATTATCCCTGTAGCAATGCTCGGGTAATTTGCTACTACCTCCGATTTTAAAATGATGTCGTCCAGACATCAATCTTAAGCCAAATTTGAACTGCCTAGGTTGTCCGGACGACATCAAATAAAAAATGGAGGGAGTAGTCTACAGAAAAGAGGCGACGAGTTTTGAGCGTGCAGTACCTGGGTACCACGTGTTGAGCAAGGAGGAACCAGCAAGTACATCTCTATGAGTATATAAGTTACAACAAAAACCGATCTTTATTCACATATCAAACAACAAATAAAATTGAATCGTAACAAATTCTATACACAGGTGGACATCAGGCACATGGAGTTACATGAAATCAGGGGGAAACGAGAGTGAGGTAAATCCTGATATGCTAAATACTGTATCCGTATCAATCATTGGACTAACTAGTGTACATAAAACGCACACTTGGGGAACATAGACCTTGACATCGAAGATAACCATGAAGGTCTGCATCAACATCTGGAGCAAACTCACAGCAAAACTGCAGAAGAGAGAACAGAGTATCTAAGCCTTGGCATCACCTTTGGCTAGGCCAAGAAGAGATGGCCGGTAAAGAGATTGGCGTTGTGCCATCTCAATTCTTTCCCGTGGATCATACATCGATTCATCACGTATCGCCCGAAGGATAGAATCAGTCTCGAGTTCTCTGCAGTTGAGAAACAAAACAATTTAAGCTGCCGTCAGGACTATGAAATGGTACCCCAAAAAAATTTGACAGTAATAGTCCAAGAGCACTCGAACCTCTTGATTAAAATCTTGTAAAGTGTTTTGAGTATCGGGCAGAGTTCAACAGGAGCAACGGACTTCTTGGTTTCTGGATGCGTCACACTAAGGCTTCCCTGGCTCAGGAGTTCATAAAACGCATTGACTGCAGAAATACCCTGAAATGACATATATGATCAGCATAAAGCTACCAGATACCAAAAACTCACCAGAAATTAAGCAAACTTAACAGTCTTAATAAGATGGCAGCACAGAGCCACAGACCTGGATAGTCCCTTTGCCTTTGATGCTGTCTCCCATTTCAAGAGTCAGTTCCCCCTTTGCTAATTTCTGCCCGTACCATGCATTACGACCTTTCAGCAGTGTGACATAAGTATCAGCTAATAAAGGTCCTGCAAGTTTCTCGGGTTCCTTCGCTAGGAGATGGGTGATGTATATCATCTCAGAAGTGCAAAGTGAAAAGTATACTGATTTGCTAGTTGCACTCTCATTGGTAAGTGCTGCCACCATACCTACATGATAATAAGATGCTCAGCATTCAGCAACATGTTGAAAAAATAAGGCTCCAAAAATTATGTCGAATGTGATAAGAACACGCAATCATTCATGGAAATACATATATGTTTACTACTGAATTTCAGATTTTTATTAATCGTGCCTCCGTATAAAGTATCTTCTCATTTTTCTGACAAACAAAAGATTGCAGAGATAATGACATTGCCACCAATATCGAATGCAAATAGCATCATGAAGCTGGACAAAAATATCATAAGGTGCCACACAACATTTAGTTTTTCTTTTTGTTGAAGTTGAAATATTCTATAACTGCAATGATAAATAGTTCTATCCATCCTGATCAGCGCTTTTCATATCAATCTGAAGATAAGACACCAAATGAAAACTTACCAGCACCAATGGCATATACATTCTTTAAGCCACCCATGACTTCATGAGTAATGAGATCACTATTATCCCATACGATGAAATGGGGCTGCCTCAAAAATTTAGCAAGAGGTTTCCTCCACTTGTCAGCTCCACATATGCGTGCATTTGCATACTCTTTGTTATAAATCTCAGAAGCAATGTTTGGGCCTCCAAGATACAGAATGTTCTCCAATGGAACTCCGGCTGCCAAAAAAATGCATGATCAACAACCAGGCCAAAAATTACAAAAGGGGGTAAATAACATAGAGAATGAAAGTAAAGAGTCAGGGTGACAGTTTAAAGTTTGGTAAAACAAACTCAGGAAACATGTCACATATTATTGGTAGCAATGAAGACCAGAACATGCAATGTTCAGTAACAGTTCAGGTAAACCCTGGTATACAGAGGGGAAAATAATGCAGAGCAAACATAACACATGGGCACTCCCATAACTGCAATACGAACCATTGGCATTAACCAGCTCTCCAAAACTCAACAACAGACAGAATGTGCCATAAATCATGAATCGTGAAATAAATGGGAAGGACTGTAGGTACAGATCAAAAGTAGCATCAGGAACATTCCAGGGCCGTTGTATCTTGACCCAATTGAGCAGAAATTAAATTTTTCTTTCAATTTGTGAGCCCCAATTCCACAAATAGTACAGCTACGAGATTAACAAAACTAGCAGTAACTGAACCAATAAATCACTGTAGATCACAGAGACGAAAGCAGAGAGCAGAGTAGCGAGTACTCACTTGCATTGCTGATCATCTGCGTGGGCGTTATGATCCTGGGCACGGGGTCGAGCGACGCCTCGATCCCCTTGGCGAGCGAGATGATGAGCGGCGGGCTGATCCGCTCCTTCCAGTACCTCCCAATCTCCCCAAACACCTCCCTGGTCTCGGTGGAGGGCAGGCCGTTGACGACGACGTCGGCGTCCCAGACGGCCTCCTGCAGGTTGGTGACGACCTTGAGCGGGCAGAGCGGCGTGTCGAGCATGTTGAGGCAGAACCCGTCGCGGAGGATCTCGTCGGCGGCGAGCGTGCGGTCCCCGAGCCGCGCCTCGACGTACTTGAGGTAGGCGCAGCGGCGGATGAGGCGGCGCAGCACGTCCTCGCGGGAGTTGATCACCTCGAACAGCCGCTCGGCGTCGGCGCGGTCGACGGCGCGCCCGGCCGGCGCCAGACGCGCACCTGCACCCGGTCCCGGTGCCGCCCGTACGCGTCCTGCAGCAGCGCGCAGAAGACGCTCCCCCATGCTCCGGCGCCCACCCCGACCACCCGCAGCGGGTCGCCCTCCGCCTTCCCCAGCAGCCGCCGCAGCTCGTCCAGCTTGGCCTCGGACCCCAATCCCGCCGCCGCCGCGCCGCCGTTCGCGTAGCTCCCCACCATCTTATTGGCAAGCGGTTGGTTATTGCGCGAAGGTGGCGGGCGAGAGCTTGCTTGCTTGCTTGGCGAGAGGTTGCCGAGCTGGGACGCGGATGCGAGGTTTTGAGGGTGCGCTCGGCGAGGGAATGCGGTGGGGTTTTGTGGGGTTGGACGACCAAATCCCAGCGCGGCGGGCTTCGCTGTCGGTCGGCAAGTCCGAGGCCCGCGGCCGCGCGCGCCGCCCCCTTTGAACTGAGCTGCTCCGAGTCGGCGGGGGAAGGGAGTGGAGATGGGGGTTGGTGGCGGCCCCCGCCCCGGGAGAGTCTCGGCTCAGCTACCGGCACCAACTCCTCCGCGGCGCAATCCGGTCAGCGGCCACCTCAGCAAGCGAGGGAGGGAGAGAGCATGCGAAACACGAACCGATTTTTTCCGTTGCTGTTTCCTCAGATTTTCTGTGAATATATAAAAAGGCTTCCGCCACGGCTGGGGGATCGGAAACGGGTTCGTGCACCGCGAGGCCGGCGGAAACGTGTCCGAATTCCGAAAGGGACGGGCGCACGGCGAGTTGGATGGCTTCTCGATGCAGCACCGGAGGCGGCGGAGACGGTGATAGTCTGACGAGTTTGATGACGGAGATGGCGGCAGGCAGGTGGTCGTGTTTGGCGAACGCGGCCGTCCCTGTCGTGTCCTTCCCGCGCCGGGCCGACCACCACCGCCGTGATCCGGGAAGCCTGCCTGCGGACAGGTGGATGGATCAATTGGCAGCCGTTTTGGTAGGTTGAGCCGGTCAGCCGGTGTGGTGGCTTGGCCGGAGAGAGCAGTCCCCTTCAAGAACAGAGCAACCAAGACGGCCTCTGCTCTGCCGCGATCAGCGAGCGCACGGGGTTAGCTAGCTTGCAGAGAGCGGCTTACGCAAAAAACGGGGTCAACTCGTGGGTCGCTGCGGTCGAACGAAAAGATGGCGGCTCCGATCCCACCACGTTCGTCCAACGTTCCGTTTCCTTTTGCTTTCCTCCTCTCCCTCTCACTTTCATCAAGTGGACTGCGGATCCGGTCGTAAAATATCGTACCGCGTTGGAAAGTTGCGACCCGCGTCCACACCGTGCCACACATCCTTATCCGTTTAACTCGTGACAAAATAGATGGTGTCTCCATCTAGTGTACCGCGATGAGATTTTCTGTGTTGTGAATCTCTTCAGTTCCACCCAAATTTTCTTTTCAATGGTGCAAATTGGGTAACCATCATAAGCGCCAACACGGTCAATGGTGTGCCAGTCCAGTCTCTCTGACTTGAATTTTTCTTTACTGTGGATGCACCATTCGTGACGATTTTAACCAAGTATCACGAAATGGAAACACAGAAACGAAAGCGTTTTCGAAAGTAACGAAGAAATCATATGTGAAACCTGCAGAAAAAAAAATGCTTCAAAATGCAATAGCATAACTTTAAAATAATAAAATTGCAGAATCCCTGAACATTCTCCCTGACCTCAACAAGCACCGGTAATTACAAAATGTACATCCAGTCTAGACTGAGTAGCAGAGAATTGCAAGAGGTCTACTCTACCGTTAGCCTACAAGAAACTTTACACAGTGGCAACAATATTCACAGTTACTTGAGATACCCTTGAAAAAGCGACCTAAACACAGTAGGATCCAAATGATGCAGTGAAGAAGTCCCTCTTCCTTTATCCAGCAACATACAGTTCCACTCGTCTGCGTACCCTCTTCCTCTCTTCAGGCTGAGTTCCATTAGAAACATTTTGGGTGCAAGTAGTTCTCGTAACATTTCCGTACCATCATAATGGATGTTTGTTCATACCATGCTTTCAATAAAATCTTACTGATAATAAATCTTGAACAGAAAAATCCTTCGCCATTATGAAATATTGTTCGCTGACCATTTAAACAGCAAATTTTCTGTACTGCACTTGAAGCTACAGAGCTTCTGGGTCTTCAGGAATCGGTTCATAACCATGGGGTTTAATATCTGTTTTCTTAGCTTCGACAGGAATGCACTTGAGGATCACAGCGATGATCATGCTAATGGAGCCAAGAGCGACACTGAGAAGCCATAGCTCCCAACTCAAAGGCACAGTGTTTGCAAAAGTTCCAAGAAATTCCACTATAATCACTTGGAATATGACAGTTGCTGTTAATATAGTGACAAAGATCCAATTTTTGAATATCCCTCTGAACACATTTACCTTTTCCATTTCCCTGCTGTTTACTTCATTGAAAATCTGAAAGGGGAAAAAAAGGAAAATTAAAATGCAATTGCATCGTTAGAAAAAATGCATCAACTCTTGTATTTGTGTAATGTGTACTCATACACATTAAAATACCGCAAACCACAAATATGGTTTGCACTATCATACCTGGCAAAACACGAAAGAGTTGAATATGAGGGTACTCATGGTTCTGTCAGCACCTGGACCTTCAATGTTAAGGAGCCTCTTACCAGCAAACATGAGAATACCAAGTACAAGGAGCTGATATAGACCCTGCCCAAGAATATTTCTCCACATAACACGAGTGATAAAACTATCTCCCCGTCTGACAGGTGGCCGCTTCATCATTTCATCGTTAGGTGGCTCTGTGGCTAAGGCCAAGGCTCCTAATGTGTCCATGATCATGTTCACCCATAGCAACTGGACGGCAGTAAGTGGTGCAGTACCTACAAGTTTGTTCAAAGTGGACATGAAAATCATTCTGATAAGAACGTGCAAGTGCAAGTTCAATAATAGTAGACAGGTAGTACGTAGGCATACCAACAATACAAGCTGAGACGAAATTCACTATCAGAGCCACAATATTTACTGTAAGCTGGAACTGCACAAACTTCTGAATGTTCAAGTAAACAGCACGACCCCATCTTGCAACATTTAGAATGGTGCTGAAGTTGTCGTCCATTATTACAACATCAGCACTCTCTTTTGCAACCTGCATTCATTGAAACACTTGCATCACATGTCCAAGCTAAAATATATCTCATACATATTATTCAGACGGAACTGAATAATAAGTAAAATTCCAGGTAAGGGAAGCAATTGACACAAGGAAAATCAAGTTCATGTTTCTGAACAAACTATAATATGTAAGCTATAAAATTTGCATAACCTAAAACCAATATGGAAGTTAACTAGAGAATGCGGGGCAAAAAATTAAAGTTTGCAATAATATTGTTCTGAGAAATTATCACTGAAATAGACATTTCAACTTAACAATGATGTATAATCGGCTCATGGCAATTGACAACAAAAATGTAGTTTAGGAAACTCTAAGACTAACCTCAGTGCCGGCAATGCCCATGGCCAGACCGATGTCTGACTCAAACAATGCTGGGGCATCATTGGTCCCATCACCAGTAACTGCTACAACCTCTTGATACATACTTTTTAGGCTTGTTACCAATTTGTATTTGTCCATTGGCAAGGACCGGGCCATTACCTGTACTCATGAAGTAGGTTTGGGTAATGTTTAAAAATTGAATCAGTGAAGCAATTAATAATTAGGCAAAGAATGAAGTGAGACGAAACCTGAAGTTTAGGCAGGATCTCCTTCAATTCATCTGTGCTCTTATCATGAAGTTCTCGGCCTTCTATTGCTATTCCATCCTCGGTTAATATTCCACATTCCTTGGCAATAGCTTTAGCAGTGTTGATGTTGTCTCCAGTCACCATTCTTACTGTAATTCCAGCAGCCAGGCAGGTCATCACTGCATTCTTGACACCAGGACGGACTGGATCCTTTATACCAAAAAGTGCTATTAGAGTGTAACCGTCTTCTGGTATAGACTGATCATCAGATATTTCATTCAGATCCTTAAACGCGATACACAATGTTCTTAATGCCTCGGAAGCAAATGAATTGATTATATTTAAAACATTTTGCTTATGCAATTCTGAAAGTGGTGTTATATTTCCTTCACTATCGAGGACAGTGTCGCACTGCTCTAAAATAATTTCTGATGCGCCTTTACAGAAGGACCGGAGGCCTCCATTAGGTAACTGTATTAGCACAGACATCTTTTTCTTCACTGAGTTGAAAGGTTCAACTCTTACTCTTGACAACTTATTGCACTCATCATATAGATCTCCTTGCAAACTAAAGCCAAACTCCAACAGTGCTGCTTCAGTTGGTGTGCCCAAGATGGTTTTTTTGCCATCATCTCCCTTCACCACCTCAGATCCAGTGTTCACAAATATGCCTTGCACAAGTACTGACATAACTCCTTCTGAAGTTGCATCCTTCATCTCATCAATATTTGCATCACCATTGACGGATTTGGATATATCACTGATCCAGACCTTATCAACAATCATGTGGTTGGTTGTCAAAGTTCCTGTCTTATCGGTGCAAATACAACTTGCTGAACCCATGGTTTCACATGCTGCAAGATGCCTCACTAGTGCTTTGTCATTCATCAGCTTTTTCATGGCAAACGCAAGACTGAGAGTCACGGCCAGTGGTAGACCCTCAGGGACTGCCACAACGATGATTGTAACTGCAATAGCAAAATAGTTAACTATTATCAATGCATCATTTGCTGACCAATTCAATAATCCAACATGCATTCCCTTGTCAACTAGGAACCTCACTAGAAGTACTAGAAATGTGAGGATAGCAAACACCAATCCGATCTGCCCTATAATTGTGGCCACACCATTAAGCTTAACTTGCAAAGGAGTTTCATCCACGCCATCATCATTAAGGGTATCCATGATTTTGCCCCACTCAGTACGCACACCAACGGCGGTAACAAGCATCTTGGCGGTCCCATCCACCACTTTACTTCCAGCATGAATAAAGGGATTTTCTTCAGAAACACGGATTGGTTCGCTCTCACCTGACAAGCTAGATTCATCTACCACTAAGCTGTAGCCAGAGATGAAAAAGCCATCTGCAGGAACAACATCACCTATTGAAAGATGTAATATGTCGCCTACAACCAAGTCATGAATCAGAACCTTCCTTGTTTTCTTATCTCTAGTGACAAGGATGTAGATCTTCTGCTTCTCACGGTCCAGCTCCATGAATTTCCGTGACTGCTTGTAGTCACTGGATGCTGTAACCAGTACTACCAATAAAATGCTCAAAATGATGCCAACGCCGTCATAGATACCCTTTGGCCACCCCTCAGTGGCAAGGCCAACCACTAGAGAAACCATAGCACATACCATTAGAATAATCAGGGTCAAGTCATGTAATGCGTCCCACACAAACATCCAAAAGCTTCTAGGTGGCTTCTCTGCATGCTGGTTGATGCCATACAGTTTCTGCCTCATTGTTATTTCAGTTTCCCTGACACCATCCTCCAATGAGGCTTTGATTTTCCTAGATATTCCACTGATTCCACCATGCGTTTTGAAGATCGTCGAATCTTCACGAGTGCTGGTAAGTGCTGCAAGTTCATCCGGACTGATACAAAATCCTTCTTGGATATGCTCAGGAGATAGGTGGAATAATTTTACACCTGCATAGTAAAGTGATCAAGGTGGACCTTAAAAAAAAAGTGATCAAGGTGAAATGCAACAGGATAGCAATATTAAGATGAGGAAGCAAGAAAGATCAGTTGATGACACCATACCATCGATAAAATGAAGCGCTGCCTTATGCACATTGATTACAACCTGAACCTTTCCCTGGGTAAGAAAAGCAAGCATCTCTAAGAAATAAATCATGGACTTCTATTATCAAACAAAGAAAACCGAGCACATCTTTTACAATTCGAGTTCAGTAATCAATTTCTCCCACCAATGATCATTCTGCGGACGTGCTTAAGTTGAACAAACATAGTTAATAAAGTCCTAGCCTAGTGATGAACTATTACACTATTTTATGATCGAGATATGGTTCTTCCTTTCACGTAAAAAAAAAAAGTTAGCCGTGCAAATGACGCCTCCCACGAGACACTTCAAACAAGAGGAGACTGTTGGAATTGTTGACCTCGGTCAAGTGGCCCATAAAGGCCCAATCCGAATCCAACTAAGGCCCCAATTAGTTGCCTTGATCGGGAGGCAAAACTAAGCCCATCTAAGGGCCCGGCCCCGCGCCTACAGCACTATATATAACCAAAGGGAGACCCCCTGATCTCCCTGATCGTGTTAATCACGAAATTAGTCATTAGGGTTAGCCCTAACCCTAATACACCGATCTCTAAGGTGCTGCAAGGCGTGGAAGTGCGGTGCTCTGATTCTACATCGACCTGAGGTGCCCTCTACCTCTTCTACTGCTTCTGCCGTCTCAGATTGGTGGCTATGGACAATGTTACCATAGGTAATTAATCTCAGTTTAATCTGATCTAAGCAATTAGCTAAGTTCTAGGCGTGATCTACTTCTGACTAGTTGTTTCCTGTTAAGTTAGTGATTTGATCTATCAATTGGTATCAGATGCTTAAAACTGGTCGTTTTAGATCCCCTAGCACTAGATCTAATTAGTTTCAGTCCTTTTAATGGATCTAGCAATGCGCAGATGTCGATTACTTGATCTAGACATGCTGTAAGTTGAGTTTTATTCAGTTTTAGTTCAAGTTTTAATGTCTAGATGCAATCATGTTTATGAATTAGTCAGTTTCAATGATCGCATTAATGTTTTAGTCTTAAGTATCTAATTCACATGCAAATTGATCACAAACATTGTTTTAGCACCCTATAAGGACTGGTTTAGATCTAATTAAGCTATGATCGATGATTAGTAAGGGTTAATTGGTGATCAATTGAGTTCAATTAGCAACGACAGTAAGCAATTAGGGTTAAGTTAGCATCGTTATGGTTCACTGTTATGCTAGATCAGTACTAGTTACAGTTAATCTAACCGAAGCAATTGGGAGGGGAATTAGCAGCATTAAGATCAATCCCCTGCAAACCCTAACCCTAAGAACAAACCCTAACCCTAAGACAGAGACTTACCTCTCTGTGTGACGGGCGCACATCAGTTCAGGCGCGCGCGGACGGCGGCCATCTCCTCGGCTCCGGCCACCGCCGCCACACCATGGCTGCGCGGCATCAACTCGCCGCGCACCGTGTCCGCCGGCATAAGGACCGACCCGCGCGGCATCAGCTCCGCCGCGCGGGAGTCCGCCACCCCATGGCGGCTCGCCGTCGCCGCCGCGTCACCTCTGGGTGACCTCAGATCCGCGCGCAACCCCTCGCCACCCTCGCCGGGATCAGATCAGGCCGTGCGGCATAAGCCGCCGCACGCGGGCACCCGGGCGGTCACCCTCCTGGTCGTCGTAGGCCGAGCCCACAAAGGGGCACCACGGAGGCACCCCTCGACGGTGCCGCGCGCGACTTGGTCGCACGCATGCGCTGGCGAGAGGCGCCGCCATGGCGCCGTCGGGGCGTGGCTGCGCGGGTGGTGAGCTGGGGTCCCTCATATCTGGGCCCTCACTCGCCGGGATAGGGAGGCGCAGCGCGCGACGGCGCCCCTTGCCGTGCTCTCGCATGGCGGCGCTCGCGCCGCGTGCCCTCTCTCTCTCCCTCTCGTCGCCGCGCTCCGGCCTCGCCGTGCCACATCAGTGCCGGCTGCGGGTGAGGTGAAGGAGGAGTGAGTGAGGGAGAAAGTGAATTAGGGTTCACTGCCGCCGCCGGTTTTGTTCAATCCTGGCGCGCTCTCCACCGTCCGATTCGCCTGCCTCGCTCGATCCGACGGCTCGCGCTCCAGGCGTGGCTGGGCTGGGCCGGATGCGCCCCGCGCGGGCGTGCGCGTCAGGCCGCTTCGGCGGCCTGCTCGCTGGTTTTTGGGCCTCCGGCCCGAACACCTTCACGCGGCATGCGCGACGGGCTGCGCGCATGGATTGCTGGACCAAATCTTTTGCTGGGCCGCGCGCGCAAACAAGATTAAGCTGGGCTGTTTTGGCGGGCTGAATTAAGACAAATGATGAATTAAGTTTCCCATTTTTGATTTAAGTATTCAGTAATTAAGAAATTAAGAAATAAGATTAAGTATGATTTATGACCAAATTTTTGCTGCGAAATTTATAAGTGACATTTTAAGATCTGCTGCAGTAAAAATTTTCATAATTTTCTCAGCTTCATTTGGCTATTAGTTGAGAAGCTATTTAAGTTAAATTCTCAAGAATATTTAGTAGCAAAATTTCATTTGCTAATTTTTAAGCTTCCGCTGTCATTTTGAGAATATATATGCTCATCCAATATTAAGTTTCATTAAGAAAATTAAGTTTTTATTAGCTTTCATGAGCATAATAATTTAAGTTTAAGATTAATTTAGCTATTAAGTTGAGCTAAAATTTTGAGAATTATTTAAGTCTTTTGTTTTCACATAATTATGAGTTCTTAGCTGTTTATGTAATTCTCAACATTATTAAGTTTTAAGTATCTCCCCTTTAACGGTCAAATAAGTCTTTTCTGTGCAAAATTACCATGGTCGAGAAATAATATAATTAAGTTAAGGCCCACTCTTTTCTCACCATGTTTAAGACATCTTTTGAGTTTTATAAGCATATATTAAGTTGAGATTATTATTTAATTTCGCTGAGAATTTTCAGTTTGATCTATTAAGTTTGCCCATAAGTTAGTTTTATGCTGCTTTAATTTTAAGTTTAATAAGTCTTCGCTTGTTTTCCCCACCGGTGATGCAAGTTGTTACTTATTACATGATTATTTTCATGATTTATTTTTAGTGCATCTTATTGTACTAATTTTAAGTTTTCGCATTTAAGTCTATTCCTCTATGTTTTCCATCCATCATGCCTTAAGATCAATAAAAATGCATAAGTTGCATTTGCCATGCGCATTTTAAGATCAAATAATGCATCTCTTGCGTTATTATTGCTATTTTATTAGCACACTAAGATATTTACTAAGTATCTTTATTTGGCTATGTCCCTTTCAGCTGAAAGCCACATAAAGAACATTAAGCCCTTCAACGGCATTGACTTTCCTTTATGGAAAGAGAAGGTGCAAGACATTCTCAAGTCTCTGGAGCTTGATTATGTGCTTCATAAGCATAAGCCACTTCCTCCCTCTTCCGACATTGAGGAGTATGATGAGAAGATGCATGAGTATCAATTCAAGTTGGAGAAATGGGAAAAGGACAATAAGTTTGCCAAAAGAATCATCAAGCGTTCGATCTCAGAAGGCATAAAGGGAGAATTTGATGATAATGAGGACACGACTGTTAGTGAACTCTTCTTTTTGATTGAGTTAGAACATAAGAGAGTCAGCACAAGGTTCCTCTTCACAAGGCTAACCACCTTGCGATATGATGGATACAGTGGAATAGTAAAGCACATACGCAACATGTATGACATTGCTTATGAGCTTAGGTCATTTGGAATAGAACTCTCCGATTCATTTTTAGAGCATTGTGTTGAGACATCTTTAGTGAATCCATGAATTGGGGAGTGATCCTTAGAATTTAGTAGATGGAAATAAGTTAAAGTTTTAAGAACTTTATTTTAGAATTAGTTAGTGGATTCAATAAGTTAGCTTGATGACATTCAATGTACTTTAGTGAAACCTTTTGGTTCCATATATCATTGTTTTTATGAGTATATTTCTCTCTAAGTAGTGAAATTATCTCTTATATCCTCCGTTTTAAGTTATTATCTTAATTGCTTTTCTATAAGCAAATTTCATAATGCTAATTATGAATCTCTTACACATGTGAGAGTTAGATGAGATAAGTAAAGTGATGAGACCTTGTCGAATATGTGGCACACTCACGTTTAGACCACAAATTCGGAGGGAGAATGGCGTGTCTCATCAATTTTAAAGATACTCCAGAAAATAATGCCAATTAAGAATTGCTCTTATCAATTAAGAATTAATGTTAGAAATATATTTATAAATTCTCTCCATGGATTTTTGTCGTTCATAAGATTTAAGGACAAAATTAAGCATAAGATTTTAAGCATAATATAAGTTTTAAGTATAATATACTCGCTATATCTTCGCTATATCTTATTGCTTAAATTAAGAATAAGTTCAAGAGCAACTTTATCATGCAAGACATGATTATTAAAACTACCATTGTGATGGGAGTTTAAACACTCCACAAAGACCAATTGTCTCACTAAGTGTGGTTTTATCCTATATTCTGGCCACCGCTGTTTACGGGATAACTCTAACAGATTGTGTTGTGTCACCTATTTTCTGGCCACCACTGTTGTGGGTTGGTGCAATGAAATCAGAGACGATTGAAGTATGATTGTGTTCATGATACTGGCCACCGCTGTTTTGTGGACATTTAATCATAGCTTTGCTGCTCTAGTTCATTATCTAGCCACCGCCGGTGTGGGCTGGTGGTGGCAAAGCAAGCTGATCAGTGGTATAATAAATGTCGTGCCAAGATAAGTTAAAGAGCTATCATTGTAAATTTATTTTAGATAAGCTTATGGGCCGACACATTTAATATTCTGATTATTCGGAATTCAATGAAAGCTCATATGGAAGGAAATGGGGGAGAAGAAATCTTATTGAGATGTAGGATAAGTTTCCTCTATATCGATGATTTAAGATGAGATATGTGTGTGTGTGTGTATATATATATATATATATATATATATATATATGGGGAAAATCCATTTTACTCCCGGGTGTAGTTACTCCCACTTCTAAAAAACCACCATGGGCATGTGTACATACCCATTTATTATTTTTAGTTTGTACATATACCCAAAATAAGATTTTTCAAAATGATAACCATAAAAATTTTTGAGTGGAACTCATATTTTTTTTCACCTTGTTATATATCACGTTTCTTGTATTGAAAAGGGAGTATGTCCATATACTTGATATATCCTCATATAAAAAAAAGAGTATGTCCACATACCACTTTTAAAAATCAAGTATGTGAACATGCCTTTTTTAGAAACCTCAAGTATGCGCAGATACCTTTTATATTATGAGATACAAATGTGGGAGTAACTACACCCGGGAGTAGGAAAAAGGCTTCCTATATATATGTATATATGTATATATGTATATATGTGTATATATATATATATATATATATATATATATATATATATATATATATATATATATATTCTCATATCGTGCCATAAGTGTTTCTCCATTCTTTTCTAACTCTGTTGAGGATCTACATTAGCGGTTCTTCAATAACAGAGACTCGTAAGATTTTAATAATAAGTTAAATTTTGGGCACAAAAGTGAAAGCCTCAGTTATTTCTAAGATTATGTAAAACAGGTCATAAAAAGGTCTATGAATTTTGAACATAAGTATAGTTCATGTCATAGCAATTTTCTGATGGAGTCAAGACAACAGACTGTAATGGGTCTGCAGATTGTTGAAGAAGTGATTCCAAAGGAAAATAAGATGCTAAGTTTATAACTCACTATGAGTTTGTACGTATCATGGGCAACCGTGATTCGCTTTATAAGAATAAGGTGGATTAATTAAGATCCTGATACTCTAAGGTGATTATTTTCCTTCGTAAGTTGAAAGAAATAAGTATGCATTCTAACATAGGAGAAATGTTTTCATCATATCTTAAGATACATCTAGTGATGCTTTCCTAAGTTCTGGGGGAGTATGACACTTTGATGGGACCAAAGTGAGTATTGGGATCGTCACTCAAGCATAAAAGTTAAGAGAGGCTTTGAAGTGACAATATGTGAATGCAAATATAATTATGCCTGTAAATTTTGCGTGATATAGCAAATTTTATCATAAGAATAAGGTTAAGAATAAGATAAATAGGAAGACGTTCCTAAGACTTCAGATTGAAGCTACATGCTAAGATCTATAAGACATTGACTTAGCATGACAAGCCGGAATGCTTGACAAGATTTTATTAGTCTTAGTCCAGGGAAGGTCCACTGGAAAAGGTGTTTAAAGTTAAAGGCACCATATAACATGCTTATTTAATTAAGTATAATTCAGATAAGGTTTTGTGAGGGTGTATGGATGTAAATGTGCACAATTAAGTTTTATGTCCTTCATTCTTACAGATATGAGCGATTCTGCAGAAAGCTCTAAAACAAGATTAGCATTATTTATGTTGATTTTGTATGGCATGTTTCAGACAGGCATATGAAATATATTCCGGTATTATTAAGCCTACATTGATAGTACTCAATGTTACTGTATTTGATTACAAAATTCCTTCAAGTAATGACATATAGTTGATGGTGTCAAGCCCATTGACAACTATATTGTTATGTTATGAAAGAAGGATCCCAGGATCAAGTCATTTTAATGCTTTAAGTAAATAGCTAGCAACATGACTAATTGAGAGTGTTATCGCCTATCCTATTTCGCGAAATTAGTATGGATTTGGTGATTAAACCTGAAATATGATTCTGGATGAGGCCGAATAAATAAACTCCCAATTAAGATTAATAAGTGTTCTATCGAGATACTGTAGCAGACTTTGGTTAATTATGTCCCGGTACACCTATTTTGCTTCCGGTGACTGATTCGTCAGGTTTTGTTATGGTGTTGAGTGTGAACATAATGCGAACATAAGTTTAAGGTTAAGATTAAGATTATTCGATTAAGAGGGAGATTATTGATCTGTGTATGTCTATCTGCACGTGATCGATAATATAGTTATTATAAAGAATTAAGGCATTGACTTTTGGTCAAGGGGGAGAATGTTGGAATTGTTGACCTCGGTCAAGTGGCCCATAAAGGCCCAATCCGAATCCAACTAAGGCCCCAATTAGTTGCCTTGATCGGGAGGCAAAACTAAGCCCATCTAAAGACCCGGCCCGCGCCTACAGCACTATATATAACTAAAGGGAGACTCCCTGATCTCCCTGATCGTGTTAATCACGAAATTAGTCATTAGCCCTAACCCTAATACACCGATCTCTAAAGTGCTGCAAGGCGTGGAAGTGCGGTGTCCTGATTCTACATCGACCTGAGGTGCCCTCTACCTCTTCTACTGCTTCTGCCGTCTCAGATTGGTGGCTATGGACAATGCTACCACAGGTAATTAATCTCAGTTTAATCTGATCTAAGCAATTAGCTAAGTTCTAGGCGTGATCTACTTCTGACTAGTTGTTTCTTGTTAAATCAGTGATTTGATCAATCAGAGACAACCCGTGATCGATTGACATGACCTGATGAGCACTCAGACTAAGGGCGCGTTCGGCGTCTCACATTAGAGTCTCTAAAATTTACCTCTAAAGAGAATCTTATTATTTAGGAGTATTAAATAAAGTCTAATGACAAAACCTTTTTACAGATGGGTACATTTTTACGAGACGAATCTAATAAGCCTAATTAATCTATGTTTTGCTACAGTGATGCTACAGTAATACTGCAGTAAATATCGTCTAATCACGTGTTAACTACCCTCGTTAAATTCGTCTCGCGATTTAGAGGGGAGGTTCTGCAGTTAGTTTTGTAATTAAAGTTTATTTAAGACAAGATTCTTTTTGTTTAGACCCTCTAAATTTTAGACTCTAAAACACCGAACACGCCCTAAGATAGAGACAGGTCAGTGTCAAGGCTGCTCGCACCAGGCACGATCAGCGGACGGCGATCACACAGCAGGGGCCTCCCTTGCTGTAGTTCCGTTCAAAAAGAAAAAAGATCAGTGGACGGCGAACCGGATACGTGCATCCACATCAAGAGGCTGATCCCGGACGAAGTTTCCCAGAAATTTCTCGGGTCCGATCCCACAATTTGAATGCAAGTAGAAGTAATTCACGAACAGTTCAACGAAAGCGACGTATACGGCAGGAACATTTCTACGAGCTGCGCGGCTGCGCCGGAGCCGGGCACTGTCCCCCGCAGGAATTCCGCGGCGGATGGGAAACAAGGAGGGAAATGCGAGGTGATCGTGGACCGTGTGCTCACCAGGATCTTGCGGCGCTGGCTGTCGTCGAGGGCGTGCAGGGGGGTGAACATGCCGAAGCGGCGGCGGTGGTTGCGGACGACGAGGCCGACGGCGCGGCGCCAGCGGAGGCGGGCCTCGCTGGGTGGGTTCTTGGCGGGGATGTGGAAGTGCTCGTGGAGGTAGCCATCGATGCTCCAGCTCCTGCTAGCCTCCATGCTGCTGCCTCCGCTCTCGCCCCGCGCCTTCGCCTCCCCCTGCCGCTGCGTGTGTTTAGTTTAGCGCTCGTTTTTTCGTCAAATGCACAAGTCCGGAGAACGAATATATACGGACTACGGAGATGAGAATTACCGAAAAGACCCTCTTGTCCTGTCTCAAGTCTAAAAACACCCCCGGATAAGTTTCAATTATGAATGGCAAATGTCAAACGTTTGAAGTTTTCGAGTAGGAAGCACTGGATAAAACATAATCGACAAATAAAATAATACTCCTATATAAAATGGGAAATGAAATACCAAAAAAGATGATAGTGGAAAAATGCAACACAAATAATTATCCGAAAGAAAATTTTACTATAGCATGACACAACTAGCCTCTGATGGGTCGTCATATGTGCATCAGACACGTCCTCAATTCTTCTCAATTAAGAGAGGATGTGCACGATACATGAATATCCTACTGTAAGTTCCTTTTAGCGCTATAGTTAACACCTTCACATCAGTTAACAGTTAGAAGCTAATGACCAGAGATTCAGTAGCACACTTAATGAAAAACAGCATATCATTTCGCTTCTGCCACATGGACTATGTGAAAGAACATGGTGATAGGCTGGTATCGATGAAATTCGAAACGCATAAAGATCATCTGCCGCATGGGAGATTTGGAACGAACGGAACGCACGCATTTCGGACACAAGAACTCCCGGCGACATCATTAATAGCAAAGATCAAAGAGGAGGCAAGGATTTGGTGCCTTACGGAGTCAAACACTTGTCACAAATGTTGCTGTGCTTATTTTGATCCGTTGGGCCGAATTTTGTCGACCTGTGCTTATTTTGCTAATGTAAAGTGGAGCCAAATGTAATTTGGCACCCTCAGAGGCTCTAATGTACTCCTTCTTTAACTAATGAAAAACGGCACCATCTCGTGTCCAGGGTTTGCAAAACCGATGAAAACCGATCGGTTATCGCGATAACCAGACTTATCGGTTCGGTTCGGTTTCGTAGGACGTCTGATTTTCGGTGGAAACTGAACCTGTGTACTGTAGCATAATCGGTTATCGCTCGGTTTCGTCAGTAACCGGTCCGGTGTCTTCGGTTTCGATTTTTCTGGTTTTTTCGAGACTGCAATCCCTGCTCGTGCCGCTTCGGTTAAAAAAAAAAAATCTGCCGCATGGCGTAGCAACGGGGCAGCTAAAAAGTAAAAAATTAGTAACAACAGACAATGCTGATTGCCATGAGATTCCAGGCACTTTCCGTCTCGAACTGATACAATTAATTTACTTGACTGCCTCCATCAGCTGGTCTTTTCTTTAGCTCTGTACCGTCCAATGGCATTCAAAGAGAACCCACTCCGCTTGTCGCATATCCGAAGACGATAGCGACCGCTCTGGCTGCTTGCTTTCTCACCAGCGTGCACCAGGCTGCTATTTGCACCTAGTAGTCTTTGATTTAGGGGAGAATTGATTGTATAGCATTAAAAGTTTT
This sequence comes from Eragrostis curvula, assembly GCA_007726485.1. Classification (NCBI taxonomy): domain Eukaryota; kingdom Viridiplantae; phylum Streptophyta; class Magnoliopsida; order Poales; family Poaceae; genus Eragrostis; species Eragrostis curvula. The sequence continues at coordinate 36,636,591 of CM017445.1, read as the reverse complement.
AGATTCACGGAAAACACTATTGAAAATTTTTATTAAAAAAAAATGCCATTGAAAAATACATAACTACTCGGAAAATAACATCTTCTTATTTCCTGGATAATTTGCTCTTGCCTGTTTATTCAGATTGGTGTGGTTTCTTGTACTGTACTCATTCTCAATGTGGCCAAAAAGAAAAGCCGCACTAGCAAAAAGAAAGAACAGCCGCTCAACTAAAAAAAAAAAATCACACATGGAGTAGCACACAAACAGGCAAGATGCGAATGGTTGTGTAGCACACAAAAGCATGGTCGCTCTCCACAAACAATTAGATGGACATGTTCAGGTGAAAGGGGTCTTGGCCTAATGGTTAAGGTAACCGAGTAGCACCTTTGAGGTCCTGAGTTCGACTCCCGGTGGGAGCGAATTTTCTAGGATTTAACGGCATTTGTGCTTTCAGCGGTATTCGACGAGGCCGTCGACAACGAGGCGCCAGTGGTGACTTCAGGAATCTGAAGAATTTGCCGGCTCAGTCTTCGAAGATGCTCATAGGGGTAGGGTTTGCGTATGTACGTTCATAGGTGTGAGTGTGCGTGCGTTGTGAGTGTCTGAGTTGTACTGTGTAATATCTCAAAAAAAAAAAAAGATGGACATGTTCAGATTGCACTAACACTCAGTCTGACATAAACATATCAAGTGCTAACAGTGCTACATGTCAAACTCACCCATCGGGGATTTGAGTGGAATTCGCCATCAACTTGAGCTACAGGGCGCCGGGTCCTCCTAAATCAAGTCATTGCTCCATGGTCGACGAGTTGGAGCAGCTGTGCCGTCCGTTGTTCCCTTCGACCAGCCGCGGCGAGCAATTGGGGAGTGGCGGCGGCTGCTTCATGAAGTGGGGCGGCGGGCTTTGGGTGAAGCAAGGGGCGGCGGCACCTTCAGCATAGGGGGGCGGCGTCCTTGGGGGAAGCAGGGGCAGCGGCACTGGACGGGTTGGGGCGCCGGCAATGGAGAATCGCAGTGAGCAGAGTTTTTTTTTTTTTTTTTTTGAAACGAGCAGCTCTTTTTCGTTGCGTTCGTTCTCTGCAGAGAAGAATGAGCGGGTCTAAACAGGTAAGGGCACTTTTGTCTTTTCACATATGCAATTGGTAAATCCAGAGTAGACAAGCAAATTTCAGTGCTATTTTCTGAAGGTCCAAACTTCCGATGGTATTTTCCGTTAACCTGGAACTTTCAGTGCTACACAACCAATTCTCCCATTTAGCCAAGTGATATGTGGGTCCCACCACCTTCTTGGCATTGGACCATTCTGCCCCAGGCAAGCAGCGTGCTTCCTAAGTTATGATCTAACACAACCATAAAAATTAAAATCATGGCGGCTTTTTGTTCAATATCTAATTACGGGAGGCGTGTGCTCAATAATCTTACCTTGAAAGTAACAAAGTTATCGCAGCTAACACCCTACGTATAGACTTCATATGCATCGAGCTTTTCATGAGGTCCTGCTGAAAGTGCTTATCATGTCCATCTAGTGGGAGCTCCACCATTTGTTGTGTCCCACTAACAAAACTGTGCATCGCTTGAGGCCACTAACAATCGTCTTATTATTTGAGGGGCAAAAAAACACCCTCATCAACTGAAGGAACCAATTATTCATGTTTGCTCTTCCGGAATTTCCCTCTTCGTGTAAATCTCTATCTCATTCAGTGGACGGTGCATCCATCAGGTAAGCTGGTGATGAAGTTCTAACCACCCCTGGCCGCTGGCCCTATGCTTGCCCTTCAGACCAACTTTGTCTACTCGTCAGGCTGCTATCTGCTGTATTTGAGGCACTTAACCTCTCACACCTGAATTCCAAGAAAAATTACTTTCAGTTTGTTTGTTTTAGGGTCCTAGGCCCCAAAAAAAAAATCCTTTTCCTATGTTGGAAACAATTTATGTATATTACTGCACTATGGAGCTTTGCCGTTATTAGCATCTGAAATACAGCACAACTGATGTTTAGCGCAAAATGTAGAACGATAAGGTTGGGTTACCTAAGAAACTAACATCAACATAAGTATTGTCAGTTCTTAATATTATCATTTCCAATCTAGCAAAGTTTCAATCAACATGCTGGCAGCAAATGCTTCGGCAGATGACTTCTCAAATCATGTGGCTTTTCCAACTTCCAAAAGTCAAAAAATGGAGCCGTAGGTCTTATACTATCCACGTTTCTTATACAACAATCAGAAGTATTGACTTTCAGGACCTAGAAATGCTACTGGAATAGACACACTGCTGAAGAGAACACCTAACATCAGCTTAGCAGTTAATTAATCAAACAATGCTACTGGCCCCATTTTCCTTTTTATTTTCTGCTGAATTACCAGGCTTTCAAATATTGACATTCTGCTGCACAGGCATAGGCATATGCAATTCCTGTTTCAGGCACCTTCTTCTGTACCTTGCACAAAATCCTTGATTCTAAATGAGCATTAAAAAAATGCACATTTCAAATAGGCTCAGGAGTCATGAAAGGTTGCAGGAAATGTTGTTTTAAAAAATCCTTGTATATATGAGACATAAGTTATTAGCTACTGTCACTGCCTTTCTAGTCCAGAAGTTAATAGGTAATAGAAAATTTTAATTCAGGTAGGAAAATACAAGTGCAAGTAAATAGGTAATCGAAGAGAGCGAACATAGGATACCTTATTTTGGTTAATTCCAAGCACGGAACATATTTACTTGGAACATATTCCTCGTGGAACATCATGCCATCTTTGAAGTTTCTTAGACAACAACATCGGGAATTAAGGATTTATTTGGCACCATCCCAGCACGTATTCCTCAGGAACAACTTTGAATTCCGGAATACATGGCGGAGATGCCACAAGAAACTCTCTGTATATCAAGGGAACTGAAAAATAATTGGTGGGCAGTATCAAAAGAAAAGAGTTATGTAAACTGAGTGGAAACTATCAATGTCTAGGTACCAGTACCACTTGCAAATTAGGTTCAATGCAGCCCTGTCAAGAACCTGATACACATGTGCCACATGGACATGATCATAGAAAATGCAGGCAAGTACTCTGAATAAGATTTGAACAAATGCAACCCTTTTGTCGCGTATGACATCGCTATAGAAAATGGCAGACCATGACATCTTGGTCATGTGCAACAATATGAATTAAACCATGTGCGAAATGCTACCCTACACCACCAGCAAAATAGTTTTCCCTTTTTATCCATCTTCTCAATAAACAATTCTTCACTCATAATTTTTTTGAAGAGTGCCGTGGAAGCGGTGTTTACTACTCCAGTAAGTAGTAGTTGTCGTAGGAAGAACCAACCAAAACTAAAATTTAGTGATCAATGGTTTACCAATCTCCGTAAGGATTAAATCTGCCACCACCTCCTATACATCGGGTGCCGCTTTCCATCATTCCATGGTGCACAGGACCTCATTGTCTCCAGAACGCGCTGTTGACTGTTGGTTGACTGTTGACACCTCCGGGGAGGCGGGCGGCATAGGCCGACTGCGGAGTCGGACCATGGTGAGGCCCGTGGAGCAGGAAGAAACTAGAAACCCATGGACGCGGCGGAGGAGGAAAGCCAGCGGTGGGACTGGGAGCCCGTGACAGCCCTAAAGAATCGATGGTCAATTTGCCCTAAAGACAGAATGGGCTCATGAAAGAGGTTGACAGGCCGCATGGGCAGAGGTCTGGCTGGCCTTTAGAGCTTCTGGGCTTCTGTTTTCAATGGGCCTCCTGCCACCCTTCATTTTTCCATCGGCGTAAGTTTTGTCATGGACCGACCTTGACCACCTGGCCCAGGTAAAGGCGGTTATAATTTTATAAGTGCACATAAGAAGACTAGCTCGATGAATCTCGAAAAAACAAAAAGATCTTGATCAAAAAAAAAAAAAGATCGGATGAGCTATAAACTTGCAATGGAGCAACATTTACATAGCTCAAAATAAGGATTAACTTCTCGCAAAAATGAGATTAACAAATATCAGGTTCCACGAAATCGAGTCGAAGAGATTTTTTCAATGCACTGCCCGGACAAACATGGCCCCACCACGTGTTTTCACGCGCCGCACGGGATTAGGCCAACGGTTGGCAATCAGCGGGAGCCCCACATGTGGACCGCGAGGGTCGCGAGCCGCCTAGAAATTTCCGCGGTCCGCACGCCGCGTTGCCGACCTGCCATCCACGAACCGCCCCCAGCCCTTAATCCAACCCGCGTACCGATTCCAACACGGCAACACCACCCCCTTTCCCGCTGCGCCGGCCAACTTCCGCGCGCGCGCCAGCGCGGCGCAGAGCCGTGTCCGGCAAGGATTCCCGCCCGGTTGCCGCTAGCCAAAGACTCCCCTCCACCGCGCAGAGCCGTGTCCGGCAAGGATTCCCGCCCGGTTGCCGCTAGCCAAAGACTCCCCTCCACCGCCTCTCTCCGTGTATAAATAGCGAGCCCCGGACAGGCTCTACCCCTCGCGCTCTCTGGTTTTCTTCTCTTGCGTGTTCGGCGCCTCGCTTGTCCCCGTCTCGACGCCTCGTCCCGCCTTTGCGCTTTGTTTCTTCATCCCTTCTCTCGTTTCGATTTCTTAGTCGAGTTGATATTTTTTCTTCTCCGTTTGATTTGTGCCGTCGGCTTTTCGCCTTCCCGTGCTCGCAGATCCTTGAATCACGGCCGCCGCCGTTCGACGCGGGGAGCGTTTTATCGAGTTGTTCGGTTTGGGTTCTAGTTATTTCTCTCTGATCAATTCGTGTTAGTTTCCATTTCTTCCTTAGTTTTTGGTGTTCGTCTTCGTCTCCTCCGCGTTTTGGTTGCAGGAGCGGATCCGATTGGCAGGCTAGGATGTTGAGGCAGCCCCGGATGTTAAGGCAGGTCAGTCTCTCGTCGGATCCGGCCGTTCCATTGGTTTCGTCACCTGGATTCGGTGGTTTCAGGCCTGCTAGGTTCCCTGTGTGGTGGTCTGGTCATCGTCTTGGTTGAATCAGAAAGGATCATGGGGCTAACACCAGGTGGATTCGAGACCTTGGGTCGATTTGTTTTAACCGCTGATCTAGCTTGTGGTTTGTGTCTGTCCTCTCCATGAGATGCAGAAGCAAAGGGGCCTTGAGGTGCATAGGAGGCACGATCTGGAAAGGGTGGAGGTTTGGTTACGGTTCATCGGTTTTTCCTGATATGTTTGGTTTGCGGTTGTTTTGATACCATGGTTCTGTGTGAAGACTGCGGTAATCAGCCGCTTGACTGCCCCTTTTGGAATTGTTGTTCGTGACCAGATCTGAGGAGGCAGCATAGGAAGAATCGCTGGACTACACTTCACAGCTGGAGAATACCGTTTGTTTGGATATCTCTGCACCTCCTGATTTATTGTTCAGCGTCGTTCAATTTCTGATCACTGCTGTTCTGATATTGGGATTTATAATTCCTATCCAGTAATGGGATTGTTTGGATTGCCGACGAGTTCCTCTGTTCCCCGTAGCAATTGGAGTTGTGTCTGCTGCCACTACGTCAAATAATAAGCTCCTTAATCTTCTTTGATGATTTGATAGATCTTCGATACAAAACTCACTGTTCTCTAGCAATTGGATGTTCACTAGTATTGTCAATTTTCGCAGATATCACCAAAAAAAGGCATAGTGATTGCAGCGGTATTTGTTGCTGATCAGACTTTGTTCCTATCCTTTGCGTAATTTCTGACATTTAGGAAACTTCCAAAATAAGTTTACCTTGAATGGTGTCTTGCACTTTGCAGGCGACTTGCTCGCTTTTTGCAAGTGATAGCAGACTGAAATTCCTTTGGAGATTTTCAACTTATATCCTACCTAGCTGGACTGGAGTTCATAATAACAGCGGGAGAACATCGTTTGTTTGGATATCTCTGCACCTCGTTCTGATTTATTGTTCTGCACCATTCAATTTCTGATCAATTCTGATGTTGAATTTTTATTATGGTTCCTTTTTCCAGCAATGGGATTGTTTGGATTGCCGATGAGTTTCTCTGTTCTGTAGCAATTGGGGTTGTCGACACTGCCGCCACTGCATCATATAATAAGCTCCTTAATCTTATTTGATACATATAAGAAACTACCGTTTTCTAGCTATTGGATGTTCACTAGTATTGTCAATTCTCGCAGATATGGTATTCCATTAATAAGGGAGCGCAGCGGTATTCATTGAATCAGGCTTTTGTTTCTATCCCTTGCATCTTTCTGATGTTTAGGCCAATTCTAAAATAAGTTTACCTTAAAATGGTGTCTCATACTAGGCGAACTGAATCAGCCTTTTGCAATTGACGGCGTATTGAAACCCGGCTACAGTTTTTAACTTACCCTACCTTCCCAATTTATCATTGACATCAACCTAGAATATTCTGGTGGTCATATAGTTGTCTCTTGATCGTTTCAGGTCACTAGTTGGTATTTCCTACAGGCCTTGGTCCAATGAAAAGTGAAATCTGCCAGCAGTATTTCTAACTTATTTCAGCTTTATTAGGGTATCAAAATATTACCAAAATGAAATTTTACAAGGATTAATTAATTTGCAGTGGTAGAAGGTCTCAAGCTTGTTTTGGAGACGGGGAATACTGAAACTACAAAACCTAGTTCTTGCATCAACACCTCCATCTATCCTCTTTTCTCAGCAACAAAATTATATTACTTGCATTTTTAAGTCACGTTAGTGGGGCTTTGATACTGCTTGTTGCTTGTCTTTGTGTGCTCACAGATCCTATGGCTCGTCTGTTTGGTAGTGTGCCCGGTTCGGTTGTGGTGTCCGGTTTGGAATGTCTATCTGCAGTTTCAGTTTGAAATGCTTCATCAAGTTTTGTTCCCTTATTTTGGTACTCGCCTTATCAACATTGATTGCAGGATGTGTTTGCCATGGATGCCTTACCTAAAGAGATTAGGGCAGGTCAGTCGCCGCATGGTCCTTTTGGTTTAGAGTTCATAGTGTCTCGATGATTTCAGATCTGAACTGTTAGCTGGATTTTTGGATTTCCTGGTGGCAAAGGGACATCCCTTGTTGTGGCAGGTCAGTTCCCTAGCGCATCCGGCCATTTCATTGCAAATTACCTAGATCTGGTTGTTTCAGGCGTGATTGATTCCCCGTGTGGCCTATCCTAAAGCTTGACTGCGATTGAGGGTTCTATCGTCCGAACACAAGGTGGGTTTGAGGCCCTGGGTAGATTATTATTTTGATGACTAATCTCGGTTGTGTCCTGCTTTAGTGGAAGTCCTTGGGTCCTCTCTCTGGCGAGGAGATGAAAGGTGAAGAGGTTGAATTGGTTAAGAGGTTTGCCTATGGTTCTTTCCTTGGGTTTTTGTTTGTTCACGGGTTGTTTGTGATGTGGAGAGCAAGGATACGCTCCTTGACACCAGATATATGCAGAGGCAGCAGGTGTGGAGTTGGTACGATTATGATTTGGCTGGACCAGATAATTCACAGTTGTGGAAGAACCAACACTGTTTGGATGTTTTTGCCTCATTCTGATTCTGATTTATTGGTCTTGTGTGGACTCAATTCCTGTATTACTGAAACTACCTTTGCATTGTCTTTCTTCAGCAATTGGATTGTATGGATTGCCGCTGCTTTATTCTACTGCATTTGGATCAGGGTGTACGGAGTTTGTTAACAGTCCTGTCAATCTCATTGGATACATTGCTTATTTTTGCAATAGTCTATCAATGGTGCCTTGCTAGTAATTCTTAGTTCTCGCAGATATCAATGGTGTTTCTGTCATCTGACCAGACATTATCCTTATTCGAAGCATCTATCCAAGTTTCTCCTATTGCCAAGCTGGTGTCGGGTGAAATTCATTTAGCTACTACCTTTGATGAATACCCTGCAGAATAAATTATTATTGAAAATGGAAACACTATTAGGAAACTAATCTGCAGTGTCAAGATCCCAAATCATATTTTAAGTTTCAAGCAATGAAGGGCCATCCTAGAACTGCAAAAGCTTAATGCTGTCCTTTTATACCTCACACACTGGATTTTGTCTTCTGCTCTGCTTTGAGTTTCATTCAGTGATGTTTCTCTCCCTGCTGTGTCCGCAGATCATTTATCTCATTTGATCAGTAGTGCCTCTGATTGTCTTGTGGTGTCTGGTTTGTGATGTTCCTTTGCAATACGGTTTGATCTGCACCACCAAGTTTCCATATATTTTTTGTTGGCCTCCTCCAATTGATATCGCAGGATTTGCATTACCTTGTAGCAAAAACTGGCACTAGATCAGCAGGTCAGCATCTAATGCAAGGTCCTTTTGGTTTATTGGTTTGTTACTTGTTTTGGTGATTTCAGATGTGGATTGATTGCTGTGTGAAGGTTTCATCTTCCTTCCAACCCTACTCAGATGCGGATTGATTGCTGTGTAAAGGTTTCATACTTCTACCTCCCCCGTGGATAACAAGCTTTTCCATAAATCAAGGTTCCGGGTCTTGGGTGGTGGTCAGTATATTTTACAAGTTGCTGAGTGATCTCGCTGGTGGTAGATGTGTGCTTTCTTTAGCTTCAGGAGCAAGACGATGGTTGAGGTTGGATCAGGGGTAGAGGTTTGGTTATCTGGTTCATAGTTATCCTGATGTTATGGTGATACTGACTTTTCCTTCAGTGTACCATTAGCCATGTCTCTGTGCAATATCCAGTTGAAATCATTGTTTAAATGAATTTGCATAGAAATTTATTGAGCTGGAATAAGTTTGACTGGAATGAGATGATACCTTGGAATGCCCTTGTACTTTTGAATTTGCTTTATAACCACTTAGTTTTCACCTGCACTGTTTATTTCTGTTTGTGGCCTTTCTGATCTCTCTGGTCTAGGATTTTCGTTGGATGTTACCTTCTGCTGCAACTACTGAAATAACGGAAGTTTCTCCTAACAGTCATCTCCGTTTGTTCCTAGTAACACTTGGTTCTTGCAGATGTGTCTGTAGTGCGCAAGAGCTAGGCTCGTCGTCCCCCCACTAACACCTTGATTTCCAAGCAGTTTTCCCCCAAGACAATGGTTTACTGCTTGTTGCAGGTTTCTCATTGATGGTTTGCAAGACTAAATAAATGCTAACCATGTTTGCTTGCATTTGAAATTTGCAATTGGATACCCATTAATGACGAGCGTGACAATTCGTACTGATCCGCAGGGGAAGCCCCATCCATGTTGAAGATCTGCAGAAGCTTACTGCCCAGAGTTCAAACTGACAATTGTTTTGACACCTGCTGACGAAATTCTCTTATCACCCATCTGGCTTTCTAAGTTCTTAGCAATTTCATTTTATAGAGTATTTCTTCTGCCAAGAGTTTCTTGCTTAAAACGGGACTAGTTCAATTTTCGTTGAGGGGTTCTTCTGTAGCCAAGTATGGAAGGTTGCTAAGGAATTTCAAGTTATAATCTCTTCATTATATTCTTATGATCTATAATCTCTTCACATGCTGCTTCATCTGTGATACGCTGTCCTCCACCTAAAAGTCTTGTGTTCAGTGTTAGCATTTGCATGATCATGCTCTTAGACCTCATTCATTAGTGCAGGTTTCGATTCTGTATGGTTGCTGGTTTCCTTCAGTCTTATAAGTTTCATCTTAGAGTTCATTCTACCAGTTTCTTTCTAGATGTTGAACTATGCATATTTGGTTAAAATATCCGTTATTCTGACCTTCTGATTAGTGAACTTAAGCATGTGTTTGGTTTCAATTCCGTGGCAGTAGTTCTACAGATTGTTACTTGTCTGTTTCATGAGCAGTGCTTGCCACAGTTTGGTTAACTTCTGTAACAAATCAGATACTTCGTATTTCCAGTTTGTGAGCATATGTTGCAATGTCTGTTCAATGAGCAGTGCTTACCACAGTTTGGTTCACTTCTGTAACAAATCAGATTCTTCATATTTCCAGTTTGGCATAGGTTGCAGTTTCTGATAACAAAATTGAAGTTGTGAAAACTGATTAACAGAACCGAGATTGAAGTTTGTGAGCATAGGTTGCAGATGTTTACAGTATATATACATTTAAGAGGGGAAGATCAGAAAATATTAAAACAGCAGCAAGTTCTAATTTGAGTGGTTGATCAGTCTGCTTTAAGCTGTCCTTCATGTAGCAAGTTAAATTCTGGAAATACGGATAAGCAGAAAATCGAAAGATTAATAAGACAACAGTATCTCTGCTTTTGCTCTCCTCCATGTAGCAAGTTCTGTTTAAGTGGTTGATCATGGAATTGAATATCTTGCAAACAGCCTAGGAGATATTTTGACACACATCTGGAATGTGGAACCTTTGTGTTTGGCTGAATATTCTGTGGAACCACTATTGTTTCTTACAGAAAATCATGCAATTGAAATGCTACCATATATGTTCCCGGATAACCTTAGTGCAAATGTTAAATCATGCACCTTCTGTGTGATCCATTGATTTATTAGTTTTGTGCGACTTCCGTGTGCTTCCTTGATTGTTTTTGGCTTTTGCTTCTTTTTTTTTTTCTTTTCTTTTTTTTGCTGTTTAACACTGCCTTTGCCGGTCCCAAGCCCGGATGAGAAAATGTGGAGGGAACAGCAAGTAGCTGCTGACTGAACATTCTCGATTCACTGAAAGTTCCGCTAATATATCAGCAACTGAGTGGTGAATAGAAGCACAATGTGGTGTGTTATATCTTATATCAAGGTAATGACTTAGCGTCCTTGATGTTGCCTCTAGTCAGTGGCGGATCTTCGTTGGGGCCAAAGGTGGCCATGGCCCCCCCTAGCTTTTGAAAAATTACATATATGTCCTCGATTTGACCATGTAAATAAGAAAAATAATGCAAATCTGGCCCCCCTTGCAAATTTTCTTAACTTAGTGGCCTCCCCTGCCAAGTGCTTCAAGCTCCGCCACTGCCTCTAGTGTTGCGTCCAGGAGTTCCATTTTGCAGCACTGCTAGCAGCTGTTCTCCAGCTGCCCTTCTTGAAAGGCGTCTATAACTGCTCGTACTAGGCTTTGACGACTCCCTTGATCGTTAGCTGAAAGAACGCAAGAGGGTAATAATTTGCCCCTTTGAACTGGTAACTTCTTATGCGAAACTGAGCTGAATACGTTTCGAACACGCATTGCTGATATTCAGAGCACATCCACGTGGTGCTCATCTAGATAGCATCTCTAAACGATACAAGAACACAGGAAATTTCTCGTGTAGCCTGAAGTTGCACCTGAAAGCACAGAAACTGCCAAGCAATCTCACCTGGTAATCTGATTTGTGTTTCAGAACATTGGCGGTGGAAAAAGAGGAGTCAGCTCCCAATTGGAGGCGATTCAGTCAAAAGATAGACTCACCAAATTGAGATGTACGCATATTCAGAAATTTAGCATGCCCACATCCGCAACCAGAACGGACATACATTTTATTCTTGCAGTCAAATAAATTATATTCTGACCTTTACATGGCTCCCATCAAGCACTGAACCTTCTCCTTTCTACTGAATTTGACCCGTCGTCCGCTGGAACGCTGCTGCGCAGGAGCGTGCCGGTGCCGGTGGGCGACGACGACGGCTGGTAGGTCAAGTCGCTGCGTGGTCGCCTATGCGCGGACTCACGGGGAGCCGGACCCACCGGTAGCGAGGCCATCTTTGCGGTGCATGGCGAGAGCGCAGTGATCAAGCAATCAGTGGTGTCTATTCTGATGCCGTGAGAAATCAGTGTAAAATGTAGGCAGACCTGAGTTTGTGCGTTCTGTGGACTGTGGACAACAAAATGGAATGGGCATAGATGGAAATTTTGCTTAACCTATTGACTGGTCATCTCTACTTGTTTTTTATTTTGCGGCCATCACCATCAACATAGGTGCATTTTGGGAACACTAGATTCTTTTGGTGCCAATTTGCTCATCATATTATTACCAGGTCGTTGAAAGATGTTGTTTTCTGTCTTATGGTTGGCAAAATAATATTATGCAACGCAAGATTCAAAATGTCAAATTTTCGTTGTTTTATTTGTATTTTCAAAACGTCACCGTTGCTATTCGTATATAGTCAACTATACAACAATATCTAAGGGGCACAAAAGTCCAACTAAAAGACAATACAAACAAGGCACCAGGCCAAGTGGCAGTTCGAAGCAACAATGGCAAAGATCCAATCATGGTGAGCGAACAAAAACCTCCCAACAGTGCCAGGAACTAGGATCCTCTCCCTCCATCTCCCCCACCCCCATCCAATCACGTCCGCATCAGTCTTCTCCGTCACAACACCTTTCCAGGATTCTCCGCTCCTCCCCCGAGTCGCCGATAAAACGTAAAGAAGTGGATCATACATCACCAAAAAGATCGGTTGGAAGAGAAAGAGGTGGTGGAAAGTTTCTCCCCGCTAGAGGCAGCAGCTCGACGGCGAGCGAGCGAGGCAGGCGTATCCGTCGATTCCATATCGTTTCCCTCCATCCAGGGTAAGATGAGGTTTTGATGCCGGAATCCAGCTTTTCAGGCTATTTTACCTTCTCGTGGGTTCGTTGATTCGGCGTGGTTTCCAGTCTCCACCTGAATTCTGCCGCCACCGCTCCTCTTTTGCCATCGTGCTTGTTGATTTTCTTCCGGTTAGGAGATTGCTGTCCTAATTTCTCGAATGCTGCCGAGTTTTTCCTTTGCAGTGTTGAGGTAACTTTGCAACATTCGCTGTTTTTGATTCCATCATCTTCTTCTCTTTCTAAGTAACTTTGCAACTTGTCCATTGACCATAGAAGGAGAAGATTGTTCTTGGCACATTCTCTGTTCCAATGGATGGTGGTGGAGCTGACCTCCCCTGCCAGTTCCTCTTCTCCCACCCGGAGATGCCTGACAGCTTCGACGAGTTCCTGAACAGCGCCACCACGACTACCTGCTCCCACACGCACAGCTGCAACTCTCCCGGCACGTCGGCCGCCGCGCACACCCACACGTGCCTGCACACGCACACCCAGGTGTTCGCCGGCGGCGGCGGCGAGGACGACGACGCCGGAGAGGACTCGACGAGGCCACGGAAGCCGTTGGGGAACAGGGAGGCCGTGCGCAAGTACCGGGAGAAGAAGAAGGCGCACGCGGCCTTCTTGGAGGAGGAAGTCAAGAAGCTCCGCGCCACCAACCAGCAGCTGCTGAGGAGGTTGCAGAGCCATGCCGCTCTGGAGGCCGAGGTGGTGAGGCTGAGGGGCCTCCTGCTCGATGTCCGGGGCAAGATCGACGCCGAGGTTGCCGCGTTCCCGTTTCCGAAGCAGTGCAGTGTTGGCTCTGTGGTCAGTGCTGATCAAGCCCTGTGCTTCAATGGTAACTCTGAGGTAGTTGGAGGAGGAGCCTGGGATGAGAGCTGTCGACCAACAGCTGCAGATTGCGGGATTGATGAAGGCGGTGGCATGTTTGGAGAAATTGGAATCTCAGAGGCTGTGAACTCCATGGATGTAAGATTTGTGACATCTGATTGATTCTCTGGCTGATTGGGAGTTTCGAGATCTCTGACAGCTTCTTGGGTTTTACTTCACTTCAGTGGCAAAATTTTGATCGTTAACCGTACTCATGGAATAATTTGGTGGTTAGCTGCAATGAGTAGCACTAGTTTTTTTTTTAATTCAGTGTGTACGGATACTTTGTATAGCACATCTTCACATTCTCTGTTCCAATGGATGTTCTTGGAACATCTGGCAAGGTTGAGACGTGCATACAGTGTGGACGAGCTATAAAGTACCTTTTTATTAATTAGTCAACTCGAATTTAGCGGCTATCAGGGTTCTGTTGCAGAGAGCTAGATATGGTCTGTCTCAACCAGGTCTCAACTCTCGAGTCAAAAAGTTCGTAGTTATTCTGCACTCATCAACTTTTGAAAGAACTGCTGTTGCTAATCATGGACCTAACTATTGAATTCGTATTGGGTGAATGGTATAAAACTTTGCTGACACTACTGTCACATGCCTGTTTTCAGACAGTTATCTGGTTAGTCTGAGATCCATACTTATCTTCAACCTTGTACCTATGGATTCAGTACGTTCAGTGATAGTATCATGTTGCTGTCCTGGTTTGAAAAGGAATAGTGCAGCCACGGAGGATAAAATGAAATCCTGAGTATCGGTGCAACAAAAAAGTTGGATCGTCCCAGGAATCAGAATCAGGGGCCAAATATCATGTGATGCCATCACAAGCGTTAAAGGAATTTTCGCTGAAGGCAAAAAACTTATAAATATTTGTAGGAAGAAACTGGTTGAATCCTTAAATTTTTTGTGCAATGAACTGATGATCTAGCAGGCTACTACCTACGCCCTTTTAGCTTGACATGCTGATGGCGATACAATGTGCCTTTGGTCTATTGTTCTAGTTAATGCTAAACAAGGTAGCCATAGTGGATTCTTGATTTCTCCTGAGCAAAGCACAGGCAATAGATTTTTTTTGGCGGCACGGTTCCTCTGTGATAGCCTACTCCTTACAAAAGAAACGCATGAACTAGCATTCTAGCTTGACAGAATATCTGGTCAGGCATTATTGGTTTTCCTCATACGATTTCTGCAATCAATTTTTAGAGTAGCACTGAAATATAACCTGTCTATGCAGTTAAATTCTCTATCAAGATTGTAGCCCCATAAAAAACATAAAAATCGGAAATAATGAAATAAATGCACTACAGATTATCTCAGTAGTCATGAGAAAATAAAAAGATGCTGTTTCACATCTGAAAGTTTGCGTGTATGTGACTTGATTGCAATGGTGCGGACACTCAAATATCCATCAGATACTACAGGTTATGATAAATATACATGAGAGTTATTTATTTATTAACGAATTTAGATAGAGTTACAAAACAAATACTAGTAATCAGAAATGAAAGTCTGAATTAAGCGTTCCTTTCTTAGTTCTGCATTTCTTACATTCATGTGTGCCACAAGCCCACAACACTGTATTGTCATCTCCATCATTGACAGTTCCAGAACGTCTGATTATTATTGGCTAACCCCTCGCAAAAAAAAAAAAGAAGATTATTATTGGCTAACCACTTCCCTCTGACTGCAAAGGCACAAGCTACAAATAATCAAACATGTCGCGTTCTAGTACTTTTTATCTTTCAGAGTTTTATTTTCCTTTGCGATTACATGATAAACAGAGAAAGGCAAGTACTGTTTCCATCTCTGACTGTGTTTGTTAAATAGTTTCAGAAAAGAAGTCTATGGATTGTTTGGGTAGTTGGCGTCTCCTGACGTGGTTTTGCACGAGCGCACGTATCCAACATATTGACCAGTTTAGGATGTTTCTTTACTCTATATATGCAGCGACTAATTATCAATTTCTATTATGTAAAGGCACATACGTGTCCGTCAAAATTGCACACACGATTATACAACCAAGTGCTGTTGAAATACAATAAACGGATGACGAGCCTGACAAGAAACCGTGTCTGCCGAGATTACCTACGTCAGTGTGTTGAAAGTTCAAGTAATTATCATTTCGGAAAATGAGCCCATCATCTTCTTATCCGTTATCACTTGCCACTTTTCAAATGTCTAGGTGATGAGCATGAGACGTCAAAGAAACTATTGCCGTAAAAAAAAAAAAACAAAGCCCCGTTCTGGTCATTTGTATTCGACCTACTGTTTTATTTTACTCTCATTGGTCTCCTTGGTGGCTTCTATTAGGGACGGATTTTGTCAGCCCATGTTTTGTATCGTGTCATGCCGATGCACCGATCTTTTTATGTATCATCAATGAACCTTCATGTAGGTGGAAGCACATGTTTGCAAATTGCAGCTCGTATGCAATCAACTTGCGTAATTTTTTTGTAAAGAAATGGAGCCAGGTGTCAGAACAAAGAAAAAGGCACCCGGCATTCTTCGCTCGTCCGTCCATCCCCACAATGAAAGAAACACCGAGTCCATAAGAGCTGTTGGATAGACCTGAGCCTTATAGGAGGGGCAGGCGCTGAAGTATGCACAAGGCAGCCCCCCTGCACAGGCAGAGGCGTCCCTTCCAGTTCCAACTCACCTGAGATAAGTGTTAATTAATAAGAATGTCGTCAGTGTCAACAATATATACAGGCCACGTCCCTTCTGGGCTGCGTCGCTTCCTACTGCAGTCAGCTTCACTGAAGTCGATGAGATTTGCAATGCCGTTCCGTCGGCGTTCGCAAACTGGCACCCATCCATTCAGAACACGCTCCTCTTGGCTTTGCTCTGGGTGGTTTGGAAACGAAGGAACAATTTTTTTTTGACGACATAAACACGTCCCAGCCACCCCAATCCATGCCCACTGATATACTAGAGGACTGGTGCACGCTGAATGTCTTTTGTGCCTGAGCTTGGCAATCTAAAACAATCACAATTGCAATAAGAAATTCAGGTGGGGAACTCCCCCACCGTAGATTCCTCGGAAAAAAAATCAGGTTAAACATCGCTTCAAATGTGCAACAAAGGTTCAATAAATCGTCATACGCGATTCAGCAGGTCAGGAATCCGGTATGTACAGCATGCGCAGCTGCCAGTGGCGCTGCACATTAGAGGAAACCGCTCATTGAGAGAGAAGGAAAGATGTAAGCCTAAAAAATCATCATCTTCCAAAGAAAAAAAAAAGAACTGGCTACAATCTTTGATCAGGTGCATGATGGTGGATGCTATAAATGTTATCTATTCCCATGGTAGGTCGGTACAGGTCACAAAATTTCCTATCATTTCAGGTGTTGTGCTCTCCAGTCAACCGCAAAATCTGTGTTGTCATCCTCTTCATCACTTGATGAGTCGCTGCTGGACTCCATGTCCATACCAACAGGTTTGCTATTTGCTTTAGCAGTACGGGCAGCTTTTGACTCTATGAGCTGTTTCTTCAACATGTCTACCCGCTGCCTGTACTCCCTGTGTAGAAATAAAAGCACCCATGAAAACTACAATTTATCAAGCATGGTCTTTTATAACATAATGAACTGTGGAAAAGTATCATACTGTTGCTCCAAACTCAAGTATTCCTCCCTTTCAGCAGCAGCGTCAATCTACAGTGTACATGAAAGTTTGCTCAGGTCAACAATGATGAAGTAATAATTGCACCGGATAGGTGATAAACTCTTTTCTACTGCAAGCAAATAAGGTAGACACGTTGCACTGGATGGCCATTTTATTGTACTAAGTGATAATTACACTGGATAGCCTTTTTACTGTAGGTAATGCATAGCAATGACAAAGTAATAAATTGCACTGTATAGGCAGACATGTTCTTGTTTACTGTAAGCAGATAAGGTAGAGTGCAAGTTAGCCCACCTCCTCTTCTTCAAGCCTGTCATCAACTTCCTGCAAGTCTTCCTGAATTTCCTTTTCAAATTCTTTGTACGCGTCGCTGTGAGTGATTTCCAATTATTCATACGAATCAGTGTACCGAACGAGAACCACAAAGAAATAAGAACAACATCATATTCATCCAGTTGACAGAAGAAAATAAGAAACGTATGCTAACCTTGGTTAACTACAGTCCAGCAATTTACTAATTCATTTTTTTCCAAAAACATGTCATGCATGCATTTCATTGAGAGAGTTACAATGAAGAACAAACATAAGCCACACCTCTAAAGGAAAAGGCCCACAACCTACTACCCACCAATTTAACTACTCATGATACAAGGAAAACCGACCAAACTAAAAAAATGACCTTGCCCTGCAATTTAGCGATTCTTACTCCTGCTAGTTTTGAACTGATAGATGCCAACGCATAGTTGGGTTGGGTGTGGAACATAAGTGATATGCAAATCATAGTCAGTTATGTTGTTAAACTATGTTTACGAGCTTCTGCAAGAGTAGGTCTCTTTGAAAGAAAGAGAACAGAAACAGATATCATAAGACTGTAACATTCAAAACGTAACCTACAAATCCTGGTTATGAATGGAATGTAAAATTACTAAAGGAACAGGACAACACTCCAGTAACAGGTCTGATGAAAATAATGCAACTGCATTGTCTACGCATAAAAAATTATCAGCAGATGCCATGTTGCAACAGGGATCCAAGAAAACGTACTTCATATCAACTTTTTGGGGTTGGATACCACGTGCACGGAGATCTGCATCTTTATTATCGAAAAAACCTTCTGGCAATGATCCCTTTACTTGAGCAGTTTCTGCACTTTTTTCTTCCTTGGACAATGAGCTGGGTTCACTGAGTTGCGTGCCATTGCTATTTTTGTTTTGATCAAAGAAGCCATCAGGTACACCTTTCACCTGCATGTGATTCGAACTAGCAGTGTTTCCAGATGTACTAGTCAGCTCTTTTGGAGCTGGTGCTTCATCATCTTCTGCATAGTCAAAAAAATTCCCTGGCAGGACTCCTTTGACATTTGTACTGGTTTGACTACCTTTCTTTGCCATTTGGTCCACCTTAACAGTTGGTTTATTAGTGCTTGCTTCTTTGATCTTCGGTTGAATAACAGACACTTCACGACGCACAGATCTTCCTTCAGAACCAGTATCTAGTTATCAAAGTTGAAACATTAGGACCGCGATGTGCACAAAACCTTGAGGTTTACTAAGATTGTTCATGAAGGGACTTCATCAGTTAAGTTACAACATTTATCAGGCTTTGTGCTAGTCTGCTACATTTTAAGAAGCTCATCACAATGTATAGGTAAAGTTGAACAAATGTCCGATCAACAAGAGGCAGTGCATAACTTTGTAGTATCATGGTATCTCAAGTAGTGGTAGAATAGACGGAATGACGGATGGATACAAACAAATTGCATACACACAACGCACCAGTGGCAGACTGAAAGGAGGCATTAGATAAAAGCTCAAAGACAGGGACACAATTTATTTGCAACAATAATCATAATCCACCTATAGACCAAGAAACAACATAAAGATGGCAAATAATATGATAGACACAAATGTTATAGAGTATACTACAGAGTACAGACTACAGAACTAGACCCAGTTTAGCTTACACCTATATTTAAATTTTAAGCAATGGGGGATATGTGCAGTTCAGTTTTCTCACCATCACTGTGCCTTTTATTTCCCTGATTATCAAAAAAGTTGGAAGGTAATGTGGAAGATTTTTCTTTCTGAGGCTCTGCTGGTTGTTCTTGCTTAGCATTACTGCCTCGAGATCCTGCACCTGCTGAAGCCTTAGAAGCAGCTGCGGCTTTTGCCTGTGCCAGGAATAGTTAAAATACAAGCCCAGCTCAGAAAGTAGTAAGCACGGCTATGCAAATAGCAAATACACTCAAATTCAAACAAGGAACACAGTACAGTATACGTGAATGTTCTGCTACTTGCTACAAACCATTGTCTGTTCCCTGAAGCAAGAAAACTCTAGTCATGAATCCTATAACAAGAAATTATATACAGGCAGCTTCCATAGAAAGAAATGAGGGCTATTTAATAATAAGCAGTACTGCACATTCATCAAATGGAAAAAAAGAACATATAAACAGACATTTTTTTTTGTAAGAATGAGAACCACGGCAAAGTAAACCGTAGTAGATCTCCACACTCATAGGATAAACCATTTGAGTAACAGATCTCAGCACACACAGGATAGACTAATGCACTCACATGATTACAGACACAATTACACAAACAGAGTTTTTTACATACACACAGGAACAAAAAGAATACAAATATTCCACCATTGTAGCTTCTGTTCGTATACCATATTCTCTATTCTTCTAACAAAATACCAACAAAACTTAGTTCCGCATAGGATTTTTCATAGATAAAAGGAAAATGTTTTATTACTCTGGCCTCTGCACAAGGCATGCACATAACCATTAATTACTACACCGATTCAGCCACTGGCTGAAAATAAAAGGTCAACAATGGCTAATGCAAAAGGTTTACCGAACATAACCATGAAAGAAAATATCAAGCGGCAAGCCTTCTAGGATAAGATGGGACAGTTAGATATTGTGTAACTGCCTTCAAAGATCTATCATAGTTGTCCTTTGACCATAACTATCTAAAACATCTACACAACAGGGCACAACAAGAGTAAACCAGTCAAAATGGACAGAGTTTCACACCTCATGATGTTTCCGTGACACTTGGTGCGCCGGCCAAAGCGCTTCAGACTTCAGAGTGATATTGCAGACTCTGCAGATGGGCTGATCATATTCATTATACCTGCACAGGATTTGAACTTTAGATGCCATAGGTTTTACTATTTCAAAATGGTTACCTTATACTTTCTTTAATTAAGAGACCCTGGCACTCCCAAACATCTAGATTAAGGGCATGCTCCGCCCTTCCAATTTTTTGGCATTGACTGAAAGCAGTGGCCATCGTTTGGATTGATGCCTACCGTTAGCTAGCCCACGTGAACTTGACTGCATCTAGTTCGTTTTTGCGCCCAGCATTGATGAAATGAAGACGGAAAAAGCTGTGTGAATTATTTGGCTCACCCATGCATTGCCAGCTGGTTGGGGGCGGTAAAAAACAGGCTAAACAGCCCCTGACGGCTAAAACACAAATGTCATTTCGTAGTTATAGTTGACAACTACTGCTAATTCAACACCTATACTTCCAAGAGATAGAACAACGCTTTAGAGCATAATGTCGACATTCCAGGATCCATTCAAACTGAAGTTTTCAAACAAAAGTCTAGCTAACTGCAGGCCAGGGCAATCAACAGCAATCGGTCTCCAAGCATCTGCTCAGCACCCCAAAAAAAGCTAACTAGTATCCACTCATCACTACCCAAACCCTTGCAATTCGCGCAGGCTACTCATCCAACTTTCCCTAGGGTTACACCAAACAAAAGCACCGGCCAACACAACCATTCCCATCACCGGAACGAACGATCCGCAGATTAATACATCCTAAAATCGCGAGAAAGGGAGCGGGATAGGCGGCAAAGAGGAGCGGTGGGGGCCGAGACCTGACGAGCGAGGGGTCGATGCGCCGCTGCTGCTTCTCCTTGGTCTCGCGGAGCTTCGCGCGGAAGAGGGCCTTCCGCTGATCCATGCGGGGCGCGAGGGACTCGCCTGCGCCCGCGGGTTCTGCGGCTGGGTTCGGTTGTCGTCTAGAAGTTTCGAGAGAAGCTGAGGCAGAGGAAGGAAGCTCAGGCAGCAGGGGACGGCTGGAATCGCAGGATGGAAGAAACGCAGGCGGAAGACGGCGGAGTGGTTGATGGGCCAAACGGGAAAAGGGCCGGTGAGAAGGGCTCTCCGGATGGACAGCAGGGCTTTCCTTTAACTGTAGTTGGATTTTACTCTGAAAAAACGCGGCCCACCATTAACCAACGGATATAGTGATGAAATCGTTTCGACGATATCAATTAAAATCATGGCAAAAAAATCATAGGGAGTAAAGTTTGTTGCCTCAAACTTGAGTAATGCTTAGTGTGGCAAAGTTTTGCTAGTTTTAGGAGGTACTTTCGGTCATGACATGTGCCCTCAATCAAGAATATAAGTATTTCTGAATCTGATCAAAGTCAAAGATTTTAAACTTTTGATTATTAGCAATAATTACTTTATATATAAAGAAATGCATAGTGTGTTTGTTGCATGATGAATCTAATTACAACGTTTATAAATGATCAAACATGTTGAATTTTTATTAGTAGTAGTCAAACTTGACTAATCCTACGTTTGGCACAGACGCAAGTGATAAGATACGAGCATCTAAGAACTCCTTGGAGGCAAGTCATTCTTAAGTCTATACTAGCTGGTGTGCCCGTGCGCTGCCACGGCTTCTAAACTTAATTAAGTAAATGACTATTGATTAGAGAATAAGAAAAATTCAAAATTGTAAAAAAATCAATAATGGATCAAGAATTCGTTTGCCAAAATTTGTATGGTTTATTTATTCACTTTACTCCTCTACGGCTACACAGCTCGCTGGAAGCGGCGTGAGTAAAATCATCCCATGTGGGACCCATCATCATTTAAAAAAATAAAAGGAAACACATCCTCATCTTCTTCCTCACAGCGTTGCTATTTTCTTCGTTTCTCTCTCTTCGAATCACTACTTTTGTTAATCCACCAGCTGCGATAGCAGATCTCGCCTTTAGCCATGTAGTATTGAGTCCCAGTGTAACCCTCAATCCAGCCACCCCAGATTCTCACTGGATTAAGCATTGCTGCAAGACGCTTCTGGACAGCAAACCTGTCGCCATACCCACTGCTGCCCCAAATTCAATCTGAAGCTCACACAGCATCACTGTCCACTAAATTTCCTCGCAGGATTAGCAGGCGCTGGGGTGTTGCTATTCAATTTGTTGCTGCTAACGTCAGTTTGGCGGCCCTGGCGACAAATTATTTGCTAGCGGAGCTGCAGCGGGAGGCCGCCATGACTACGCGTGTGTGCGTGTTTCGCCCGAGCTTGACTTGGTGGCGAGGAGCTCGGCTCAGCCTCCGGATGTGGATTCGAAGACGAAGGCGAAGGGATCGACTCTTGAGACCGCGCCACAGAGGAGAGAAGGGGAGCGACCCACGTGACAAATAAAACGGAAAATAGCTGCAGAATGAAGGGGAGCTGTGGGGGCTGTGGGGTCCAGATGTCGGCGCCGAAGCCAGGCGAGGGAGGCGACGGAGCGACGACCACCACAAGCCACCAACTCCTATTTTTATGTATGGTAAAGACTAATGCAAGGACGAGGCACGTTAACTCTGTCATGAACGCCTCATGCAGATTCCACCGAGCCGTTCTCAGCGTCGTTTAACCTCCGGAGTCAGCCTAGCAAATGAAACGCCTACAAATTCAAACTGAGGCGATGACATCAGGATAACCTAGAACTGTACATGCATTGAAGTATAAGGCCGTCCAAATGCAAAACAGCGGCAGCAGCCAGCAGACTAGAAAATCCAAAGGCGCGGTTTTCTCCCATACACAGCAGTCATTATATAGATCCAACAGGAAAGTGGGTAAACAGTTTCAACTGATGTTAAGCAGCAGACAGCAATAGATAACCATCACCAACCACCGCCGGACCCCCAGCCGCTTCCGCCATCCTGTGCCGGGACCGCCTTTTTGGCGCTGCCCCATCCTGAGTCGTCCTTGGAGCCTCCAGCAGCTGCTCCCCCCCAGCCACCTCCGCTTCCACCCCCAGCGTCGGCACCGGCAGCAGCTGCTCCCCAGCCACCTCCGCTCCCACCACCAGCGTCGGCACCGGCAGCAGCTGCTCCCCAGCCACCACCACCGCCACTAGTACCGCGTTTGGTGTCACCACCCGCTCCACCCCATCCAGACTCACCGCCGCCAGATCCTCCGCCAGTACCAGCCCCCCAGGAAGTGCCACCACTGCCACCTGTGCCCCATCCACCTCCACCGCTGCCGATGTTATCTGTCCATCCCCCACTGCTGCTGCCACCATTACCACTCCAGCCACCGGCATTGTCATCATTGCCGAAATTACCTCGGCCACGCCCACGTCCTCGGCCACGACCGCCAGAGCCATTCCTTGAATCAAACCTCCCTCCTGTTTTAGAGAACATGAAATATGTAAAGATTAACATGTCAAGAGTCAGAACAGATATAAAACATGGGTAAGGAATTATCCATTTCGACTACACAAGCTACCAAACAAACATAGCTAGCTTCAATGGACACTGGTACATCATCATCAGAAGAAGAAACATTTAAGTGCGAGCTCGATGAACTTATTAATCCATGCAAAGCATTTTAAGGCTGAGATTAGAAAACAGAACTATGCAGACAGACTAGATGAGTGTTTATCTGACCTGATCTTCCAGGGAAAGGTCTATCCCTGTCATTATTACCATCTCCCCTCCATCCATCATTTGCGCCACCATCACCAGAACCCCACGCAGTATTTTTCATGGGCACCATTGCAGCAACATTTCTCATTGACGGTCCAGCATCAGGCGGTGGTTTGTCAATGTTCTTCTGGAAATATGACACAAGGCGGTCAATGTTGTCAAAGTCTCTCTTCCGAAATCTGAAGCCCTTCGGGTATAATCCGACATATTCGTGATGAGGATTTGTACTCCTAATATATGACAATATAAAGGTGCCTGGGTGCTCATGAGAAATGCCAAAACAATACACTATTCTCATCGGATTCTCTGCCTTCTCTGCCCTTAACATTTCATCAACCTCATTTTTTAAACCCTTCCTGAATTTACGGTAAGAGAGCATGCTTTTCAGGTTTCCTACCAACGGATCCACATATCTGTCTATAACCTGTAAATATTAAACAAGTAACAAATAAGGATGTGAAGGATGGAGAACACAAGTTAACACTGAACTACTGCACCAACCTCATCAAGGTCTTCAAACGTTTCATTGTCAATAGTCAATGTTTTTCCAAGGCGAAGCAAACTTGTGATATCTTTGTGATCCTTTCCACCTTCAGTAATCTCCTTGTGTGCATAGACGTCATCAAAAATTTTAAGGGTAAGAGTGAGAAATGATGGTCCCCTAGAGCTTGGCCGAATGACCTTCTCACCAGGCTCTTTATCTGATAAGAACTGTTCCAAGAAAAGAGTTCAGACAAGATTTTTGTAGGAAATAAACTGGAGTGGTAAAAAAAATCAGTTTAACAAGGCATCATACCTGCATGGCTTCTTCAGCTGTCAGATTCTGAAAGTGAGGGTGAACTATCATTCGGGGCTTGAAATGCTTCTTTGCAAGTTCCTTTTGTTTCCGAGCCTTGTCTTCTTGAGTCTGTAAAATCATGGCTTCCTCATGATAGTAGGGATCCCGATCACCTTTGGAGAATGGTCTCCTCCTCAATTCACTAGCCTTGCACGTGAGGTAAACCATAAACCTATTTTTATTAACATTCCTAATCTTGCCCGTCAATACATCTCCTTCGTGTAATTGCGATGATTCAGGATCAAAGCCCTCATCAGAATAGTTGTCTGCCATAACTATGGCTTTCAAACCAGAATCAAAGGTGCAAATAATTTTACTCTCTTGTATATTACGAACTGTTACTTGGACAATCCTTCCTTCAGATATGGTATCTTCAGTTTCACCTGAGAGCATCCAGAATTCCTCATCTGGGCTTGGCTCGGCATAGGCTGTTCTCCAATCACCAAAACCACCAAGTAGTTCCCTCTTTATGTCTTTCAGTGTAAACATTTTGCGGAACTCTTCCGGAACACTCGTTATATAATGATCCATTTGAAGACCTTTAAGAGTCCCTGACCCTTTTATATGCTCAATTGCCATCTCTTGCTCGTCATCATCGATCTCGTGTGCTTCTTGCTGCATCATCTCAAGATAGACGACCTTGGCTAAATTCTTTGCCAAGACATACGATTCAGGATGGATCCTTGTATCCTCAAGCAGATCAATGATTTGAGCACTGGCTGCAGCTGCACCACTCCGCCGAACACGTAAAAACCCAGAAGCATTCATGAATACTTTCCTGCCTAGAGGTTTCACAAGCTCCTTGCGACTGAAAATGGATCCTTCTCTTACCAAATCTTTCTGCAAAGCTGAAGCTTTGCGCGGACCCAAACCAGCAACAAATTGTAAAGTTGAAAAATGCCACTCATGGCTAGCAGCAAGATTAACGTCAAAACCTATCTGATTTGTTGCATCAACCATTACTTGCTCAACAACTTCATACTTCTCATCAGGGGTAAGAAAATGTTCAAGTGCATGCAGTTTCCACGAAAGTATCTCTTTTCCAGGCCCGCATAGTGTTGCAATCATAGCCAGTGGATTCTGAAGGTAGCGTCCAAGCGCCACAGCCCGCTTGACAATACCTATATATAGTGATCGAGATATGAGAACAGCTGTTTAGAATGTGCTGACCAGAAGATAAGAGAAAAGACTAAATCACCATATTTCCACTATACCTGACTGGCCAGGAAGTTGATCTGAAGATATGCGAGAGTTCTCGTACAGGCGAGGGACAGATTCATCACCATATACAATGCTAAAATTTTCCATGTGCGGGTTCACATCTCTTGGATGATCTTCTACAATTTTGAAAATGACCTATCAAAAGGATAAAGTTCAGTTTACAGTTAAGCAATGAGATCACATGTTACGTCCCAGATGCCCAGGGGCCACTCAGCCGCAACACAATCTCTGCAAATGGTGATCAATTAATAATACCCTGGTCAACAGTGGCCGGATTGAATAACAGTATGAACAGACCGAGCTCTTTAGGGTTCAAAATAAGATTATAATGCAAGTGTTACCGTATAATTATTGAGAGAAAAAAATCATTTATAATACCTCGTAAATATCATCCTTGAGTTGTCTGCAATTGTAGTTTGATGCTCCTACACACACAACATGTGGCTGATGATCCATCATAAACTTTAAAAGTCGCTGCTGGTCATTCTTCTTCCGCTGCTGCTCAGCAACACCTTGAGATCTATTACTGATGGAACCAGCATATAGAACATCAACCAGCTCTCCTGATGAGTCCAACATTACAAAGGTGGTTGCAGGCTTCCCAGGACCCCAGCAGCAGGCCATAACTCTCAACTCAGATTCATCATCTAAATCAATGTCTGCATCCTTCTTGTCTGCGTCCTTCTTCTTCCAAGGAGCAACAGTGACCTTGTTCCACAACTGCTGCCCATATTCCATATGAAGCCAATTTTTAGCTTTTACTGTCAAAAGTGACCGGGCTTCTTTTTCCATTGATGGAAGAAGAAAATTGAGGAAGGCATCGTCCAGTATCATCTTTCGTTGCTCATCCCACAGTTGCGCAGACTTGCTCACACAGTCACTTAGATAATTCTCACGTGCCTCAGACATGAGTTCTTTCTTTGCATCTTCTGGCAATTTTATGGTAACCTTGAGGAGCTTGTCTTCCTCACCTTTCTGAATAAGAAGCCACTGTGCATCGACAAACTTGTTCAATGGTTTCTCTCTCAGCCACTGAGCACCTGATAGGGGATGGTAAGGATCTATGATCGTATTGCCCTCAGGCGTGGGGCTTGTTGAGACAACTGCTTTATTCATGAAGATGCTTCGAATATGCTTCTTTACAATAGGCTCACAACCAATCTCAACTGCTGCCTGATAAGAAGAAAAGGACATGAATAAAAGAATTTTGTTCAGATGGTTTGACCATAGCTCAAATAAGGTTTTAAAATTGGTCAGAATTGTGACTGTTGAGTACCATGTGCCTAGCACCCCGAAGAACATCTTGTGGTGTTTCAAACATTGCGCATGTGAAATTTGCAGCAACCTCTTCAGGAGAATCCTTCCCACTATCAAGCTCACCTGCTTCCTGAAAGAAACATATGTGAATAAAGTGTTAAATATACACTATTCATTACACACAACACATATCCCAAAAAGAAAATAATGTTCAAAGTGACAAAGTTGATCACGTACAGGAATCTTTGTCAATGTCAGATGGTGACCTAATTGCTCAGCGCTGCGACCAAATTGGTTGGCAACTTCCCATAAGCCTGCCTTGTGACAAATACTATACAACGATTTCCTTTTCGGGCGCTTAAACTGGCCCTCTTCTTCAACTTCACCAGGAGGGAAATGCAAATTGAATTTTGCATCAACATCCTCGACCTCCTTCTCAGATTTAGCATCCTTAAGCGCTGTAATGATAGAATTATAAAGTTGTATATTTAGTTCCTGCCTTGTAACATCATCTATCCTCCGCTTCTCATCGTCAAACCTCTTCTCATAATACAACTCCAAAGCAACCTTGCGCTTCTGAAGAAGTAACCACTTTCTGTCTAAGGTCTGAACTGCCCAGAGCAGCTACAAAACATAACCCAAATAAAAAAAGTGTCCATATCAAATAATAGTTCACAAGTTCAGACGAGGGAGGCTATAGTGAAAATTACCTTATGGAACCTCGTTGTCGGAGGACGAGGTTTTTCCTTATGATCCTCTTCCTTATCCAGATCATCGTAATATTGGTCTTCCTCTTCCAATAAGCTCGGACAATTATCCTTTCTATACATTGCAATGAAAGGTATCTAACAAGAAAAAACAAGTCAGAAGAGCAACCATAATAAATTGTAAAGCAAGAAACTTGTATAATATTCCGTACTTCAAATTTGTTGCCATGTAGCATGGACAAGACGCTAGCAATGTCCTTCTGATCAATATTCTTGTTTGTGTGCTCGTTGCTAAAAAAGGACACACACCCATCGCCAGTTAGCTGATTGTGTATCCACACGCTTTCTTCCTCTATCATCACATCATCAGTCGGAGGATAGCCCGTCAATTCTTCAGACAACTGTGATATAAAAGCAATAAGTCAGAAGCGTATTCAAAACTGAATCAAATATTTTGTCTGATATCAAATTAGCTGGCACAAACCTGCATCCTCTCGGGTACATCATTTTCTTTTATTTGTTCATCTTTTGTTGTCATATACTTCTCAGCAAGAATAAATGGCTCAAACTCGTCTTCAAGCCTCTTCCCTCTCAATTCACCAGAGTTGGCAGCTTCCCTCTCAAGCTCTATCTTTCTTCGTTCTAATAGCTCATCAACATCACCAAAGATATCATGGGCCTCTTGCAGAGCAGACGATGATACACCAGCTGCTTGTCGTGGTACCTTCCTTTTAACTTTCTTCTTTCTGCAGAAGACAAAATGTACAATATTACTTGAAACGAACGAAACAGGTTGGAACAAGAATCCAGTTGGAAACACGAACATCCACACACCTCACAAATTGGCCATGTTCATCCATTTCTTCTTCATCCACAATGAAACCTGCCATTTCATCATCTTCCTCCCCAAACTCACCGTCTTCATCTGCCTGCTGCTCCTCCTCATCGATAATGTCGTCCTCAACGGGCGCATCTGAAGAAAAGAAATGTAGCAAATACGAGCTGCATTAGCTACTTCCTGCAGTTAAACAAAGGACGATGGTTGATTCCAGTGCAGCTACCTCCACCAAATAAGCTGTATTCAACTCTCTCCTTGCCAGTACGCTTTTTCCCTGTCCCATCATCATCTGAGAAACCAGAGCGATCATCCATTTCAGATTCCCTTCCTGCTTTCTTCAAGCGCTTAAACTTGTTTCCCTACAATACCACAGAAGGAGCTTTCTTTACAACCACAGCCCAAGAAAATGGACAGGAAAGATCAAACTTTGACAACAACAAAAATTACAAGTTTTGGTCGACTGATGCCAGTGATGTTATTATCCTGGAGCAACATGTAATCATCCTCGTCAAGCATGAAGTCTTCTGACTCCCTGGGCACATATATTGCATTTCAGAAAAACGAAAACAATAAAATGTAACCTGTTTCCTGAAGAATCAAAAGCACGTACCGTTTCTTTTTCTTTTTCTTCTTACGCCTCTCATCATTCTGTTCCTCTTCCTCGCCTTCCTCTTCTTCCTCCTCATCTGCGTCATCCACTATGAAGCCATCCTTTTCATATTCATCCTCCCCCTCATCTGCACATGATTTTTATCCCTGCTGTTAATTTACTAGGCTATGAACAGACAGAATAGGTGCTAATAGAAAAAAAAAATTGCAACCTTTTTTCGACACCAGAACAAAATCATCGCATTTGGGGGAAAAAACCACATCACCGAGAGACCACAGACGAAAGCAAACAAATTGAGGACAATCAGGATAAGAATCTAACCTTCCTCCTCCTCGTCATCATCGTCGTCCCCATCATCCCGTTCGTTCCTGCCCCTCCGCGACGGCCGCTGATCCTCCTCGTCGACCTCAATCTCATCTTCTAGGGTTCAAAGAAAGCACCACTGCTTCCGTCAGCAAACGCACACGAACTACCCTAAACCGCAGAAATCAACGAGGAAATCGCGTACCTTCGTCGTCGGAGAGCACCGCGCGGCCGGCCATTGTCCTCAACGGAGTTCAACAGAACCCTAGGGCAAGAAACCGCAGGAGCGCCTTGGACTGATCGAACCTCGGCTCTGAATAAGAAGAATCAAATCGAACAGGGGTGGGTGGATTAGGTTATATAAGCAAGGGCAGCGCGCAGGGAAGAAATCCGCAACCAACACGACGGAAAGCGATCCGCCCAACGAAACTAGGGTTACTTACCAACAAGTCCTTGTGGATCTTCCCTCCCCACCACTCCACCAGCAGTAGAGGGGCAGGGGTGAAGAAGAGGAGGGAGACGCCTCTCGACGAGAGGGGAACACACGGTGAAAGAAAGCCTCGGCTCCGTCGCCGGCGGGGATGAGGCACAACAAATTGTTGCGGCGGTACCGCGGCAGTGGGGAGGAGCAGAACGAGGAGGGTAGAAAGCGGGGAGAAGGAACCCTCGAACCGGCTCAATTTTCTATCTTTCCAGTTTTACCCCCGATCTACAAGAAATGAAACGGGCTTTGCCTGTTTTTAGGCCACGTTTGTTTCCCCCTCACCCCTCAGGGCAGGTACAACGCTACATCTAAGGTCTCATATATTGCCATATAGGATTTTTAATAATATGGAAGAGAGAGAGGAAGGTGAGAGAATGAGGCGATTGTTTCGCGAGGCAACCACCTTATACGCTAAAATTTAGAAGTATGAGACGACTTTCACACCATTGTACGAGTTGTGGTTGCTATGCAACTCATAAATATTTCTTTTTTCACCCAAAAATAAAGGAAGTATAGAATTTATATGAGACAACTAAAACAACCATCCATTGTATATGTGGTCTCATAGATCGTCTTATGATTACATGTTATGTACGAGACCGCTTATGAGACAACACCATTGTACCTGCCCTCAAATTATATAATCCAGCTTATATAATCTATAAGCTAGGAGAGAACAACTTATGAGATTATGATAATTTGACCTGTAAATTGCTATAATCTGACTATAATCTGAGACCTATTTGTTTTAGCTTATAACTTATATGAGCTGGATTATATAATCTATATGGGAAACAAACATGGCCTTAGTCAAACTTTAAAACGGTTTTTGGTGGTTTGTCTATAATTCCAGTTTCACTGCACGCATTCAAAAAATAAATTACGAATGTATAGAATTGAAATCCACTCTCCGTGCTTAACCAATATCAGAGCGAAGATCTTTTATTGATTGTGTCAAAAAAACTATAGCAAGAAATTTAACATGATATTAATAATAATTTACTGGTCACGGTAGATAGTAGGGGCACAACATGTGACAATAGAGTAATTATTTATTCCCTCCGTTTTTAAATATATGACACCGTTGATTTTTTTATAAACTTTGACCAACAATATAGCTTTAAATAAATATTTTTTAAATGTGAAATGAATATCATTGAATTCAACATCAAAAGCACTTTAAGACTAACTTATACACTTAACTATTTACACAAATATTTATAGATAAGATGAATGGTCAAAGTAATTAAAAAAGAGTCAATGGTATCATATATTAAAAAACGGAGGGGGTATCATATAAGAAGATCCTATATTATGACATATAGCTATAATGTTAGTTATTAATATGATTAAAGTAATTTGATATGATAATAGTTAAATAAATAAAGAAACATACTCCCTCCGCTTTCAAATAATTGACAGCGCTGACGTTATTATTCATAATTTGACCGCTTAATAAGTTTTAAAATACTTAGTTATAAGATAAACGCATGACTGGTAGATGTATTATGGATGGCACTTTAGCAATATTATATACTTATGAGTGTTTAATTATATATTAATCAAAAAATACGGTCAAAGTTGGAACAATAAAAGTCAACGCTGACAATCATTCAAAAACGGCGGGAGTATATAATAAGAACGAGTATGAATATGTATGAACGAGGATGAATACACATAGAGTTGAAAGCTTTCGACCTACCTAAATTCACTAATTTCAATTAAATGAAATAGTGGTGTTACAGATATCGTCGCTCAGAGATGATTGGAAAGTAGAATACATATGAGAAGGAAAACTAGAGAGAAAAAAACAACAACAATCTAGATAGAGCAATAAAACCTAAAGTTTCATATTGTCGATGTCGACAAAAAATATATGACACATCAAAGTTTCGTACATCACCAATCAAAAGAATGTAGCCGATCAAGTTTGTAGAGTCACTAAAAACCTACTTACCGACTTCACATTGGGACAACTGAACCATCGGTCCCATATTCATATGACCAGGCTTGGGCCACACCCTAGTCATAGAAGATGGGACCCCCACACCCCGACCTTTTGTCGCCACTCTTCATGATGTCGTCCAATGATCTTCAAGTCGAGAAGCCTCGAATGAGGAAGCGATGCTAGAAGAGAACGAAAACCTCATCAAAGCCTCGTTAAAACCGGCTTCAGACAGGAGAGACGGCACAAAGAAACCAACGCTCATCAGACTCGACATGGTCCACTCCACAACAATCACCATTCCGAATGACAAAAACCAATGCATTTAGCTACGAGGGAGTGGCTATTCAAATTGTCGATCGGAGCAACACCCTTCGACTCCAAGTGAGGGAAGGATGCCCCAAAGAAGGAAAGATCATTGCTCAATATGGCAAATGTCAATCGTCTGAACTGGACGATAATGAACCAAGAGTTCAATGACAGTGCTTTGTCGATCTTGACCACATCAATCAAAAACCATGCATTATCGCCATTGGAAAGACTTCAAATGTGACGCCTTCAAGAAGGAAACGACATCGAACACCACCATCACATGCATGTGAAGGACAAAGTTTACACCCATAAAGTCTATCAATGGATAGAGTCTCCTCGTCGACGTCTCCAACGAAGCGATGCCCGAAGGTGTTGCCGCCGACGGCACCGCCATTCAGCCGTGCAAGCAGTTAGCCTGAAGCATCTACAACACCAAGAATCCCTCGGATGTCATCATGGTCGTCGTTCTCCCCACACCTCCGGCCACTGCCGCCGCCACTGCTTATTCTCTAATTTCATGATTACAAAATTATCAATTATACAGCATGACCACTGACGCCAGTTGACTGTATCACAAATTACAGGGACAGAACGGATAGAGAGGGAAGAAATAAACTGTTTGGAATGAACACAAGTTACAAGTCCAGTAGCTACACCGCCCAGTTGAAAAAAAAAAAGCTACCCCGGCCCCGTCAAGTCAGACACACTAGTCCACTTGACTACCTCCCCTCCCCCGCTAGCGTGAATTCCCATCGCTGCCCTCGGCCGTCTCCTCGTCGCCGCCGCCGGCGTCCGCGGTGTCCTCCGTCTCTTCCGTCGCCGCGGCGTCCGTGCCGCGCCTTCGCGGGAGGAAAGCCACGAACTCGGCAGCAACGGCCGCCGCGGGGTTGAACGACCCGAACTTGGGCGTCGTCTGCACGCCGGAGAAGCTCCGCGCGTGGAACGTGAAGCCTCCGCCGTCGAAGCCGCCCGCGGAAGAGTCGTCCTCTCTGCTCGTCGTTGCCGCCGCAGCCGCGGCCGCGACCTTGACCGCGCGGGGGACGCTCTCGAGCGCCGCGACGCGAGCGCGCCGCCGCTTCCGCTCCGGCCGCTGCTCCTTGGCTTCTTCTCCGTCGCCACCCTCCTCGAGCTCCGTCGGCGCGCGCTTCTCGGGCGCCGCGGCAGGCTCCACCTGCGCCGGCGCCTCCCCGGCCCGCGGCGGCGGGGGAGCGGCTCCCTCCGCTTGCGCCTCCGTGGCCGCCGCCATTCCTAAAGATATTACCAGCTCCGGATCGGGGATTTTCCGGGACCCGGTGGCGGGGCGGGGCGACAAGCGAGGACGGAAGGGGGATTCCGATCTGCTGGCGCGCCTCCTCGGCCTCGCTCGGTTGCGTGGGTGGCGAGTGGGCGAGCGTCAGGTAGGTGACACACTCACATGGCCTCTCGATCGGGCGGGGGCCGGCTCGCTGGCGTCACGCGCAAGAAGCGATCGCGCCTTGTCCACCGCGCGTTGCCTGCCGCAGGCGCGCGCAGTCCAAACCGGAAATCGCTTCGCACGGCGGCGCTGAAACAGACGCGTAGCCGTAGCCCGTAGCAGGCTAGCGCACAAGCAAGCACGCTCCATTTCTGTCCAGCTACGTGCTACTGCAAATGCAGTGGTGGCTTTTGCCTGCCTGACTGCTGGTGATTCATGTCTGTTCTTGCTTGCGTCTGAGCGAAGCACACGATCAGTTACAGGTTTCCACACAAATGGGTCGATCCATGAGCATCACGTCAGCACATGAGGTCAAGGACCATGTGATTTTTTATCCATAAATAATTCCCGATACACCGTCGATACTTTGGGCCAGTGACCG
Organism: Eragrostis curvula; assembly: GCA_007726485.1. Classification (NCBI taxonomy): domain Eukaryota; kingdom Viridiplantae; phylum Streptophyta; class Magnoliopsida; order Poales; family Poaceae; genus Eragrostis; species Eragrostis curvula. Next base: position 36,602,628 of record CM017445.1, on the reverse strand, counting down.
CTCGTTTCGAAGCCCACCTGAAGCACAACACGTACAGCCAGCCCATACGCTAAACAATCTAAAACGCCTCACACCCAGCACTTCTCGTCTCGTCCTCTCCACATCGTGCGCCGTCGCTTGCTTGGGCGGCGTCGCCGGCTCGCCGCCGCCGGACACGAGCACGAGCTGGCTGCATGCTCCGATGAGGCGCCGCCAGGCATACCGGGAGCTAGGCAAAGGTAAGGACCACGAACTTGCCATGCGATCTGAATTGTGTCCATGTTTCTCGGTGTGATTTAGGGTTTTTATCTTTTCCATGTTTCGTGTTTAGCCTTGTATCCTTATAGTTTTATGTAATGCACTACACTAATATCCTAATGATCTTGCCTTTCGAACTTGAACCACTTGCTATTTTGTTATGTTGTCGCCTGTGGACGCAGCAGTTTAATATCAATCTCCTTCTGTTCCATTAGGTGATTTAATGGGAAAAATTAATATGCATTTATAAATATATATTCGCGTATCAGCGTATCCTTGTTTTTGGCTGGAAGACGTATCGCCGCCGTACCCGTATCGGCAAAACTTAGCTAGTAATTGCTTTCTTTATCTTTGATTTGAGTAGGTTGTGTGCTTAATTTTTTTGAAGTTCCAGAGATCGGAGTAGTTTAGGTCATCAGACGATCTTCTTTTAATCCATATTTGTACAACAACAACTCCTTTAATCCCAAGCAAGTTGGGGTAGGCTTGAGATAAACCCTAAGAACCGAAGCACAAGAACAAACAAACCAACCAAACAGAATAAGGAAAATATTTTTTTTACATCAATTGCGTGCTGAAAGTTAGTGATGTTAGCTTGTATCCTTTATCACGCCCTCTGTTTTGTCTCTTTTGTTGCGCCTCACAAGTCAACCTGTGAATATAGCACTATAAGCTGTTTGTGCTGCTAAACTTTCAGAACACTTTTATGGATCCTTTTGATGTTTTTGAAAAGTAAAAACAAAGGTGATTGGGTACGATATTTCAAGAGATTGATGCCTTTTTCTGCTGTGTACGTTTTTTTCCAACTAGATATCATAACCAATGCTTGTTGCAGGTGGACCGATTTCTTCTTCAATGGATAAAACAAAGGGGTCACCATGTCAACAAGGTTACCTTGAAAGTTCTCAAGCTGGTAAAATGATGAGATATTCGATCCCAAACCTTCCAGAGGTATGTCAGTTATCGGCATAGGATTCTGAGAGGGAGATTTAGATGGCAAGCCTAATGTCACCATGGTTAACCTAAATAGGACACAAACTTCATATATTTTATTTATAAACAAAGGAACAAATTATTTAGTGTTTTAGTTTGTTACTTTCATGGCCCTGTCTTCCTAAATTAGTTATTTTTCTTTGTTCTAACTATAATCGTTCTCCCTGCAAAGGCTGTAGGGTAATAGGGTGCATTATATATACGTATTTCATTCTATAATCTATGTATACCTACTGCCTCCTGAAAGTTTCTGAGCTTGTTAGATCGGTGCAAGTGTTACAAATTTTCCTACAACAAGGGAAGCATATATCAGCCAATATACGCGGCATGAGCTATTGCTGCTTTATGATACGGTCCCAATTAGAACACTGTTAGCAGCTTAAGATTTCCCACTGGCTTTGTGGATTCTAGACATATGTGACAGATATTACTAAGACTTTGCAGATAAGAAAATATAGTCGCATGTCCATAACATTTTTTTAGTCAAATTGAAGGCAGATATTTAACGCTTGTTCTGCAAAGTCCAATTTTGGTGTGTTGCAGCCGGAAGCCTTCCACTATCAGAGCAGAAATACGAGCAGGCCTAACCATGGCGATTGGCAACTATGCATGTCCATTTCAGAAGAATACGAAAAAACATTCTGTTTTGATAACTTAGTGTTAGTGGGATTTAGGTAAACCGAGCATTGCGCAGAAAAGTTTTTCCTTATTAACCATATTATTAATTGTCATTGAAATTCCCATGCGTTATATTACTTTCCCATTTAGTAAACCTTGGGCAAACAGAGGTGGATTACCCATGTGCTTGTGTTTGTTCTAACCCCTCTCGTCCAAGTAACAATTGAGTTCCCATGGCTGTACATGCAGGACATCTGGTGTCATATACATTCCCTTATGACACTGCGTGATGCTGCTCGAGCTTCTTGCGTGTCTCGTGCGTTTCTACATTGCTGGAGATGTCGTCCTAACCTCATCTTGGATAATAATACTCTTCGGTCGAAAGCTCATGTGTCTGGAGCGAATGTCAACCGTACACTTAACTGCATTCTGAGAAGGCACTCGGGTGTTGGCGTGAAGACTTTGCGACTTGCATTACGTGATATTGCCAATAATGGCGATCTTGACAGTTGGCTTCAGGTTGCTGTTGCACCAGGGATTGAAGAATTAGAACTTATGCCAAAATCTGAGATGATAAAGTACAACTTCCCGTGTTCACTTTTATCGGAAGGGGTTAGAAACTCAATCCGGCTTCTTACACTTGGCTATTGTTCCTTCCGTCCCACACCTGAACTTGGCCCCTTAAGAAGCTTGACAAGTTTGTATTTGCATGCTGTCGGTATTACGGAGTATGAGTTGGAATGCCTTTTTTTCCATTCTCGTTCTTTAGAGCGGCTGGAGCTCGCTCATTGCCAGGAAATAATTTGTCTAAAGATACCTTGTGAGTTGCAGCAACTCAGCACCCTCATTATTTGTGAATGCCAGAGGCTAAAGGTGATAGAGAGCAAAGCTCCGAATCTCTCCAATTTTGGCATCACTAGGAAGGTAAAACTCTCTGGAGAAACATTGCAAATGAAACACTTAAGCATGTACTTTGGAAATGTGGTCTATTATGCTCGCTCTGAGCTGCCGTCAATTATGCCAAATCTGGAGACTCTTGACTTAAGTTCTGATAATGAGGTATATACTAAAACTTTAGGTCTTATAGAGTTGATATATGCCGAGCATGATACTTCTAATTTTTAAATCTAAGCCATGCCATGTTTTTTTGAACAGGATGTCCATACACCAATGTTGCCTACCAAGTTCATGTATCTCAAGCAACTGACCATTTCAATTACATCAGGATTGACCTTTTCCCCATCCTATGATTATTTTTCTCTGGTTTCTTTCCTTGACGCATCTCCTTCATTACATACTTTGGTCTTAGATGTAAGGCTCTCATTGATTATGTCCTGCATAGATATGTAGTAATTGTTGGATACATAAATTCAGGTTCCTTTTATTCTTCAGGTAACTCAGCAACGTATGGGGCATGCATCAGTTTTTGAAGATTCCTCAAGTTTGAGGCAGATTGATGAACACAACTATTGCTGCCTCAAGAGTGTGAAGATCTCAGGGTTTACCTCTGCAAAAAACTTGGTTGAGCTAACATGTCATCCTCAAGAACGCAGAGTCACTTGAGTCTGTTACATTGGACACCCTTTATGGTTGGAGGTGTTCTGAAGAAAATCATGCAAGCTGCCGTCATATGGCCAATGGTATTCTGAGGGAAGCCCCAAGAGCACTTGAGGCTATCAGAACATACATTACAGACAAAGTTCCAGCCACTGCTAAGTTTTCTGTTGTAGAACCTTGCAGACGGTGCCATAAAGTTTCACGTTCGTAGCAGGTATAATAGCAGGAAGGCAGTTTCCAAGCTGCTTCCTGGTTCGTCCTCTTTGATTGCTTCTATATATTTGCTTCCGTGTTTGTTTTAAATCAGTCTCTATTGGAAGCACATCATCATTATGTTTGTGAGTTCTTCGTGTTCGTTAGGGTTCCAGGTTGAGTCGGGAATGAGTTGAGGGATTACTTTGGATCCAGCACCTCAGTTTTGATAATGATTGTGCTGCTTTTTTTAAGAGAGAGATTTGTCTGATAGTGATTGTAGCGAGTTCTAGCCACAAGCATCTCAGTGCTTTACTCTTTTTTTTTTTTAATTCGGTATCCACATTGCACTTTTGAGGCAGGGTGAGATGAATTGCCTGTTTAGAATGGTTTGGTGTGGAAGCAGGAACATTGGATTGATCATAGCTAGGATTGATTGTGCTGGTTGGCTTCCTGTATATGCTTTTGAAATAGAAGGAAATTGCTTCTAGATATTGTGTGCAGCTTGAAAATATACTTCGAAATTCTTTAATGGAGAGTATGCAAGAAGCAGCTCATGTTTACTAGAATCACCTGTAGAATATGTATTCAATCAGGCTTTAACAATGGTGCCTGCATTGTTCTGTGATAACATGATTTAGAAGGAAAGTACTGATTAAAGTATTAAACCAAATTAGGAGAATGTTATGCAGCAAATGTATGCATTTGAATTTATGAAAAAGAGGGAGGAAATATATTTATGTGTTTATTTCTTCTCATGGGGATGGGGGAACCGCTAGTTTTTTTATGAAAGTCTTTTTCCGGTACTGAAAAGATAATGAAGGTCTAGGTACTCGTATCACCTGATTTCTCTTGGTGTATGTCGTCTGTCTGGTTTCTGCTTCTCTATGCAACCTGGAAGTTTTTATTGCTTGTTTAATTATCATAAGGGAGAAATAGCTTGGTGTCATGGTGTGTTAGTGAGTGCGGGAGTGGACAGGAGCTGGAGGGAGCATTTTATATTGCAACTTGAATTTGGTGAAGTAACAACGGCCAGTAGAACACAGGATTCAAAACATTATTGTGGTTTAATCCTTCATTTTCTAGTGTTTTACTATGACCTAGTTTAATCTTTCCTTCTTCATAATGTTGCGATTTTTTATTATAATTATTAATCAGCTATGTTTTGAGTCCAGAATAAGTTCAGAATTCGCTGATTTTTAGGAAATGAAGAAGTAATCTCATTTACCAGTTGACTTGTATCCATTTCAACATCACTGATTTTTGGTTCTTCGTTTTGTTCTTGTGTAGACGACATGAGAGGAAGCAGGGATTCAACGTGATGTTGCTGCTGCAGTTATCTGACAAAGAAGAGAGATATAACAAAGTTTTATCTAGTGAGTAGAATAGATTGTGAATTTAAGTGTAAAATGAGATGAAGACCAGACTGTTTCAAGGGATGTAAGTTTATGTGTTGCCGTCGATAATTGTCGATTGTTTAGGTCAGTTTTGGAGAAAATTAGTTATGTCCTTCTCTCTTTGGTGGTTTAGTGCAATATTTAGACATCTTTTTCTGGAATATATATAAGCTAGCCTTTCAAGTGTTAATTGAAGGTTTTGTCCCTGCACACATGTAAAAGCAGTCTTTTGTGGAATGACTATTTCCAGAGGTGGCGAAGGCCGGGCAAGGCGGCGCAGCGACGTGAATGGCGGGGTTTTCATTCGATTTGTGCCTTCCAATTTCAGTTCGATTTGATTTGTGCCTTCCAAATTCAATTCGATTCGATTTGTGATTCTAATTTCAATTCGATTTTTCATTGTATAAAGCAGAGTATATGAGTCGGCTCATTGTTTTAGGGTTTAGGGTTTTAGGGTTTAGGGTTTTAGGGTTTAGCAGCAGAGGGTGCAGCAGATTTACGGTGAACATTCATTGAGAAATCTATGTGAAGCCCATAAAGGTAGAAAGATGTCACGATTACTAGACGCATCAAAAGGTTTGCAATGAAGAATAAGTTCTCATAAACTTGCATGTTAGCAGCCTTGTGCATAGAACTAATACATGCCTCGTGATGCTAAAATAAAACCCGATTTCAGGATAAAATAAATACACTCAAGCAGACTAAGTTTTGGAGAACTTGTTCACTGGCTGTATGTTGAGTTGTAGAGCCTTTTAACCCGCTTCAACAGCGCCCTTGCATCTTCCCTGATCCAGGGATCCCTTTGGCGAGGTGACGCCTCGACGTGGTGTAAGACTATCCACAGCAGAGCCGATGCTGAAAATCTGAAAAGTGGGCCAGGCTCATAGCGATGCTGAGTTCTGCTCGACGCCCGCAGCGGACCGCACCGATGCCCAATTTTACGTGGGGCCGTTTTGTCAGAGCGCCGCGTGCCTCGTCGTTTCCTTCGCGCGACGGCCATGTGATGTTTAATACTATTTTATTGTTTCAGCACCGATGCCTGAACATAATCCGGAGGCACCGAAATTGATTTGGGCATCGGTAGCCACAGCAGTCAGCACCGATGCTGAGTGAGGAGAGAGACGGTTTCAGCATCGTTTTTTCACCCCACTGTGGGGTGGCGGCCTGCTGGAAGGTGCCGCCCACAAGACGAGCACTCGCCCGAAGTCGCACCTCAATATCACGAATCCAAACCAAATTACCTTGTGCGTCGTGCGGGTTCTCAACACGGGCGGGTAACGCCGAGATGCTCAGTATACCCAGCAACTCGCAACTAATTGCCAGCTGTCTGATATTATCGATGTTATCCACCTCCCATCCGGCGGGGGCCATGTCGATAACACGAACCAGTAGCGGGGCCTCCTGAACGGGGAGGGAAGTGACTTGGATGCGACGCGGGTCAGCAAACGGCAGGGGTGGCATCGCCTCTATCAGATTCATGGCCTCCCGCAGCGAGATTACGTTGGCATGGATAGGAGCCGCCATCGTCTAGCTGGGCTCTGTTTTTTCGATCTGTTTTTCTCTGGCTTTAGTTGCTCGCTGCTAGGGCACGGCTTGGATTGGCGACACGGCCTCCCAAATAAATAGTGGAGGGGGCGCCGCGGCGGATCGGAATCAACTCGGCATTGGTTGGAATCGGGAAGGTTTGACGGAAAAAGGGAAAGGTATCGGTTCATGGCTCTCTCTCGCGTCAGAGTCGCTCCCTCCCTTCCTCGCCTCCGTCCCGGACGCGGGCGTGGCTGGTGGGCCACCGCGCGCAGCTCGAGCCACGCGTGCGCTGCCCGTCCTGGATTTGGGCCAGTTTTCCTCCCAACAAACCCCTTTGCTTTTGCTTGTGTCCTTTTTCAGTGTTGTTCTGCGTGCGCACGAGTCACATGACACACTCGACAACTACTTCGGCATATATATAATTTCCACTTCTTATTTCTTTTCTCCTTCAAAACGTCTATGCCGACGTTGATCCCTCTCTCAATCTGCGCCGCGTTCCATTTTCTCGCAAAAACAATCGTGCAACATGACGAATTCCAAACTAATCATTTCGGCAACGCAGATTGCGACATGCACGCAAGAAGTTCTCGCAGCACCAGCCAAGTGCTCTGGCGCACACACACACAGCCTTCACCACAACTCGTGCTGCTTGTTCTTGTAGCTCACGTCCTACCCGGTCTACGCTTTCTTGCAAGAAATCGATCCGGCTATTCCGACGTGAATGTACTATCATATCTGATAGCAACGATGATGGCGTCTCCAGATGCTTCTTGCTGGTTGCTGTAGCTTCCGGCACTTTCGAATCCTTTGCGTCGACCTTTTACGGAACCACGAGCACTGGAGAATCCCGGCGGCTATCAACGTTGCCAGTCACGACAATCATATCAGCAGTCATCCTTGCAACATTCAGCAACTAAAATAGAAATATATGCTAATTTGATTTTCTCGACACTATAAACCCCTCCGAACCGTCTCACAAAGGAAATTAAAGTGGGACATGAGCAGAAAATAAAAAAAAGATGAGCCAGTGCCTTCACGTCCTACCAGCTTACGTGTACGGCGCAGGTGACAAGCACGTTTCGATCCGTCGTCCCCTGAAGCCCTACAAAATCCTTATTAGCTCACCCACCGCGACACGTGTCCCCTAGCCAATCACAACGCGGCACGTACCCTGAGATATTTCCAGCTCCTGGGCCACACGGCCGCGCGACCGGCGCTACACGTGTCGCCACCGCCGGCGAGCCCTGACGCACCCGGCCACCCTGCGGGAAGCCGATTCAAAAGATGCGATGCGGATGCGTCTCCGGTAATTATTGGGCGCGGGCGGGCGCCACACCCGCGGACCCGAGGGCCGCCGGCGCGGTCCGCGCGACGCGCGTCCTCCACCGAGCGCCATGACGGCACGTGGCGCGCGGGCGGGGCTGTCGGGCCCGCCATGGCCGGGACACGTGGCCCGCCGCGCGCGAGCGTTGCAGTTTTGACGACGGGCTTGGGTTTCGTTTCGGGACGCTGCTGTCTGCAGTGCTGATGGATGTGGGCGCGACGAGCTCGTGGACCGCGATAGTGAGGGGTCGAGGCGTGGATGAATGGATGGATAGGCTTGGCCAAGGAGATATTTGGCTTGTCCTTGCGTGCGCTGCGCCGACCTGGGTAGGACGGCGTAGGAGTGAGTACTAGAGTTGGTTAAGGATCGAGACGGCACGAGACCGTTCCGTCCAAATTGTTTGCCTCTTTCTTGGTCTGGGAGCAAGACGCGGTCGCCGTCGGGCGGCGCACAGTGATTAGCGCGTGGTAATCGGAGATATTTAGCGGGAAAGTGCGACTATACGAGAATTTTTGCTGGTATCGTACGAGCGTGTGGCGCCGGGGAGTGGTCCACTTGTCGCGCGGGGACGGCGCCACGACACGACGGCCCGGCCGGAATCGGGTCCGCCGCGCCCCCTGACGCGCCGGAAACGCGGCGGCCGTATATAACCGGCTCGGCCTGGGAAACCGCGGGCGCCTACGCGCACACCCCCTCCGCCCTCCCCTGCGACGCACGCAGCTTTTGCAAGTTGTACTAATTGGCTTTGCCTGCCTGCCTACCACCGACCGGCCGCCCCCGACCGAGGGAGCGAGCCAGCGCCGCCTCGCGCCAGCTCGGATAGAGAGGCAGGGAGTGAGGGGGAGAGGAGAGGGAGACTCGGTTGTCGGTGGTCACTGGCAAGCTCGGTGGTTCGCGCGCCCGGCTTGGGCCGCGCGAGTTTGATGGGCGCGGGCGGGATGAGCGAGCGGGGACTGAGCATGAAGCGGCTGAGCGCCGGCGCCGTTGCCGGGGAGTGGGACGACGGCGGGGGCGGCGGCAATGCGGCGGCGCGCGCCCGCGGCATGAACGCGGGGATCATGGACGAGCAGGTGCTGGCGCTGGTGTTCCGCGCGCTCAACTGGGACCCGCAGTCGCTGTGCGTGGTGGCGCGCGTCAGCCGCCGCCTCCGCGCCGTGGCCGAGCGCGTGCTGTGGCGGGAGCTCTGCGTCTCCCGCGCCCCGCGCATGGTGGCGGCGCTGACGGGCGGGGCGCCCGCCTCCGCCCCGGCCGCCGGCCGCATCGGCGGCGGGTGGCCGGCGCTCGCCAAACTGCTCCTCTTCTGCTGCGGCGCGGCGGGGGCGAGCGTGCCGGGCCACTTCGCGCCGGTCTCCCGCTTCTCCAAGACCTCGGGGCGCAGCTTCCTCTCCCGGCGATGCGCGGGGGACCTGCTCTACGTGTCCGACCCGTGCGAGCACGCCGTGCCGGGAGGGTGCCCCGACGACGTCGGCGCCTACCGCGGCGTGTTCCGCGGGTTCATGCGGTCCCGGACGCGGGCGTGGCTGGTGGGCCACCGCGCGCCGCTCGAGCTGCGCGTGCGATGCCCGTACTGCGGCGCCCGCGTCTGGAGCATGACGGCGGCCGGGCTCGCGCCGCGCAGCGCGTCGCGGAGGCTCGGCGCCAACGACGGCCGGCTCGAGTACTTCGTCTGCGTCAGCGGGCACCTCCACGGCAGCTGCTGGCTCGCACGCCTCTCCGACAGCGACGGCGCCGCGGGCGAGGACGACGACTCCGGTGGCGACGCCGCCAGCGACGAGGACGACGTCGATCTCTGAATCTCGCGGCCGGCAGAATTGGCATTGTAAATACTAGTGTAATTAGCTTCAGATTAGCATTTTCCTCCTCCTCCTCTTCTTTTTTCCATTCATCTTGTAAGTGCAGTGGCTTGGAGACTGTTGCATTGCATCGTTACTACTGTCAATCACTTTGCCTTCCTCGCGGCTCGCAAAAGAAAGGTAGTAAATCGTTTTCCCTATTTCCAGCAACCAGGCCTGCCAGCAACGATCATCAAGATCAAACGCCAGCCTTGCTTGTGAGCGGCGGGGAGCAGTGTGGTTTCGAGCATCCGCCACCGTTACCCTCACGGTGTTTCCAGTCACATGGGCTGGCTTCCGGCAGAATCTTTAAACTGGTAGTAGTGGGCTTGGTGCGCACCACGATGCTTTGCTTTGTTTGAGGCGACCTGACTTTGCCATGGTGCATTTGATGCGTTTCTGGGCTGGCGTCGGCAGATAGAGATGATGGTCCTGCCACTGCTTAGCAGTGTGCCCATCCTGTTCGAGTTCGGTGGTGTTAATCGGACGTGGCACGTACAGACGAGCACCATTACACTGCATCCCGAAGCTGCGATGCAGCGCCCCGAAGCTGGGCCGGACGCTTTCACACTTCATGGGCGAACGATTGTATATTACGGAACTTTCAAACGGGCTTCGACGAAATGCTGTCCTCGTCATGGGCTTTGCTAGACTGGGTATTTCAACATGAGTCCTCTTTATAATACCATTATCAATTGACCAAAGTACCCATCTTATTTTCTATTGTTCGATCGAATCGTTCTGGTGGCAGCTTCTCTCTTTCTTCCGGTCCTCTGTAGCTCCTCTCTCCGGCGCACGGCGGCGGAGCGGTCCACGGCGAAGAGGGGTACAGGCGGCGCTCGCGTACGGGCTGGAAGAAGGCTAGGCGGAGCGACCCTCAAGATCTTCCCCGAGTCCTCTCTCGCCGCCGCCCCCCCCCCCCCTCCGCCCGCCCCATCTGCTCCGCCCGACCATGGCCATAGTGTGAGAACCGCCCGACCCCATGGCGTGAGCTCGGCCCCGGTCCCGACTACCCACCTCAGATTGCAAGGTGAGCATATTTTGGTTGCAATTTCGATTCGTGGATTTGATTCGTCCAATAGGAACTCGTTGGAATCAATGGGTTTATGAATTTGGGTTTAGGGTTTACTATTTGTGCGAACTTAGGGGTATAAGCTCGATAAAAGGAGGATTAAATGTGTTCAAACTCTCTCACAAACACTAAGTGGGCTAGTAACTTCAAACAGAAGGAGCCACCTATGCATATTTCTGGATCAGCTCCTCATGATCAACAGCACTGAATGCGTGAAAATGCCTCCTATGAATCTTACTTGATTTGATTCTGCATGAAACCCTTACATCGGGTGATCCTTAGAAATTCCCATTGCTTGCACCATAAGCTTCGATTCGGGAGGATCCCCAAGATGGCTGCACCAAAGTTTCTTTTCAATTCTGCCTTGAACATGTCATACGCCAAATGGACAAGGATCAGTCATTTGAGCTAGGATAAACTAGTCTTTTTATTATGTACTGCATTTATCTCTTTGGGGTTATACGCTGTTTTGCCATCCTTTTCTTGTTAGTTGTATCATTCATGTCAGTTGTCCATTTTGTGCTATATTTTGCTATGCCTTGTTTTATAATTGCTAAAAGTTTGTAGAAACCAAATGTAATCAAACTGTCGCTCCAATCTCTTCAGCCGTTTGAATCAGCAAGCGTTCTCATGGCAGCGGCTTATAAGTATTCATGTGTAATTTGATCCAAAAAAAAAAACTACCGATAAGTAGCTTACTGGCTTTATCAGAGCAGGGAGACATGGCTTATTCGTAGGGTAAACTGGTTCATTTAGTTGAATCTGTGCGTTTCTTACGCTGTGCCATCTTTTGTTTGTGTCTTTGTTCTAATTTGAGAGCCTGTGCATATGGGCAGGCTAATGCTGTGAAATGGCTCAACCTTCTGTCATTCTTGCTACTGCAAGTTATGATCACACAATCAGATTCTGGGAAGCCAAGAGTGGGCGCTGTTATCGCACTATTCAATATCCAGACTCTGTAAGTGTTGACTCTTGATGGGTTCTTAGTGCTCTGTTCGGTGGGCTTGCAAATTTGATTTCATGGCCCTGTCTTTACCTTTAAATACTTTGCCTTACCAATAGAAACATAGAAGACCGTCATTTTTTGATTTATTGCCCTCTACTACTGAGGACACCAATAGCAATATTAGAACCTTGGTTTATTATTGTTTTATCAAAGCACATTTCCTTTATTTTTCTACCTTTATTTTGATAATTACAGCGAGTCCTATGTAAATGTGTGGGATCTTATAAGAATCTTGGCTTAATATGACCACTATTTATGCATTTATCTTATATAATACCAAGTAATGATGTAGATTCTGTTTTTTATAGAGGTAGTTTGATGATGGAGATACCTTTATTTATTATTGTTCTGTCAAAGCATGTTTTCCTTATTCTTCTTCCTTCATTTTGATAATTACTGTCAGTTTATGTAGCTGATTACCGTCTTATAAGAATCTTGGCTTAATACGACCTCTTTGTGCATTTATCTCATAATTGCAAATAATGAAGTGGATTAACTTCTTTATCTTTTTTTTCCCAATATAGCTTGATGACTTGTTTTTTATGTTTAAAATTGAGTTTCTTCTCTTCATTGATATGTATGCAACAGTGATTGTAGCTGTCTAGTTTAGCAGCAGTCTTATGTACCTTATGTCTGCCGTCACATCTTGTTTGCAGCAAGTTAATCGCCTTGAGATAACCCCGGACAAGCGATTCTTAGCTGCTGCCGGCAATCCTCATATCCGCCTTTTTGATGTTAACTCAAATAGCCCACAACCGGTAAACATACATGTTTATGGCAGCAATCAATACGAGTCATTATGTTCATTTTTCTTTATTTAATGTCAGTTCGCCTAGCAGGTAATTAGCTATGATTCACATACTAGTAATGTGATGGCTGTGGGATTCCATTGTGATGGTAACTGGATGTACTCAGGTTCTGAGGATGGTACTGTGAGAATATGGGATTTACGGTGAGGTTTCAATACCTAATATCTTGTCTATTGTTTCTTGAGTTGCAAACCTATTTCCTGCACTTCCATTAAAACCTTAAAGAATTACCCATATTTCCTGCAAGCCATCTTCGGATGCTTTCGTGCAGACTCTCAGTATGTTATGTTGGATTTAATTGGTATGGATTAGATTTATGGAACTCAAGCCACAGTGATACATTATAAATATATGAACCCATCGAAATTGAGAATTCATCTCTGAAGAATCCCATTGTTAAACAATGAGTAATATGCGTGTGTTGGGGTGTGTTGTACTAGGGTTCTTTACCCTAACTGTTATTCTTAGTACAATGATACACACACAGCTCTCCAGCGTGTTTGAGGAAAAAAAAATCCAGTGTTGAGCTATGGTTCATCTTATTATGCCGTCTATATTGATTTTTGTTATTTTTATGTATGGTTTGAGGACTGCCACTTGTCAACGAGAGTATGAAAGTCGGGCAGCTGTCAATACTGTAGTCCTACACCCAAATCAGGTTAGAATCGTTTCCTTTTCGGTATGCGTATTGTCTAACTAACTGTAGTTCCATCACCGAAAATGCCACATTAATTTATCGACATTTTTGCATTACTTTTATGCTGATCTAAGAAAATTTTATTGGCATTGCTTGGATCCTCGCCAACATTGCAAATACGCTGACAGAGCTGAAACCCCTGCATATAGCTTTGAAAGATACTTCAATTCGGACCTTTCAAAGTTGTTGTGATACCCATGTTGAAGTAAACTACAGTAAGAGTGAACTGGAAAATTATATGGAAGCCTTAATCCCAAACTGCAGAGATGGCTTGCCACCTACGTGTTTAATCTTCAGTGTTATTTCGTGGGATTATAGATGTATAGTTTGAGCAGCACTCTTTTGGTTTTTTGATTTCCTGTTGACCATCTGTTTTATTTCCTGACCTAATTGCACTGTTATTGTTGTTTTGCCAAATTGCCCTTGTAACTTCTGTTCTTGCAAAAGTAACGTTGTGTGCTTATTTTTCCAGAAAGAACTAATATCTGGTGACCAGAATGGAAACATACGTGTGTGGGATTTGGCTGCAAACTCATGCAGCTGTGAGTTGGTAAGTCACATTCCAGTTCTTCAGGTACTATTGTGGAAGAGCGAAATGCAAGAACAAGGACCAAACTTGATCTATTGGTTCCTTATATCCAGGTACCAGAGGTCGATACTGCTGTAAGATCTTTGACAGTCATGTGGGATGGGAGTATGGTGGTTGCTGCAAATAACCGTGGGACATGTTACGTTTGGCGCCTGCTTAAGGGTACTCAGGTTAGTCAGTTCAACCTACCTGTTCTTAAATAGATTTGTGACTTTTGGATCTTGAAGTTGATGGATTCTCTTATTCAGACTATTACATGCTTTGAACCTCTTCACAAATTGCAAGCCCATGATGGGTACATTCTGAAGTGCCTGCTTTCACCAGAATTTTGCGACCCTAACAGGTATCACAATGGACTGAAGGACTGTGTATTCTTGTTATGAGCACTTCTTCCCATCTGTTAATTTTCCCAAATGCATTTGGTGAATGTATGAGTCCAGTAATAATCCACTCATGAAGCAAAGTTCCATACATTCAAGTGTCTTGTATCCCAGAATAGTTCTTTCACTTGCTTCTTGTTCTGGATTTCATGCAACATACGTGGGATTGTCTGTAGGTATCTGGCCACAGCATCATCTGATCATACCGTCAAGATTTGGAATGTTGATGGCTTCAAGTTGGAAAGAACTTTAGTTGGTAATGTCCCAAGTTTTGTATTTAACCAGTTTTCCAGTTCCAGTTAAATTTGTGTCGTATTTCTGAATGGGATCCTGAAAGTCTGAGCAATACTTTTCAGGCCATCAGCGCTGGGTTTGGGATTGTGTGTTCTCAGTAGACGGCGCTTATCTGATAACTGGTACGTTCCACAGCTTACAATTGTTTTGTTCTCTACAAAAGAATCAGTTAAGCAGAGAAATTGTTGCTATCTCTCGCAGCTTCTTCTGATAGCACCGCGAGACTATGGACCATGTCAACCGGAGAGGCCATCAGGGTGTACCAGGGACATCACAAGGCAACCACTTGTTGTGCTCTCCATGACGGAGCGGAATCAGCGCCCGCATAGCCACTTTGCGACTCACTGCACTCTGTAAATACTTTGGATAATGGCATGATTCTTCAATACTCTGGCTAGCGACTTGAAGTGCCTGTTGCTGAAATATGATTTGTGCCCTTTATCAGTTGCCTTTGGGACCCTGTACAATAGAAATAATTTGCATGCTGTTGGAGGATATTTCTGCAGAACTTTGTCCATCTTTCTTTTTGTTTATGAAATTAAACTAAGTTCAGTAAAAAAGATTACTAGCATGTTGGTCGTTGCCGTGTACTGGAAGGTACCAGCTACGGTCACAGGTGCTCTGTATTAGCGGCACATGGTCCTGCCCATGTATGCATGTAGCACGACAACAATCGCGATACTTGCGTATAGTTAACACTACAAACAGCGCAAGCAATTTTTTTTTTTTAAAAAGGACTTTTGGGCCTTGAAAGCTGCAAACGAAGGACAAGGTTCCCAGAAACCCAGTAAATCAGATATATTCAAACAAACTTAAAGCTAATGATGTCGATTCTGAAACCAATAGAATCCACCCAAAATAATCAAAGTATAGAACGCTTGAATATTCAATAATCAATAGTTCACCTTCACTCCAGGTCCAACAAAGTATAATTCGTTAATTCCCCAAACATATAGAGCGCTTCAAGTCGAAGCAAAATATCCTATACATTTGCCATAAGTATAGGACCACATATTTACAAAACTTGTTCTCGTTGGATTTTAAAAACAGAAATCCTAAGCCATTGGCATTATATCCTGCATAATGCAAGCCCCATTATAGTGACCAGCAGTAGGGGGTACCACAATGCAACATTGAAGCGCAAAAACAGAAGATAATTAATAAGTCAGCTGAGCTATGTAGCCTACATGATGTATGTTCACCAACCTAGTTCTATCATTGGTGGGGCAGAGTGAAAATGAAGTGCTAATAATGCTTTCTTCTCAACAGGCAAGCAAAATAAATGTCGCATGATCATCTCCAGGAAAAAAACCCTCGATTGCATGATCCTTATTTCCTTAATGGCAAACAACACCACCAAGTTGGCCAGCCTAACTATAGGCATGTCGAAGGCTAAAATTCTTGTTGCTACTGGCATAAAAAGCTTAGTTAAACCCTGTAACAGATGCATAGATTGTACAATGTACCATTAATCTGAAAAGGCATCCTACCAATACTAACCATCAGCAAAAAGGGACCAAATGATTCACTTATCCGTGCAATATGCCAACACTTGCACAAATAGCAAAACAAAAATTCAAGAGGGAAGGATGCAGCCTGTAGATTACAGTAAGCTCATTATATATAGAAATGACCATCAAAATACCAATCTGCAGCAGTACATTTTAGTCACTAAGCTACTAGAACAAATAAATTTAAAGCAATGGGCAAGAGAGGGGTGCCTTTCTGTTGAATAAAAACATCTAAATAAATATCAGAGTAGAGCCCTCCAGGAAGTGTTGAATATTTCCTAAGCCAATAGATACTATGATTTGTTCTTCAGGTCAGTGGAAGGAACGGGCATACACCTCCTTGAGAGCAACCGTAGACCAAACTACAGCCTTTGCAACTTGCACCAGATCCCTGTACAACATACAGGCATAATTAGTCAAGATGTATACTGAGAGTCACGAACAGGAATTTTAATAGTATAATACAGCCCTTTCGATCAAACATATCTCAGTTTAAATCAGATTGCTACAACGAGTACTTGGTTCCATTAATTGCAAAAAACTAGTATGTTTGATAGTCCATGGTCCACAATGGGAGATTGATGTTTGGTAGCAACAAACGCGATATCACATTCAGCATCTGTTCGATTCATTAACATCATTCTCCAATTTAACTGTTCTACCACAAATAAAGCTAAGAACAATAAATTTTCTGGATGCAACTGACAAAGATCACAAGAGTGAATCAAGAACCAACCAATATGGGCAAGCCAGGAGCCGATCTGATACTTTAAGCCTGGTTGTCGCTCTTGCGATCACCGTGTCCATCGCGCTCCTGCAACAGCGAACCAGCCTCCTCGTCCGCCTGTGCGGCTTTCTTCTGTGCCTCCTTGGCCTTAAGGGCCTGCAACTTGACATGGTTGTAGTAGGCCACGCCTAGGAACGCGATTCCGTAGCCAAACAGGTTGATCGGGGTGACCGTGTCCCGGATCACAGACCACGAGAAAGCAATCAGCAGCCAGTCCTTGACCACTCCGGCGACGTTCATGGTCAGCGCGGAGGTCTTGCCGACGAGAAGGAACACAGCAAGGTTCAGCGCAAAGGCGCAGAGCGAGTTGGTTCCAAAGATGAAGAAGTCCGGCTGGAACGTGCCCACGGCACGCAGCCTGGGCAGCTCAACAAAGACCCAGGGCACAACCAGGAAGCAGAGGCAGCACGGCGCGACATAGTAGAGCGACGTGATGGGGTTGAGCGAGATGCCCTTGGACGTGAGCAGGATCTGGATGAGCACGAGGCGGGTGGCCTCGAAGGCGACGGCGGCGAGCTGCAACGCGACGCCGCGGAGGTCGAACCGCGCCTCGCCGTAGGCGGCGATGGCGACGCCAAAGGAGATGGAGAGCATGTTCAGCATGGAGGAGGACCTGAAGGTCTCCTTCTTGAATAGCACGCCGATGGAGTAGACGGCGACGGGCATGAGCGCCTTGAGCATCTGGATGAAGGAGACGGAGAGGTAGATGTACGCGGAGTTGGAGAACCAGAGCGACATGGCGTAGAGCGCGCCGATGGGGATGACGGAGGATGTGTAGAGCTGCGGCGTCATGGCGGGGGCGGAGGGCGGCTCGACGACGCGGAAGACGCGGACGAGCGCGACGGCGAGGGAGGAGCAGAAGGCCATGTGCACCATGGTGAGCGAGATGGGGAAGGGCCAGTTGTACATCTTGGGGTCGAGGATGTACTTGTTGTAGACGATGACGGAGAAGGAGAGGAAGATCCATACGCCGACGTAGCAGTAGGAGAGGAGCACCTTGCGGAGCACCGACTCCGACATGCCGCCGGCGCCCCCGCCGCCGCCTTCCCGCCCCATCGCGCCGCTGGCTCCTCCTCGCGGCTGCGGCTGCGGCTGTTGCGGCGGCGGTGGAGACGGACGATGAAGTGGTGGTGGTGGCGGCGGATCTGGATCCGGGGGTGGGCTGTGGAGGGAGGCGCGGCGCGAGGAGGAGGATGAAGAGGAGGAGACGGAGGCGGATCTGAGGATTTGGGAAGGAGGTGGGGATGGGGGTGGGGGGTTTAGGTGAAGCTTGGACTGGGCGCGGTGGCCACGTGGAAAAAAATTCGTGTTCGCATGTTCGGTGGGGATATTTTTTAAATTTTTTTATTCGAGAGGGTTAGGACTTGGTTTTCGTTTAGGGGGGGGGGCTTTGACTTGTCATCTGTTTGTTTCTTTGCCATTCTTACATTTTTCTGATGGGGACGGGTTGGCGTGCTGTCATGTGGTTTAGTACGCTACACGGTAGATCTAAGCATGTTTACGACTGTATCATTGTGGTGAAAGAATGTTTGTTTCGTGTCTAATAACGCGTTGACCTGACAAAACCAGATCTTAATGTTAGAGTATGTGCGAAATTTTACCCCCTACCAATTCCATGAAACGAAAATAATTGTTAAGCATTGATACTCTGCCAGTGTGTGCAGTAGTAATATATTCCGGGTTCGTCAGCGTGGAGAGAGTAATTGGCAACAGTCAAACTATGCCACATTTTGCAAATTCTGTGTTAATGAATGCTAAATATCGATTTATCTTCTGAACCATGCGTTAACACTTCGTAAAAGAATGGGAATTTTCCAACCGTTTGTGGCCGTTACATTAATCCCGTTGCGAGGCAGGGACTCTCTCTTTTAAAACCAAGCTCTTTCGGTTTTGTTCACGGGGCAGACAGTTCATAATTTCTGCGTGATTGTTTGGAAACCGGAGACTGCGGTCCAAATAATCAGGATCAAACGCAGATTTCGGATTGCCGTGATAGGCCAGGTCTCCGTCGGTAGACATGAGCTCTCGTCTGCTTGGACTCCGTCACGTCGTACACGCAGACGTTAGAATTGGTCTGGCCCTAGTCATGCAATTGGAAGACGTCAGTAAAAACCGTACTCCGCGTTTGTACAATGACAGGGCCCTGTTCGTTTCTTTTAGCGCTAAATTTTAGAGGTTTCTAAATAAAAAGAATCTAGTACTAAATAAAGTTTAATGATAAAATCTTTTTACAGATGGGTATATCTTTACGAGACGAATCTAATGAACCTGATTAATCTATGTTTTGTTACAGACATGTTACAGTAACCATCATCTAATCATTGCTTAATTACCTTCATTAGATTTGTCTCGCGAATTAGACCAGAATTCTGTAATTAGTTTTGTAATTAAACTTTATTTAATATAGCTTATTTAGAATTTAGACCCCTTTAAAATTTAGACCCCCATGCGCCGAACACCCCCAGGGTCCATTTAACTACCTTCACCAGAGACCGTCGTCGTGTCACTCTCAAAAACGGGAAGGAAAAAAATCAATAGCAATGACGCGGCTAATTCCATCGCGCGATTTGGCTCGGAATGATTTGCAAATAAGAGTGCCTAACTGTGGGGATCAATCAGGATTGGATGTATTAGACGACTTGTACGCAGCGACAGGAACCGGTCGCATCAATAATTGGTGAAACGAAAGCTAATAAGCACAGCTCACTGACCTAATAATAACAAACAGAAAAGGAAAATTGGACTGGTAGGCAGTGTTAGGCCTGAGCACGTCATTTTCTTCTTGCTTGTACTACGGGTAGCTCCCTGTCAAGAGACCATACATTGTAATGTTGCTCGAATACAGTACGCTGTACGCCAAAGGAAAGAGGGCAAATCCCAAAGCAAGGACTAGGAGTCCCAAATGACACACACCGAAAAAAGATTAGACCTAGGCTTCATCATCAGCGGCCCGGATTATTCCTTCCTTGGAGTCATCACGCTACGAAGGGGACCATCCGACCCGGGCATCCGGGCAAAAGAACCGCGCTTTGACACGCTCTCCGGGGAAAAAGAAGCACGGAATAAGCTTCGGTGAGAGGCGCATATCATCGTGCGGCATACGGGCAGGCGGAATGTCCGGGTGCCGGAAGGCGACCGGCCACCGCCCGGCGGCGCGCGGCTCACCTAAAACACCCATGGCGTGGCGAGTACAAGCCCCGCACGAACGGTCACGTCGCATCTCGTCCCTGGCCAACTCCGGAGGCAGCCGGCCCCGCCGCACTTCACATGATGGGAACCAGCCAGCTGCGCCGAGACCACCATGTCGCGGCGTGCGCGCGCGCGTTGAACGACTCAACGGTGGCTTTTGCCCGTCACGTCGTGTGCCGAACGACTCAAACGGTGGCTTCGGTTTGGACTCGCGCGGCATCGGAGACGGTTGACCGGGTGCGGCGGTGCAAGGTGGTGCGCGAGTAGGGGTGGTGGATTAGTTGGGTGCGGTTCGTTCGGTGACCTGGCGCGGTCAAGAGGAGGGAGGGAGCGACGCGCGCCGAGCGAGAGGCACGAGTTGGCGTCGCTGTCGCCGTTCCGGCCCGATGGCTACGTCGCCGTTCGCTGCACGCCGGAAAAAGTTGGCGCGTGCCGGACTGCCGGTAGTGGCGACGCTTGACGGCTGAGAGAGTAGGCAGGGTCTGGACCGCCCCGGAGACGGAGACGTACGACGCAAGCTTCTTACAAGCAACTTGCTTCAGCAAAGCTTAGAGACTACGTACAGGTCATGTTTGAGGAAAGCTGATGTTAGTATTTTCAATCAAGTCTCAGGCAAGCGGTCCATTGACAGACTAGGGTCAAAATTAACTAGGTGAGAATTGCGCGCTACAACCCCCACTCTTTGTGATCGCAGCTAGTCCATTGAACATTGCGACCGTGCCAAACCTGTGGAGGAGGGCTACGCTAAAGTCGGTCGGTCCTTGGGTTTTACGGAGCCTAGACACGCATTTCACAACCCACACCACTTCCAGTTCCACGCAATACAGAAAGAATGGCGTGCTACGTACTCCATGGGTGGTCCACGCGAGCCGGAGAAGTGGAGTGGGGAGCGCGCACGGCCGTCGGTCTCTCGTGGCTGCGACCGTCGCATATATCATCCCCTCTCTCCCCTTTGGTTTGCGTGCGTTGTTGTGCCGCGAGTCAACTGAGCGCTGTTATCTTTGGGCAACAAGTGCTGCCCACGCGCACGGAGCTCAGGTTTCGGCCACGACCCGTGCCGCTGCCGCGTGCCCACCACGGGAGGCAGACTCGGTCGGTGGGCGATCGACGGGACCGAGCTGCAGCACTGCGCATCCAGACGGGAAGTGGTGGCGCCTGGCCTGGCCACCGTCACGGAGTGCAGCGCTGCATGCTGGACCGTAAAAACTTTGCTCGGCATCAGTCCGTCGTAGCCTTGCCATATTAATCTACGCCGTCATCGCCTTGTCGCCTGGCACCGTGGCCAGGAGGACCAATCATGGAGGTGAGTGATGACGGCGCCCCAAGAAGAGATGTAGGAGGCGAAGGTCACAAGGTGTGGAACTGTGAATGCAAGCCGTGGATCGGCACGGACATAGTACAAACTACAAACGAAGTCCTTCGACGCCGGCCCCATACGGCTCGCCGCAAGAGGATGTTGCTCATTCTCGACAGCACCGGTGGCGACCACATCGAGCTCCAGCCGCAGCCCCACTGTCGTCGCCGCCTCGAGCCTGAGGGCGGCTTGAAGGTGGACGACTTTGAGGCCCCGCACCAGCGGAGGCCGAGCACGAGCCCAACGCCACCTCCTCGTCCCGCCCCGTCATGGAGAGCTTCTCCCGCAGCTCCAGCCTCCACGTTGTTCCACAGCCCGTGGTATACACAGGACCCGTTGTGGAGGTCGTTTCCGTACCACGAGCATGAGCTATCTGCCCCCCCCCCCCCCCCCCCCCCCCCCCCCCTTCGCGCCATTCGTGAGTCGCAATTTCCCCCTTTTGGACCGCGGGATCATAAATGGGCAAGGAACCCATGCATGGCATATGACATCTCGGGTATATCCATGTCGACGGCCACACCCGAACATCCAGTAATTATCATCATCAACCTTCTAGCTACATTAGGGATATGATTTAGGGTCTGAGTGTGGAAAACAACAAGTGATGAAGGGGGAGAGAAGTGGCTGATAGGGGACAATGCCCCCCCCAACACACACACCTTCAAATACTTCGTCCTTATAGTTCTACTATAACAGCGAGCGCAATATATTCTACTTTTGCGCTATATATATGAGCATTTTTACTCCTGTTCTTCTAGTTTTTATGCTAAATTGCTTGATGTGCCTACAGGTTCGGAGCAAATCATGAAATATGTGGAAGCGATTGCAAGGTTCTTCCTTCACCCTTCCATATCTTTTACTAGGATTGGTGGGCGCGCTTCGCCGCGCAAGGACTGGTCCGTGTTGGCATCGTGTCTTCCTTTTTCAAGTTTAACGTATAAGAAAAAAATATATGGTAGAAAGTAATCAACAAAGTGGCTTAGACCAGTTGGCACAACAACGTAGATTAATTGCAAGGGGTTTAAGGTTTGATTCCTCACACCGTGTATATAATTTTTCGAAAAACCTGGTTTACGTAATTTAAAAAATTAACGGCGACGTCGATTTAAGAACAGAGAGGGTATGCAAGACTGTTCTACGCTTTCAGCTTTGGGTGCGATTTTGGCGCGACATCCTGGTACTCGGCCACAGCCCACGCCTCGCAGCCTGTGGAATGTCTGGGCCGGATACTGGAGATGGGCTGGCAAATTCGATGCGGGACTGGTAACGAAAATTTCCTTCCTTGGAGAGAAGCATCTCAACTCCGCGTCACACGGCGGCCGCGGGCTCCATCATCAATGAACGATTCGGTACTACGGGCACTTTGCTTCACGGCGGAAGCATTGCTTCATCGCAAAGTATTCCCACGCGTCGCCATCGATGGCGCATTGCCGGTGCCGCACAGCCGCAGCATCCTCCTCCTCCTCCTCGCCCCGCGTCGTCCCAACGCCCAACTTGTCGCATCGCATCGTTCGGCGATTCGCTTTATTTGTTCCCGTCGCTATAAAACCGATCCCCCACTCCACACAGGCGCGCACACCCGTGAGAGACGTGCGCTGCATCTCGGCTGGCCGAATCGTCCGCCAGCTGCTGATAATTCGGCAATCCGATCCGTTTCGATCTCCTCCTGCGCAGCCGCGATGGCCGACGGCAACCCGAGGCCCCTGATGGGCGGCGTCCACGACGCACCGGCGGGGCGCGAGAACGACCTCGAGGCCATCGAGCTCGCGCGCTTCGCCGTCGCCGAGCACAACAGCAAGACCGTAAGACGATCCCCTTCTTTTTTAGTAGATGGTTGCCGTGTTTGTTTAATTGATTTTGTGGCTGATGATGTATGCGTGCGTGTGTGATACGTGTTCGTGAGTGCAGAACGGGATGCTGGAGTTCGAGAGGCTGGTGAAGGCGAGGCAGCAGGTGGTGGCCGGGACCATGCACCACTTCACCGTCGAGGTCAAGGAGGGCGGCGCCAAGAAGCTGTACGAGGCCAAGGTCTGGGAGAAGGTGTGGGAGAACTTCAAGCAGCTCCACAGCTTCGAGCCCGTCGCAGCCGCCTAAGGTATGTATGCATGATCGATCTTCACAGTACAGTCTAGATTACTACTAGTAGTAATTCCGTCCTCTCTCTCTCTCAAAAAAAAAAAAAAAAAAAAAAAGTAGTAGTTCCTGTGTCGAGAATTTTCTTTTCTTTCCTTTTTTTTGTAGAATCAACATAGGTGCACCCATTAGTGTACAGTCTTTAGTTTGTCTTATAAAGCGACATGAAAATCGAGATCAGTGCTCGCTATTCCTTGATAGCTATTCATGGTTGTGTACCCACGTTTGTCTAGCAAGCAAATAGTGTTTCAGATTAGTATCCGATTCTTCTTTAGTCAGACTCACAGGTTGCCACTCACCAGGATTGATCCCCTCACTGGCAACTAGTGAGTTTCACCGTGTGTCTTCATGTTCTTTCATTGGGTATGTGCCGGATGAACTGATCCGTATGGCTTATCTTTTCAGGTGAAGGTATCACCTCCAAGTGCGATGTGGCGTTCCCTGAAGGCTGGAGCTTGTCGTGGCTGGAGGCTGAAGCACAAAGCCGAAAGGATTTAGCTCTTCAACATGAATGTCTGCACTGGACAAGTATTATGTATTGAATAAACCAGTTTCTTACAGGTGTATCATGTACTGAATCTTGTGATGGAATGCACTGTGCTACAAAAACTTGGGGCTCTTCCACATGCTTTTGCTTGAATTTTTCAGAAATTCAGAACCTGCAGGTCTTGCCATCTTCCCAAGCAGTGGCAGAAGATATGTTAGTGGTGCCATTTTTTCACCCTCACAGCAGACAGCAGAAATTTCCACAAGCACTGGATGTGCTCATCAGACAAACAATGAACCATAAATATAATTAACATTAAACTGAAGGGCAACCAGGATGTACAGCTGGTGAATCTACAAAACAAACTAGCTATCTAACCCGCAGATCGTTCTAGTCGAGCGGTTCTAAAGATTCTAAACAACATCTGCAGCTTCAGTGGCTATCATACACATGATACAAAAGAACTGCTACAGAGTTAAGATGAAGCTGCAATTGTCTAGTCTACTCATCCATTTCTGATGCTAAATTGAAGCTATTCTTGTCATTCTTCGTTGTCATAATCCTCATCCTCCTCCAATGTATGGTTTGATGTCAGAGCAAACTGAATCGGGTCCATGGTCATCTTGGTCATGTCAGGTAGTTGCCACCCCAGAAAATCCTTGAGCTTTGGCCCTTCAATTGACCGCGGAGCAGACGGTCTTGCAGTGGTTGCACCTTCATTTAACCGATGAACAGACGGTCCTGTCACTGCAGACAAACTAGTTGTTGAAGCTGTAGATTGGGTCTGCAGTGGCACTGCAACCTCAACGTCTTCATCAGCAGGATCCAAGTTTAGGTCAAAGTTCCTTAAGCAAGCCCTGCCACTGCTCACTGGTGTACCCTCCTTAGCTTCTGTTGCATCTGAGACCTCATCTGCTACCTCTAACTTTAGATCAGCTGGCTTGCTAGACTGGTCAGCGAAGTTCTCATGAGTTGTCGTAAACTCCCTCCATGATCCACGTCCACCACGCCGGCCTCTCCCACGACCCCTCCCACGGCCTCTGCCATTGCTTGTATGGCTTTCTGATTCCTTAACACAAGTAAGAAACCGATTCAGCAAAACGGGTTCAAAAGATGAAGCCCAACGGAAAATGAAGGGAAACATGGAAGATACATATCAGAGGAAATAGATCTGTTATAATAAATTATTATTACAGAAGACATGTGAGCACTGTGAAATTTGCAACATTCGCATGGAGTTGTGGATCATATAGACTAACATTTCTTTTCCTCTTTAGTTCCTCCTCGCTTCCATCCTCAGCAGCTTTCCTGATAAGAGATGACATTTCAACATTTTTTTTCCTTGAAACAAATTAATCTGTACACATAATAAGTAAACTACTCGACAATTTACTACCTTTTGCCAAACTTATCATCAGCATTAGCATCAGCTGTACCCATGTCTGGAACTTTGCTAACTACCTCCCTCAAGAAATCATAGACATTGTAGGTATGTATGCACTGTTTCCTGAACGTATCAAGAAAAACATTAGGCGAGTTAAAAGGAAAATCATGAAGCAAGAATGCATGTCACCAAAAATGATACTAAGTTATTCTCTAAAAAAATGATAATCAGTTCATATCTTAACATATGCCATAGTGCAACCTGTACACAACCCCATCTTTCACCAGTATTCTATTTTTTGCCAACAGCCACAAAACTAGGAGCATTACATATCTCTGCATTAAGGAAGAATTTAGAGAATTCATGCTGCACTATGTTTGACCATGCACAGCAGTTCTAACATAGGATCACCAGCTAATAACTCGCAAAAAATTAGCTAGAAACAGGATGCCTGTCCAGACTTGCTACTCCTGCCTAAGCCCCACCCTCACCCTGTTATGATAGCATGCTTCGCCAACACCAGTAGTATAGATTCAGAAAATCCTGTTTTGTCCTTCTGACCAGCTGTATCCCATCCACAGTACATCCTAAATATTACTAGCTATTTGTAGCATAGCTTACATGGACTAAATGGAAGTGCGATCTCCAAGTGAAACACAGGTTGTGACAGTTAAAATACAACCCAAGAAATAGGAAGTTCATCAATTTGTACTATTTTTTTTTTATTCTCCATATGACAGAGATGCCATGTATCAACTCATAAATTTCCTATAACTTGACAATTCTTCACTTACAAATGGGACGAACTCACAGTCTTGGCGCCTTTTCGAATTGTAATGTCATATGTCCTATTACATAGATCTTGCAGAAATAGCTCCAATGCTTTCGCTGAAATCATGCACATAAGAGACACACATAAATGTTAGGAACTTGAAACAGATGTGAAACTGCCAGGAAAAAAGAGCTGGTTGAAACATCCAAGTTACACTTTACAGTAAATGGAAATTTTATCTCAACATTTGCAAGACACCCCCAACTGAGAGAAGTGCATGTAATCGTAATAGAGGATACAGAAGAAATCGAAGTACATATTAGGATATAGGATTAAGCTATAATATTAACTACTCATGACATTATGACTTCTATTTATTTTTCTATATCCTTGCTTTGTCATGAAATAGATTTAAACATGCTTTGCTTCATTAAGCTATAACATAAACTACAAGGAGAACTTACACACTAGAACAGGTACAGCTAAAGCAATCTTGCCGACATCTTCATCTGCTTGCATAATCTTCTTAATTCGAGGCTGTACATCACAATAAGTTGAGATAAGATCAACTTGGGGCATCATCAAACAAAAGTAACCTGATGCAATTATCATACTCACTCGTACTTGCCTATTCATTCTAGTCTCGAGAAAAGACAAGTGAGATATAGTTTATATCTACTACATAAAAGTAAATCACTGGTCTAAGCAGATGATTGCCCAATATTTGAATCTACAAATGTCCCACTGATTACGCATAGATATCACGACAGATGACTTTACGTCCCCGGAATTATATCACAACATAGTGACATTCCAAACTACTTCATGTTTAAATCCTGGACTTGCATTTAAATGCATACCAGGTACACAGCTTTAGATACAACTTTCTTCTACCCTAAAAAAGCAACAAAAAGAAGGGTATAACTTCACTTATGAATAAATCTGCATGACCTTAAGGGTGTGGGAGGAAAGGAACACATCGATCCGTCACAGAAGTTGAACTAAACTCTTGATCATTGATCAATGGTAACAACCACTAGCAGCACAGGTTAACAACAGAGGAATTGCATGATTGACTGCATACCATCGGTAAAGGATACAATGTCATACGACGACTGAATCTAATAGGTTAACAAACATCCATAAACATCCTAGAAGAATATATGGTGAACTCTAAGCATCTGTAATAGAGTCAACTTTTTTTCTTTCATTCCTAATCATAGCAATTCAAGAATTATGATATTGTAATCAAGTAGGCAACTCAACCCCAAATCTTCTCAAATTAGACCTCAAAGATCGTATCATGAAAATGTATAGGGAATAGGAAGACCTAACCATTCCAGGATTTTCTACAGAACGACTGCTTAGATCTACAGAATATCCACCAATTATCAGACCCCTAAAATTCCTTCTTATGTGTATGAAACAAATCCTATTCTTTCTAAAAAAAAGATAGGTCCACGCGTACCGTGAGTTCATCGCACAATGATTAATAATGTTAAATTAAAAACATACCTTTTCAAGAGAGAAAAACAATCAAAAGCAAACCTCACAAAAAAATAAAAATTGAAACATCCATATGAATAATACCGACATACATACCACGCTAGCGACCTACAGTCCGCACACAGGAACCCGCTCCTACACATACACAGAAATCTAAAACATGGGGCAGGGTTTCATCTGAATCTTACGGCAGGGAAGCGGGTGTCCAGCTTCTTCCTCATGGCGTCGAGACAGCGCCGGAGGTCTCCTCGTTGAGAGCCAGCGCCGGAGGCCGCCTCCTCCTCGCCCGGGGTTCGATCGCTGCGGGGAGCGCAGCGTGGGGCATCGAATCGGAGGAGAAAAACACGAACATTAAATAGCGCAATAGGAGGGGAGATTGGAGATTTGAGGTATTAGGGTTTCCGTTACTGGTTTTATTTTGCCTCTTTTGTGCAACAGAACACCTTTTCCCCTTTCCCCCCAAATCGCTCGATCCATCCGTGGCCCGGCCGCGCGAATCGGGCCAAAGCCTCGCAAACTCTCCGTACTGTGTGGGATAAGGTCCCTGAACCCGGTGCATAGACTATGAGTCACGCCGAACAGGATACGTGGTGGCGCGCACATGCGCAATCTGTAAGGACCGGGTCCATCAATCACGGTCCTGCTACAGGCTCACCGTGACCTCACCACACACGGGTAGAAGCCCGGAGGCAATGCGGGGCCCACGTCCTTGGACCTCCGCTCGTCGCGCGGCAGGGCACCACATCAGCCAGCCTCTCGTTTGTTCTATCCAGATAACATGCGGGGCCCAGCTGCCAGTTATTTTTGAGCGTCCATTGGATGGGTGGGATGGATCCGACGGCTGAACCGCGTTTCTGGCGCCCTCGTTTTCGGCTTCTGGTTTAAACTGGGTTTAGGTGCAACAACCGCTGCTTCCGTTTTGGACTTGCCTTGTGAGATAAGGCTCAACGTGAAACCACGTCATGACATAACTCTATCTCTTATCTTTCCAGCAGAAAAGGAAAAAACACCCTTTATCGTTTATTTCTGTTTTTGGCTCGGAAAGGAGGAGAGTGTCACATTTGTCACATAATTCTTCGCTTATTCTCCGAAAGAAAATCAGGCATTAGTCCAAAATTTCTTCAAGTGAGAAGAATTTTTATCCTCCGGCTATGCTTTACTCCTCACTATCCTGCTGAAGTAATCGAACAAACTTTTTGTAAAGTGCGCAAACATTTCACATCAAAAAATAAACATGCCCACGTGCCTAACTTCCATTCATCATACCCGTAAGCAGTTTATTGGAACGTCAGTGCACGTGTGACAAACTAAAGACGTGTTTGGTTGCATGTCATCAGTTATCACACCGAATACTTGGCAGCACGTGCAAAGTTAAATTGTGCTTGGTTTTGTTACGTTAGATGGTGGCTGCCACATTCTTCACAATTTCTTGTGGTGAGTGTGGCGTTGAAAAAGAACGCCTTGCCTTGACACCGTCACGGTTTGGTGTGGTAAACGATAGCCTGCAACCAAGCAGGCCCTAACAAATAAGATGGGATCTCTTCTTTTATATACCCATACACACATACACACCGACACATCATACATCAACGTCCACATCTTATGTTAGTTATAATCAGCCTGTTCGCTTGGCTTATCAGCCGCGGCTTATTGCCAGCCAGCAGTACTTTTCTCTCACAAAAATCAACCGCGACTTATCAGCACCAGCCAGTCAGCAGTACTTTTCTCTAAAAAAAACAGCCGTGGCTTATCCAGCCCAGCCCAGCCGAACATGCTAAATGTTTTTATATAATTATAATAAACAACATATACATGTAGTCTTAATGGATGATATGCTGTTTTTTCATGGCAAACAATCTTGTGCGAATAGTTGTTAATGTTCAAGAAAATAACAATGCAAGATTAGTGGGAGGTGATGACGCAACCATTGAATATACAGGAGATATGAATGTGTATTAACGAAATTTGTGTTCAAGATTAAAAAAAAGGGTCTACTATTTCTGTTTTTAAATTGTTATCAATGTTGATTTTTTGAATTACGTTTGACCGTCCATCTTATTCAAAATATTGACTCAAATATACAAAATTGTAAGTTTTCGGAGTATGTTTCAATTATCTTTAGTGGTGAAACAAATCATAACAAAACATATGATATTTTCTAAAATATTTTGAATAAGACGAATGGTCCAACGTAACTTAAAAAGTTACGGTAACGACAAAGAACAAAAAGAGTATTCCTTATTAGATATTTGCGTTCAAGATTTTATTTTTTTTTAAAAAAAATCATACCTCATCCATGTGGATCCAGGTCGGGATTGGGGCTCCTAAATAAATAGAAGGCATTGGTGTTAGTTCACATCTTTGAGCCGTGTACTAATCTTCATGTTTGAACGTCATAAAATAAAAATGGAGTAAGTTCCTTGTAAAAGACCAAAATGTTTACAAATGCAACGCCCAATGTCAATTCGAAGTAGAATTTTTTTTGCTAACATGTAAAAATACAATATGTAAGACAATATGTTATGAAAAGGCCATGAACAATATGTTATATGCGTATGACAACTTTATGAGATCCAAAACGCAATTAACACCTCACATTTTACAACATGAACAACTCTATCCAGCAGCTAGCTTTTACAGCAGCAGCAACTAAAGTCCGCCAAAGCGTCAGCAGTGAAATCAAAGCAGCAGCACCGCAGCAGGCAGCTCACATCTCAACCGGAACCCTCTTGTACAGCTCCTCCTCCTCCAGGCGCGGCTTGGCGACAGCCTGCAGCGGCGTTGCCATGAACGTGACGAGCCCAGGGGACTCCATCATGTTGATGTCCTCAGGCTTGGTGCCGTCAGGCAGGGACCACTCGAAGGGGTGAAGCAGGTGTCCGATCATGGAGGCCACCAGGTTGATGCCGAGCTGCGCGCCAGGGCACACCCGCCGGCCGGCGCCGAACGGGAGAACCCTGTAGTCGCTGCCCTTAATGTCGATGTTCTCCTCAAGGAAGCGCTCCGGCCTGAATTCCAGAGGGTTGCTCCACACCTTCGGGTCGCGCCCCACTGCCCACACATTCACCATCACGTTTGCGCCCTTGGGGATGTCATAGCCTCCGATCTTGACATTCGTGCTGGCCTTGTGGGGGAGCATGAGAGGCGTCGGCGGGTGCAGCCGGAGCGACTCCTTGACGATGGCTTGAAGATATGGCAGGTTCTGGAAGTCAGTCTCATACATGACGCGGTCACGGCCGACAACACGGTCGAGCTCCTCTTGCACCTTCTTCTGCACCCTGGGGTTCCTTACCAGCTCTGCCATAGCCCACTCGACTGAGATGACTGTAGTGTCCATTCCGGCAGTGATCATGTCCTGAATATGAGGAATAAATCAGTAATCACAAAGATAAGTACTCCGAGTCAACAAAACTACAAAGATTTGAAGTTTGTAAGAGTAAATTATTCAGATTCTATAAGTTTGTGGTTTTATTTTCCAACTAAGAAGAAACTTGACATACAAATTGGCAAGCACGGCATAGAGAATATGCAGACACCCAAGGACATTGTTAAGTGGCCAACCTTCGCATCTTTCTCAATTGTTAGTAGGTGAATGATTGAACCATAAAGTAAAATTTAATTTCCAGCTAAAAAGTGAACATAGAAACTTCCCAATCCCACCATCTTACACCAACTACACGACACCGACATGTCACTCCCACCAAACCCCGGACTGAATCTGACTAGAGTACACTAACAGATTTCCTAAGCACCTCACTCTCACCAAACCACAGACTGAAGTTGACTAGAGTACACTACCAGAATTTCTAAGGACCCTGGGAAATAAATGCAATCAAGGGTCTGAAACATGAGTGCAGGAATAGAAGAAGTAGGAATCAATATGTATCCCGTCTGATATAGTCATAGAGCAGGACATCTCACCCGAAAACAAAAAAATAAAAAAATCCAGGAGGTGTGTACAAATCAGTAATTAGTAAGTGGAAACAACATACCCATAGAAGTCCGATAACCGTGTCATCGCTAAGGTTATACTGGTCCCTCAGGGTGAACAGTGCATCCACAAAGTGCTGCTTGGCACCACTCTCCTTAAGGGCTTTAGCATGCTCATCAATAATTTTCTTTGTCAGACGATCCCTTCTCTCATTGTGGGTTTTGTACAGCTCCTCATTAAGTGGACATAACCATCTCAAATACCAAATAAACTCAGCAACAGACAGAGATGCACCGATCTTGATCCCGTTGTTGACAATGGTCTTGAACTCACGCCCTTGTTCATCGACCTCACCATTATCATTCATGAACCGCTTTCCAAATGCCAGCCTTGTAATATTGTTAAAGGCGACCATAGAAAGGTGGTTCCTCACTACCATTGGCTTCCCTTCATTGCCTGAAAGAAGCATAAGATAAATTAATACACTAATTTTGAACTAAATCCCATATGAAAAAAAGTTATTTCAAAATGTATGAGCAACTGGTTTGTCTTTAAAGCAACATAACACAACAGGAATGTGCACAATAGCAACAAGTATTTCCTGCAAAAACAGGAGAAAAATAACTTGCACCGCAAAAATAAATTGGTGTTGATTAAAACATTCAGTTAAAGAGTGACTAGATACGAGAGATTTTCAGAACGGATGACTAGATCCACATGACATGCAAAATTGAAACAACAGCACAAGTTAAACCAGAAATGCCATACAAATGACATATAAAGATGAACTAAAACGTCACCATTAAGTGTGTTAACACAGTGGAGGAAAAGGGGGGCAAAAAAAAAAGATCATAAATTAGGCTAGTGTACTCCTATGTAGACATTAACTTGCATTTAGAGGATGATGCATACTACTGATTCTGAGGTGTCTGTTCAGATTTCAACTAGCACACCGCAGTTCCTAGTTAATTAACAAACTGCACGTCTCTATTGTATTAAAGATTGAAATAGAAGTACATGACAGAAGTTTTAATACAAGAGCCGTTAACTCTATCACAAATGAAACAACATAGAGAGATCAGCCAGCTAGGTAGATGTTTGCTAGCACATCTCCTGATGCTTCGCAACTGTAGCAACCCAGTGGAATAGGTGCATCTTGATGTAGCAATCACCTGAACGCTTGTAAATTTTCATTTTTCTAGTGAACACGGTATCATAATGCACATAGCTGAACTCCTAATTTTGTGTAATGCTGCAGCTGCCAAAATCCGGTGTCAACAATGATTCAAAACCCTCTCTGATTTCTCAGGAACCACAGTGCTGAATGATTATTCTTAAAGTTTAATCGAGACCTTCATCAATCTGGCTAGCAAGCTACATGAACCACATAATCCTATATTTTAGATTATAGCCTAAACCTGTTGCCTTGTCAGTTGTCACTACTTTTATAATTTTGGTATCATTCATCAAACAAACTGAAGAGGAAAAATTTGCACTAATGCGGGTAGCCATGATAAGCAAGTCAAGGTTATTGGTTTGTTGAAACTGGTACTGACTTTAGAAGAGAGCGCCAGCAAAACCAATAAAACTGCAATGGCATATGAGATCCGGATGAGCAATGCCGTATCCCATGAGTAGTAAAACTCATGTGGAGCGCAGTCAACTTGCAAAATTACTAAAGTAAGTAACCATCATGATCTAGTTGACGTAGGTATGCCTATTAGTATGGCCAAGGTCAAGGTTCCTCAGTTCAAAAAAGAAAAAGAAAAAGGTCAAGTTTCCTCAACTCAACGCAGCTGGCCCACGATTAGTACTGTTGGTGTCATGTGCATACTAATTTAGCCAAAAACTGGGGATCAAGCTCTCCAACGACGTGCTTGCCATGTGGCCACTATCACAAACGAGGCATTTCATTTTCTTTTTCAATACATATATTCTATCACTATCAGAATGGCTGAGAGAGTTGACATTTCCTCTGCGATCTCATGAGCAAATAGACACAAGAGATCAACAAGCCTACAAAAAGCCACAGAGGCTTGCATTTTCCTCAACTAATAGGTGCAAATTTAGCCACCAATAAGGCAACAACCATCCAGGCATTGTTGATCCGAGCACTAGAGTATAGACGAGTCAACACGACAGAATAATCAGTGACCAAACCCCCGCAATTTTTGCACAAAACCCCCTGATCCTGTCCTAAAGTTTCTATACCTGCCTCCGGCGGACCAGATGCGGAAATGTTGAAAGGCTGTGATCTGTGAGTACTCACCGGCGGTGGCGGCGCGGTGGACGGACTCGACCATGGCGGAGACCTCGTCCTCGCGGATGGGGCGCAGCGCCTCGAGGCGCTTGGGGGTGAAGAGCTCGAGGTTGCAGAGCTTGCGCACCTTGATGTAGTGCGGGCCGTAGTCGGCCCAGATCAGGTCCTGCCCGTTGCGGCTGAACCGCTGCGTGGAGCGGTTCCGGGGGCGGTCGGCGAGCTGCTGGTCGTTCTCCTTGAGCACCTCCCGCGCCAGCTCCGAGGTATTCACCACGACGGTGAGGCCGGAGCCGAACCAGACGGAGATGATTGGGCCGTACCGCTCCGCCCACTCCTGGAAGCAGCGGCACCGCACGGGCTTGATCTGCCGCAGGTTGCCCAGCACGGGCCAGGGCCGCGGGCCCGGCGGCAGGCGGCCGAGGCGGAGACGGTTGAGCAGCGCCAGCGACAGCGGGATCGCCACCAGCGCGATGGAGACGGAGAGGAGGAGGGAGGCGTCCATGGCGGCGTCGTGTTGCTTGCTCCCTCGGCGGTGGTGTGGTGGGTTGGTGGCCTGGCCTGGAAATGGTGGTGCGGTGTTCGTTGAATTTATACGGCGGGAGAGCGCAGAGCAGAGAGAGATCGGGAGAGGTTGGCGGTAGGTGAGTGGGCCCCGCCGAGCTTCCCTTTCCTCTCCCCGTTTTCCACTCTCTTTCAGATCCTCGTTCTGGTAGAGAAAAGAAAACTGTTGGTCGAAATTGTGTGAGATTTTTTGTTGTGAAAACAAAGAAATTTCTCAGTCCCAGTAGTATTACGATATTCTTGCTATTTTTTGTCCAGGACAAACAAATAATTGGAGTATCAATGGTTTCGCAAAAAAAAAAGAAAAAGAAAAAAGGAGTTTCAGTGTGCTTGGGTCCTTGGTGTATGGATTGAGGTCCAAGTGTTGTCTTCGCTGTATTGTGAGGTTCTGGTGAGTTGGGTTCACCAACTACTGGATGATACCAGGTGCTGCTGCTGATTTCAAGGTCTGTGGAGAACTTTGGACGGGAACACAAGAGGGATGGTTGACTGAAACTTCTGCTGGTACTCCCAAACCTTGTCACATACTACTCACATGTACACACGAGCGAACTAGTATCAGACAAGGGCATGAAACTTCTCATTCTGGTGGTACAGAATTTGTAAGCAGAGAACTCTGTCGATTTCTGAGGGAATCAAGTTAATTCCTGCGTAATCCCCATGAATTGGCATAAGGATTCTATCATAAACCGTACGGGGATTCGTTCCATTAAGAGTAAACAAAGAAAATAATGCAATATCCAAAGTAATTTGGTCTTGAGCTCCTACATTCCTGACATGGCGACTTTCTTTTCACCTGCTGCACTTTTCTCGTTGCTGCGACACTTGATGTTTGGTGAGACAGGGACACATGTGGTCCGTTGGCTTCCCGTGGGCCTTGGTTCCTGTGGGACGGATCGACGGCCCTGCGGGCGGTTTCGCTTGCAGTTCTGTGAGTTCCATACCATGGTCCATGTACGAGAAGTGGTCTGAAACTCTGAATGCCTGGTCAATGAAGCCAGCTCCAAGTTCATTTCTGGATCACCAGGAACTGGAACAGCTAAATTTGACAGCACACCTGCGTGCACGTTCCTGTCAACGATTAAGTATTGTACTCTAGTGTGAGCACACCCGCGTGCACGTTCCTGTCAACGATTAAGGTCCTGTTCGTTTCTTTTAACGATAAATTTTAAAGGCTTCTAAACAAAGAGAACCTAGTACTAAATAAAGTTTAATGACAAAACCTTTTTACAGATGGGTATATCTTTACGAGACGAATCTAATGAGCCTAATTAATCTATGTTTTGCTACAGTAATGCAACATCTAATCATAGCGTAATTACCCTTATTAGATTCGTCTCGCGAATTAAACCAGGGTTCTGTAGTTAGTTTTGTAATTAAACTTTATTTAATATAGCTTATCTAGAGTTTAGATCCCTCTAAAATTTAGACCCCTATACATCGAACACACCCTAAGTAAGTATTGTACTCTCGTTCATGTCAGCTCGGGCCGATAGAATTCAAGAGTTCAGGTACAACAATCTGGTCTACGCGACGCAGTGGGCTGGGGCCTGGGGGCCTGCAAGTTACAAGCGGTGCCTGGTGGACTGCAAATGATATGCTTCACGACTGACAAACTATGGGCCTTTGTTGCGGTCAAGCTCAAACGATACCAACCCATCAATCTCATGGAAGAAGCCTATCTTCCCTCAAAAAAATAATAATAATGTAACAAGCCTAGCCAGCAATATAATAGGAAAAAGTATCCGGCCTTCTCCTCTTTTTTCGAACACTTCCGGCCTTCTCCTCACTAGGTGGAACAAATGCTTGAGCTTTAAGTTAGGATGGGTCATTGAAACATTGACTCTATTTCAATAGTGTAAAATAATTATTTTATTAGGTAAATGACAAAATTTATTGATGTTTTATGAAGAGTTTTAATGTAGTTTGGGGGCCAATGCCCCCTTCGTTCTACACTAAGTTCTGTCATGGGTGAATAAGGATTATGTCATCTTGCAATTCAAACCGTCTTCGGATGCATTTGAAGGGCCACAATTTCTTTTGTTGGGCCATAATGGGAGGCTAGCACTCATGTCGAAATATAGTGTAGTACCGGCGTCACCCCCCCTCCCCCCCAGTCATTTTATTGCTCTCATCTCATCTCATCCTTATGGATACTTCTTTAAAAAAAAAGAAACACCGATCCTTGTGGATTATTGTATTTGAGAATCTTCATAGAAATGGAATATATATGCTAATTAATATTTTAGCATCTGCACCATTGAATACATATTAGAGCAAACCCTTGCTCCACCACAAAAAGTAGATTTTTCTTGGTGGTGCAAAAACTCATATATACCCTCCTTGGGTTTGGTCAAAGTAAAAAAAAATTGAACTTTGGCCAGTAATATACGTAAAAATAAAATATTTTATATTGGAAGGATTATGCATTATGATAGATATATATGTTTAAAGTTGAGAATATTTGTCTTTTACCAAACACAGAAACACTTACATTTCTGGATGGATGAAATACGATTAAGAAAAGTTTTGCAAAGGAAACCCAACTTTTATTTAAGTGGAAAAAGAAGCATTTTCTAAACAAGTTGACAAAGGTTACCAAACTATCTGGTTCACTCTAACCTTCACCATTGGCTGAACTAACTCTCTCGTTTTTCAGATGTTGGTGCTGTAGGAGAACAGAAGTCTCAACGTTACTTGAACAACGCCAACTGTGTTAGATGAATTGATCGACCGATGGATCAGGTCAAACGTGGACAAATGACATCCTAGGAGTTGGACGTTTGGAGATGCAACCATGCATGAGTGCAACAGCAAAGCTCCCGGCTTCACTTTCCAAATCAACACTTCATCTTCCTTGCCCAACCCAACCGAACCCAACCCCAATCATGACGTACGTCACCGCCCTCGAAAGATTCCATGCGTGATACCAATTATCAAAACTCCATGGATCTCGGTCATCTCCACGAAGCTTCACAACCATTGGCCAACCATCTCGCTGCACTAGCCTTTGCTGCCTTTTTCCCTTGTTGCATTGCAAGACGTCAATGCCAATGTTGCAAACGCTCCTCTCGCTTATCTGTACTGAGATGCAGCAGCAAATCAATCTGGCGCCTTGTTGTGCCGGCATCTCATTCCCATCCCACACACGCCGTTTATTTTAGGAAAAAAGGCCTCACCATGCGTCGCCGCTAGCTCAGTGCTGTCTGAGTAGAGAGACCTGAATAAGCAGCAACTTGCCGTCGTCGTTCATCAGCCATGGTGTCCCAGTCGAGAGCACCCGACCGAAACGAAAGCGTTGCGGCTTCTTTTCCAGAACACTATCGATCGGTAATGGGGTTCATTATTCGCACGCGGCGCCTCGCGTGCGAATGCGACGTTCCTCACGTCTCTTATCAGGTTACTGCCCAGTTCATGTATCCATCTAGCTGTTGTAGACTGGTTAGGCGCTGCCGCGCTGGCCATCGAAAGCCTTGTAGTAGCGGCTTTCAACTTGATGCAAAGTGGGAGAAGCTCTTGGCCAAGTGAAAAGAAGCCTTTCGCCAACGACAAACGGATGCACCGCTCAGTGATATTCAGCAGGCGCGTTACGTGGAGAAACGCTTGCGCGCCGCGCACAAGACCGTGCAGGTTCCTCTCGATTCGGCCAAATTGCCAATTCAAGTGGTCAAGTGGTTACCGTGCATGCATGTTCCTACTTAATTGGTTTGTTGATCAGCAGGTTGTGATATATATAATGCATCAGCTGGTGTAGTGCTTGTGATATGTCACTCACATGAGAGAGCTGGTGTGCAACTTACTGATGGTCTCCTTCTCAGAAGTAGAACAAGATTTTGCTAGTTTCCTAGTGTGAACTATAAATAATGCATGCACACGTACGCAACGAAAATTTGAGTGCAGCGTATCACTTTAATTTATATGTGGATCAGGATATATATCTACCACAAGTGGATTATACTTATAAGAAATAAATAGTTTTTTGGTAATGCGTCCATAGCTAAAAGAGGATCGGATACTGGTGCTGTTAAGAGAAGTAATGGGATGATAACGGTATGGAAAGTTCAGATCCTGAAGCTACTACAAAAATGGCCAATCTATATAGTTACTCTCTTAATCTTTAAGATATCCAAGCTCAATAGTAGTAATTATTAAGATACCCAAGCTTCCATGCACACTTACAGATTGAATTCTAAAGTTCATCTCTTCAGGATCCGTCGATGAAAGCTGTTTGATTGACCAGTCAACGCTATCCAAAACATTTCTTTGAGAAGTAACACTGATCACTGTTACCAGTCTAGTCCCTACAAAGGATCCGTGATGGACATGAACTTCGAAAAGATAGACCAAGGATGCATGCATATGTTATATATGTCCTTATATCTAGTGTCAATAAGCATTGTTTAGTTTTTTGACAAACCATCCAAATTTAACCTGATGATATATTCAATTGCATGGTCCAATTGACCATGCAAATTAAAATGATACTAGAAGAATGTGCACTTTAAATCTTATTTGTTGCAAAACAACTATTGTTTGTGGCACAATCCTCGTAATTCCCAGACTATCGTTCCAATCTTTGATTTGCCAAGTGATTCCCAGACTATCGTTCCAATCCTTAGTGGAGTCTGTATATGTGTCCACGAGAGACAAAATTTCAGTGTGACTTTGCGTAATACATGCATTTCTACTACCACCTCAGTAATGCTAGCTAGTAAATGTGTATGGTGCTTCACTATGAAAAGGAGCTTTTGATGAATGAATCTTTTGCCGGCGTACTTATAAAACCACCGCACTCAAGTTAGCCATATCATGCAAGGCTATGAGTGATTCATGCATATCCACTTGGTTACAACAAGCAAACCACAGACTCATGCAAGACACCGGCAGTACAGGCACACGATTATTTTGTCTCAAAAAATAAGCTGGAACCAGAAAAGCACCTGGAACCCTGTTATTAAGTATTCTCAAACATGATACATATCAGCATCATATAATGATTACAACGGGAGAGGTAAAATAAGTTGAAATACCAGTACAATTTATAGTGTAGTAAGTATCTAGATCATTGCTAATTAAGGAAAACAAAATTGCCACGGGTTTCGTGATTGTTAAGGCCCACTTACGCTCACTCCTATCGATGAAATCGGCGTATTCGGAACGGTAGATTTATGCCAAAACCACCATTTCGACAGAACTTCAGTTGGGTATTAGCTCTTCGCCGTTTCTATAGTGCGCGCTTTGTAGACGAACAGCTTCTAGTGTTCAGAAAATAGATGCCTGACGCTGCCGCCTGCTGCTGGAGCCTAATTATTGGGAGTCTGTGTACGTGGCTAGCCATCAAACTTCACCAGGAGCAGCAGCAGCAGCAGTCCGCGTCGGTCGGAGGATGACCTCACCACGCCACTGGCCTCGTTGCAGTCCACATCATGGTCTCCCTTGGACGCCATGGGCAGCGCCATCTTGGCGTCGGCCTCCTTCTCCTGCGTCTCCTTGTGCTTGCCCCAGAGCACGGAGTAGAGCCCCACGACGATGAGCACGGCGCCGAGCACGCCGCCGAGGTAGATCTTCTCGGCGAGGATGAAGGATCCTATGGCGGCGACGATGATCATCATGAGCGGGCTGAACGCCGACGCGAACACGGGCCCGGTCTTCTGGATCACCAGGCCCTGCACGTAGTACGCGATGCCCGACGTGACCACGCCGGCGTAGGCCGCGGCGAGGAGGTTCATGTCGAAGCCGATGGCCCAGGCTGAGGCGCCGCGGCGTTCCATGGCGAGGGTGACGACGACGGCCTGGATCATGCCGACGAAGCAGATGAGCGTGGACAGCGACATCTGGGCCGGGTACTGCTTCATGGTGTGCGTCTGGAGGACGAAGAGGCCGGCCCAGGCGAGCGTGGCGATGATGACGAACAGCGAGCCCAGGAACCAGTCACGGCCGCTGATCTCGCCGGCGGCGGCCGCCGCGGCGGCGGGGGCCTCGGCGCCGCCGTGAGAAGAGTGCTTGGTCCACGCGAGCTCCATGAGCGGCCCCTTGTACAGCGTCATCAGCATCGCTCCGGCCACCGTCACCAGCGTCCCGGCGACCTTGGCCTGGCACCTCACCTTCTTCATGTCCATCTTCTCCATCCGGAAGATCACTGCCAGCACGAAGGTCAGGGCGGGCAGGATGTTGCTCATGGCGCAGGAGAACGTCGGCCCGACCAGCTTCAGCCCGGCGTAGTAGAAGTTCTGGTCGATCACCGGCCTGTACGGTAAACCAACGTGTCAGTCTCTGCTATGTGACATGTCGCTGGCTGTATCCATATCCAGTAAAAATAAGCAGATCGAGACACCAACGAGCAGAGGAGAATATTCATTCACTGACCCGAGCAGAGCAAGGACGAAGATCTGCCAGAAGACGGGCCACGTCATCTTAGGCCTCACCTTCCTGCCATT
Organism: Eragrostis curvula; assembly: GCA_007726485.1. Classification (NCBI taxonomy): domain Eukaryota; kingdom Viridiplantae; phylum Streptophyta; class Magnoliopsida; order Poales; family Poaceae; genus Eragrostis; species Eragrostis curvula. The sequence continues at coordinate 36,561,792 of CM017445.1, read as the reverse complement.
TCCCATATATTGTTAGCATCGTGATCAGAGTTGTAAAAATGGTGCCAGATATGATCAAGTGCACGGTAATTAACAATTGATCGATTACCTCTCGATGAAGAACGCGAACGGGGCCACGGCGAACGCGGCGAAGGCGTGGCGGTACACGACCAGCACGTAGTGGCTCATGCCCTGGTTCAGGGACACCTTGGTGAGCACGTTCATGCCGGCGTAGCCGAACTGCAGCGAGATCATCGCCACGTAGGGCTTCGCCTTCTCCACGAACCCCATGGCGATAGACGGTGACCTGTCTTCTCTAAGCTAGAGACGAAGGCGAACGGCAGGTGTCCAGATATCGCAAGGAGCAGGAGGCTTTGAGCTGGGATGTGGAGAGCTGATCATTCTGTCTCTACTTATAGAGTTGTGGCGGGAAGAGAGTGTTCTGAGTGACAGTGTGAGTAGGTGGGCCCAAACAGCGCCTAATTCGTATATTCCGGAGTTGCAGGTCTGTCAGATAGTGGCCTGTGAGTAGAATTCCCGCCAGTGCCTTTGTTTTTTTCCCCCTCTCTAGTGAAAGGGAGCTGTTCGGCTTATATTCTGGTGGTAGTGGGTATAGACGTGGAGCAGGGGAAGCATGGAGCATCGGAATGTGACGGCAACCGACCATCTGCTAAGCGCGTTGGACATGAGCAGAGAATCAGAATGTATCAGTATTGAGTGTTATTTTGATGGAGATGTCGTGTTGCATGCCTGAATCCCAACGTCTGCGAACCGAATCCTCCTGTTATTGATACATGCTACTTAGGCAAACCGCCGATCATCGGTTGATTAGGCTTTTGATGGAGACATGGTGTTGCATACCTGAATCCTGCGAGCTGTACATATGAATGCAAAGCAGTCTCCCACTATTACTGATTCATGCTACTTTGCACGCAACGATTTAACACTTACACGAGAAAGGAATGGTCTCGTGCTTCTTTCAAATGGCTAAAGGACAGTGCTCAAGGGCTCTGGAATTTTCACTGACTATACGCTACACTACAGCCATGCCAAACTTAGCACCATGTTAAACGGCTACAGAAAGCCGCGTCCCGAGACAGAAACAGAGAAGATAAGCTTTCGAATCCTAGAGCCTACCCACTCCGGCGTTAACAGAAATCCAGCAGGTGCATATCTTACTCTTGGCAACTGGAGGCGTTAGATTTTTTGTTGCAGACGCACTTGAAAATATACACAACACATAACAAAAGCAAAAGGGCAACAGGCTGACCCATATAAGAAGTGGACTATAGCATCAACAGGGGTTCAACTCTAAAATACTTTGAGTGCAGAACCCCAAACATTTCTCTTGTTCTGTTTGCTGTCCGTGTCAGTCACGCACTCACGCCTGCATCTTCTGTGCCCTAGAAGACACGCCCCCAAGTGAAAGTGTTCTCGTCTTCCTCAGCATAAGAAAAGAAAAAAAATAAGAAAGAGAAAGAAGCATGAACAACGAACGGACATCCCTTAATTTTAGATGGACTTCTGCGTCGGAATTGCATGTGGCGTGGCATGTCAGAGAGCAAGGACGCCCCTACCTGACGGGCATCGTCAGGCATGCAGATGCCTGATGAGCACAAAAGCTCTGCGGAAAAAAAAACTGGAGAGCATTTCGCATGCGTCACGCAAGTCGAATCCAGCAAATCGGGCTTTCGATTTAACTAGTGATTCGCCGCTGACGACGCCAGCCGGAGTGATGAGAAAGTCGCGCTGCTGCAGATAGGCACGCACGGCGGGAGTGCCCAGTGACTGGCTCTCTGATTCGGATTTTAGGTGGGGGAGAATGATGCGCACAGAGGCGAGAAATTCAGTTGGCAACCTGCTTTGTGGTGATTTTTGGGTTTTCTAATGCAGTGTGTTATATCATGCTGCAGTTGCGTCGTCAGACGTCAGACGATGCTTTCTTGCACAAACCTTTGTCTTTGATTTAGCAGAGAACATTGAAGTTTATTTACTGTGAATGAGTTTTCTAAGACCGATCAAATATATTATCTTTTGATTCCATAACATCTCATATATACAATGGTGAAAAGAACAAAAAGATGAACCCAACTATTTGTTATGGTAAGATTTTCAATGGAATAGCCATACTCGCCCCTCAACTTTACTCAACGGTTCATTTTACTGTTTGTTTCTTTAGGACTAAATTTAGGTCTGTAAAATCTTGTCATTTAAGGATATTAAATAAAGTATAATTACAAAACTAATTGCAGAATCTTGAGCTAATTCGCGAGACGAATCTAATGAGGTTAATTAAGGCATGATTAGAGGATGGTTACTGTAGCATCACCGTGGCAAAACATAGCTTAATTAGGCTCGTTAGATTCGTCTCGTAAATTAGCACCGATCTGTAAAAAGATTTTGTAATTAAACTTTATTTAATACTCTTAATTAGTAAGATTCTCTTTGATGTGACAGAAACTAAATTTAGGACTACAGGAAACGAACAGGGCCTTAGTCCATCAAGTATTAAATCTACCAACTAATCCTCAAATTTTAGTCTCTATGTTTAATAATTGAAATAGATTAACTAATCCCAATCCCTACGCCTATTGCATTCCATTTGTAGAGCTTGACAAATCTAATGTCACATCTGCCATATTTAAGGTTCAAGTAAAAACTAGAGCTTTCAATATCTGCCATGTCTAAGTTTTAAGGGAAAAAACTAGAGTTGATACTCGTGCAATGACACATTGTAGAAGATAAACGATGACATTTTTTTTTGTGTGTACTAGAGTTGTAGTAGATAGAAAAACTTTTTAAGGCATTTCAAAGTGCTGACAAGTCCTAAGCATGTAGCACCATTGAAATGGCGTGAACACATGGCATGCCACATGGATATAAGGAATTGACGACCGGTTTGATACTTAAGGGTCTAAAATGAACCTCCAGGCAAAGTTAAGGTATGAATTTGCCTATTCCATCATTTTTTCTAATGGACCATGAGCAGTCTTTTTAAAGAAAGAAAACTAGAGCATATAAATGGGGGAAAAGGACAAGAGAAGAATCATGGATCCTTAATACTCCTTTAAAACTCTATGATCCCACTAAGTCTATTTTTGGCAGCTTCATTTTTTGTACAAAAATATTATAACTTACAAATATTTTTTGAGTAGGTCAGACTGCAACTATTACAATCATTTTAGGTTGGTTCTGTCGACGTGCCAGGAGACCAAAAAATAAGACAAGATGTATATATCTTCTCCTTATAGTGCAATCTTTATCCTTAACCAGCTACGCTGTCAAGGGAACTAGGGCCAGATGCGGCAACCGCTTGACTGGTTCTGAGGGAGAGGACGCCCATTGAGAGTTCTACAATATCAATGTGTGTTTCGATCTCTCAAAGACACTGATAAATGCTTCAAAGATAAGCTCGACGGAATCTATGCACACTTCCATAATAACATTGATGACATTGATGAGTGCTTCTATATAGTGATAAAAATACTCCCACACACAACAATCTCGCCCTGCTCTAGTAACCGCTCGGTGTTGTCCATCTCTCCTCTCCTCTATATCCTCTTCTTATTCACAGACGTAGTGTTATATAAATAGGTCTATATATGTTGTAACAGTCATATTTTGTTTTTAAATAGATTTATTCTAATACGCATCATGTGCAAGAAAAATATTGATGTAGTGCGAACTTTGTTGTGATCAACAAGTTCACTGCGCATATTGTCAATTATTACAAGATACATAGAACTAGAGACTAGAAAATCAGACTCATAATATCAATATCAAATTAGTTTTTTTACCAACCAACATGTGAAAGTAACTATTGGTGCTCTCATCATATAGTCTGGGTAGGTTATTTTTTTTTCTAAAATATATTTTCTCTAGAAACATCTTTAGAAGCAAGCTTTATATGATTTTATGTTACCATACTATATTAGTGTTTTCTTTTAGGATAGTGTTGGAAGAGGCGATACCATAATTCTATGGTAAGGTGGTATTTTTTATAAATAAGAAAAATGTACACAATAAATTATATTAATAACATGCAAAAAATATGATATGATGAGATGCTTATAGGTTTCTGATGTATGTATTATGAGTGTGTTTGGTTCCCAGCCCTTGTTCGCCATACCGCAATCGCAAAGACGCCGCAACAATGGCGCTCAAAAACCACACCAAACGATGAGGAAAAGCGAGCTAAAAGACAAGAAAACGTGCTATGGCGGCTGAATCGAATGCGGGAACCTAGCACGGGTCCTAGCACCGGACTTTACCGTGGCTGGTGCTGGTTGCTGCATGCAACCAAACACGCTATATTTTGCATTCCAACGTGCATATTTTATATGTTATAAAGCTTGTAGTAACTGCGTATTTATTTGTGGCAATTTTGTTTTTTTTCTAATGTAGTGCATTCCTTAATAATTTGCTCATGTTGTATCGTGTTGCGGTTTGCGTTGTCAGACGATGCTTTCTTCATTTCAATTCCAATTCCAATTCACTGACATTCTTGATGGCGTCGTCAGACGATGCTTTCGTCGTCAGTCGATGCTTTCTTCATTCCAATTCACCGAATATCGTGCATTCCTTAATTTGCTCATGTTGTATCGTGTTGTGGTTGGTTGTATCGTGTTTTAGAGGAGATGTTTACTGATTAAGTGATAGAGCTTATATGATAGCTGACTTGACAGTTTCCCAGCCAAGACCGAGTTGCAGACTCTGTACTCTATATAAATACGGCACCATGCCTCTGAGTAGATGAGGGGCCGGCCGTGGCAGCAAGAGCGTTGCAGGAGGAGCTGGAACAGGGAGAGGCCGGCGAAGACTTGGAGGCGCACGCGAGGAGCGTAGAAGCAGCAGCGGTCTTGGCGGCGTTGTCCGCGCGCATCTCCTCACAGGCGAGCATGGCGCGAACCTTGGGGAAGGAGGGCAGCTTCGACGACATGGTGAGGTTGCAGGCCGCCTGAGACAGCCGAGGGTTGAGACCTCGGATGACGTTGAGGACGAGGATGCGGTCGTCGACGGGGGAACCGGCGTCCCGAAGCGCGTCGGCGACGCGCTTCTGCTCTTTGCAGTAAGCGGAGACCGTCATGTCTCCCTGGACGAGCGCGTGAAACTCGTGCAAGAGGACGATGGAGGCGTCCTGTCCTTGTTGTCGGTGAAGAGTGCCTCGGCAGCGCACCAAAGCTGACGTGCGGTCATGTCCTCCTCCTCCTGAATGATGTCGAGGACGTCGCGAGTGATCAGGCCGTACATGGCCGTGAGGACGGCGTAGTCGTCCTGAGTCCAAACGGCATCGGTAGGAGCAGCGTCGACGGTGCCGTCGATGTGGTGCAGCAGGCCATGGCGACCGAGAAGGGCGCGAAGGTGAATGTTCCACTTGGTGAAGTTGAAGGCGTCGAGGTTGAGGATGATCGGCGCCGGAGGACGGCTAGAGGCGGCGAGGGAGGCTGCACCGGAGAAGGTGGAGATGGCGCCGGCAGCAGTGCTACCGATGGAAGCCGAGGAGCCCGAGGAAGTGGAGGACTCGGTCGACATGGGAAGCAGCGGAAGATGGGAGACGCCGCGGCGGCAGAAGAGCGGCGGCGCGGCTTAGGGTTGGAGGCCAAGGATAGAAACCCTAATCTGATACCATGTAGAAAACGAGAGAGAGATTGCCACACACGGCATGGTGCCGGGGATTTCGTATTTATATGGCTCATGAGAGTAATCAAGGAATACAATGATCTCTAGGATCGGTTACAGCTGTACGAGATATACATTGGTTAGGAAACTATCTAAACAAACAATCGTATCTCTAACAGTAACTGAAGTCTCCCAACCGCACACTCCTAATTCTTGGACACTGTGAGCTAGAACATGAGCCACTTCATTGCACTCTCTCCCTCTTGATCTTACTACACCGGACCTCCGGCAGTAATGAACAAACTGCTTTTATTTCCTTGATCTTGTTGCTCCAGATGGATCTGCTCTCAATTGTGCTCTGAATACTCGAGACACCAGCTCCCGACAATCAGATTCTACCCTAGCAGGCTGCCGAAACCACTCAGCAGCAGGTAGTTGAACTCATTCAAAACACGATTCTGCTTCAATCTTCTACCGCAGCAGCGCATCTGCTGAGTTTTCGCGATGCAGAGAGCAGAGGATTGCCATCTGAATATCTCCGACAAGGACACCCGAAGCAGCGTCACCAGTGGCCACAGTACCAGTTTGACGTTTAACACCACCAGCTTTTTTAAGTCTCCGGTGCAGGGTGCCTATGATTTTTAATCGTACTAATAGACTAACAAAGGCTATTGAAATTATTTACTGTGAAAACGTTTTTGATGACAAATCAAAGAACAATCTTCTCATTGTGAATTCATAAACGTCTCATATAAAACGGTGAAAACTGTGAAAAGACATGAAAGTACGACCAAAGTATCCCGAATAGTTAGATTCTCATAATGGCTCTTGGTCGATCGTGTTTAAAGAAAGAAAACGAGAGCAGAATAAGGGAGAAGAAAATATCCTCATGACGTGGCAGCATTACTTTCTAGAAGAACAAGAGAAGAATCGATCCTTTCTTTCTGGGGAAACACCACGGATCCTACATGCAATTTTACAGGTTACAGCCGATGCTACCATTTCGCAGCTGCAAGTGGGCTCTACGTCGTTACGCGCCAAAAAGAAAAAGGCTCAAAACATTGAAACCTTTACTCTCATTCATACCTCCGGAATCATATAATTCACAGGTACGCGTGAGATGGCTAGCTCCACAGTAGCCATGTGCCCATGTGAACGCCTCACTCTTCCTCGCTCCAAAGATGATGTCGTCGCTGCCGTTTTCTGCGATTGAGTGTTCCAGGCATGGGTGCGCGCGTGATGGAGCCCCGCTGGGATGCACAAGCTACGACGGAAGCCACAGGAGAACCAAAGAAAACCATCGGATAAATCCGACGGCCGGCGTGCTGTGGATCGCGCCATCGCGAACGAGATGTGGAATTAGCGAGGGGGGTTTGACGAAGATGGCAGGTGAGAGCTGCAATGTTGTGGGCTAAACTACAGGCCAATTTGGGCAGGCCATGAGTTGGAGGCTTGGAGCGTCAAAGCAGGCCGCCCAAGCAAAGAACAGGCGCCCATTCCTTTCCTTATGAAGTTCACGAATTCTGCAGTTCACAACAATTCCTTTGGGTCCAAAAGTTTCCTCCTCCGAGGCCAAGCCTTTTTGGCTTTCGAGGCTCTATCTGTAGTAAGGCCATCCATCCGGGAGATACAGGCCGGAACTGCGCGGGATCAGAATCTTGGGTTTCAGGCGGGAAAATTGCTTCCAGGACCAATTGTGAGGAGAGAATATTCCTCAAAAATCAAAATGATAATAAAAGTTGTCAGAAATGGCGTACTACCTTCAAGCCGTGCATCACGGGAGGATATAGTTTAGCACGCCTCAACTATAATACTGCAACTCCAATGGCGGAATCCTCACAAAGTCAGAGACTCACAGTTCACTAGGCCACCCACCCACCATCTTGTTGAAGTACTATCCCGCACCGGCCGCCAAGTTGGATACTAGGCCCTAGGAGAATCGGCAGCAATGGGCTCCAATGCGGCGGCGCCGTGCCATGTCGTGGCCGTGCCGTACCCCGGCCGCGGCCACATCAACGCGATCCTGAACCTGTGCCGCCTCCTCGTCGCCCATGACGGCAGCGTCTCCGCCACGGTCGTCGTCACGGAGGAGTGGCTCGGCCTGCTCGGCGCCGCGGTGGCGGCGGACTTTGGGCCTCGCGTCCGATTCGAGACCATCCCCAACGTCATCCCGTCGGAGCACGGCCGCGCCGGAGACATGGTCCGGGTTCGTGGAGGCCGTGAGCACTCGCATGACGGTCCCGTTCGAGCGGCTCCTCGACCGGCTCCCGCCGCCGGCGCCGTCGGCCATCGTGGCCGACGTGTTCGTGCCGTGGGCCGTGGACGTCGGCGAACGGAGGAGCGTGCCGGCGTGCGTCCTGTGCCCGATCAGCGCCACCAAGTTCGTGGTGCACTACAACTTCCACCGGCTGCCACCCGCGGCGGCCAGCGGCGGTGCGTCTCCGGTGATTGACGCCGCTGGTACGTACTAGCTCTTCGCCTTCGATCCAGCACACGGCTTATTTTCTTAGGCCTTGCTGGGTAATACTTCACCACACTGATCTGACTCCCTTATATGCAGACGGCACTGATCCCTCATTGATTGGAAACTATATCCCTGGCCTGAAATCAATCAAGCTAAGTGATCTTGGTCCCGCTCTCGCCAACGAGAAAATGCTCAAAAGAATCCTTGAAGCATACACATTTGTACGCAGAGCACAATGTGTCCTCTTCACCTCCTTCCACGAGTTCGAGGGCGACGCCATTGACGTTGGGAGACAAGACCTGCACTGCCCGGCGTACGCAGTTGGCCCCTGCATCCCCTTCATGGCACTGCAACAACACACGGCCATCAACCCGAACGAGGAAGCCTACATGGCGTGGCTGGACTCGCAGCCAGCGAGATCCGTGCTCTACGTCTCCCTCGGCAGCTTCCTCTCCGTGTCAGCGACGCAGCTCGACGAGATTGCCGCCGGGCTGGCCGAGAGCAAGGCCAGGATCTTATGGACGGTGCACGACGCTGGTGTGCGCTCCCGCGTGCAAAGCCTGATCAAGGGACGCGATGACGCCGGCGTCAGTCGTCGTCGTGCCGTGGACTGACCAGCTGAGGGTGCTGTGCCACCCTTCGGTGGGCGGGTTCTTCACCCACTGCGGCATGAACTCGACGCTTGAAGCCGTGTATGCCGGTGTGCCGATGCTGACGCTGCCCATAACGTTCGACCAGCCGGTCAACAGCCGGCTTGTCGTCGAGGTGTGGAAGATTGGGTATGGCCTCAAGGAGAAGGCCGTGCCGACGGCGTCATCGGGAGGGAAGAGATCGCCACGGCGGTAGGAAGGTTGATGAGCCTTGATACGGCCGAGGCTGAGGAGATGAGGAGGAGAGCGAAACTACTGAAGGATGCCGCGCATGCCACGGTTGAAGTGGGTGGTTCATCGTGGAGTGATCTTACTTCTTTCATCAAATTCATTTCGCAGTGACTAGTCTGAACACCATAACGGTAGAAGAGACAATCTGCAATTGTTCGTTTTTATGGGTTTCTTTTCTAAATAATTCCACATTTGGAATGTATCATTTAAATATTTTCTCTGTTGTTTCGGTGGGATAAAAAATGTTGAAATAGCTATTATGAAACATTGAATCTTGCCACCCATAATGTTTGGATAAATTTGTAGTTTTCAACTTTTTTTAATACCGACTCAACTCTTCTCTTTAAACATTGAATTGCTATTTTAAAATTGTTGAATCTTACTTTAAAAAGTGTTGAAGCTAATTTTTCAAAATGTTGAGTATATATTGAAGCGAAACGACTTCTACCCTAATGATTAAGGCTCCTAAGTAGCACCAAATGGACCCAAGTTCGAATCCTTTGCAGCGAATTTTTGGACTGGGTCAAAAAAGAAAAAGCCGCACGCCTTTGCAATCGTTGTGTCATGGACTTTTGAAGTGTGCTAGGTCGCTCGGGACATATGAGTGACACGCGATCCATGTGATGATGGGCATTCACGACGGTTTTTTTTTTTTTTTTGACCCAAAGAGTATTGAGTCATTTTTTTGATGAAGTGATGTGGGACCGTCTTACAAAAAAAAGAGAAAAATACTTACATTTTTTTGAGGGAAAAAAAATACTTACATGAGAGAGTGAGCGATATGCCATTCTTATTTGAGCTAGACGTAGCGCGGGTTAGATTCAGGCCATCCACCCGGGAGATACATGCCGGAACTATGCGGGATACGAATCTTGGGCTTCAAGCTGGCAATTCACTGTCTGGACCAATTGTGTGGATAGAATATTTTTCTTCGCAAAAAAAAAGTGTGGATAGAATATTTTTGTGCAAAAAAAGTAATGAAGTTGTCAGGAATTAGGGATGGAAACGGATCGAATACGAATCGGATAGTGCCTTTCCCACATCCATATCCATATTTGTAAACGAATATGGATACGAATACGAATGTTATCGAATATAAATACGGATCGAATATTAAACGAATGCGAATACAAAAGCGAATGTCACTATAATTCGGACGGATACGGATACATCTAATTTCTATGTTGTTAAGATAACTACTACACTTTTTTCTCTCTAAAGTATCTTTAATAACATTATTTCACATGATCTACACTAGTTCATATCAAAATTCAATTAATTTTATAATATTTTTATATAATATATGGGTATATTTATGATATAGTAGCGGATACGAATACGAATACGAATATGTCGAATATTTGATGTCAAAACCTCAAACCATATCCACATCTATATTTTCTAATCGAATTCGAATAGTGTAAAAATATTAATCGAATGGCAAATTTCGTACCACATTTGCATTTCATCGGATACGAATATCGAATAATACGGATTATCCGTATCCACTTTCCACCCCTATCCCTATCAGGAATGGTGAATTTATAAACCGCGCATAACGTGAGGATGCTGCAACTCGAAACGGCGGATCTCCCATTTGCAATTCACAAGGCCACCCACCGATTGTCGCTGAAGTCCACTCCTGTCAAGTCTGGATCGGCGATGAGCTCCAAGGCGGCGCCGCCGTGCCACATCCTGGCCATGCCTTACCCCGCCCGCGGCCACGTCAACCCGATGCTGAACCTATGCCGCCTCCTGGTCGCCCGCGACGCCGGCGTCTCCGTCACCGTCGTCGTCACCGAGGAGTGGCTCGGCCTGCTCGGATCGGCGGCGGCGGCGGACTTGGGGCCGCGCGTCCGCTTCGAGACCATCCCCAACGTGATCCCCTCGGAGCACGGGCGCGCCGGCAACATGGGCGAGTTCTTGGATGCCGTGTACACCAAGATGACGGCCCCGTTCGAGCGGCTGCTCGACCGGCTCCCGCCGCCGGCGCCCACGGCCATCGTGGCCGACTTCGTGTTGCGGTGGGTCCTGGACGTCGGCGAACGGAGGGGCGTGCCGGTGTGCGTCCTGTGCATCCTCAGCGCCACCACGTTCGCGCTGCGGTACAACTTCCACCGGCTGCCATCCGTGGCGGCCAGGGGCGGTACGATTCCGGTGGCCGACGTCGCTGGTAATAGATCGATCTGCCCCTCCTCGAACTAGCACTGCTAGCTTCGGCCTGCTATTTTTCAGCCCACTGATCCAGCGCCCTTTGTGCAGATGGCGCTGATCCAAGCTTGATTGAAAACTACATACCTGGCCTGAAATCAATCAGGCTAAGCGATCTTGGTGCCACACTCACCAACGAGAAATGGTTGACCAGAATCCTTGAGACCTTCGCCTGTTTACGGAGAAGAGCACACTGTGTCATCTTGGCCTCCTGCCACGAGTTGGAGGGCAACGCCATTGACCTTTTGAGGCAAGACCTGCATTGCCCCGCTTACGCAGTTGGCCCCTGCATCCCTTTCATGGCGCTGCAAGAACACAAGGCCAACCCGGACGACGCACAAGGCTACATGGCGTGGCTGGACTTGCAGCCAGCGGGCTCCGTGCTCTACGTCTCCCAGGGCAGCTTCCTCTCGGTGTCGTCGGCGCAGCTCGACGAGATCGTCGCCGGCTTGGCCGAGAGCAAGGCCAGGATCCTGTGGGCGGTGCCCGACGACGGCGTGCGCTCCCACGTGAAAGGCCTGGTCCGCGAACGCGACGACGGCATCATCGTTGTTCCGTGGACCGACCAGCTGAGGGTGCTGTGCCACCCATCGGTCGGCGGGTTCCTCACGCACTGCGGCATGAACTCGACGATGGAAGCCGTGTACGCCGGCGTGCCGATGCTGACCCTGCCCATAACGGCCGACCAGCCGGTTAACAGCCGGCTTGTCGTCGATGTGTGGAAGATTGGGTACAGCCTCAAGGAGAAGGCGCGGGCCGATGGCGTCATCGGGAGAGAGGAGATCACCGCGGCGGTAGGAAGGTTGATGAGCCTTGACTCGGTCGAGGCAGAGGAGATGAGGAGGAGAGCGAAGCTGCTGAAGGATGCCGCGCGCGCCACGGTTGAAGAGGGTGGATCGTCGTGGAGTGACCTTACTTCTTTCATCAACTTCATTTCGCAGTGAGATCTCTGAACACCATACCACGGCCGGTAGAAGAGGCAATCTGTCAGTGTGACTGAACTGATCAACCCAATTCTGTCGGTTTAACCGAACTGTTGAAGCGATGTGATTTTACTGAAACATCTCTGAATGTTGGAAGGAAATAAAAATATTACTACTTCCCGTTGGTGGTGATTTCTTAAGTGTTGCACCCCCTGAAGTTCAGTAGGTTTGTGAAACAATCACACGCTTTGCTGTACTCATTCGGTGAGCTATTCGATCTGATTCATTCAGAGGTAACAAAGGGGATTTTACACTGCCCCTTTGAATGGACACTTTACAATACTTCTCTTATTGTATGGAGTTCAGATAATGGGAAATCAATTGCAAAAGTTTTAATTTTTTTGTGATCAGTCAAAGAAGTGCAAGCATTTTAGGCTTATTTTTAGTGAAATCAATCACACGAGTGTCAATTTGAGAAGGGTGGTCAGATCAACACAGACAACACTCAATATCGAGAGCCAAGGGGGACACTTGACAATATTTCTCATACTGTATGGTGCTCAGGGAATGGGAAATCAATTGCAAAGTTTTAATTTTTGTGTGATCTGTCAAAGAAGTGCAAGCATTTTAGGTTTGTTTTTAGTGAAGTCAATTTCAGAAGGGTGGTCAGGTCAACACGGACAATGCTCAATACCTTGTTGCAGTTGAAATGGCAGAAAACAACATATAAAGAATATTATAAATTCTATTCATATATTAATGAATAATCGTTACACCAAAGGTGTATCACAGTAATAGCAAAATAGTATCACAGTAACTACTCGTGAGAACACCCAACTACTAGCCGATACCTTGTTGCAGCTGAATGGCAGAAAACAACATATAAAGAATATTATAAATTCTATTCATATATTAATGAATAATCGTTACACCAAAGGTGTGTCACAGTAATAGCAAAATAGTATCACAGTAACTACTCCTGAGAACAGAGTACCCAACTACTAGCCAAACCAGCCAGATTTGTCAGAATAGACTTCCAGTGTCATAAAAACTCAGCACAATAGAAGTCCTAAACAAGGCCCGGAGCAGCTGCCGGCGGGCTCTGCTTAAGACAAGCAAACTTCTTGGCGTACTTCAAGTAGGTGGCCTTCAGCTTCCCACTAGGAAGTGCATCATGACAGCGGATGAGGATATTTGCACAATCCCTGAAATCAGCCACACAAAACCCATTGTGAGCTCCTAATTATTCAACTACTCAGATGAACAAAAAGCCAATCAGAGTTCAGAAGAACAAATTCTGTAGTGCAAAGTGCAAAAGGAGACTTACTTAAGCTGAGGCTCGTCGAAACCAGTGTGGTGTTTCAGCGTGTCAGTCCAAAGTGAACTTCTCTTGAGCGTGCAGCGAGCGGCGTACACTGCGGAAGCTGCGATAAACGAGGGGCATAATGTCACCGTGCTGTACTCCAGCAGCGCCAGCTCTGAGAAATAGAACACCATATTCTCCATCTGCACCCACACGAACAGAAAATAAAGTTTCAATTCCAAGGGACACCTGAGTGAGACGATAGAGGCAAAACCAGATTTATGTTTACCTCCTTATCATCGCGTCCAGCGGCCTTTGCAAACCGCACGAGGAAGACGTACATCGTTGGAACAGTTAGGTTCCATTCCATTGTGTTCAGAATGGCCTTCTCCATGCCAAGAATTTGCTGCCGGCTGTAGGTATAGTCAGCTATCTCTATGAGGTCGTTCACCTGCAACAAAAGAATTTAACCTCAGAGCATCCAAAACAAGAATTTAACCTCAGAGCATCCAAAACAAGAGCTGCAAAAGGGAGTCTTTGTTTGGCCTTACCTCTGGAGCCCAGATCTCCTCATACTTCGCGGCGATGAGAATGGCCGCCATGCCAACGAGCTGGAGCTCCCTCCTCGGCATGGGCTGCAGTGACAGGTACCGGTCCACGATGTACATGATGAGGTACAGCGTTTCAGGCATTAGGCCGAACTTACCGTGTACCTCAACAATCCAGTCTGCGAGAATTGCTCGCATTTTGGCAGTGATCTCGGGCTGGCTGCCCATGTAGTCGGAGGGGAGGTTCTCATTCTGCAGCCACAAGCAGAGTGACGAACACATTAAGATTCAGAATAAGCTCACATGAACAGACATGCTAAAGAGGAGGCTGAAGTTACCTCGGCAGCCTTGTAGTACTTGTAGATATCTTCAATGTAATCAACAACAGCGAGCTGGTTATCCCCGTCGAGCTTGTCGATGTCTTCAATAAGTTCTTTAGGTTTCTCAGAAATGCCACAAGCGAACTGACATTGACAAGAACAAGCCAGAGGTTTATCACACTGAACTCATTACCAACGATGCAAGAGCAGCAGAGTATTGGTTTTATCATTTACCTTAGAACGAGCGGTCAGCACTGTGGTAAGCGTGTTCACAGCCTTCTTCCTTGATTTGCAGGCCGAGCTGCTGCCGGCGGCGCCCTCTGACGGCTTCTTGTTCTGGTCGGGACCAGTGGCGATCTTGGTGGCCTGCTCAGTACGAGGGGCGGGCTTGGCAGGGGCCTTCCTGGCAGGCTTCGGAGCAGCGCGCTGCGCTGCAGGATGAGCAGGAGCAACGGCATTCTGCAAAATCACGGGGGCGATTAGGAACTTGGGATCAAATCGAATAATTCAGAAGGAACAATGGCAGGATCGGGAAATGGGTACAAGAAGTGACTGATCCGCGTACCTTCTTGGCTAGAGCGGCGTTCGCCTGAGCGTTCTTCAAGAGCTGAGCGCCGAAGCTTCTGGTGATGGGGCGATTGATCCCCTCCGGCACGACAAGGTTGACGTTGCCGATATCGCCCAGGGGGTTCCTTGGTTGAGCGGCGGCGGCGCCTTTCTGCTTCCCCGCCAGGACTCCAGCGCCTGACCATTGCCAAAGAGAAACAAAGAACTCGATCAGCATAGGCACCATGACGAATTTCGTGTGAAACCGACGCAAATCATCCAAGAAAACGTATGGAAAGACAAAGATTCAACCTTTTTAAGTTGTGACTTGGTAAACATCTAATCAAACAGGACCGCCACATCTAAATCAAGTCTTGATGCATCAATCAGCGGTAATAGAACTAGAAAAGCGTCTAAATCGAATCAAACAGTACCGACGAATCTTAATCCAGCCTTGATGATCGGTGATTGAACTCGAATTCGTATCCACCATCCCCAGGACCCCAGGCAACAGATAAAAAATCCGTTCTTGGTGGAGGATCCAAACAAAGCAGGCGAGCAACAGATCAAGAACTCGAACTAAGCAACGCTGACTACCACAAAGGATCACGAATCGTACTGAAGAACCCTAGAACAGACCAACAGGAGATCGAAACCTAACAATTCGATCCGCATCGAATCCCAAATCCTCGCCCCGCAGTAAGCTGAACCCCCCGTAACAGAGCACAAACTAAACAACACGCAATCCAGGCAACGGAGAAGAGCACACAAAGATTCCCGGCCGCTCACCTTGGTTCGCCGGCTGCGGAGCGGCAGCCGCGCGGTGGTTCCTTGTCGCCATCGCCGAATCTCCTCCCCCGAGAACTCCGACGACGGCTTCCG
The DNA here is from genome assembly GCA_007726485.1 of Eragrostis curvula. Classification (NCBI taxonomy): domain Eukaryota; kingdom Viridiplantae; phylum Streptophyta; class Magnoliopsida; order Poales; family Poaceae; genus Eragrostis; species Eragrostis curvula. Next base: position 36,546,116 of record CM017445.1, on the reverse strand, counting down.
GCTGGCGCGCCCCGGCGACCACCACCACCTCTGGAACGAGGCGAAAGAAGTTCGCCGCCCTCTTGCCCTACTCCCTCGTCCTCCTCCTCCCTCTCTGCTGCTACGGCTTCTCTGTTCTTGGATCGGAGCGAGTTGGGGGATGTTCCGATGGGGACAGGAGGACTGGATGAGGGCGGCGCTGCGGGCCGGAGCTTTATTTGGATCGAGCCGCCGTTCCAACGGTCGGGAAGGGAAGAGGGCGAAGCGAAGGCAACGGTCCGGACGAGGCGGGTCCGGATCCGACGGCTGGGATCGAGGGGTTTCGGGGGCCAGGGTCCAACTAGCCGTTGAGGTTTATGGATGGAAAGTATTGGGCTGCGTGGGTTGTGTTTGGAAGGTGTCGCACTTGTGACTAGAGTTCGGGCCCCAGTTTGCTCGTGAACTCGGTACGGTAAGAATTTTTATTTTTTTAATCTCGGTTGGATTTTGTTCGAGATGGTGGCTGTGGATTTTTTACTTGGAGTGAGCGGGTTTTTCCTCGCAGTCATTTTCGAACCTTTTTTTCTTTTGTTGCGAAAATTTGTCATTTTTGGACCTCGTTTCTCCGGTTCCTGTATAGGCTCTGTATTCCGATGATTGAGCGTTTACGTAGCGTAGGTGCGTAGCGAGACGGTGCCACGCTGGCAACAAACGTGTCTGTGCGCGGCTTGCTCGCTCGCGAGCAGCGAAGTTTGAGCGCAGCGCTCCGTCGTCGCGACGAGCGGGCCACTGGGCCTATAGTTCGGAAGTTTTGCATATACGGCCTACTGCAGAACTTGTGCACGGCCACTGCTACATTCGCGGGTCTCTGGCCTTTTGCCGAACGAAAGGGAAATCCAGCGTCACACTTTTTTCGTTTTCAGATTCAGAATCTCATGCTTGTGCGTGTCGGACTCAGTCCTTCCTTATGACATGACCCTTGCGCGTGTGCGTGTTAGCGCAGTGGTGTGTTCAACAATTCAAATGTTTCGTGCCTCACACGCTCGTCTTCGTTCGTGGAGCACTGGAGCCCCCAGCGAGGCAAATTCCCGTCGCTATCTTCCCCAACATCCATCATCGTACGAATTCGACGTGACGCTGAGAGTCGTCAAAACCCGCACAGATACGGCAACAATCTTCAGAGGAAGCAAGGTATCCATATGACCACATCTCTGGCTGATCGATGCACCCCCAGCCAGTTAGAACCGGACGCGCCTCTCCCGGGAAACCAGCCACGTCTTCGGCGCCGGGGCGGCAAGCAAGCCGCACAATGCAGCGTACGGCACGCTATAGCGACCGCTCGCTCACGTACGGCTCCCTCGTATAATATTCAGCTCGATCATATCAGCTATCGCTCGTTCTCAGGTACTCCGAGTGAGAGCAAGCCCAACAATGGGCTTACCGACCACGGTGTCAGCAATTTGTGTCAAAAAATGGAGAGAGAAAGGGCTTCTGCCATGCACTCGGCGCCGCAGCCAGCGACCGTCGAATAGTCAGAAGTGTAGGACCATCTGCTTGGTTTGCGGTGAAAGTTAGGAAACATGAGATAAGGTGACGATGTTGTGGGGCTAAAATAGGTTAAAATACTATTATGTGTAGACAAGTTTGTTGTATGAATTTATCTCACTTACTTGTCTCATACATATTGTCTTGTTTTGTAGACAAACTTATTGTGCTTGCTCTGACAAGCTCTCGTCCTTCTGATAGCTGCATCTGTTGAAAGTATTTGCAAGCAGCAGCGGTTACAGCCTTACAGGGCATCAGTCAGCTTGCAAGTCACACTCAACTCAAGGATACGCCATGTGAAGCGTGAACCAGGGTCTAAAGCAGCAACCCATTTGCGTAACCAAGATATTACAAGGTAAATCGGTTACAACGTCATCAAACTAGAAAAGGGAGGATTTATTTACAGGCGCGAGGAGCAGGGTCGTCTCGTGTTAGCTGTGGGAAAGCTCAACGAGCGGATATACATCCCGTTTGCTTGTGACGGTTGTTGTGATGGTCTTTCAGGTTCAGGTTCAGCTGCAGACCTTGGGCGTGCTCCGGTGGTCGCGGCTGCGGCCCCATAACGCCGACCAGCACCCGATGCCCAGAGGCGCTCTTGTCCTGAAAGATCATATATCACTTTGTTAGCATGTCGTAAGTAATCATATGTTCCAAAGGTACCTGAAGCATGATCAACCGAACAGAAAGCAGTTTTAAAGTCCAAAATAATGATCATTAGTTCTCCAAAATTAATGGCCATTAGTTTGAGGGCCGATTAGCAATTTACTATTAATTTGTTAATTTATTTATTGCTAAATACTCATGAACTAACTCTAAGAACTATAATAATGAACTAGATTGATGGACATCATGAATTGATCAAATTACAAATTTGATTTGCTTTATAAAAATAAAATTATTATTACAAGTCCATCACACTTTATAGTTTCCGATATTACCCTTACTAATGGCCATTAGTAGTAGATTTTTAAAATTAAATCTAGACCGTCGGATCAAACTAATGGCTATTATTTTTCTAAAACTAATGGCCAATATTTTGAACCGTAAAACTGCTCACATCACGTGTGAAAACAGTTTTGCGATCAAGCAATCTCTGACAAAAGTGTCCATCTGAGGGGAGGGGAAAAAAATCAGCTGCGCGCTTAGCTAAGTCTGACCACTTTGGTCAGATTGTGATTCTTGTTTCTGTACTTTCCAACGTATCTGGAGCATGCGACCAGTTGAACAGAAACCGTGAACGTGTGAACGAACACAGTTTTGCAACCGTTCAGCATGCGAGTAGTTGCTGAAAAAAAGTGTTGGAAATGCGAAGCTTCTAAAAGAAAAGGAAAAAGGATTCAGCTGCTTAGCTACTTCTGACTACTTTTGGTCAGATCTTGATCCTTCTTTCTTTGCTTTCCTGGTCATAATCTTTCCATTTTGTTGACTCCAAAGTCCAAAGCTAGCTTGGTCACTAGGACGGAATAATCGATCCTTTGGTCTAAAGCAGGGGATTACTAGGTACGGGTGCTTAAAAGAAACTGATCCTGAGAAAAACGCATCTACCGGTACCACCTTTCAGCGCCGTTGGGTTGAAAAAGAAGGTGCAGACACAGACCATGATGCACTGTTTGAAATAGAAAGTTGCATCCGTTGTCTCAAATGGACGCAATGAGTAAGGAGCACTTAAAATGTTATCAAAGAATGTAATCATCGTGCAGAAATAAGCAGATACCATGAAGTTACTGTGGTAAAGAAACTGAAAAATCAGGGCCTGATTACTGTCGGGTCTGAAAATCCTGGATGATAGCTATCGATATGGATTTTCCACGTGTTTAGTACAGTCCGCAACACTGTTTAATTAACCTGTACTACATGCTGCTTCCCAGAGCATCAAATCGTGAAGACGTGAACTAAAGCCAACGACTAGTCAACCGCTAACAAACAATCTTTAATTTCAGATGTTGATATGTGTGTGTACGGCTGCATGGTAATTTGGATTAATCCGGAGACGCACGAAATGTATGTAAACCATGAATTGAAAAGTTGAAGCTGTTCGATCATGAAAGGAAAAAATTATGATTCAAACCACGTGATGATCGTCGGTGCGCCACTAACCTTGCCTTGCCGGGCCCCGCAGCAACAGCAACAGCAGCTTTCGCCGGCGGCGCGCCCTGCCCGACCCCGCGCCCTGGCCGCGGCGCGGTCATGCTCCTGGTGAGCAGCCCCGGCACGTAGAAGTTGAGCAGCACGCCGTCGCCGCCTCCGCCGCAGCTTCCCCTGCTGCCGCCGCTCCGCTGCCTCCTCTGCCGCTTCTCCCTCGCTGCGGCTTGCTGCTGCTTCGACGCCGCCGCCGCCTCCTGCTTCCCGGGCGACAGCACGCTCCCCTGATCGTCCCGCGCCGCCGCCGTGGCGTGGCGTTGCGCGCTTGTCTCCCTGAACCCGGCGTCGACGAGGTCCGAGAACGAGAGCTCCCGGTCGGAGCCGCCCTCGCCGTCGTCGGGGAAGCCGGCCAGGAGGCCGAGCAGCTCCTCCTCCCGCGCGGACAGCGTCCTGACGCCGGCGACCGCGTCCATCGCCTCGCTCTGTCTCTGCTCACCTCGTGCGGCACCGGCACGGCGCGTGTGCTACGCTTGCTTGCTTGCTTGCTTGCTTGCGCGCTGTTCCCTCTCGTGTACGTTTGAGAGTGATGACGATCTCGTACTACTTCTCTACTCTAGGGCGATGACGCGCCGCCGCTGCTTAAGTAGAGCTACGCGCGACGTGTGATTTGGGTTCGATGCTTTAATCCCTGTGTTAAGCAACGACACGGTCTAGTAGAGACTCTAGACGAGAGAAAGAGGGGATAGGGAGGGGTGGATGGGCACGACCTTCCCCTTTTCCTCCCTTTCAGAAGCTTCTTTTTGGTAAGGTTTCTGTGCCGTATCCCTGTATGCAGACCTGCATGAAAGGCTACCTAAACAGCTTAACTTACCTATCGGCCTAATTGATCTTTCACGCGCAAATCACGAGACTGATAGCTGCAAATCAGAACATGAGTTTCTTCCCTTGTCTGTGAACAAGATTGTGCGTGCATGCCTGACGGATCTTGAGAGCGTGAGCAGGAATATCAGGATGCGATGCGACTGGTCTTTTCACCCATCTTCATGTTTCAAGGCAGCTTTATTTCCTTTCTGTAAAAGGTGAACTGATTGTTCGTTACATACGATGTACAAGTAGTACTCCTACTGATTTGCAGACGCAAAGCACAAAAAGATCCGTTTCAAAAAGAAAAAAGCACGAAAAGATCACGAGCTCTCCATCTCGCGGAAACGTTACACCGCCGCCAGGCAGCATGCTTAATGCACTGCAACGTACGTTTTGCCGTTACTGGTTCATCAGTACGTTGGCGCAGCTTTCAATTAAGCGGTGGACGGAAGCCGTGACACCAACAGTTGCAGATCGGCGGATGGGCTTCGGCAGTTTGGCTAGTGGTAATCCCGCTCAAGGACGCGGAGAGTACGTGCTGGCTCTGATCAAGTCTCTGATGGCGACGGATCAACTGCCCATGAACCAACCATGTACTAACAAGCTTGTTGGGGGGGGGGGGGGGGGGGGGGGGGGGTGGGTGTGGAGGCTTTGGCACATCGATCAACGTGTCCGGGTTCTAGAGGGCGTGAATAAGACCTTCAAAATCAACAGATGAATAGAAGTAATAAGAAGGCTCGGACGACTTATTTCACTCTACGTTGCAATCCTCTGTCTCTCCTGAAGAACAGAGTGAGCTTCTTCAACGAATGCGCTGAACTTCGGAGACGTTTTCTCGTTGACGGCTGCTTTGACGGTTCACAGATGATGACGGAGAACGAGGAAACTGAAACCGTCTGATCCTTTGCTTTCTAGAAGGGGAAAAAATTGAAGGGAACGGTCGATCGAAAATTTGAAGGTTGATTGAAATTGTCTTCAGAGGTGTTCAGAAACTCTCACCTGCACGCGGACTTGGGCCTAAGAAACGTGGAGTACAGGCTAGGCGAATTTTTTTTTATTTTTAATCAATTTTTTTATTATATTTTTATTAATAACAGCCCGTTTTCGAAATTTACAGAACTAGTCGCCTAATCAACCGACAAAGGGGCGATTAGCCCTTGTCGACCAGGGGGCGATTTATGCCGTAATCGCCTTTTAAAAAGGCGATTAGATGTTGATGGGGCCTAATCGCCCGGACAGCGGGCGACAAGGGCCTAGTCGCCCTTTCAACGGACGATTAGTCTACTGTAGCGAATTTGCTACTGTAGCAAATTTTTTATTTTTTAAATTTTTCTACGTTAACAACTAAGCCTCCTAAAGTCTAAATTAAAAATACTTTTACACATCTAAAGTCAATGGTGATTTTAATGGTGGTGAATAATATGTTGATGCAACCATTTTAACATAGAACAACCCAAAAATTATTGGTAGTTTTAAATTAAAAATCTCTGAATCAGGCTAGCTGTTAAGCGCTAATTGAATTTTTAGACCATCTTAATCTTCTCTAAAAATTAAGAAAAAATTACCTAAATGCATTGTATCCTTAGTAGTACCAATATAATTTTTTTAGCGTTAGGTTCCATATAAAATATTTGAATTTAATTCGAATTTGAATTTGAATTTGAAGTTACAAATAGCCATAATTTAAAATCTAATTTCAAAATCTGACTCCTCTTAACTCAGACTGAAAGTTATAGTTTGAAATTAGATTTTAAATTATGGTCATTTGTAACTTCAAATTCAAATTAAATTTAAATTTAAATATTTTATATGGAACCTAACGCTAAAAAACATATTGGTACTACTAAGGATACAATGCATTTAGGTAATTTTTTCTTAATTTTTAGAGAAGATTAAGATGGTCTAAAAATTCAATTAGCGCTTAACAGCTAGCCTGATTCAGAGATTTTTAGTTTAAAACTACTAACAACTTTTGGGCTGTTCTGTGTTAAAATGGTTGCATCAACATATTATTCACCACCATTAAAATCATCATTAACTTTAGATGTGTAAAAGTATTTTTAATTTAGATTTTGGAAGGCTTAGCTGTTAACGCAGAAAAATTCGAAAAATGAAAAATTCACTACAGTAGCAAATTCGCTACAGTAGCCTAGTCGCCCGTTGAAAGGGTGACTAGACCCTTGTCGCCCGCTGTCCGGGCGATTAGTCCCCACCAACATCTAATCGCCTTTTTGAAGAGCGATTACGGCATAAATCGCCCTCTGATCGGGCGACAAAGCCTAATCGCCCCTCTGTCGGGCGACCAGGCGACTAGTTCTGCAAATTTCGAAAACAGGCGGTTATTAATAAAAATATAATTAAAAAATCGATTAAAAATAAAAAATTCCAGGCTAGGCAACGTAACAATAGGTCGGGCCCAGATTGAAAAAGGCCTCAATTTCGGTCCTGCGTACGTTAGGCGAGGTGCGAGCCGGCCCATGCCAAGATTCAAACTTTGAGCCCAGGTCCGAAGTAGGAACAGTTGAATTTGTTTTGTGAAGCAACGTGATCATCAACCATTTTATTACTCATTTTTCTTGCATGCGATCTATTTTTTTTTTTGGGAATCAAGATCTATAATTTTTCCGATAAATCATAATGGACAGTAATACAAAACGAGAAGGGAGTACGATGTTCCCTAAGAGGCTTTGCCCCACATTTAACAAAAATCACCATTCCACTATTTAAAACTCATTACTATGCAAATTTAGATGTCTCTGCAGTACTCTTCGCGATAAGGAAAAATAGAAAATTAATCTAACAACATAAAGAAGAATATGAGGTAAATTAAAAGCTGCAATGGTGGATCAACAAAAAGCAACTAATCATGACAAGGTCGATCGACACAACCATCCAAGTCCATCTATAGCGATGAAAGCATAGAGAAATTATTACACACCTATGGATCATGCACGCATGTTTACATCTGTATTGCTAAAGTTATGGCCAGTAACAAGGGAAGCATTCATCGAGCAACCTAGATGTAAACATATTGGCCTCCTGCGTGCCTGCGCCGGATCGATCGAGCTGGCTAGCTACTTATCAGCCCCTTCGAGAGCCTTGGCATTGTAGAACGGGTACTCCTCCTGCCGGATGAAGCAGCTCCGGAAGATCATGTGGTCGCAGTACTCGGGAGACAGCATGGACAGGACGGCGCTGGCGAGGCAGAGGTGGCAGTCGTCGGCGGCGAGGTCGCGCGTGCACTGCACCATCCCGTAGAGCTTCACGGACGGCGAGACCTCGAGCTCCCCGACGGCGAAGAGGCGCGGCGACCTGTACGCCGCCTTGCCCGTGAGGTTGATGAGCAGGTCGCTGAGGTGGGTGCGGAACTGCTGCGTCGACGTCGACGCGTTCTTCTGGCCGTGCAGGTCGCCGCCGCACTTGGTGATCTCGTACGACTTGTCCATGGCGCCGAAGAAGCTGGCGTTGGAGTAGCGCAGCATGCAGGCCTCCCGCACCACCATGGCGCTGCGCTGCCCGCGGCACTTGGCCGACGCGTCCTTCGCCGACGCGTCCAGGCACGCGCGGCAGTCGGACGCGTTCACGTCGGCGCGGCACTGCGCGAGGCCGTACGCGAGGTTCGGGGCGGAGCCGATGGTGTCCTTGGCGAACCCGGACGACGCGGCGGCCGCGGCCGGGAGGGAGGAGAGGAGCGCGTCGAGGATGCCGTCGAAGGCGCCGGCGTGCGCGTCGGTCACGTTGTCCACGCAGTCCATGTGGATGGGCTCGTCGACGTTGGTTGCGGTGGTGGCGAAGAGGGACGAGCCGAGGAGGAGAAGGATGGGGAGGAGAACTAGGCGAGGCATGGCTGCTATGCTGCTTTGGAAGAGCGCACAATCTGTCTGCGGGGCTGAGTTCTGATGGCGCCAATTTATATATCTATCACCGCGCGCAGGAGCAGGACATTATATGAGCGGTTTCTCTTCCATCGCTTCATTTCGTCACAACTACCGTGCATGGAAGATCGAAAGCCACCATTGTATTAATTCCTGACCATGCCTCTTCCTTTCCCATTAATCTCTCTTAAAACAATGCCGTGGCAATAATCAACAGAGTAGACGAGTGGCTTGAGCCACGGACGACCTATCTACCGTGCACATCGATCGGCCTCCGACGAATTGAGCTTCATGCAAAAAGAACGCACTGAAGTCTGAACTTCTAGAACGTTTTGTTCTTCTTTTTTTTTTTTGTGATTATCTAGAACGTTTTGTTCGCCTCCCTGGAATAAATCAATGCCGACGGCTTTGATGGTTCACACGGAGGCTGACGAAGATTTAGGATACTGGAAGCACTGGGTACTGCTTTATACTTTGGTTTCGCTTGTAATATATTTGAACTTTGCAAATTTGAAGTTTTTTTTTTCAAAAATAATTATTCAATTTGTCATCGGAGTTGTTCAACTTCAGATAGGCCAAAGTGCATGGCGGCTCCAAGGTTCACCTTATCGACACAACCGTTCCAACCGAGCCGGACCGGTAAGTCCGGTTTCATTGATTGAAACTTTCAAATTCAAAATTGAAAACCGATAAACCGAGGAAACCGACCGCGATAACCGACCGGTTACCAACGGTTTTGCAAACCCTGGGTGGCTCACTCGGGTCTTGTGCGCGGAGTTGAGCCCCAGAGCGCGTACGCGAGCCAAGATGGAGACAGAAGAGTAGAACTCTGGTCTATAAAGAGGATTAAAAAGAACATAGTATGGCATGGGGTGGAGCGACATGAATTCTTTTTCTCGAAAACGTAGGAGAGTTGCGTTTCATTGATTGATAGAAGGAGATAGTTTACACGATGCATAGTATCACCTATTACCCACCCCAACTTGCACAGTCACTCCCGCGGATGACGGGCATCGAAGTGGCCTGTTACCCTTTTGTTTAAGGTGACGGGTTTAGAATGCCCGTCACCTATATGCCCGTTACCTTTGGCCAGTTCTTACGTAGTGACTACGTGACGGATACCCAAATCAGGGTATCCTGATCTAGGATGCTTAATTCTGCTAACCGTCTCAGCTTAATTGTGTAGGGCCCACAGGAGCAGGCACACGACAACAGAGCGCTCGAGGGGCCCACGGCCGACCCCGAGGGCACATACAAGTTCCGCCTCGTCCGACCCCGAGTCGGCCGGGGCCCACGACTTCCGCCCCGCCCGACCCCGAGTCGGGTGGGGTCCACAGACTCCGCCTCGCCCGACCCCCAGTCGGGCGGGCCCCGAACTCCGCCTCGCCCGACCCCAGTCGGGCGGGCCCCGAACTCCGCCCCGCCCGACTCCCAGTCGGGCGGGCCCACAAGCCGCGCTTCGCCCGACCCCGAGTTGGGAGACTTCGTCGAGAAGATTTCCCTCTGGCAAGGAGGACAGGCATTTACGACGAGTAGCTGGGGAGCCTTAACTCTACCCAGCAACTCATCTACTTGCAGGCACGCGATCTGACCTGCACAGTGACATCCGTCCCATCTCACAGCGCCGCCTGACACCTCGAGTACAGCAGCGGGATGGCTACGGCATCATCATCACCCTGAACAGGGACGAAGACCAGACCGGCGACAAGACGGTCGCGACAGTCTGGGTTGACATCTCGACCACCTGCCCGGCGACCAGGCTGACAGGACGCCGCCTGACTAGAGCCACAGTAGCGGATAGGGATCAGACTAGTGCGGCGCGTAGCCGCGCTGTCCACGACTGAAAACCCCGTTCTCATTTGTAAACCAGCTCACTCCTTGATTATAAAAGGAGAGCTTGGTGCATGAGGAGAGGGGATCCAGAGATACAACGCACACAGACATAGAGATACACACGAAGAGGCTTGGAGTCTTTCTCCTCCCTCGCCAACACTTGTAGCTCCCCTCTGCAAGTCGAGACACGAACTACTCACGAACTGGACGTAGGGCATCGATTGCCTGAACCAGTATAAACCTTGCCTCTCTCGCAAAACCCTCGCCATCATAGAAGATTGTTAGGCGCCGTAGTTACAAATTTACTTGTCGGCCGGTTTCTTAACACCGACACTACGCCAATGCACGTACGCGGCTACTCGCCCCCTAAACAACCTAGCTCCCGCGAGCGTCCAGATGACCGCTTCCTCCCTTAAACGGCGTAACCTCTCCTGGATTGTTGTTTCTACCTGGTCGAAAACACGAGCGTTCTTGTTTGATTCCACCATCCATTGATTGATGTTCTTGCTCCTGGTGCCGGTGACGTTCCAGTCAACCATGTTAGTACCGCTGTCCAGATTTGCCGCGCATAGACACAACCGATGAAGATGTGTGTTGGTGTCTCTGGTAGTTGATCACAGAGCACGCACGTCGGGTTCGCTTGCAGGTCGTGCCTTATCCGGCAATTGGCTGTCCACAACTGCCGTCGTAATGCTGTCCAGAAGAAGAACTTCACCTTAAGAGGTGCCCAAGTGTCCCATAGCCGTTGCGCCCCTTGGAGGTATGTGCTCCCTTGGAAGCATCAGGTATGCCGACTTGGCTGAGTACTGACCATCGGCTGTCCACCTCCACTTGAATCTGTCTTCCACCTTCGGTTGCGTTTGGAAATCGCGCAACCTTGCCAACAGCCTGCTTAGATCAAGGAAGATGACCACCGACGTAGCTTTTGAGACATCATCTTGCCAACGCTTTGGTCCGAATGCTTCCGCGACCGTGCAACATGAATTCTCAATATGACATGCTATGATTAAAAGTGCAACTGGTGCGACCACTTGATCGAATGTAAGGGGGCACAACCCCCCCCCCCCCCCCCTCGCGGCATGGCCACAGGAATTGTTAGTTTGTTACAGCTACCTTCTCTGAACCAAACATATCCCTTACCATCATGGTTGCATTATTGTTTGCAGTTACAAAGCTGAACCAATTCCTACCTTAATTTTGTGACGAAGTGCTGCCATATAGTACTCTTACTGGATTGCTACTCTATGGTATGAAAAGTGGAAGAACATTTATCCAAAAACGCATATTGTAACAAATCGGGGTGGCGTACTAAGTCGGCATGTTTGCGCGAGTAGGTATGGGCCTTGTTGAGATGTGAGGTAGTGGTCTCTCATGGGCGGGCCAGTGAAATTGGACGACCGCGAGCAGGCTGAGAAATATGTGTCATGCGAGAGTGGTTTGAGGACTTGAGAATCCCTTCCCCTCAACTATTAAGGCCCCTTTGGATTGGAGGATATTTTGGAGGAAAAATGTAGGAACTCGATTCATATAGGAAAGAGTCATGTTCATGCCTTTGGAACAAAGGATTCAAGCACAAGGAAAAATGGAGGAAACTTTCCTATGGTGCCCTTTTCACAGGAAAAATACAGGAAATCCAACATCTACTCTGACCTCTTTCTCCTCCTGTCGTGTAGGATCAAGGCAAATAGGACTTCGTTGTGGCTAAGCAAGAGTCAAACACAACCTCACCGGAGATACTTTGTCCATTAGCACCCTAAGCAAATTATTATCTCATTTTACTCCCTAAACTATTTATTTTAGGTCAATTTAACCTGCGATGACATTTATCCTTTTTGTTTCTACTTGTAACTAATGCAAAACCATGCTTTAATAAAATCCTTAACAAATGTTTTGTTACTATATTGTCAAGTAATTTCTACGCACAGCACACATGTGACATGTACCATATGCTCTCAACCTATCAAAGCAGTCACAAAAAACCCAACACATTTGTTGTAACATAGTATATAATGTCCTCTAGAATTTTTTATTAAAATAATACTATTTTAATAAAAAATTGTAATTTTGAAGTACCTTTTCGAAAAATTGCAAAAATAGGTGCCTGTCGGTCACTGGAAAACCGATTGCCACAAATCGGTCATCCAGCGCCCGATAGGGTGTCGGCTGCATGCCACATAAGCTATCGGAGCGGAAAATCAGTGCACACAAGCCTGTCGGTCACCCGGTATCCGACTACCACCTATCGGTCTTTTCGTGATCGATAGGACTTGAGGCTCACCCACCCACGCAAAGCCTATTGCATGCAGGTGACGTCAGTAAGAGAACAAATAATTTTGTTATCTTTAAATCATCATATCTCTTTGATATGGTGTCGGTTTTTTATTTCGTTTGCACCATTGTATTCTACTTAAAAAAGCGAACAAAACTAGATCTCAATTGCATATATTCTGATAAATTTTTATTATAAAACATAAATACTATTTTATGTAAAACTTCTATTAAACATATACAAATTTGGTCTAATTTTGTTCATCTCATCAAGCTGAACCCAATGGTGCAAACGAAATTAAAAACGAATACTAAATGACAAAGTTATAATATTTTAAAGTTAATAGCATGGTTAAATAGTATACTCACGTGAAGTGCCCGGCATCTCAACAAAAAGCTTCTCTACACCTAAGCTTGCCCCACCAAAGAACAATAAAAAACACGAATTTTGGCCCATGCATATGCGTCTAGACTTATCGGTCATGGGAGAACCGACTAGTACATATCGGTCATGGGGTTACCGATAGGCAGTAAAACTCCCGATTGTCCCCAGCTCTTGGCTCTGAAGGAGCCACGTCAGCTGCCACGTAGGCCTATCGGTCGTCCCGTGACCAATTGGTCACTGGATGACCGACATGCTGTTATTTCTGCAATTTTTCAGAACCATACCCCAGATCCGCAATTTTTCATTAAATTACTATTATTTTAATTAAAAACTCATGTCCTCTATGGCTTTACAATATCAACTGAATATACAACTTGTGCTTGGAGAAAAAAAAGAGACAAATATCATAAGCAGGGTGTGTAAATTGAGTAGAAATTGTGCTTAGGTGGTTAAATGGACGAACCAACTAGTTGATGGTAGTAAAAATAGACTTCTTCGTTATAGGAAAAAGATAAAGAGATTTGGAAATCTCAAAGCTGAGCACACTAAAAAGAATGCATAATGAAAAGGAAAAGGACATAATTTGGTTTGTTCAATGAAGTCAACATCAACTCGAGTTCAAATATTTCACTTACAACATCCAGTTCAAATTTAAAACGAAATTCTACTACTTATAATTCAAATTGACTAGACAATCGACCGGAAGTCGCCACTCGTATGCATCGTCTGATTGAGCTTGCGCGTCACACTGATTGCTGATCATCAACGTGGCTCCAAGTCAGAGACGGAAACATCGTTGATTGACGGCAGCCGAGCTGCCACCCTTGGGCCCTCGAGATCCATGCCGCTCCCGTGCGATGGCATTTATCTCATTTTACTCCCCTTTTATTTTAGGTCAATTTAACTTGCGATGGCATTTATCCTTTTTGTTTCTACTTGTAACTAATGCCAAAACCATGCTTTAGTAAAATCCTTAACGAATGTTTTGTTACTATATTGTCAAGTAATTTCTACGCACAGCACACATGTGACATGTACCATATGCTCTCAACCTATCAAAGCAGCCACAAAAATATCCAACACATTTTTGCAACATAGTATATAATATCCTCTATGGCTTTAAAATATCAACTGAATATACAACTTGTACTTGGAGAAAGAAAAAGACAAATGTCATCATCAGGGAGTAAATAGATAATGTGTAAATTGAATAGAAATTGTGCTTAGGTGGTTACATGGACAAACAAACTAGTTGCTGGTAGTAAAAATAGACTTCTTCGTTATAGGAAAAAGATAAAGATATTTGGAAATCTCAAAGCTGAGCACACTAAAAAGAATGCATAATGAAAAGGAAAAGGACATAATTGGTTTGTTCAATGAAGTCAAAATCAACTCGAGTTCAAATATTTCACTTACAACATCCAGTTCAAACTTAAATCGAAATTCTACTACTTATAATTCAAATTGACTAGACATTCGACCGGAAGTTGCCACTCGTATGCATCGACTGATTGACCTTGCGCGTACGCGTCTTGCTGATTGCTGATCATCAACGTGGCTCCAAGTCAGAGACGGAAACGTCGTTGATTGACGGCAGCCGAGCTGCCACCCTGGGGCCCTCGAGATCCATGCCGCTCCCGTGCGCGTCGACAGCAGTGAAAGCACGACGAGGAACAACAACGGCATAGGCCGGAGCGGCGGGCGCGGGCAGCGTGATGGAGCGGCTGTTGAGCATGATGACGACGGCCGCCATACCAGGCCGGAGCTGCGGGTCCTCCTGGACACAGAGCAGGCCCACGTGGACGCACCTCAGCACCTCCTGCGGTTGCATCCCGCTGGCCGGGCAGCTGTCGAGCAGCTCCTGCACGCTCCCCCGGCTCCAGCGCCTCCAGACCTGCGCCATGGAACGCCCATGCGGGGCTTGATGTTTAGTCTCCGGTCGTTTTTTTTGGAGAATGTTAGTCTTCTGATTGGAGAACAATGTGTTATGTCCTAGTGTCGACTTACAAAGGTGAGCAGATCTTCCGAAGACCCTGAAACTTGCGCGCACACATTACGCCGCCCAGTGATGATCTCGAGGACGAGGACGCCGTAGCTAAAAACGTCGGATTTGGCGGAAAAAATGCCGTGCAGGGCGTACTCCGGCGCCATGTAGCCACTGCATCTCGTAGACACGGGCCCGTCAGACACGAACACATCTCGCTACAGCTCGGAACTAGGAGGATAGCGGCGAGAGCTTACTATGTCCCGGCGATGCGGCTTGTGTTCCCAACGCTCGAGTCCACGCTGAATAGCTTGGCCAAGCCGAAGTCGGAGATCTTGGGGTTCATGTCCTTGTCCAGCAAGATGTTGCTGGCCTTGAGGTCCCGGTGGATGATCGTCAGCCTTGAGTCCTCGTGGAGGTAGAGCAGCCCGCGGGCGATGCCCTCGATGATCTTGTGCCTCTGCCCCCAGCTCAGCTCGTGTTGCCGTGCAGAGTCTGCGAGTTCAGTGTATTTTCTTATCAGCAAGTGAAATGCCCGAGCGATCAGACAGCAGATAGAGTGGTGACGGGAATGAAGCACGCACCGAAGAGGATCTTATCGAGGCTGTTGTTGTTGAGGAACTCGTAGACGAGGAGCCGCTCGTGTTCTTGAATGCAGCAGCCGAGTATGCGGACCAAGTTCTTGTGCTGGAGCTTGGCAACCAGGAAGACCTCGTTCTTCATCTCCAAGTGTCCTTGCTGGGAGGTCGCTGACAGTCTCTTCACTGCAATTTCCTGCCCGTCTTGTAGTATCCCCTGAAAGAAATTGAGATATGAGACTAAATGGTCTTGCGCTGAAACGAAAGGTTAATTATCAGATTTCATGCTTGACATTTACTTTGTATACTGGTCCGAATCCACCTTCCCCAAGCTTGTTTTCTTCTGAAAAGTTGTTAGTGGCAGCTTTTAGAGTGCTCAAATCGTACAAAAGAGACTCTGAACTCCTCATTTCTTCATCTTCTTCATGTCCTGCTCACAGTGTAGCGTTAGTGCATCAAGACTGAAGTTGTCACCAGTGCTTTGTATAAATTCGTTTCATCACTTACTGACGCTTTCAACGAGGACGTGCTTGTGCGGCTTTCTGTTCCTTTTGCAGAGATACAGGGCAACCAGTAGCATGACCAACAGCGTGACAGCGACAGGGATTGACACGAGCAGAGCCGTCCTGACCGTGCGCTTGTTGCCTGCACCGACGAGAGAACAGGAACGAAGACGACGTCGCAGTCAATTACGCAACCATTTTGGCCACTCAAGACGGAAGGTCGAAACGTAAAGTCCAAAAGAAGAAAGACATGCATGGGGGGCACCGGACACGCTAATGCATGGACACTAGTGGAGTTCAGTGCCAAAACAAGCGTCAATCCAAAACGCGTAGGAAAGGGACGGAACTGGGAAGACCGGAGACTTTGACTCACCGGTGCTTCCTGTTCCTGGCACGGAATGGTCGCTACCGTTGTTCGGCCCGCCCCCTGGGGACGGCACCGGCGACATCGCTGCCTCGGCGGCCTGGGCGTTGTAGAACATGTACACCTCGAACCGGATGGAGCAGCTCCGGTAGATGACCTGGCCGCCCTGCTTCCCGCTGCAGCAGTTCGGTATGGCGCCGACGGCGGCGGTGAGGCAGCGGTTGCAGTCGTCGCCGGCGAGGTCCCGCGTGCACTGCGCCATGCCGTAGATGTTCTCAAACGGCGCCAGCGCGGCCGACCCGGCAGCGAACATCCGCGGCGAGGAGTACGCCGCCTTCGCCGTGAGGTCCTTCATCAGCGTGTCGAGCGCCAGCGTGAACTGCGCCGCCGGCTGCGTCGCGTTCTGCGTGTTCGTTAAGGCTACCCCCGTCGTGTCGACGGCGCCGAAGAAGCTCGCGTCGGCGTTCCGCAGCAGGCAGTTGTCGTAGAAGAGCATGGCGCTCTTGCTGGAGCACGTGCTGGCCATGTCCTGGACCGAGGCGTCCAGGCACGCGCGGCAGGCCGACGTGTCGACGTCGGCGCGGCACTGCGCGAGGCCGTACGCCTGGTCAGGCGCGACGCCGGTGACGTTCCTTGCGAACCCGGAGGATGCGGCCGCCGCGGCGGGGAGGGAGGAGAGGAGCGCGTCTAGGTTGGCCTGGAACGCGCTGCCGCGTGTGTAGTTCGTGTTGGTCGGGCAGTCGGTAAAGGTTGGCCCGGCGTTGGCCTGTGCGGCGAGGAGGAGGAGGAAGAAGGCGAGAAGGCTGGACATGGCTCCGGGGAAAGGTTGCTGCTAGCCCTGCAGGGAAAGGCTGTTTCTGTTTCTGTGCTGACTGAAGACCACCTCCACCAATGGCAAGGCCATATAAATAGTACAAGCATTGCGACAGCTACGGGGAAACCCTCATGTCTGAATTTCAACAAAATGCACATCAAGCAGTGACCAAACCTCTACACTACAGTGATTTGAAGCAGTGATTCGAAGATAAGTTAGCTTTTTTTTTCCCAACAATGTAGACAAGTTTCAACGGACACGGTCCGCGGCGGGCTGGACGCGCACAACGGACAACGAAGGGTGGCGGCTCCGCCTAGGTGCTCCCGTGTGAGCGAGACCGTCTGTCCGGGTCACCACCCAAACGCGCCCCAGCACCGTTCCACGCCTGACCCCGGGAAGCACCGCCTCCACGAGTGACGCACGCGTAGCGACCGCCGTGGGGAGCAGGGAGCGAGGGATGCGAGTGGCGTGCGGAGAGCCGGGACAGAGGATGGGTCCGTGCGCTCAGCACGGGATGCATGGCAGTGGGGCGAGCGGAGGCCGATGGCGGCGGTGCGGCCATGGCGCCCGGTTCCAATAATATTTTTCAAATGCATCTCTCATTTGGATATCGATTAACTAGCAAGATGCCCCGCGCATATTATATGGCTAGACTTGTTACTTTAGTTCATGGTTGGTCGAGAACTTACCAATTTACATAATTTCATTAGGCTTTTTTGTGATAGCGCGATTGAATTGATTCATTGATGAATGATAATAGGTATGTTTGAGCAAACATAAAAAACGTCAGTCGAGAGAACTTATTCTTTAATCATGCCAACATAGTAGGTAGAGTAGTCGATGTGGTCTGGGTCATACTCTTCAAAGTCTACCTTGTCAATGCAGAACTACAGAGCATTAGTGATCAAAACCTCCAAGCATTGAGGGATTGTCTGTCGTTTATATGTGCGAAATTGCAGAAGAAAATTCAATATATAATACCTTGGTAAGCTTGATTGATGTGCAAAATCTCCAGTAAGAACGCAGATGACACCACAACAGACTGACAGAGGCATGATGTTGTTACTTCAAACTTTCGTTTCTGTGCTCCAGAATAAACCAGTGCAACAGACCAACATTTTCCCTGCTTCTCTAATTACTTTAAGTCGCAAAGTTGAAGAAGACAATATTATTTGTCACATAGTGTATAATGTCCTCTATGACTTTAAAAAAGTATAACTGGAAATACAATTTGTACGGAGAGAAAAAAATGTCATCAGGGACATGAATTGGTCTAATTGAGCCAAAACTTTATTTAGGGTGTTAAATGGACAAACCAAATAGTTGAGGGTAGTCAAAAATAGACTTCTTCGGTATAGAAAAAGGATAGATAGATATTTGGGAATCTCGCTTTTTTTTTGCCACCGCACTAAAAAAGTGTATAATGAAATGAAAAGGACAAAATTGGCTTGTTTAAGGAAGTCAAATCAAATTGATTGTCCATCTATTTTTATTTCTCATTTTCCTTGTATTCTCCAAAATAGTACTCCCCTTATAACATCCAATCCTTTGCGAGGTTCAAATTTAAATCAAAATGCTACTACTTATAATTCAAATTGAGGAGATATTCGAGCAGAAGTCGCCATCGTGCGCATCAACTCATTGACCTTGCGCGTCTCGCCGATTGCTGCTGATCATCACCTAGGCAAGTCACAGCAGCTCTCCTTGCCATTTTGTCCACTCAAGATGAAAACGGAAAGTCCAAAAGAAGAAAGGAGGAACCGAAATGCGTGGCCCGGGGGCACCGGACACGTTAATTCAGGACACAGGACACAACAGTGTGGAGTTCAGAGCCAAAACAAGGGTCAACTCATAACGCGTTAGGAAAAGGACGGGACTCACAAGTCACACGAGACACGACCGGAGACTTACTCACCTGTGGTTCCTGGCACGGAATGGTCGCTGCCGTTGATCAGCCCGCCGCCTCGGCGGCCGAGACGTTGGTGCGTTCGGCGCAGGCTCCTCTAAAATTTAGAGAGCTCTAAACTAAAAGAATCTAGTATTAATAAAGTTTACTGACAAAACCTTTTTACAGATAGATATATCTTTACGAGACAGGTACAGTAACCATCGTCTAATCACGGCTTAACTATCCTCATTATATTCGTTTCGCGAATTAGAGGGGGGTTCTGCAGTTAGTTTTGTAATTAAACTTTATTTAAGATAAGATTCTTTTAGTTTAGACCCTTCTAAATTTTAGAGGGGCGTGCGCCGAACGCACCCGTTGTAGAACAGGTACACCTCGAACCGGCTGGAGCAGCTCCGGGCGATGACACGGCCGCCTTGCTTCTCGTTGCAGCAGGTCGGTATCGCGGTGACGGCGGAGACGATGCAGAGGTTGCAGTCGTCCGCGACGAGGTCCCACGTGCACTGCGCCATGCAGTAGATGTTCACGAACCGGCGGAAGATCCCTGTCTACAAATTTGGCGCAGGAGCAGATCCCTCCTGGTGACCGCGTCGGGGACCTTCTCCCGGAGCACCTCCGCGAAGAATTCGATGGTCTTGATCCCCGCGTGACGGTAGCGTCGTGCGCCAGCGCGAGCGGGCAGCCGTCGGCCGCGGCGTGGCCGTTCACGGCGGCGACGGTGGGCATCGGGAGCGCGAGGAGGTCGGCGACCAGGCGGCGGAACGCGTCCTCTATGGTGGCGTAACACAGAGTAACCTACGATTCTTAAGATTTGTTGTACATCATGCAAACAGGTGTAAGTAAGCATCGTCCTAAGGACCAAGGTGGCCTAGGCATCATTGATCTAGAGATCCAGAACAAATGTTTGTTAAGCAAGTGGTTATTCAAGTTGCTTAATGAGGATGGCATGTGGCAATCATTAATACGGAATAAATATTTAGGCTCCAAGACTTTGTCACATGTAGGGATCAAACAAGGTGACTCTCATTTTTAGAGAGGCCTTCTAAAGGTCAAAGATGAGTTCTTATCATGTGTATCTTTCAATGTTAAAGATGGCTCCCAAATTCGTTTTTGGGAAGATACATGATATGGAACAAGGCCATTCAGTGAATTATATCCTAATCTTTATTATGTTTCCTATAACCACAATGATACAGTTGCTCGAGTTATAGGTGGTGCGCCTTATAACTTATCCTTTAGGCGTACCTTGATTGGGATGAAACTCACTCCGTATAATGACTTTATAGCTAAAATTTCAAATATTAGCTTAACTGATGAACGAGACACAGTGTCCTGGAAACTACATAGATCTGGACAATTTTCAACGCTGTCTATGTATGTCTTCCTAATTAATCAAGGCACTCCGTTTCATCACAAGCTAATTTGGAAGTTGAAGCTACCTTTGAAGATAAAAATTTTCCTTTCGTATCTAGTGAAGGGAGTCATTTTAACTAAAGATAACCTAGCTAAACGTAACTGGTCAGGAAGCAAAAAATGTTATTTCTGTAATCTTGACGAAACAATCCAACACTTGTTTTTTGACTGTCATCACGCTAAAACTATTTGGAGGGTTGTTCAAACAGCTACGGGGATTAGCCCACCTAGATCTTTGAATCATATTGCTGGAGATTGGCTTGCTCTTTTTAACTCGAACAAGCGTAAAATTATCCTAGTAGGTGTGGCTGCCATGTGCTGGGCGATATGGCGATGTAGGAATGAGATTTGTTTTGATAATGTTAAATATACATCGTATATGCAGGCACTTTTCAGAGGAGCTTATTAGTTGCGTTATTGGGCGCTGCTGCAGCATGAGGAGGTCCGTGACCACGTTCGTGGGGTGAGCGCAGCATTGGAGGTTGCTGCATTGGAGCTCTATGCCTCTCACGGGTGGAGATTTAATAATAGACTTGATCCTCCATAGTTTGCTTTATTATTTGTTTTAAGCTCTTCTTGTCAATCTGGAGATTAACATTTTTTTGTAATAAGTAATCAAAAAGAAACAAACACCGAGCTGCGTGCTGTGCAGAAGCCGGGAACTTTGAACAGTTTCCATTATCGAAAAAAAGGTGTAAGTAAGCAAAATATTTTCATGGTAGGTAGTATTGTGTGATTTCTATTATTAGCTCTTAATTCATGACAAGGCAACCCATGAAACACTCATACTTTGAATTTCACGCTCTACAACTACCTGACCTGAACTCAGCTATTGCTTATGCGGGCATTAATCTTCCAACCAGAAGGAGCCGGGCGGGGCCCTCCTGGGTAGCCCACACGTGCCATCGAGAAGACGTATGCTATCCGGGAACGCGCAATAGAAGAACTCACTCTTGGCCACCTCCTTAAGCTCGGCGTCCGTCATCCTCGCGGCGAAGCCATTGAAGGGTTCATTGTAGGAGCGAATGAAGCGTAGCTCACCGGAGTCGGTCACGGTGCTGTGGCCCGGCAGAAAAGACCGGTGCCAACGATAAAGGCGTGCGTAGTCTTCGGCCGTGGCGCGGCGTTCTCATTCCATTTTGGCCAGAGGATCACGACATAGGTCTCATACGTCATACTTGGAAGGTGCTCATACTTGGAAGGTTCTCCGGCACATCGGTAGGAACGCACGGCTGAAGCGGAGAAGTGGAGAATGGCAAGGAGAGCGGCTAGTGCTAGCAACGTAATAATCGCAGCGGCAGCAGCCTTCTTGATTACTAGTGCCATGTGGAGAATAAATCTTTGCTTGTTTTGCCGTTTGGTTCTTGATCCTGCGTCGTTGTTATATAGTAGTACGGCGGAGAACAAAGAGAACACCAAATCTAATACGATCTCACAAATCTTGCTCATTTATTTGTTGCTCCTCTGCTGAGAACCAATCTCCGGCTGGAGATGTGAAATGCTCCCACAGACAACCCATGATCTTGAAAGAACCAACCTGTACAGGGGATGGCAGCAATTAATTGTACTACCATCTTTATTATCATAATAAACATCTTTTGACTTTTAAACAACACCGTCAGTCTTATTTAATTTTTTATAAAAAAATATAGAAATAAGTTAAGTTTCAAGTATATCTATTAATAAAACAAGTTATAACAAAATAAATAATATTATCATATTTTTAAAAAGAAAATCAATGGTCGAACTTGAGTAAGTTAAAAATATCTATATATTCTTATTCAAGGTTAAAATGAGCCTTTATGCCTTTGTCACTCACATGTGGGGCTTTGGGCATGGACCCACGTGTAAGTGACCCAAAGGCCAAATGCTTAACGGTGGAAAATCACTGTCCACAAGTTTGGCGTTGTGTTTTCTTAGATTATAGTATAATTATTATGTTGAAGACTAACAAACCAAAACCGTGCTACACGCGTTAAAAAAAAAATTACAACATCCAATCATTTGTGCGGTTCAAATTTAAATTGAAATGCTACTGCATATAATTCAAATTAAGGAGAAATTCGAGGAGAAGGCGCCACTTGTTCGCATCGACTCATTGGCCTTGGGCGTCTTGCTGACTGCTGATCATCAACGCGGCTCCAAGTCAGAGATCGAAACGTCATTGATCGACGGCAGTCGAGCTGCCACCCTCGGGCCCTGGAGATCTGTGCGGCTCCTCTGCTCGTCGACAGCAGCGACAGCACGGCCGGGAACAACAATGGCGTAGGCCGGCGCGGTGGGCGCTGGTAGCGTTATGGAGCGGCTGTTGAGCATGATGACGACAGCGGTCATCCCAGGCCGGAGCAGCGGGTCCTCCTGAACGCAGAGCAAACCCACGTGGACGCATCTCAGCACCTCCTGCGGCTGCCATCCGCTGGCCGGGCAGCCGTCGAGCAGCTCCTGCACGCTCCCGCGGCTCCAGCACCTCCAGACCTGCGTCATCCAGGGCATGATGTTTTAGTCTCCGTTCTGATCGCAGGAAACATGAAACTGCAATATGTGTTATGTCCGAGTTACGACTTACAAAGGTGAGCAGATCTTCGGAAGGCACTGAAGCATGCGTGTATGAGTTACGCCGGCCGGTGACGATCTCGAGGACAAGGACGCCGTAGCTGAATACGTCGGATTTGGCCGAGAATATGCCGTGCAGGGCGTACTCCGGCGCCATGTAGCCGCTGCATCATGCAGAGACACGGCAAGTTAGACACGAACACATTTCGTTACAGCTTGTAATTTTGGAGGCAGGCAGCAAGAGGTTACTATGTTCCGGCGATGCGGCTCGTGTTCCCAACGCTCGAGTCGACGCTAAACAGCTTGGCCAAGCCGAAGTCGGAGATCTTGGGGTTCATGTCCTTGTCCAACAAGATGTTGCTGGCCTTGAGGTCCCGGTGGATGATCGTCAGCCTCGAGTCTTCATGGAGGTACAGGAGCCCACGGCCGATGCCCTCGATTATCTTCTGCCTCTGCCCCCAGCTCAACTCTTGTTGCCGCCCAGAGTCTGAGAATTCAGTTTAGTTAGCTCAGCGAGTGAAATGGTCGAGTGATCTGACGGCATGTAGAGAGGGTCACCGTGATGAGAAAGAAGTACGTACCAAAGAGGATCTTGACGACGCTGTTGTTGCTGAGAAACTCGTAGACGAGGAGCCGCTCGTGTTCTTGGATGCAGCAGCCAAGTATGCGGACCAAGTTTTTGTGCTGGAGCTTCGCAACCAGGAAGACCTCGTTCTTCATCTCCACTTGTCCTTGCTGCGAGGTTGCTGACAGTCTTTTCACTGCAATTTCTTGGCCGTCTTGTAGTATCCCCTGAAGAAAATTGAGATCAGAGCATCAATAATTTGCAGTCTTGGACTGGTTCAAGAAAAATGGTCAGTTGATTGTGAGGTTTCACGCTTCAAATTACTTTGTATACTGGTCCAAATCCACCTTCCCCAAGCTTATTTTCTTCTGAAAAGTTGTCAGTGGCAGCTCTTAGAGTGCTTAGATCATACAGGAGAGACTCCGAACTCCTCATTTCTTCATCATCTTCATGTCCTGCTCATAGTAAAGCATTAGGGAATCAAGACTGAAGTGTAATAACTTATCTTATTACCAGTAACTTCGTTTCAGCACTTACTGACGCTTGCATTAATCTGCGCGTGGTTGTGTGGCTTTCTGTTCCTTTTGTAGAGATACAGAGCAACAGGCAGAATCACCAACAGCGTGACGGCGACAGGAATTGACACGAGCAGAGCCGTCCTGATCTTGCGCTTGTTTCCTGCAGCGACGCAACGATGAAACGAAAAGTCGACGATTGTCAATCACGTTGCCATTTTGTCCATTCAAGACGCAAGGCTTGACACGAAATGCCTGGTCCCGGGACCGGACACGTTAATGCATGACACCACAGCGGAGCTCAGAGCCAAAACAAGTGTCAACTGAAAACGCGTAAGGAAAGAAAGGGACCGGACTCAGAAGTCAGTAGACCGGGGACCGGAGACCTTGACTTACCGGTGCTTCCTGGCACGGAATGGTCGCTGCCGTTGATCGGCCCGCCCCCCGGGGACGGCGTCGGCGACATCGCCGCCTCGGCCGCCGAGACGTTGTAGAACGGGTACTGCTCGAACCGGATGGAACAGCTCCGGTACACGATCCGGCCGCCCTGCTTCTCGTTGCAGCAGGTGGGTATGAAGGCGACGGCGGTGGCGAGGCAGCGGTTGCAGTCGTCGCCGGCGAGGTCCCGCGTGCACTGCGCCATGGCGTAGATGTTGACGAACGGCGTCACCGCGGCCGAGCCGACCGCGAACATCCGCGGCGACGCGTACGCCGCCTTCGTCGTGACGTTCCCCATCAGCGCACCGAGCGCGGACGTGAACTGCGCCGGCTGCGTGGCGTTCTGCGGGTTCCACGCGTACACGACCACCGACGTTTCGACGGCGCCGAAGAAGCTCGCGTTGGCGTGCCGCAGAAGGCAGGCGTCGTAGACGAGCATGGCGTTCTTCTGCCCCGCGGTGCACATGCTGGCAATGTCGTGCACCGAGGCGTCGAGGCACGCGCGGCAGTCCGACGCGTTGAGGTCGGCGCGGCACTGCGCGAACCCGTATGCCTTGTCGGGCGCGGCGCCGGTGATGTTCTCGGAGAAACCCGAGGACGCGGCCGCCGCGGCGGGGAGGGAGGAGAGGAGCGCGTCCAGGTTGGTCTGGAACGCG
Source organism: Eragrostis curvula (assembly GCA_007726485.1). Taxonomy (NCBI): domain Eukaryota; kingdom Viridiplantae; phylum Streptophyta; class Magnoliopsida; order Poales; family Poaceae; genus Eragrostis; species Eragrostis curvula. Next base: position 36,521,017 of record CM017445.1, on the reverse strand, counting down.
CTGCCGCGCGTGTAGTTCATGTTGCTCGGGCAGTCGGTGTAGAATGGGTCGTCGGCGTTGGCCGGTGCGGTGAGGGTGAGCAGACAGAGGAGGAGGGCGAGAAGGTTGGACATGGCTCCAGGGGAAGGTTGCTGCTGGCAGTGTTGTTTCTGTTTCTGTGCTGCGTCTACTATGTTGAGATCAGAGAGCAGGGGAAGACGCAGATGGCGCGCTTCTATAGTGAGTACTATTGCTTGCTTTGACCGAAGACGACTTCCTTGCAAAGCCAACCACCGGGAGCCCCAAAGAACCGTGACGGCCTTCCCTCCGAATCGAAGCCGAGATGCTGCCCAGACCTATGCGAGCAATGGCAGCGGCCACTCATCTGAGTCCTCACTAGTCACTACCAAATGTAGAATTTGCTGCTTGTTGCTGCAAGGTGATGGCATTGCAATTTGGTCCTGAAATCGACTAGATACAGTCCCACTCTTCAATGTATGGTTGCGTGTACTTGATTTATGTTAGAGATCATTACCAGGTCTAGGAATTAGCTTGTGCAACTTTTACAAAATGTGTCTCTCATGTCAGTAACTGACATAATGTGATTTCTTTTATTTTCATATTGGTGTTTCAGATAGGTTTGAGTCTCAATGCATACTGAATCTTTTTTTTTTTTTGTGAGTTTCAATGCATACCGAATCTCATGTCAGTAACAATTTGGTTCAGATTTATTTCATATTCACCTAGGGATTTAGGTAAGGGTCTGAGTGCATATTAGTTTTTCTGTTATATTCAAACTAGTAAGGCGGCCCGCGCATTTGCACGGCTAGATTTGTTATAAATTAATATGATCTATATTATTTTAATAGTATTATTTAATTATTTTAAGAAAATCAGAAGTTATAAACATGTCTCTTATTACACCGTATAGGCTTCTAAGATCCGGTTGCAAAACACGCCTGCTGCTTTCATGGTTATTAATAAACTACACATGACCATCGCTTGATCGACCTTGGAACATGCATCAGCAAGCAGGTCCATGATCTTGATCTCATACCGGAAAAAAAAAAAAACCCTGACAAATATGTTGTTGCATCACTCAATTCAAAAATGGAAAAAAATCTTCATGCGTTCCTTCACGGTGACCCCCCTTGGGTTGATCCAATTTCTCCTCTATATGGACATATCCTTATCTCATTTTAGATCTATATATCTATCAAAATATTTTTTGATCCGAAGAAATGTGTATTAGTAACTAAAAGTAAGTTGGAGCAATTTCTAGCTTAACCACTATATTTTCCATGATTACTCCTATATAAAAAACCTTTGTGATCTCATCTATTTTTGACCTAATTTTATCCTGTCCTGTGTCTGCATGTTTATAAATACATATTTTAAAAAAGATGACAAATGGTTTCAGTGCATAACAAAGCGGACATACGGAAAACAATAATCGGATTTAATGGCTTTTATTTTGATTGATTGATATGAGTTCTAACCTTCCTGAATTCATCCCGCCTCCAGTTCTTCCAACTGTGTTTACCACAAAAAGAGCAGCAACGCCTTCGCCTTGTAGTGCTGCGACACCCAATTTCATCGTGTGTTAATTAATCAAGTCAGCAAATAAATTGACAATGCCATTAGTAAGCACAAATCTATATGGAGAATCGAATCTGCAACAGTTTCTCGGCGTCATGCTCGTGGTCTCGCGTCACTCGCATGGCCGTAACACATATGCATGTGACTGGCACAGTCCTAGCCGTTAAGATTTTGATAATACAGATATGTATTCAAGGTGAACAAAACGACATCAAGTATCTGTGTTCAGAACTCATGCAAGGCGCAGATCAAATTAAATCGCAAGCTCACCGGAGTCCAAACCTCAAAAGATGTGTAGTCCAGGTCTTGCACGTAGTCGATCGAATGTCTCATGCAAGGTTTACAATATCGATCAGATCGCTAAAACCGGCCGCCACCGAAATGTCCGATTTCACCGGTTATCGCGATAACTGGTCGGTTTTCGACCAAAAATTCAAAATTCAAATTTCGAATTCGAAAACCACGAAACCGATCGATTTTCACCGGTTATCGACCGATTTCGACCGGTAACCGGTCGGTTTGATCGGTTTTGGACGCAGGACCGAAAAATAGCGAAAAGATAACCGATCGATTTTCACCGGTTATCGACCGATTTCGACCGGTAACCGGTCGGTTTTGATCGATATTTTTTGTTTCAATTTTTTTCAAATTTTCAAAAAATTTCAAATTTCAAATTCGAAAATCGGTAACGGACTTATCGAACCGGACCGATTTCACCGGTTATCGCGAAAACCGACAGGTTTTCAACGATTTTTCAAACCTTGGTCTCATGCGCAGCGATACGCCGGAGCACCGTATATCATACGCCGGTGCCTCAGCTGCTCATCACGGGCACTCGCCCTAACTGGCTGAATGATTAATTTCTTGATCGTTGCAGCCACCATGCACCTTCTGGTCTAGGTTTTGGACCTATTCATCTCCTTATAGATTCGATGATGAGTTTCGTGAGCAGGGAATCCTCGTTGGAGTCTTGCATACGGGATATATTTGTCAAAACATGTGCCAATATTTTAGTTTAATTTTTCATAAATACAAAGAAGACAATGGTGGGTAATTTTTAAAACACGTGGAGGGTATTTTGGACTCATTTTTATAACGGCAGTGGCGGGTAATTTTCTCTTCTTATTTTCTCGGATTAACGTGGGAATTTTTAGCATTTTAGAGCAAACGTAGTGGCTCCTTTTTCTCTTCAATTATATATATAACTAGGATGGCTGCCCGCGTATTTGCGCGGCTAGATTTATTAAGCTATTTAAATTATTTTTATATTGCAGGAGTTGGAACATAATTTGTTTCATCATAATTTAATAATAGTTTGAACATAGTTTGAACATATTTTAATAATTCAAAAGTCCTATTTTTTTTCATAATTTGTTTCATCATGCTCTCTCTACTTATTCTGATCAATTGTTCTTCCATCAGCATTCTTTCATCTTGGACATGCTTCTATTTTATTTTTGTTTTTTTTTTAAAAAAATAGGACACATAACATGATTTCAACGAAACAAAGACACAACACTAATAAAAGTTATGCAATATACTTCGAGGAAATAAACAATGCCTTTTAATTTCCTTAGATTAGCCTATAGTGACGAACTTCTTAACTTTGATTCACATAACTCATCTCTCGCACTTTTAAGCTCTTTGCAACAATGCATGTTTGCTAAAGGATACATTGGCTGAATATTTCGGGCCTTTTATAATTATTTTTATATTCAATTTGATAGTTTTGTCTTTTATTTCCGTTGATGTGAAGCACATAATTGAATATTAAATGCTTGTTGCATGCTTTATAATATGAATCCATCCACCACGACATCTAACTTGTCTCCTCATATCACCATTAAGATAGTTTGTTAATTGTATTGTCATATGATGTTTCTGTGTTTGAATATCAATCACAGCACTCAAGTGCACATATGGGTGTATAGCATATAGTAACCGTGGCTCAGTGGCTCGATGTCACTCGCGGTTACGCATACCTATATGTTCCCTTGAAGACCAAACTATATATGCTTTTCGTAGATCTATGACTTTACACTAAAGATGTCTACTTAGCGCTGTCAACGATTATCGTGGTACTATGTAAGCATATAGATTGTGCTCACGTGCATCCTCGGAGATCGTAAGGTCATCCAAACCTTAACCATCATATATGTTTATATATTATGATTATTTTTTAACAATTATGGGTGCATGATCATAAAGTTATATAATATTGTCACCTTAAAAGTGATCTTTACACTTTGTTAATTACATATATGTTTATTAGCTATTTACTTATTGACGATAAATATTGTTAGTGTTTAACCATTAAAGCATTACATATTTAGAAAATAATGCATTGCAACTCGTGTTTTAGCTAAATTATATCTCGGTGATGAAAGACTTTGGATTCTTAAAATATGTGCACTGCATGTAAAGTTTTAGCTAAGGATGTGATTTAAATTATTATATTGTTTATATTTTTCATGTGGTTTTCTAAGGTGTGTTTCCTAACAATTTAAAAGAGAAAATATATTCACTTTCATTTGAATTTTATTTATTTACTTGAGTTAGAATATTAAAATAGATTTAGATATTAATCTAAATTTGAAAAGTGAATAATCTAGAAATAGATATTAGATGTGTCTTTTTATATTTTTATTATTCCAAATTTAGCTATTTTTGACTCATATTGGTATTGTGGGTAAAATATAAATAGGAATTAGGGGTATTTTTAAATATTTTTTATTATTAAAATTTATTTTTTGGACTCATATTGGCATGGTGGGTAATTTAGAAATAGCCGTGATGGGTATTTTTGGCTATTTTTATTATTCCGAATTTAGTTAATTGTTTTACTCATAATGGCATGGTGGGTAATTTAGAAATATGTGCGAGGGTATTTTTGGCTATTTTCTATTATTCCGAATTTAGATTTTTTATAAATATTTGTAGGGGGTTTTGTGACTAATTGTTTCATAATGGTAGTGGTGGGTAATTTTCTCTTCTTAGCATTTTAGCATTTTAGAGCGAATGTGGTGGCTCCGTTTTCTCTTCAATTATATATATAATAGATAATAGATTGTGTTGTTTTTCTTCTATATTCAGATTGTGTTGTTGCCCCGTATAATGCAGACATGCAGTTCATGTCTTGAGAAATCTGTTGCAGAGCTTAAGATTACGATTCCATTGTCTGCCAGACTTCCCTCAACATGAACAAGATGCAGTGTAACAAGGTAGTAATACTAGTAAAACTACCCATTCAAATCCATGTACCACTGATTATGTCCATGTTAGAAACATCCTATAATACAAGTGCTTGTGTAATCAGAAAGCTTTTTTTTTTTTCTCAACTAGAGTGATTAAAATATCCTCCTTGTTTCCTGCATACTCGAGCAAAGCCAGTACTTGAAAGCTAGAGGGTTCTGGAGAGGTCAGCATTTAACATAATCGCGAGCAGAGCCGTCCTGACCGTGCTCTTGCTTCCAGCACCAACGAGAGTACAAGAACGAAGTCGACGATGGAGCCAATTATATATGTTGCAATGTTCTCCGGTGAAGATGCAAGGGTGTAACTGAAAGTTAAGAAAAAAAAAAGTCCAAAAGAAGAAAGGAGGAAACAATATGGTATATGGACACGTTAACGCAGAGAAATTGTATCCACAGCAAGTGTCAACTAAACAACGCGCTACGAAAGGGGCGGGACTCAGGAGACCAGTGACCTTGACTTGCCGGTGCTTCCTGGCACGAAATGGTCGCTGCCGTTGATCGACCCGCCCCACGGCGACATCGCCGCCTCGGGGGCCTGGGCGTTGTAGAACCGGTACAGCTCGAACCGGATGGGGCAGCTCCGGTAGATGACCTGGCCGCCCTGCTTCCCGTTGCAGCAGACCGGTGTGGCGGTGGTAAGGCAGCGGTCACAGTCGTCCGCGGCGAGTTCCCGCGTGCACTGTGCCATGCCGTAGATTTTTACGAACGGCGTTAGCGTGGCCGAGCCGGCTGCAAATATCCGCTGCTGCAAACCTGCGCTGTGAGGTTTTTCATCAGCGTGCCGAGCATCGACGCGAGCTGCGCTGCCTGCGTGACGTTCTGCGAGTTCGACAAGTACACTGCCTTCGACGTCGACAAAGCCGAAGAATCTCGGGTTGGCGTTCCGCAGCAGGCAGTTGTCGTCGTAGACGAGCATGTCGCTCCTGCTGGCCATGTCCTCACCGAGGCGTTGACGTCGCTGCGACACCGCGCGAACCCGTACGCCTGGCCGGTGACATTCTCGGCGAACCCAGAGGACGCGGCCCCCCCGCGCCCGGGAAGGAGGAGAGGAGCGCGTCCAGTTCGTGTTGCTCGAGCAGTTGGCGTAGACTGAGTCGTCGGCTTAGGCCGGTGCGGCGAGGATGAGCGAGCAGAGGAGGAGGGCGAGAAGGCAGGAAACGTCTCCAGCGGAAGGTTGCTGCTGGCGTTGCACTGCACTGCTGTGCTACTCTAATTTGAGAGAGAATGCAGATGGCACGCATCTACTATTTTTGCTTGTGCTTACCAAAGAAGACCTAGAAAGGCCAGTAAATCCAAACATCGCTACAGCAATGGGGATGCCTCCAATGTCTTAATTTCAACAAAACAAATTGCACATCAAGCAGACCAAACATCAGTTCCATGTTATCCTGTAAACTTGTTGCTATTACTTCTTGACAAGGCTAACATGGCAACTTTAGCGCAATGTATATATTGCTCTCATGGAACATATAAGATGTACCACTCACAGCACTCGTTGTTGTAATTTTTATCGTCTTGAAATCCATGCCATCCAACTACCAAAAATAAGCTCACTGATACATTTCTAGTCAGCAAAATTGACTATATGTGATTATATCAATATTATGATTTAATCGTTTTTTTACAACAAGTCATCTTGGATTCACAATACTTGACATGATTCTTTTCATGAAAAATCGAGCCAAGCTTCCACCAAGCGTTCTACATACTTTTTTGGTTCATCCTCCTTGCATCAGACCCAATTTCAGACAAAACAACCAACCACCTTGAATTCCCAGAAATGAAAAGTCAACAGACGGTTAAACAACAGTTCTGATAATTCAAACAGACTGTAATTCGAAAATCAGAAGAATTTCAACACACAAAGCAATACCCGCTGACGGACCTCGTCCGTGGATGACCCATTAACGTGGCTCCAAGTGAGAGATGGAAGCTTCGTTGACCGATGGCTCTAGGGTTGCAACCCTCGGCCTCTCTCCGGGGACTGTAAAGACTGGCTCGGTAGGCATAGACAAGGCTACGGAATGACTATTGAGCATGAGGACGATGGACGCCATGCGGGGCCGGAGTTGCGGATCATCCTGGACGCAGAGGAGTCCGATGTGGATGCACCTCAGCATCTTCTGCTTCCCATGATCGTCGGGTGGGCAGCCGTCGAGTAGCGGTTGCATATTCGCCTTGCTCCAGTGTCTCCACACCTGCCCGTACCCGCCATGAATGATCGGAGTTAACTCTCCATTGCGGCAGTTTGCTAACAGCAGTACACTTTGTATGATTCCATGGTTAATTACAACTTACAAATTTTAGGAGATCTTCATATGGTCGACGGCCTGTGATGATCTCCAGGACTAGGACGCCATAGCTGAAAACATCTGATTTGGTAGAGAAAATGCCTTGGTAGACGTACTCTGGCGCCATATATCCACTAGATCGTGCAACCGCAGTATGTCAGGAAAGTACAAAATGGATGGTAATGTCCTTGCTACTGGGAATTAGGGGGAAATCCGGCTAGAAGTTAGAGGCGTCTCTTCCAACATTTTGTAGAAGGAAGAGGTTAAACATGGGTCAGCACAAGAGTCTCCTATGTTTGATGAAGAAATTCTAGGCACCAAACTTACCGAGTTCCAGCAACGTGATTTGTGTTTGCTATGCTCAAGTCATCAATGTTAAACAGCTTGGCCAATCCGAAATCTGAGATCTTGGGGTTCATGTCCGCATCTAGCAAGATGTTGCCTGGCTTGAGATCGCGGTGGATGATTGTCATTCTTGAATCCTCGTGAAGATACATAAGCCCTCGGCCTATCCCATAGATGACCTTGTATCTCTGCTCCCAGCTCAGCTCCAACTGCCTTGCAGGACCTAAAAGTTCAGTTTAGTTTGGTATAGTTCACAAGGAAAATGACATTCACCCAAAACAAAGATGACAGCAGAAAGATGGTCGTTTGAATGAAGCACCATAAAGGATTTTGTCCAAGCTTTTATTGCTGAGGAATTCATAGACGAGGAGCCTCTCGTGTTTTTCAATGCAGCAACCAAGTATGCGAACCAAGTTCCTGTGCTGCAGCTTTGCAACTAGGACGACCTCGTTCTTCATCTCCACTAGTCCTTGCTGTGAAGTGGTGGACAATCTCTTTACTGCAATTTCCTGCCCATTTCGTATAGTACCCCCTGATGAAATTTGATACCAGGCAATCAGTAAAATTACAGCATGGACTGGTTCAAAAGATTAGTTATCAGGTTTCATGCTTGACATTACTTTGTACACTGGTCCAAATCCCCCTTCCCCAAGCTTATTTTCTTCTGAAAAATTGTCAGTGGCAGCTCTTAGAGTGCTGAGATCGTACATGAGAGACTCTGAACTCCTCATTTCTTCATCTTCTCCATGTCCTCCTGGTAAGAAAGCATCAGTGCATCAAGACTTGGGTTCCACCACACTATCTTATTACCAGTGCTTTGCTTTATAAATCATAACTTAGTTTCATCACTTACTGACGCTTGCAATCTGCGCTTGCTTGTGTGGCTTTCTCTTCCTCTTGCAGAGATACAGAGCAACTAGTAGCAACACCAATAGCGTGAAAGCGACAGGAACTGACACTACCAGAGCCGTCCTGACCGTGCGCTTGCTTCCTGCATGCACCGACGAGAATACAGGAACGAAGTGGACGACGGAGTCAAATTATGTTGCCATTTTTCTCCACTCAAGAGTCAAGGGTGAAACGGAAAGTCAGAAAAAAAAACCCGACACGCGCCGAGAAACTGGAGAGCTCATGGCCACAGCAAGTGTCACCTGAAAACGAGTTACGAAAGGGACCGGATACTTTGACTCACCTGTGCTTCCTGGCACGGAATGGTCGCTGCCGTTGATCGGCCCGGGCGCCGGGGATGGCGCCAGTGACATCGCCGCCTCGGCGGCCGAGACGTTGTAGAACGGGTACTCCTCGAACCGGATGAAGCATTTTCGGGCGTTGATACGGGCGCCCTTCTTCTCGTTGCAGCAGGTCGGTATGTCCGTGACGGCGACGGTGAGGCAGCTGTTGCAGTCGTCGGCGGCGAGGTCCCGAGTGCACTGCGCCATGCCGTAGATGCTCACGAAGGGCGTAAACTTGGCCGAGCCGACGGCGAACATGCGCCGGGACTCGTACGCCGCCGTAGCCGTGAGGTTGCCCATCAGTGTGACGAGCGTTGACGTGAACCGCGCCGGCTGCGTGGCGTTCACGGGGTTCGCCATGTACACTATCACCCACGTGTTGACGGTGCCGAAGAAGTTCTCGTTGGAGTGCCAAAGTAGCCAGTATTCGTAGATGACCATATGTCGTACCCTATTTCTGAGAACTCTGTGCATTATGTATCAGTTCCTGGATCAGTAGCTGATACGCACAGGAACACAGATATGGTAATTAAAAGTATACTTCGAATATGTAAATAGATATAATACCTGATATAATGAGCCTTTAGTGACGGTTCGATAAGGATGCAGAAATATCCAAGTCCTTCCGTTAAATAAAGGCGAAGCAATCACACACAGACAGCGGAAAGCACGACCCAAGCCACGGGCAGACTTGAGAAGCAGAACCGAAAACCAAAACGTTGTCGTCTCCTACGAAGACTTCTCCTACTAAAAACATCAATCGCAAACGCGTGAGTACATAAGGTACTCAGCAAACCCTAACACAAGGGGTAAATATATGCAAGGGTATAAACAAGGATGAGGCTGAGGTTTATCATATCGGCGGAAAGCTAATTTTGTGCAAGGGTTGTTTTTGAAAACAAAACAGTTCGTAAACTACAATCAGGTATTGTCATTATATATAATGGGGTTGGTTGGCCCTGGGGGAGATGCAATCCATCCTGCTAGTTCCCAAATTTTTAATGCTGGCAGGAAACCAGCGCACGGCTCCACGCCGGTGTTTTTCAAAAACACGCCAAGGATAACTCACACAGGAAAGACTAATCATTGTGTGGCCATAGCTTTCGCGTTGTCCAATACCGTGGAACACGGCTATCCGGATAGATTCTTATCCTCTGCAGAGGTTGTACACTTTCCCCACAAGGTACCCAGTCCTCCCCACGGCCAATGGCTTGGACTGGATACTAATGATTCCGTACCTACTTGGCGTCAGCACGGCACCACCACGGAAAATCAGCAACCAGGGGCTTCCATCATCATATAACAGAAAGGCCAAAGGCCAGAATTGTCTCCACATGCCGGACTCGACGCCAATCTCGTCGAGCCTTCTCCTGGCTTCCGTTTGCCACTCCAGCCTCCTGGTGGGTACCGGGTGAACGCTATAGTAGGGTGTGGTTCCAAACCTTTCCCATACAAGGCTTGTGGTTGTACGGGAGGTGCTAGGCCAGGCGGCACATGAACCGGTCCTTATACGACCGAATCAGGCATCTTCAATAGCTAATCCTCACGAGGAAGGGCGTCCCAGAGATAGCCTCCCCACTGAGGACTACCTCGCCTGATCCCGCCAAAACATCCCCCACTATGGGTTGCACTTTATCATCAAACCCACCCATTTTCGCATTTACTCACACCACCAATCACTCACACATTTTAACACAAAAGCATGTGAGCAAGATTAATTAAGTACACATGTGACAGGTCCTAAGCAGCATTTTAATCCAACACATCATTAAAACATCATTAAAGAATTAATGATGTGGGTTCCTAGGTTTAACAAGGAATCAGGATAAGCAAAACAAGGCATGGCAGTCAACATTTACTTAGGTCATACTAAGCATTTAAATCACTTGTAAATACTATGCACACTTTATTTTAAAACAGGCTCTAAGTGGGTTTCTTTGCAATCATAGGGTCAATATGATCAAGGGGAGTTAGGGCTTGCCTGATAATCGCTTTCCTAATCTTTAAGTTCTGGGGCTTCGGTCTTTTCTGTCGAAGTTGATGCCTTCGAGTCCTTTCTTGAAGCTCGTATCTTTCGACGGGTCTTGATATAAGATTCTTCGACGAGTGCTTGGATTCTTCTGGCTCTTCCTCGATTCTCGCGTAATCTAACGCATAGAAATACTACGTATAAATAAACTACCGCAAAAGAAAATAAAGAGCGAAAAGAGCCGAATAAGATCCAATTAACTCCAATAAAATCGATAGAAAGCAAATGAAGAACAAAAGGCTCAAAACAAGGATGATGCATCCAGTTTTACTTCAACAAGGTTTTGTTACCTTGAAAAGGCCATTATAGGTGATGCATCGTACTCTACGGCTTTTGGTGTAATGAGAGATGCTAAACACGAAGAGAAGAGCATGAATGCATGAAGTGACGGGAACAACGTGTGTACGTGTTCTTCGTACATTCGTGGCACTAGCCTTCATACAGGTAGTAACCTATATAAGGGTTCATGCAACACGTGTACGAAGTACAAGGTGTGTCAGCTTAGGGCTCCTATAACTTATATCGTTAACTAACGATGATTTAGCTATTAATTACTTACTAGATTAATTAATTACTAAAACTAAGTTATTATTGATTGGTCGTCATGCGTCGGACGCATGACGACGGTACGTGTACGTGAGCATGTATGATATGAATGCACGGCTGCAAATAAAACACTAAGATCAAATAAAGACGACTGGCAATTAGAATAATAATGAATTAACAACTCCAATAAGATCCAATAAAAGAGCACTTAAAAAGAGGACGACGAATTGATAGGGTTTGGTAGGATTTTGTGAGGGTTTTGGAATAGGTGCTGCAGGCATTGTTAGGTTAAGTTTGATTGAGCGATGATCGATCAAGGCTAGATTTGGAGTTGAGTTCGTAATAGAAGGAAGTTATTGGATTTTGAAGTGACACGACATAAAGGATATATTGCTAGATTTAATGCTAGCGAGCGAATGAGTGAAAGTGCGATACAAAGATGAAGTGGGTTGTGATAAGGAAGGTACTAAACTAAATGGTACCACAAGATTGGTTAAGTGCAAGTGAACGATGATTGCGATGTGCGAGATTGACATCGCATGATTGCTACGAGGTGGATATAACAAGTGAGAGGGGATATTAGGGTATTGATGGTCTATAGATCGAGTGTGGTGCTCCAAGAGTAGTACCATGAGATACTTCGCGTTTCTACGAACGCGTGAGCGCAAGAATCGCTCAAAACGGAGCTAAGGTTGAAAAGATATGGATATTTGAAGTTCTGGGGGCTTATCTGTAATTACAGAGGACCTTTCTGTAATTACAGAGAAGTTATGAGGACCTATATGTAATTAGGGAAAGTTTAGGGACTTTGGTGTAAGAAGTCAGGGGTTAAAATATAATTACGGAAAAGTTTAGGTACTTTTCTGTAAAAAGTCAGGGCTTAAACATAATTACAGAAAAGCTTGAGGGCTTATCTGTAAAATGTACAGGTCTGGGGATTTTCAGGGTTTTAGGAATTATTTTTGTATTGGAAATGTTTATTGCTTAGTGCTGACGCAATAAAGGGGATTATCGATTTAAAATAAATCGAAAACCCGGTGGACTGGGTCCACGGGACCCATGGACCGGGACGGGGCGGCGGTCCACCGGTCCACGGTGGACCGGGGCGTTGCGCACGGCGGCGGGCTGCCGGAATCCTCGCCGCCGACGGCTAGGGTTGACGGGAAGCCGTGGGACCTCGTCGCGGAGGACAAGGATGCGATGGAGAAGCCGGTAGGCGTTCGTGTCGTCGACGTGGAGCAGTGGAGGGGTCGCGAAGGCTCGCCGGAGTTGTGGGCCGCGGCGGTGTGCGACGGAGAGGTGCGTGCGCGCGAAGAGAAGGGAAACAGAGAGATGAGGAAGAAGGAGGGGTGCCCGGGAGGGCTCACCGTGCACTCGGTTGATCCGGAGGGGAAGAGGAGGACGGCCGGCGTCGATGGCGGGTCGCCGGAACCCTAGGATTCTCGCGTGGGAACGTTCTGCGGCTCGGCTGCTCAGGATGACGACGTGCCGAGGAGGAGCATGACGCGGGGGAGTTCAGGGGCGAGGAAGGGAGGAGGGGAGGAGCTTCTGCGGCGGCCGGAGAGTTCGCCGAGGAGCTTGTCGGAGCGAGGAGAGAGAGGAAGATGAGGAGCTCGCGCGAAAGAGTAAGAGAGGGGAGAGAGAGCGGCCCGGTGTCGATTTAAGGGCGGCGAAGGCGGTGGAGTACAGTAGGGCGGTGCGCGGCGCGATGACGTTGGCCGGCAGGGCGGCATGGGCGGCACGAGATTCACGCGGCATCGTCGCGTCGGACGGGACGGGTCGGAGGAGGACGATGACAGGTGGGACTCGCTCGTCAGCGACTCGGGAAAGGGGCTGGGCTGGCAGGCCGGGGAGTTGGGCTGGAGCGGCTGGGCCGGGGAGCTGGGCCGAAAGGGAGGGGTGCGGCCCACTGCGGAAAAGAAAGAAAAAGAGAAAGAGAAAAGGGGAGCGGGCTGGGCCGATGGAAGGAAAGATGGGTTTCGGCCCGGAAGGTTTATGAAAAGGATAAAGGTTCATCTTTTTCTGGAATTTGAATTTGAAGGAATTTCAAATTCAAACAAAAACAAAGGTTGAACAAACACTCAAAACAAATCAAATAAAACACAGAAATGCACATGATGAAATTTTGATGCTGGTTTAAATTCAAAATTTTGAAAATCAATTTGGGATTTAATCCTACTTTGATTTTATTTGTTGAAAATTCAAAAGCTTCCAAATTTTAATACATTTTTAAATGAAAGCAAACACTTGAGCACAAGTTTTATATTTCAAAATTTTCATATTCAAACTAAGTTTAATTTATTTAGTGAATTTTATTTTGAAAATTCATTTCAGGGTTTTTAATTTGGAGTGATTATTATTCCTTTTTATTTTTCTTTTCTCCTTTTCTTTTTGGCTCCAAAAGTAGGGGTGTTACACCATAGCGCTCTTCTGGCCAGGACATTTTCTGGCGACGTCCTGCGCCGCAGTGCCGAGGCACGCGAGGTAGTCCGACGCGTTGATGTCGCCGCGGCACTGCGCGACGCCGTACGCCTGGTCCGGCGCTGCGCCGGTGATGTTCTTGGCGAACCCCGAGGACGCGGCGGCGGCGGTGGGGAGGGAGGAGAGGAGCGCGTTCAGCTTGGCCTGGAACGCGCTGCCGCACGTGTAGTTCGTGTTGCTCGGGCAGTCGATGTAGAAATAGTATGGGTCGCTGGCGTTGGCCGGTGCAGCGAGGGTGAGAGAGCAGAGGAGGAGGAAGGCGAGAAGGCTGGACATGGCTCCAGGGAAAGGTTTCTGGTCCTGCATAGGAAGGCTGTTTCTGTGCTGACTGCAGAGCACCTCCAATAGGAAGGCCAATAAATAGAAACATCCCTACAGCAACGGGTATATCCCCATGTCCGAATTTCAACAAAATGCACATCAATCAGATACCAAACCTGTACACTACAGTGGTTTCAAAATTAAGACTTTGGACTCAGCATATTGCTGCGACAGTGCGCGCAGGAAACTCGGCTACGGGCCGACAAGTCCACAAGCCAGGTCATGCATCCTTCCAAAGACTATGTGGACATCTCATTATTTGCATAATGTAATTTCTGTTTTTTATTCGCTGCGTTTTTTCCTCTTTGATGGCGATGAGGCTGTACATGGCTCCTGTGGGAAAGGTGATTGGTCACATCTTTTATAGACAAGCGACCACTCGGTGACAGCTGCCAGGAAGCACCGGTGATCGAGTCAATGCAACGTCTCCGGTCTCATGTCCCCTTCTAACAAGTTGTTTGTCGTGAAACACGGGGTGTTCGTTGTATGAGGTTTAAAATTTAGAGGAAGAATTTTGTTATTTAAGAGTATTAAATAAATTTTAACTATAAAACTAACTGCATAACTTCTGGTCTAATTCGTGAGACGAATCTAATAAGGGTAAGTAAGCCGTAATCAGGCAACGATACTGTAGCATTAATGTAGCAAAACATAGATTAATTAGATTCGTTAGATTCGTCTCGTAAAGATGTAACTATCTGTAAAAAGATTTTATCATTAAATTTTATTTAATACTCTTAAATAATAAGATTCTCTTTGATGTGACAGGTCTAAAGTCTAAATGCGGATGCAACGCAACGCACCCACAGTCTCCATCGTCTACTGCTTTTCTCAAACATGAGTAGTAATATTTCGATGTTTCGATTCTTGAAACTAATAGCGCACTAAGAAGTGACAACACGCTAAGAACTAGCTACTCTCCTGGTGTCAATTCCGCAATGTACTCCCCTCGGCCCTCGCCTTCTGATGTAACTATGCAACTGTGGCTTCGTGCTTTGATATAATGTCAGATTGATTTAAGATTGATTTGTTCAGGACTTGCAGATAAGTTTCAACGGACACCGGAGCCGGCTGGCTGGACGCCACGACACGAAGAGCGGCGGCTCGCGGTTGCGCGCAGCCGTTCCTCTGTTCGGGCCACCACCCAAACGCGCGCCGCTGCCGTTCCACGCCTCCGAGCTTTTCGATGCCCTGTGGTGGTGCCGCTTGTGAATTGGAGACGGGAATGCGCCCCGGAAGCGCCGTCTCCGCGAGCGACGCGCGCGTAACGTCCACCGGCAAAGCCTGATGGCGCGGCGGCACCACTATGGGGAACCCATGAGCGAGAGCGAGGGCCGCGAATGGCGTGCGGGGAGCCAGAAAGATAGAATGGACGTGTAGTGTCTACGCAGGGTAGCGCAGGATGCGTGGCGGTGCGGCGAGCGGAGGCGGACGGAGGCTCTCTGCGGCCTCGACAGCGGCCATGGCGCCTGGCTTCGAGTATCAGCAGAGATAACGGAGTGATTACAACAAGACCCTGCTTCCATAAATTTATTTTCAGATACACCCTTGAATTGGATGGCGATTAATAATCGCGATCCAGTTATTTGCAAAGACACTTCTAATTTAGATCGCAGTTAATAGTCGCGATCCAAATATTTACAGATGAGTCCCTCATTTGGATCGCAATTAATAACCGCGATCCAAATTTATGCAGAAACCCCCCCTGAATCCACCGTTCCCATCTTCGCCGGCTCCTTCTCTCCCCTTCGCCGGCGGCCGAAGCCCCCTCATCCTTCCATCCCCGCCGGGATCTTGAAGCCCCATTCCATCCATCCCTCGCTAGATCAACCACTACAACCAGTCAGCTCTCCGATGTCCTATCTGCTCCCGCGTCAAGGACCACCACCAACCTGACGCCGTCGTGGTGCCCGCCCTTGCTCGGTGTCCCTCGGCGGCCACAGCTACGGCACTGCCGATGCGGGGCTGCTTATCCAAAATATTGCCCAATGAAGCCAGTCCGCAGCTGCTCTGACGGACGCGCCGCCGCCCGCTTGTCTCCGACGAATTGGGGGCCTTGGAGGATGTAGAAAGGAGGAAATACGGGGAGTTTGCGGCACGCCCTTCCATTCCAATACGGTATGTTTGTCTTTCTTTCTGGCTGATGATGCGAATGATCCATAGTGTCAAAATGTTTTGAGACGGATCGCGTGAGTGGACAACCATTGTTCTTTTAGATTATATATATAATAGGATATCATTCCTTTGCGAAGTGCTAGAGTTCAGGAGGAAGAACACTTAGAACAGAGGATACATGGAAATGTTAGGATATGCTTGTGTAGTTAATATCTGACCTCTGGCTCTCCCACGAGTCTTTCACTATTATAGCCATGTAATCGGTGGGCTTCGCCCAAATAACCACGACACATTGGGCTTCTCTAAAATAGCCACGAATCCATTGTTCCCTCCGCTGGAATAGCTATGGTTGTATTTTTAATTCTTTTAATCATTTTCCATGAAATTAAAGACATGAAGGGACGATATTGCCCTTGGGCGTTTTGCATCAGATCGGATCGAATCAAGTCGCACCCGAGCTGCTCGTCTCCCTCTCCTGTTCGCTGTTCAACGCACGACGCCCGGCCATGGAGGAGAACAGCGGCGGCGCGCCGCCGCTGCCCCCGCCGCCCCTGGCCGTCGCGGCCTCTGCAAACGGGCGCGGCCCGGCGTCTCCTCCGCCCGCCGCCCCCAGTCCGCCCGCCCCCTCGCTCGGTGGAAACGCCCCGAGCAGCGACGCCCGGAGTGAAGAAGGCCCGCCGCCGCCGCCGCCCCATCCGCCTCCAGCCGCCGCGGCCATTGCCGACGGGCGCGGCGCAGGCTCTCTTCCGCCAGCCCTGCCTGCCCCGAGTGAGTCCGGCCTCCCTCTGCCCGCCCCGATTGAGCCCGCCCAAACCCTAGGGTTGGGCAATTCGACATGGGCGCGCGGCGAGGGGAGTTCAAGCAGCCAGCCCGGCCTCGGTGTGTCGATGCAAGGTGAGCTTCTATCCCTAGGCTCGGGCGATTCGACATTTTAAGTTTGGCATGCATTTGGCTGAATTACTTGCATTTTTGCTTTGAAGGCGACGATTATTGGGTGGAACTTGATGGCCAAAACCAACTGCCGGCAATAGAAAATGAGGTGGGTGTGCAATCAGTGGTTCAATTTGTTGATTGGGAAACTTTGCAAATTGAAGAAAAGGCAGATGATGAAGGCAGGCTACAAGTTGCTAGTGATGATAATTTGTATGAGGTTTTGGGCTTAAAGGGCGAGGATGAGAGGGCTGCTGCCGCTGCTCGTAGTGCTGCTGCTCGTAGTGCTCGTGGTGTTCCAAATATTGATGTTGGTTTTGACGGGGCTGACTTAGTTGTTGATGATTGCATACCAAATGAGAGGGTGATTGTGTATGACCCGCATAAACCTGAAATGTTCATTTTACAAGTGCATGACATGTTGTGGTGGTGCTCTGTTGATTTCACAAGAGTTGTAACATGCATCTGGATGTCACATGCATGTTTTTTACATTTTTTTTAGCTGTGTGGTGATGGTGAAAATTGCCAGGACTTTGCATCTGTACCATGCAAAGTCATGGTAAAAAGGGCCGGTCATGCAAAGTGCCAGAGCCTGGTCGTTTCTTTTTTTTTTTCGAATTTTACCTTTGCTGGTCATGGATCTAAGCATGCGATGTGTTTTTTTATGAGGCAGGGGTAGTTTCGTCTATTCAGGTGGTTTTTGAGAGGAAAACAAAAGAAAACTGTCTATTTTACACGCCATGGCTATTCCAGCGGAGAGGACAATGGTTTCGTGGCTATTTTAGAGAAGCCCAATGTGTCGTGGCTATTTCGGCGAAGCCCACCGATTACATGGCTATAATAGTGAAAGACTCCTCTGCCACTCCTCCCTGTAGCTTCTGCTTGCCAAATAGACATGCATCCAGTTTTGCCATAAAATTATTCAGGCAGGCCTAACAAGTCACCAACTCTTCACATCTTATGAATTATATTGGAATGGGTTCCCAATGTTTGATAGCATAACTACTTGCCACTGTATGGCTCTCTTCACTCTATTTGGTGAAGCTGCCTAATTTCCAAATATGATTCAACCATCTAGTCTTAAGTTTGTAAACCGGGATACTGAAACATGTAATGCTCCTTAAGCATCGGAATTGCCTGAAATACATTCAGATTCCAAATGATGACCTGAATCTGAAGGTAATAAACTATAAAAATGAGACACATAAATCCTTTTAGACAGATCATGCATGTTCAGCAGAGAGCTAAGCGGACATCGACAGGGGCGAAGCCAGAAATTTTGGTCGCCGGTGTCACTCGGTAACTATTTCGCAAATTGATGGGGTCATGTTCTATTGAGCAGCAGCGTTATAGTGCATTTTTTGCAAGGTCGTCGGGGTCAGCTGACCCCGATAGATGACTGTAGCTTCGCCCCTGGACGTTGATTCTCAATTTGGGATATTGTTATAAAATGTTTGACAAATCTGATAGTTCCCTTTACGCTAGTACTCTGTAAACTCATTGTTATGACTTATGGTTGCGACTAACATGGAAACTATATACTCCCTCTGTCCCTTTTTATAAGGGATTGAAGAGTTTGAAGTTTGTACCAAAATATAAGAGATTCTACATATAAAACAAACTTTGGGGATTGATGTGTGTGTGTGTGTGGGGGGGGGGGGGGGGGGGGGGGGTTAAGCTAAAATGAAGGGTATAGCAGTCTTTTATCACGAAGACTATTTTTGTCTCAAGATGCTAAGATCCCTTATATAAAGGGACAGAGGGAGTATAGTGCAATTTTGATAATTCAAACACTGTTCATGTAATCTGAAAATTAGAAGAATTAGAGCAGAAGCATATGTTTTTTATCCAGTAATTTTAGCTCACGATCAGCTCTCAGTTGAGAAGCGGACTAAAATGGTAAATAAATCAGTTAAAACATACAACTTCATACAGGGATGGACTGCACCAGTTGAACTTGCGCAACATATCAATAGTTCTACATATTTCGTGATCATTTGAATAATTTCTTTATCTGGACGACTAGCCACATTTTTTTTTGTGTGTTGGTAAACTGCTAGAGTTGAATAGTCCATGGTGTGTACACAGTCCCTGCATAAATTTCAGACTTTATAATTTGCTATATAATAACACATTAGTAAGCAGTCCAATACAGTATTCAAGTGTGTTATCTTAGATCTCCTCCAAGCTTTCCATTTCCCCAATCTCATCAGGCAACTCTGTGTCATCTTCAACAAACAAACATGCCAATTTCTGCAATTGAACTATGGTTGGCGGGAGTCTTGTTATCCTATAGCAGTCTCTCAGATCTTGTGTCTCCACATATTTCAAGGTCCCAACTCCCAAGTTCTTTTGGTAGTTCACTAATTCTTGCAGAACTAAGTCTCGAATACCTCAACTGAAATAAACTTGCAATGCTTCTTATGTGGTGATTTTCCAACCAGCTACAACTATTTAAGTCAAGCACCCTCACCGCATGAAAGCCAGACAGTTCACGTGTCCGCGTAATGCGCTCAAAGGTGCTCACTGAACGTATATGGGGCTTATTACTGTTCATGGCCTCCTGGAGTACTTGTTCTGCTTCATAGCAAAGATTGCAATGAGCAATACTATTTACATCCATAGAAATACTATTAGTTTTCAAATACTAGTTAAAAGTTTTCAAATATTGCCTCCTCATTCTCTGCAGAGTGCAGTCATTTTCATACGTCAAACCAATACGGTGCAGCACAAATTCCGATTCAATCTTTGTCTGTAATTTTGCAAGCACATTAGATAATGTAATTATGGCCAGTGGCAAACCATATCATCTTTATATAATCCCGTCACAGACATCTTTCAGTTTAGTAGGGCAGCGATTTTCTGATGGAAAAAATCTTCTTAAGAACAATTTTCGTGAATCCATGTCACAAAGTGGTGCCATTTTATAGATTTGATTGCTAAAGCTGGAGCAACATGACTTAGGGGCATCAATAATGCGCGTCGTAAGAATTATTCTGCTACACTACAGTTATCATTTTCAGGGAGTGCTATCTTCACAAATTCCCAATCTTTACTTTTCCAGATATCATCAATAAGAATCAATTACCTATACATATATAATAATCTATATCAATAGTATTGCTCATATTTGAAAACTTTTAACTAGTATTTACATCCAGTTATCAAAAATAACTTGAAAAATATCTGTCATACCCCATTTCTGGAATATGTTGTGCATCCTGTATCAGTCCCTGGATCAGTAGCTGATACGCACAAGAACACAGATATGATAATCAAAAGCATACTTCGAATAGGTAAATAAGTATAATACCTGATGTAGGACCCTTAGTGGCGGGACGACAAGAAAATATCCAAGTCCATCCAACCAGCTAACGGTGAACCAGACAGCGGAAACCTTGGCCCAAAGCCACAAGCACACTTGAGAAGCAGAACTGAAAACCCAATCGTCGTCGTCGTCTACGAAGTCTTCTCCCACTAAACCAACAATCGCAAACGCGTGAGTACATAAGGTACTCAACAAGCTCTACACTACACAAGAGTAATATACATGCATGTTTGGTCTTAGCAAGGAACAGGCTTTATGGTTCATTTGCAGAAAGCAAATTTTATGCAGGGTTCACTAAAGCAAGACAAGGGTTCATAGATAAAACAGAGAATTGATTGTCAATATTTTAGTTGGTTGGCCCTGGGGGAGTATGGAGCCTTCCCGCCAGTTCCCAAATTTTAAGTTGGGCCTTCTGACCTCAGGGGTCGTACCGACCCGGCACACTTACCATCACTTCCAAAACACGGGCTGACTACAACCCACTCACACGCCAAGGAATAAGAGAGGTGGCTAATCCATACGTGCGTAACAATAATGTGTCATATGCCGTGACAACGTCCATCCGGATGAATTTTACACTCTGCAGAGGTTGTACATCTTTTCCCACAGGCTATGCACCCTTTGCAAGGGGGTACATAACGCCTAGTCCATCTCCTCCGAGTAGTCTCACAATTCCACCACGAAATCACACTCAGGGGCTTGTGACATAAAGGTCACATCTGGCACTGTACACAGGGTACGCCGTGCTCCTGTAACACATAACAGGATCCTGTAACACATACCAGGACAGGCGGCACTCCCGTAACCTATAGCGGGTTCCGCGAGCCGGATCATAGGTATGTTTCCTATGTCCTTTTCCTGAGCTTTCGTTTCCTCGACTGGCCTCCAGATGGCATTTGCAAGAGTACCAAGAAGATAGGGTAGGTCATTCCCATAGGGGTTCCGTGGTTGTACGAGAATCATTATGTTTACGGGCGTCAGAACCGGTCCTTATATGACCGGCCAAGCACCATATCCCATACTAGGGGTCTATAACACCAACAACAATCCACTAGTGGCCTTGCCCGCAATCCAATCCATTCCATCATCACCGTCACCATCAACATCATCACCTAACACAGTTGTGCTACTCCCAATCCCAATATATCACACACACCACCAAACTCATTTAACACAGTTGTAAAGAATATATATGTGAGAAGGTGTGGCAATGTAAATACATTGCGAGATCCTAAGCATGTCTAGTAGCAAGGTAAAAGTGCCATTATAGAAATGATGAAACTTTCCTAGGGTTATCAAGGTGACAGGTAAACAAGAGTAAACAAGGATTCAGATATTAACGCCTAAGTAACAGACATCAATATCAATAAGCAAGTAGTACTATAGCTACACAAGCAGTAAAATAACAATTAATGCATAATACTAGAGTAGGCTCTATAGGTGCGTGGGTGTGGGGGCACGTCGGCGTCGACGGGCGCGGAATTCGGCGGCGGCGCTCGCCGGAGAAGAGGAGGAAGCGCCTCTCTTCGAGTTGGTGTAGCTCGGGGAGGTACGTGGCTACGCAGAGAAGCTGGAGCGCGCACGGGTTGAGCGGGGCGAGGCCGGGAGGATGGCTGGCGTCATACCTGCACGGCGGCGTGCGGCGAGCTTCCGCGTAGTGCGCGCTCGGGTGCTCGCCGAGCTACGCAGAGGGCCGTGGGCGAGGCAGGGCATGCACGCGAAGCTGGCAAGCGCTCGAAGAAGGAGAGGGGGAGCTTCACAACGGCGAATCGAGCGGTTGCCGGTGATGGAGGAGAATGGGGAAAAGTTTCGATTGAAGCTCGGTGGTGAACGAAGAGGGGAGATGTGAAAGGGGAAAGGAAGGGAGGAGTGTTGGGCATCGGTTCTTATAGCGAGGGCAAGAGAGGAAGGCCGGGGGAAGCGGTCAAGGTGTGTCGCCGGTCTCCAGTCGTCGGTCGTCGCCATTCAAATCGGAAGCGACGCTTGCCAGAGGGGAGGGATGGGCGCCTGCGGTTGATGACGGGGGCGCGGGATGGCTAGAGAGGCGGGGAGCTGACGGGGCGGCAGAACTCCATGTGGACGATGCGACGAGCTGACGAAGGGCGATGCACTACCTAAAAAAATGACATAGGTGACGGGCAAAGACTGTAATAGGTGACGGGCATCCAAGCCGTCACCCGTACGCCGTCACTGATTACAAGAGAAAGGTGACGGGCATATGTCCGTCACCTATTAAAAAGGACATAGGTGACGGGCATCTCATGTTGCCCGTCACCTATCTGAGGGTATAGATGACGGACTCTCATGTTGCCCGTCACCTTTATAAGGTTATGGGTGACGGGCATCTCATGTTGCCCGTGACCTTTCCTGTGTATTAGGTGACGGGCTTCAGTGTTGCCCGTCACCCATTAGTATTTTGAAAACAAAAAAAAAAGGAATGGGAATGGGAATGAGAATCATATGGGATACAGATACACTATTCTTTGGAGCCAAATCTTTGGGGATACAGTATGAAAGTAATGCAGTTCAGCAAGAATTTAAGCTACCACACTACATTACAGGAAATCCACACTTACCTGAACAAAAAGAAGCACTGGAAATCCACACGTTCTTGCCCGCTCAGTTGAGTGCCAGAAAAGGGTATATGGTAGCATGAAATGGTAAAAACTGAATTTCAGATAACTTCATTACTTGTTATGATGATAGGGTATTGTAGACAAAACACCTTATGTGCATTAGCTGAAGAAGCCAGAGTATTGCAGTTTTATACCTTGAAGAGTTCTGCTAGAATTGGAATGGTGGCATAATCGTACAGAGTAGTCAATATACTCTGTTAATAGGTAACCAAGTTAGAAACACTAGAGTTAGCAAACTGAATCACGGCAACTAAGGAACTAAGTCATAAAATCACATGCACTTTGTAGCATAACAAGACATCACGTAATTATTGTGACAGTGCTTAGTTGATTAAACTGGTGAGATGATTTTAAGGGCCTCTGATCTGCTTTCAGAAAATCAACAAGATCTTCTCCTACCAAGAAAAAAAAGAAGGAAATTTCAGTCTATTAACAGACAGGATAGATCCATGTGATATGTTCCAAAACACTGCAAATATTAGTCAGAACAACATGAAACCACTATAATTCTGAAGCTGTTTATTTAACAGAAAAGGCTACAGATGAACAAGGTTAATGTGTAGATTTTTTTTTTTTTCAGTACTAGCTGCCTTTTCAGAACAAGGCATATGGCCGGCAAAATCATCTCAACAAAGTTGGCTGTGAAACCATCACTTTTGTGAAGCAGATTAACAAGATGGCCCCAACACTGTAGATCAATAGAGCAGTCATGCACATTTTACCGAACAGGTGTAGGGCGTCTGACAAATGAACTAGTAATATTCAGAGACTACTACAATAACATGGAGGTTCAGTTTAATCACAAGGAAATACCATGTGACACAATTTCAACTGCAAAACCCACTAGACACGGCATATCATCATTCCTTAGAGATCTCCATGACGACACTGATTACCCATTAGATTAAAACACATGTATGCATTTCAGAAGAGGGAGAACATAGATTTTGTTGGGGGGGGGGGGGGGGGGGGGGGGGGGGGGGGGGGGGGTGGGTGGGTGGATGGAGCACTTAACTGTAAGTAGTGATCTCTGGTTGTGCCTATGGCTACCGATCAGACTAGCAGCAACAGCTCGTTCCAGAGGATTCGCAGTTCAAGCCTACCAACTTGTGCACACAAGAGCTTCAATCGGCCATGGTACCTTTGATTCAGGCAGAAGATTTGGTACTGGAAGAGCTCAAATTGTGCCAGATTGGTTGGACGGGGGAGGGAGGGGAATCAATTTGACAGAATAACTTGCCTCAGCAAAGGGTCGATTGCTGGATTTCTGCGTCGGCGCGGCCAGGTTGCTGGCTTGCTGCTACCCTTGAAGAAGCTAGTGGAAGCCGCCTGCCTCCACACGCGCGGCCACAGACCCCGCCTTGCACGCCCAGCGGACCTCGAATCAACGCGGCCCTTCGACTGCCCCTGCCGCGAGCGGCGGCGTGGCGGTGACCCCAGCATTGGCACGCCGCGAGGACGCGCGAGTCCAGGCGGGGGGCGGGTGCAGGAAGGAGACCTGCGCGACCAGCAGCAGGAGCTGGCACCGCGCCGCCGGCTTCTAGGTGGAGAGGTGAAGATCACCCGAGGTCAGAGGAGAACTAGTGTGGTCGTCGGACCCGGGTGAGGGAGGGCCGGAGGGGACGAGATCGGACGCGAGTAAAAAACAAAAGGAGGCCAATGAAACTTTCGGGTCCGACGCAGCCACGAGGTGACGGGGCTAAGCTGTGGCCCGTTACCCATTACCTGTGCCGCTAATAGGTAACGGGCTGTATTAAAACCCGTCACCTGTTTACCTCCTCCCTGGTGCGCTGATGGTAAAGGGTGACGGGCTATGGAGTGGCCCGTCACCTGTCTAGTTTAGGTGACAGACTTTAAATGTCCGTCACCTATTTGCTTGTCACCTATGAGAGGTTCTTACGTAGTGATGTCGGCGGCATGGGCGGCGACGCGCCGTCTTGACCGAAGGAGGGAGAAGACCGAGGGGAGGCGGGCCAGGCTGGGCCGAGGTTGGGCCGGTCTGGGCCGCGGCTGGAAATGAAAAGAAAAAAAAAGGAAGGAGAGGGGCATGCTGGGCTAGGCTGAAAGGAAGGAGAGGCTGGGTTTCGGCCCGAGAGGTTAGGATAGGTTTTCTTTTTACAGGATTTGAATTTGAATGGATTTCAAATTCAAACAAGAATAAAAACCAAACAGCTAAGCTAAATAAATTCAAATAAAACCAGAAACGCACATGATGAACTTTTTGCAAGATTACAAAATCAAAACTTTTTGAATTCAAGGTGAAATTGCTAGAGATCTTAATCATGCATTTATTTTAATTTGTTGTAAATTCAAAAGTTCAAACTTTTAGTGAATTTTAATGAAAGCAAACACTTAAGCACTAGTTTTTAATATTAGAAAATTTCATATTCTAACTAGGTTTGAATTTATTTAGTGTATTTTGTTTTTGGAAATTCATGGAAATGTAAGAGTGAGACAGAAATTTAAATTTTGAGTGATTTTTCATTCCTTTTTGTTTTGCTTGAAAATTTCGGGATGCTACAATATCTATTCGAAAGAATTGAATTTGTACATATAATAGCGAAGTATTGCTATAAGTTATGATTCTT
This sequence comes from Eragrostis curvula, assembly GCA_007726485.1. Lineage (NCBI taxonomy): Eukaryota > Viridiplantae > Streptophyta > Magnoliopsida > Poales > Poaceae > Eragrostis > Eragrostis curvula. The sequence continues at coordinate 36,495,343 of CM017445.1, read as the reverse complement.
TTAAAAAAATTGTGTAATCAAGCTCTTGCAGTCTAGTTTGGTTCACTTGAGTACCTTGACATGACAGCATTCTGCTGTAAAACCCTTTCGATTCATTTGTTGTTGACCCTCTCATCTATTCAGTTTCTCAATTTGGATCTTATATTGTTTCAAATTATCTATTCAAGCCATTTGATTACATGATTAACAACTTCATGACACAAAGAAAATATAATCAGTAAAACAATAAATTTGTGATGTTTGACACAAATACAGCATACCTCTTAGATGTCAACAGCTGGCAGCTGCCTAACCTTGTGGTTGTGGCTTAGCTGCTCCGCCTCCCACATCTCTGCTTTCTGATAGTCTGTCTTGTCCATTGATCTGGAACAGCATATCCTTGAGAAGCCTCTTCAAATCAAGAGTTCGAGATACGGATACTGAACCACTGGAAGATGTCCCATGTTTTGCAGTACGCCGCCATGGCAAGAATCGTCTTCCCCGGCCACCACATCCAACAATGGAGATCACTTTCAGCTCCACCTGATTATCCCTCAGCCAACTGGCGATCTTATCCCTTTGCCCGTCGAGATAGTGCATAGGGAGATTGGTCAGCCGCAGAATAATGGTGGCCTAGCTGACCAATATTTGTCATGAAGAATGCAACGATGGCTCGCGGCGTAGGGAGGGAGGGAGAGACCATTTTTTCCAGTAAGTCAACATTTTACATCCTATTTTTGTTTCACCTTGCATCTGATCATATATTTCGAACAAAACAACCAGCCATCTTTAATTCTAAAAAATAATAAATAATCAACAGGCAACTAAATGCAGTTCTGATAATTGAAACACTACTCCTGTAATCCAGAAATGAGGAGCAGTTTCAAAGGCAAAGCAACACCCGTTAACGTGGCTCCAAGTGAGTGATGGAAGCTTCGTTGATTGATGGCTCCAGGGATGACAACCTCGGCCTCTCGCCGGGAACTTCAAAGACTGGTTCGGCAGGCGAAGCTAGCGTCATGGGGCGGCTCTTGAGCATGTGGACGACAGCTGCCATGCGTGGCCGGAGTTGTGCGTCGTCTTGGACACAGAGGAGCCCAATGTGGATGCACCTCAATATTTCTTGCTTCTCATGCTCGTCGGCAGGGCAGCCATCGACCAGTTGTAGCATGCTTCCCTGGTGCCAGTGCCTCCATACCTGCCCGTACCCGCCATGCATGACCAGAGTTAATTCTCCATTGAGCCAGTTGACTAATAGCATGATCTGTAGATAGTAATGTGTATTCTTATTCAATGATTTGCAAGGTAATTACAACTTACAAATTTTATGAGATCTTCACATGGTCGCCGTCTGGTGATGATCTCCAGGACAAGGACGCCATAGCTGAAAACGTCTGACTTGTCAGAGACAATACATTGCTTGGCATGCTCTGGCGCCATGTATCCACTGCATTCCGACAATCGATAATTACAAATGGGTGATACTATCATAGCTATTGGAAATTAGATATAGACACATTTGAAGAAACAAACTTCCAAACTTACTAAGTTCCAGCATTATGTCTTGTGTTTTTCACACTTGAGTCAATATTAAACAGCTTCGCCAAGCCAAAATCCGAGATTTTGGGGTTCATGTCCGCGTCTAGCAAGATGTTGCCTGGCTTGAGATCACGATGGATGATCTTCAACCTTGAATCCTCATGAAGGTACATAAGCCCTCGGCCGACCCCTTCGATGATTCTGTACCTCTGTGCCCAGCTTATCTCCTGTTGCTTTGCCGGACCTGTAAGTTTAGTTTAGTTCACTAAACTTAGTTAATAAACTGAAAGTAACCTTAAAGGAAATGGAATTTTGTTCAGTTGTTGTTTGAGTAAGTCACCGTAAAGTATTTTGTCAAGACTCTTGTTGCTGAGGAACTCGTAGACGAGGAGCCTCTCATTTTGTTCGGTGCAGTAGCCGAGTAGGCGCACCAGGTTCTTGTGCTGAAGCTTTGCAACAAGGACAACTTCGTTCTTCATCTCCGCTTGCCCTTGCTTTGATTCTGTTGACAACCTCTTCACTGCAATGTTCTGTCCATTTTGTAGCGTACCCTGAAGAACATCAAGATCAGATCCATAGTGTCAGCGGACCCATGAGAAAGACTATCAGGTAATTCAGAGTACTTAATTTAATATTCAGGTTCCATGATTTATCTTACTTTGTAAACTGGCCCAAACCCGCCTTGCCCGAGCTTATTTTTTTCTGAGAAGTTTTCAGTGGCGGCTTGCAGAGTACTCAAATCATACCGGAGGGACTCAAAACCTCCCATTTCTTCATCTTCATATCCTGTTCATGATATAAAATGGAACCTTCAAACCCGAATGTTGTGGCACTTTGTTCGTCAGATACGCTAGCGCTGTAACGGCACTTACTGCAGTATTACCGTGCTTGTGTAGTTTTCGATTCTTCTTGCAGGTATAGACAGCAACAAACAGCAGAAGCAGCAGCGTAACAGCAACAGGAACTGAGACAAGAAGAGCTGTCCTGGGTGTGAGATTACTTCCTGCACCAGTAGCAGAGTCTGCCTCAGTCGGAAATTCGAAACAGAAGCTATTTCAGTCTTCTCTGGATTAACTCATCGTTTGAACTGTACTACTAAAAACATCTTTCTTGATAGTATTTCTAATGAACAGAATAAGACTATAACAGACCATATTAAATCCTATTAGAAATTTCCTGTACATTTGGATTGAAGCATTGGACCCTATGAAATTCCGATGAGTTAATTTTGAATGGAATCTAGCATGATGTTGGACTGCACAGAAAATTTATTTTGTGTGTTTCTCTCTCTAAAAAAAATCTTCTTTTTTCCTATGTTTGCATCCGAACATTTCATATAATAAATGCGATATTCTTGACCCAAAAAAAATGTTCAGGAAGGGGAGACACATTTACTGACCTTGGCCGGTTTGTTCGCCGTGGTTGGGTGACCGGCCGTCTCCCGGTGCCGGAACTGGCGCCATCCCTGTCGACATGATTGCCTCAGCAGCGTGGAGGTTATAGAAAATTGCTGACTCGAACCGGAGGTAGCAACTCCATAGGACGGATTGGCCGCCCTTCTCCCTATCCCAGTAGGTTGTGATGTAGTAAACGCCTCTGTTGAGGCATTTGTAGCAGTCGTCGGGGCTGAGGTCCCCCGTGCACTGGGCCATGCCGTATATCTTGGACAAGGCCGTATGGTCCGTCGCGCCGACCGCGAACAGACGGGGGTTCCCGTAAGCCGCCATCCTTGTGAGGTTGTTCATGAGCGCGTCGAGCCGCGTCGCGAACAGCTCCGGCTGCGCCACGCCCGCCGCGCCGTGGTTGTAGCCGAGGAACGACGACTCGCCCTCGCCGAAGAAGCTCACGTTGGAGTGTCGCAGCAGGCAGGTCCCGGAGACGGCAATGGCGCTCGTCAGGCCCAGGCACTCGCTGCGCAGCTTCCGTGCCATTTTCTCAACGCACTTGCTGCAGAGGGACGCGGTGATGTCTCGGCGGCACTGAGCAAGGCCGTACGCCTTGTCGGGCGCCGCGGCGCCGGTGGCGTTCTTGGCGAAGCCCAAGGAGGAAGCCGCGGCGGAAGGGAGGGAGGAGAGGACGGCGTCCAGGTTGGCCTGGAACGCGCCGCCGCGCGTGTAGTTTGTGTTGCTAACGCATTGGAAGTGGATAGGTTCCACGTACTCGCTCGTGGCGGTGAGGAGAGACGTCGACGAGAAGAGGAGCAGGAGGGGAACAAGTCTGCGCATGGCTCGTGGATGGAGTCTGGAGAGCTGCGCACTTCTGGCTAACCGCGCGCTTCATATAGGAAATGAAGAGGTGGATGGTGACTACACTAATTTTGCTTCTTGCATTGCCCGTATGTCACTGCAAATCTGCAATAATGAAGATGCTGTTTTGCAAGTTGGTCCTTTCATTTATAGTATTTATTATATTAGGATAGCGTAGGACCCATATACTCGGTTTAGCTGCCGTGCCAATGCTTTGCCAAGTTGGATTTTTTATATAGTAGAGATAAGTAGCAGCCTGAGCCAGTGAGCCGTACGTGCCACCCCCGGTTTAGGTCTTCCCCTGTTTTGCTGTGGTCACACAATGTGTCCTTTTTCTTTTTCGAGTAATTGGGGAACCTAGATCATCTATCGGCGTTGCTCGGATATCCAAATGTCACAGTTTTATAAATAAGTGCAGGGCGTGACACATGAACTCGGAGCGTAAAACCGGACGGCGCCATCCCTATAGTATTCTGTAACGCCTTCTGGCCGCCAGGCAGCGTGGCGCTGTGGGCGGCATCCTCATCAACGTTTCCTGCTGACCGTTCGTAACATGCAGCCAGACGCATAGCATTATTCTTTGGTGCCAGGACGCACCTGTGAGTCAAAGTCTCCGGTCCCCCGAGTCCCGTCCCTTTCCTAACGCATTTTGACACTTGCTTTTGGCTCTGAACTCCACTAGTGTCTACTCCATGCATCAACATGCCCGGAGCCCGTACCATGCATATAATTTCTTCCTTTCTTCGTTCTTTGGACTTTCCGTTACAACCTTGCCTTTGATAGGACGAAATGGCAACGTAAATGATGATGACTCAGCATGTTTGGTTGGAGGTTTTGCAGCAAGCAGGAGCAACAGCTATAGTGTTAGCAGTTATTTCTTCAACAGCAGCTACAGTGTTCGCAGCCGCAGCCGCAGCTGCAGCCTACAGTTCAAGAAGCGAGCGCACAGGATGTCGATCCCAGCAAAGCCCGTACGCATACAGCTCATCCACCCTATGCTTGGCTTCAGGTCTTTGCGTCGGGGCATGATGCATCAGTTACGGCCTTGCCAAGTTGCCAATGTTTGGGTGTACCTTAATTAGTTCACCATAGTTGCTTAACTAAGGCCTGCTTGTTTCAGTTTTTGCTGGCTTAATTTACAACTGGGTTCTTGAAAGTTGTCTTTTGAAATGTTGAAAAGCCAGCTTTTGAGGAAATAGACTATAAAAGCTGAAAAGCTCGCTCTAGTGAGAGTATAGAATATACCGGACAGAATTATGACCGGATTACACGCACAAAATATTGAAAAATACCTGCCTGATACTCCCTCTAGTGAGAGCATAGTCTTCATCCACCGGAGTGCAAATGTTCAGACTGGATAAACACAATGAAGACAGAACTCGACAACCCTGTGGTTGAAGATGTCGACGTACTGAGATGTCATGGGCATACGAAGAACATGAACATCACCGGCAGCAACATTCAGCCCGTTCGGCATGCTGCTCTGCGGCTGTTTACTGTAGCTACTGCTGGTAAAAATAGAAGGGAACACTGTAGCGGATGCTGAAGAAATAATTGCGAACACTGTAGTGGCTGATGCAGCCGGCTGCAAAGAAGACTGACGAATACACCTATTGTCACCAACATCACTTGGAACATTGTCGCAATAGTTCCGAGTGTGTTGTCACTTCCCGCATAGAGGGTCGTCGCCAAGCCATTAGGATTCAGCCTTTAAGATCAAGGATCGCCACTTAGTTTCCAGGAATCCAAACATGGAAACTTTTACTGTACTATACTCGTTCTAGAAAGGGTCGAGGATGGAGACTGTGTGCCAACAACCAACTCGTCACGGGACTCGTCACTGGAAGGGGATATGAGACCAACCTTGCTACTTGCATTCACTCACCGGTTTCCTTGCAGCTGTCACCAAGTGGTCTGTTGTCTATACAAGATGTGACGAATCACAGGCCAACCTCCATTCACACACACGGGAGCCATGCACAGCCTCATCTCCATCCTCGTAGTTTTCCTCAGCTTGTCTCTCATCGCCACCACGACGAACGCCGACGACCCAATCAAGGTCGATTGCCCGAGCAACACCAACTACACACGCGGCGGCGCGTTCGATGCCAACCTCGCCGCACTCCTCCCCTCCCTCCCCGTCGCCGCGGCGGACTCCTCCGGGTTTGCCAAGAACAGCACCGGCGCCACGCCGGACCAGGCGTTCGGCCTCGCGCAGTGCCGCGCCGACCTCAACGCGTCGGCCTGCCGCACTTGCCTCGACGTCGCGTTCCGGAACATCACAGGCAGATGCCCAGGCCAGAGGACGGCGCTGATCATCTACGACACCTGCCTGCTGCGCTACTCCGACACGAACTTCTTCGGCGCCGCCGACACGTCGTGGTGGAAGAGAATCTGCAACACGCAGACCGCGCAGCCGCTGCTCTTCATGTCGCGGCTCGCCGCGATGCTGAGCAACCTCACGGGGACGGCGGCGCACGGATCTCCGCGCATGTTCGCGGCCGGCGCGGCCGAGGTGACGCCCTACGTGAGGCTCTACGGCATGGCGCAGTGCACGCGGGACCTCGCCGCGGACGACTGCACGGCCTGTCTTTCCGACGCCGTCAAAAGTGTAACAAAAAACTGCGATGGGAAGCAAGGCGCGCGGATGTACCACCGGAGCTGCTCCCTCCGGTACGAGGTGTACCCGTTTTTCGACGCCAAGGCCGTCGAGGTAGCCATGTCGCCGGTGCCGGCGCCGGCGCCGGGAGCTCGGCCAGTCAATGGCGGCGACCTCCCCAACCCAGGAAGCACCGGTGAGTCAACGTCTCCTGTAACTAGCGTGATGCGTTTACTTGTTTTTCTTTTCACAAAGGGAATGCATGGGTGGACGTGGACCTGGAATATTAGGCCTGTGATAAATCAGGTCTGGCCGGAAAGAAAAAAATGCTTAGTTCTAGAGGGTCGGGTGTCAGGAGTGATAATGTAGCCGTGAAACTGGTAGTGGTAGATGATGGGAGGACGACGACCACAATGTCGAGGAGAAATAAAAATACATATCATTATTTATTTTCACATACAGCATATGCAGCAAACATGGTTACTGTTAAAACAGTAACTCAAGGTCAACAACAGCGACCCTTGAGTGCCAGGAAGCATCGGTGAGTCAAGGTCTCCTGGTCTCTAGAGCCCCGTCCCTTTCCTAACGCTTTTCGAGTTTGCGCGTCCGGTGCCCATACCATGCTCCATGCATATCGTTTCCTCCAATCCTGCTTTGCCCTTTCCGTGCCTTGCGTCTTAACAATAAAATGCATGATGTCAAAAAAAAAAACCAAAACAAAATGCAGAGTCAGGGGCTCTTCTCGTGTTGATTCCTGCCGCTGTCTCGCTGTTGGTGCTGCTAGTTGCTCTGTATCTCTGCAAGAGGAACAGAAAGATACACAACACAGATTGCAATCGTCTGTAAGTCCTGAAATGAAGTTACGAAGCACCGGCAAATAACGTGATGTTTCAGCAGTATCAATTCAAACGGGTGCTACCAAGAGAAGACTAGAACAAACACATTCAGTTTTGAATTTTTGCTAAGACAGATGCTAATGCTGCTTCAGGAAGTACTCACACAGGCACATTCGCGAAGAAAGGAAGTACTCACACGGTCAGGACAGCTATTCTTGTCTCAGTTCCTGTGGCTCTCACGGTGCTGGTGCTGCTGTTTGTTGCCATCTACATCTGCAATAGGAAACGACACAAGCATCTGTCATTTTCGCATGTTGCAAGCAATGGTAAGTGCTGAAACAACGCAAGCATTATCGAATAATGTGACATTCATGCTTGACTACTCCATTTTCATCTCATGAACAGGGCATGAGAGTGAAGAAATAGTAAGCTTAGAGTATCTACAGTACAATTTGAGTACTCTACGAGCCGCCACTGACAACTTTTCAGAACAAAATAGGCTTGGGCAAGGCGCGTTTGGACCAGTTTACAAGGTAAATAAATTCTGGAGGCTGAATATTAATTTGAGTAAAATCCCTACAAGCTTAATAGACCATCTCATGAGCGCGCGCGCAGACACTAATCCGAATGCAATGTTTTTAGGGCAAGCTACAAAATGGGCAGGAAATTGCAGTGAAGAGATTGTCAAAAACATCGCAGCAAGGAGCGGTGGAGATGAAGAATGAGGTTGTCCTGGTTGCAAAGCTCCAGCACAAGAATTTGGTGCGCCTACTCGGCTACTGCATTGAAAAACATGAGAGGCTCCTTGTCTACGAATTCCTCAGCAATAAAAGCCTGGACAAAATCCTTTATGGTGCTTCTTTCAAACGACCATCTTCCCTGCTGTTATTTCGTTTCTGGTGAATGTGAGTTTCCTTGTTAACTCTATTAAACCGAGCTGAACTTTCAGGTCCTGCAAGGCAGTGGGAACTGAGCTGGGAGCAGAGGTACAAGATCATTGATGGGATAGGCCGAGGGCTTATGTATCTTCATGAAGATTCAAGATTGACAATTATCCACCGGGATCTCAAGCCGGGCAACATCTTGCTAGATGCGGACATGAACCCCAAGATCTCGGATTTCGGCTTGGCTAAGCTGTTTAAGATTGATGACTTGAGCGTAGCAAACACAAACCACGTTGCTGGAACTCGGTAAGTTTTGGTGCCTGCAAGTTCTTCATCGGACATGGGTTCTCTTGTGATGAGTTTGTTAGCAACACAAGTGGTGGGCTAGCTGACCCATTTTCCCCTAACTCCAAACCGCAAGGATAGTACCATCAATTTTATATTTTCCTGACATGCAGCGTCCTCACTATGCAGTGGATACATGGCGCCAGAGTACGTCTTGCAAGGCATCTTCTCTGCCAAATCAGACGTTTTCAGCTATGGCGTCCTTGTTCTGGAAATCATCACCGGCCGTCGACCATCTGAAGATCTCCTAAAATTTGTAAGTTGTAATTAACCTCTGTATCATCGAATAAGAACTCACATTACAATCTACACAGTGAGTTGTTAGCCAACTGACTGCAATGGAGAGTTAACTCCAGTCATGCATGGGTTTCACAGGTTTGGAAGCACTGGAGCAAGGGGAACGTGCTACTGCTGCTCGACAGCTGCCCAGCCGAGGATCATAGGAAGCATGAGGAGATGTTGAGGTGCATCCACATTGGGCTCCTCTGCGTCCAGGATGAAGCGCAACTCAGGCCCCACATGGCAGACGTTGTTCTCATGCTCAAGAGCCGCTCCATGACGCTAGCTTCGCCTACCGAGCCCATCTTTGCAGTCCCGAGCGAGAGGCCGATGGTGGCAACCTTGGAGCCATCAATCAACGAAGCGTCCATCTCTCAATTGGAGCCACGTTAATGGGTCCTCAGCACGGACCTAGTCAATCAATTGGTGTTGCTTTTGTTTGAAGTTTCTTCTCATTTTCGGATTACAGGAGTTGTGCTTGAATTGCAAGCATTGCTATTTAAGTGTCTGCTGATTTTTCTATGTTTGGAAATCGATGTGGCTGGTTGTTTTTTGTCCGAAATATTGGTCCGTTAGATGCAAGGAAGATGAACCAAATAGAATATAAAAAAAAACCTGGTGGAAGCTTAATTTGATTTTTCATGAAAAGAATCATGTCAAGCGTGAATCCAAGATGACATGTAAAAACTGATTAACAGTTAACACAGTGGAGTGTGCATCGAATTCTCTATCTTTCTGAGCCCAGTTTCAGGTTAACTAGCATACTGGATTACCCAAATCCATTCTACCGCCTATGATCATCAAATTGTCCCTTTAATAGGAACAATAAAATCTAATCGTAATATAGTGATTTGTACCGACGCTTATAATTAAATCCTGCGGAATGGTAACCTACAATCTAAAACAGCCATTGCACCAGCGGCAGTTGGCGGAAGAAAAGGGAAAAAACAAAAGACGAACATCTTTACCATACATAAAAATGGGAGTTGGGGGTGAATGGTTGGTCCGTCACCCACCAACACCCTCCCTTGCTAGTTGCGCTGACAGGTGGGTCCGCATGCCTCTTTCGCTTCTATCTCCCTCCGAGGCCGCAACACGAAGTGCTAGCAGCACTGTGCGCCCGCAGCCGAACCCCCTCTCCGCACTACCGATCCGCCACAACGCGCTCGCCGCCGAACCCGTTCTCCACGTGTGCCGCCATGATGGCTCAGGTTCGTTTATCCTTGCCACTGGTTGTGTGGCACCTCTGCAGCACCGCTTTCCGCACCACCTCGCCAGCACGAGCCTCTATGCCTCCAAGGGAGCAGCTTGCCTAGCCGAGCACCGCTCGAGGAGGAGCAGGCTGCACATCGCAAGCAGCTCGTGCCTGACTACCATCTATTGCCCTTGGGAGAGAGAGGATTAGAGAGGGATGTGCTACTGATTTTGCTTGTTGCGATTGGGAGAGAGAATCAGGGAGAGGAAGGAGATTCAGATGTGTTTTTCCTTTTAAAAGGATTGGATTGGAAACGGATGCTGTTTGCTCGCTTTTTTTTTTTTGAACCTCTCAACCTGAATATAAATGTAGTATCTGTTCGTAGACATACAAATGCACCACCCATGACGCACCCGTACGCACACGAACTCCCTACATCTATATCCAGCTAAACAGATCGCGTCCATCAAGAGATCATCGAATCATGAAGATCCGATGCGCGACGAGGGACGTCGCACTCCTGTCTCCACGCGTGAGAGGTACCTCGAAACATCAAGACCCTGGCGAAGAAGCTTTTCCACGTTCCAGCGCCGTTCGCCAGCGACGCACGCCGGAAAAAAAAGACTCCTGTACAGGAGCCGGACTCGCCGGCCGCCACCACCTCCACAGGCCTCTCGCTGACGCCGGAGCCATGCGCAAACGAGATGGAGGAAGGCCTGGAAAACTTATTCTCCATCTGCGTCACCGTCGCCACCGCCTCGACAAGCACGCCGGAGCAGGAAACCAGCCGATCCGAAGCCACTGCTTCAGATCCAGTGACCTCCACCCTCACTGGTCCACCGCCGGCATGGAAACGCACACCGACGAGGTAGAGGAAGACCAGAGGGACAAAACTCCACCAAAGCTGCGCCTCCTCCACCAGATAGCGCCGCTGGGAGAACCTACCACTTCACCGACGGCAAGGCCCGCGATCCCCATCTCCTCCGCAGCCTAGAAGACCGACGGAATCGAGGAAGACCATCGGACCTGCCACCGAGAGCACCGAACACCCTCAGTCGCCTCGCTGTCGCCTCTCCCCGCACTGTGGAAGAGAGAGTTCGAGAGGCTGGTCCGGACCAGCATCTCGCCTCGTTACTATCACGAACCGCGACATGCTTGGCTCGATGCGTGAAGGTGATCCTGTTTGCTCGCTTTCTTCCATTGGAAGAGAGAGATTGGGAAGCAGGGAGTTGATTCCGATGAGATTCGTTCATGGGAGAGGATCGGAGTGAAAAATATGTGATACTTGGTTCAGAATGTTCAGATTTCCATAGCAAAGCCTGGCTGTTCAGCTACCATTGGATGTTTTTGACTATGTACATAATGCATTGTTTTGAAAGTTTTGCCACCTAAAATTGCTGGTTAGAGAAGATAGATTTAAATTGTACCGTAGCAACGCACGGGTATCATCATGCTAGTACCGTATATAAAGTGAACGGCGAGATACGCACCCGACGGAGCAACTGCGGACCGGTGTCTTCGGAAACACCGGTCCCACGCCGGCGCCAGGTTGGTGGTCCGTGCCGCGGGAGCAGATTGGATATAGGAGAGCTGACTGGTTGTAGGGCTGGATTGAGCGAGGGATGGATGGGATGGGGCTTCAAGATTCCGGTAGGGATGGAAGGATGAGGGGGCTTCGGCCGGCGAACGGCAGGAGGAGGGGGACGGCGGATTCAGAGTTTTTTTCTACAATATAAATTCAGAGGTATTTGGATCGCGATGTAAAATAGGGGCATATATGTAAAGCCTCCTTTGGATTGGAGGAAAAACCTAGGAAAAGCGCAGGATTCCGATTCCTATGGAACTGGTCACTGTAGCACCCTTTGGATCGCAGGAATGGCTCACAGGAAAAGTGAAGGAATTTTTCCTTTGAGGTCGATTTTGGAGGAAATCCACAGGAATGGAAGCATGAGCTCCGACCTCTTTTTTCTGTCACTCGCGTAGGACCGAGACACATCAACAGCTAATCACACAAATCAGACAGAAGAGAAGATGAACTGATGAAGAACAAGCGGTGGCCAGCGTATGGGGTGCCACCATTAACGCCCACGCTGCTGAAGCTTGCATCGATCGCGGGTCGGCGACGAGCTAGCAGCATCAACCGTTCTTTAGCACGAGCATCTTCTCGCACTTCTCAGTTCTCACCAAGGCTGCATTCGAAGTTGAGAGAGAGAGAGAGAGAGAGGAGCTTGACCAAGAACGAGTGGATGCGAACGGGTGACAAGAACATCTGTTGGTGAAGGGATAGGGATGCTTTGCTGGCACCACCTGTAGGTGGCTTTACCTTTTAAGGAAATGAATGAATACAAAAACTACATTGAATTTTACATTAATACAAAAGTTATTAAAAAGGAAAATTAGGAAACCTACACGTTTTTGTGTTTGTGGAAAATTAGAGACTAGTGATTGGGAGCTAATCTACGTTTACACGCACAATTTTGTTCTAACTAAATATTAATTTTGTATAAGATACAATATTAAGGTATATCTTGTCTCTAAAATTCCTATGGTTTTCCTGTGCTCATCCAAACGTCAACTTTGGAAAGTTTCCTGTGTTTTACAATCCTATGTTTTGCATATACATTCCTATCTTATTCCTGTGTTTTTTCCTGTTCCTGCGTTTTGCATTCCTGCGTTCCAAAGGAGCCCTAAATAAGGGGGTATTTAAAAATTACGAGTACTTCTTACCAGGGGTCTTTTTGCCAATACTCCAAACCGGACATGGCCGCCGATGAGGCCGCAGTCGGCCTCGGCTCACCCCACCGCCATGCATCTCATGCTGCCTTCCGTCGCACCAATGCGCCGATCCGATTCTCGGCGCAGTGGCGCCGCGCCGTCTTCAGGCTGTGCGGTTGGCAGTCGGACCGGGCGGTAGTGGTACGTCTGCTGTGCAGCGCACGTGCGTCGAAGGTTCGGAGGCGTGGAATGGCGCCGCCAGTGCTTGTTTGGTGGTGGCCCGAACAAACAATCGCGAGCCGCCGCCCTTCGTTTCGTGGCGGCCAGTCAACCGGCCCCGGAGCGACCGTTGAAACTTAGCTGCAAGACTGGCGCAGTTAACTTATCTATTAATAATTGTTCAAATCATTGTAGATTTTTCGTCTGCTTGATGTGCATTTTGTTTTGTTGAAATTAGAACTTGGGGGTTTCCCCGTTGGTAGCGATGTTTGGATTTACTGGCCTTTCTAGGAGGGTCGTCTTCGGTCAGCACACGCAAAGAATAGTAGAGGCGTGCCATCTGCATTCTTTCTCAAATTAGAGCGGCACGGCAGTGGAGTGCAGCGCCAGCACAACAACCTTCCGCTGGAGACAACATGTCCTGCCTTCTCGCCCTCCTCCTCTGCTCGCTCATCCTCATCGCACCTGCCAACGCCGATGACCCAATCTACACCGACTGTCCGAGCAACACGAAGTACACGAGCGGCAGCGCGTTCGAAACCAACCGGCACGCGCTCCTCGCCTCCCTCCCCGGCGTGGCGGCCATATCCTCTGGGTTCGCCGACCAAGTCATCGGCGCCGCGCCCGACCAGGCGTACGGCCTCGCGCAGTGCCGTGGCGACGTCAATGCGTCGGACTGCCTCGCGTGCCTCGGCAGCGCGGCGCAGGACGTGACCAGCAAGTGTCCTGACCAGAAGAGCGCTATGGTCATCCACGAATTCTGCCTTCTGCGGCACTCCAACGCGAGCTTCTTCGGCATCGTCGACACGTGAACACGCAGAACGCCACGCAGCCGGCGCAGTTCACGTGGATGCTCGGCGCGCTGATGACCAACCTCAGGGTGAAAGCGGCCTACGCGTCCCCGCGGATGTTCGCGGCCGACTCCGCCGCGGTGACGCCGTTCTTGAACATCTACGGCATGGCACAGTGCACGCGTGACCTCGCCGCTGACGATTGCAACCGCTGCCTCGCCGCCGCCTTCGATGCCATACCGACCTACAACAACCAGAAGCAGGTCGGCCAGATCGTGTACTGGAGCTGCTCCGTCCGGTTTGAGAAGTACCCGTTCTACAACATCCTGTCTGCCGAGGCGGCGATGTCCCCCGGTGAGTCAAAGGTCTCCGGTCTCCTGAGCCCGTCCCTTTCCTAACACGTTTTTAGTTGACTCCTCTTGTGGCTCTGAGCTCCACTGATGTCTATGCATTAACGTGTCCAGTGCCCGTACCATGCATATCGTTTCCTCCTTTCTTCTTTTGGACAAAAAATGGGCAACGTAATTGACCCCATCGTCGATTTCATTCCTCTATTCTCGTCGTCGTCGGTGCAGGAAGGAAGCGCCCAGTCAGGACGGCTCTTCTGGTGTCGATTCCAGCCGCTGTCTCTCTGTTGGTGGTGCTGATAGTTGCCCTGTATCTCCGCAAGAGGATCAGAAAGCCAGAAAGGCATGGGCAGATGGCAAGCGTTAGTAAGTGCTGAAATGTAGTTACGAATCATCAGCGATAAGATAATGTGGTGAAACTTCAGTATTGACGCTTTAATGTTTTCTTACAGAAGGACATGGAGCAGACGAAGAAATGAGGAGTTCAGAGTTGCTCCTGTATGATCTAAGCACTCTAAGGGCTGCCACTGACAACTTTTCAGATGAAAATAAGCTTGGGGAAGGTGGTTTTGGACCAGTATACAAAGTAATTTCGAGCATGAAACCTGATAACTAATCTTTTGAACCAGCCCAATGCTATAATTTTATTGATTGTCCTGTCTGGTATCATATTTCATAGGGGGTACTACAAAACGGGCAGGAAATTGCAGTAAAGAGATTGTCGACCACTTCGCAGCAAGGACTAGTGGAGATGAAGAACGAAGTCGTCCTGGTTGCAAAGCTACAGCACAGGAACTTGGTCGCCTACTTGGCTGCTGCATTGAAAAACACGAGAAACTCCTCGTCTACGAATTCCTCAGCAATAAAAGCCTGGACAAAATCCTTTATGGTGCTTCATTCAAACGACTATCTTCCTACTGTCATTTTTGTTTTGGGTGAATGCCATTTAACTTGTTTACTAAACTAATTAAACTGAACTTTCAGGTCCTGCAAGGCACTCGGAGCTGAGCTGGGAGCAGAAATACAAGGTCATCTATGGGATAGGCTGAGGGCTTATGTATCTTCACGAGGATTCAAGAATGACGATTATCCACCGTGATCTCAAGCCGGGCAACATCTTGCTAGACGCGGACATGAAGCCCAAGATCTCGGATTTCGGCTTGGCCAAGCTGTTTAACTTTGATGACTTGAGCGTAGCAAACACAAGCCACCTTGCTGGAACTCGGTAAGTTTGGTGCCTACAAGTTCTACATCAAACATAGGGGACTCTTGTGCTGAGTGCTGACCCATGTTTGACTTCTTCTTTCTATATATAAAACGCTGAAGGGACGCCTCTGCCTTCCAACCGGATTTCCCCCTAATTCCCAATAGCAATGATATTACCATCCATTATGTACTTTCCTGACATGCTGCGGTTGCACTATCTAGTGGATATATGGCGCCAGAGTACGTCTTCCAAGGCATCTTCTCTACCAAATCTGATGTTTTCAGCTATGGCGTCCTAGTCCTGGAAATCATCACTGGCCGACGACCATCCAAAGATCTCCTTAAATTTGTAAGTTGTAATTAACCTTCAAATCATAGAATAAGAAAACGCTACAATATACAGATTCTGCTGTTAGCTAACTGCCGCAATGGAGAGTTAACACCCATCATGTGTGGCGGGTACGGGCAGGTGTGGAGACACTGGAGCCAGGGGAACGTGTCACCGCTGCTTGATGGCTCCCCACCCGACGAACACTGGAAGCAGGAGATGTTGAGGTGCATCCACATCGGACTCCTCTGCGTCCAGGACAATCCGCAACTCCGGCCCAGCATGGCAGTCGTCGTCCTCATGCTCAACAGCCATTCCATGACCCTGGCTGTGCCCACTGAGCCAGTCTTCACAGTTCCCGGCGAGAGTCCGTGGGTAGCAGCCCCGGAGCCATCGACCAATGAAGCTTCCATCTCTCACTTGGAGCCACGTTAATGGGTCATCCGTAGGGACGATGTTCATCAACGGGTGTTTGCTTTGTGTTTGAAATTCTTCAAATTTTTGAACTACAAGAGTACTGTTTCAATTATCAGAACTGCTATTTAACCATCGGTTGACTCTTTTTTTGAGCAAAACAGGAGGGGAGGCCCCTACTGATATCTCATTTTATAGATTTTTGTATGTGCATATGTACAAGGTAACAAGAAATAAAAATACAGAGATTGACAAATCCCAAATAAAAAGAAGGAGAGTAAACTAGAAGCTATCTAGCCAGATTTTCATCTCTCTTTTCTTCTGCCCCTTAGCTTTGATCACAGTCAAGGCCATCTCCTCCTTGAATTCTCGTTTCCAATTATGCAAAGAAACATTTTTGTTGTCGAAGATAATAGCATTTCTGTGTTTCCATATCGCCCAACATGCCACAATAACCAATTCTTTGATGAAGCATAGATTATTTTGATGGCATAGATGTTCTATTCTGTCTTCCACCGATAAGGCTCTGTTCCATTGCAGGTTTAAAAGATTCCAGCACCATCTGGAAAAGTTGCACGAGAAGAAGAGGTGCTCCAGATCTTCCTCCGGTGGGGATTGGCATAGAACACAGTCATAGCTTTCGACATGGTGATTTTTCCTGCGCAAGACGGTTGACTCTTCGTTTTTGGGAATTCAAAGTGGCTGGTTGTTTTGTCTGAAATATTCGGTCGGAGGAAAGGAGGATGAAAAAAGAAAGAATGTAAAATGCTCGGTGGAAGCTTGGTTTGTTTTTTCATGAAAAGAATCATGTCAAGTGTGAATCCAAAATACTTTAGCCTCGTCCAGAAGTAATAACAAAAGTTTACAGAATAATAACGCACAGGGAACCGACAGTTCTCAAAATATCTGATAACAATGTCCCAAGTTGAGAATCGAAGTTAGTTCTCTGTTGAACATGCGTAATCTATATAAAAAGGGACCTATGTCAGCATTTAGAATCTGACTGTATTTCGAATAATACAAAGACATGTTTCAGTATCCCTATTTACAAATATAGAAGGACTAGATGGTTCAAGGAATACATTGAAATTAGGTAGCTTCAGCAAACAAAGTGAAGAAGGCAATACAGGCAGGTAGTTATGCCAGTTTCTTACTGTTTTGTGTAATTGCATACCAAACATTAGGAACCCGTTTCAATACAATTCACAATATGTGAGGAGCCTGGACTTGTTAAGCTAGCCTGAATAACTCAATTGCAAAACTGAATGCAAGTCTACTGCATAGGTTGCAGGCAGAGTGGGAGAGCCAGAGGTCAGGTATTAACTACACATATCCTAAAATCTCCATGTGTTCTCTCTATTTCCTACTGAATTCTAGCGCTTCCCAAAGGCTATCAGATCGTTAAAATGTGTCGTACCAGCTTTGAAGAGTTACTAAGGAGACATTACCCAATTCCATTTCACAGCTCATGATCATCAAATTTATATTCTTTTAATGGGAACAATCAAATCTAATTGTACAGAGGGATTTCTACCCAAGCTTCTAATTAAATCCCACGGTACGGTAGCCTATAATCTGAAACAACAATGGTGGTCCAGTGATGTGATCGTCTCTTAAGGCATCATCCGAGTGCTATTCTAAGAATGGGAAAAACGCCAATGCGTCCACGAATAATGTATCGTTCGAGTGGAGGAACCAAATGCATCACTACGGATCGGCGGTTATCTAAGAGAGAGAGAGAAAAAAGACGAACAGACCGTATTGGAAGTGAAGGGCGCGTTGCAAAATCTCCGCGCTTCCCCCTTTCATCCTCCCGGGCCCCCGATTTTTTGCCGGTGGCGCGTTGGCCAGAGCAGGTACGGCCGTACGGGCCGCCGTCTTTGGGTAGCAATTTCGGATGGGCAGCGCCGCATGTAGAGCGCTGTTGCGGTGAGCCTCCGAGGGTAGGCACCACGACGGCGCCAGTTCGGTGGTCTAGCCACGGGAGCGGATTGGACATGAGAGAGCTGACTGATTCTAGGGGCTTCATCGAGCGAGTGGTGAATGGGATGGAGCTTCGAGCTCCGGCCCGGGATGGAAGGAGCTGAGGATGAGGATAACGGATCAGGGGGTTTTCTGCATATATTTGGATCGCGATTATTAATCGCGATCCAAATTATGGACTTATATGTAAATATCTGTAGGGGTGTATTTGAAAGCTTTTGGAAGCAGGGTCCCTTTGTGAATAAGTACATCGCCCAAGCCGGCACCAATGGCCGCCGACGAGGCCGCGCAGCAGCCGTCGGCCTCCGCTATCCCCACCGCCATGCATCCTGCGGTGCCTTCCTTCGCGTCCACGAGCCCATCCTCTGTCCCCGGCTCTCCGCACACGCCGCTCGCAGCCCTCTCTCCCTGCTCACCAGGGCGGTGGCGCCTCGCTGTCAGGCGGAGCAGTTGTACGCATTGCGTGCGGAGCCGGCAGTCGGACCGGGGTGTGCGTTCCCGACGCAACTTGGCATCTCGGAGACGTGGAGTTTCGCACTAAAGCGAGCCACCGCTCTTCGTATCGCAGCGTCCAGCCAGCCGGCCCCGGTGACCATTGAAGCTTAACTCTAAGTCCTGAACAAATCAGTCTTTAAATTAAAACTTGTCTACATTGTTAAGAAAAAAACATATCTATTTAGTGCTTCAAATCATTGTAGTGGGTGTAGTGGATTGGTCTCTGCTTGATGTGCAATTTGTTGAAATTCAGACTTGGGGGTTATCCCTATTGCTGTAGCGATGTATTGGCCTTTCTAGTAGGTCTTCTTTGGTCAGCACAAGCAAAAATGGTAGACGTGCGCCATCTGCATTTTCTTTCTCAAATTAGAGCAGCACAGAAACAAAAGGATTTTTTTGGCTGTAGCGGACACTGAATATGTGCGACTTAGTCTGGAAAAAAAAAATTGTCTATAGGACACCCACTTCCTGTTATAGAGCACTTTGTCTGTAGTGTCCTAAAGACCAAATGAAAAAAATGTAGTGTCCTTCCTAAAAGGGGTGGATTGCAGCCCCAGCAGTAATCTTCCGCTCGAGACATGTCCTGATGTCCAGCCTTCTCACCCTCCTGGTGCAGGAAGTGACAACTCACTCGGATGTCGGAACTACTCTCCTGGTGTCAGTTCTTCTTGTAGTCATGCTGCTGGTGCTGCTGCTAGTTGCTGTCTATATCTCTGCAAGTTGGACCATCAATACATTTTGAACCGGCAAAATTGACCATATGAGAATAGTCATGGCTTCTAAAAACTAGCTGCACGTCCAGCATGCTAGTTAATCTGAAACTGGGTTCAGAAAGAGAGATTTTGATGCACACTTCACAGTGCAAACTGTTACTCAGTTTTTACAAGTCATCTTGGATTCACATCTGACAAGGTTCTTTTCATGAAAAAACAAATAAGCTTATACCAATCATTTTTTATTATTCATCTTCCTTGCTTCTGACCAAATCATTGGAACAAAACAACCAGCCACCTTGGATTCCCCATCCCCCAAAAAATCAACCGACAGTTAAAGAGCAGTTCTGATAATTCAAAAACCACTCCTGTAGAAATTAGAAGAAATTTCAAACACAAAGAAACACCCGTTGATCATCCTTGTCAATGTTGATACCCATTAACGTGGCTCCACCTCCGAGTGAGAGATGGAAGCTTTGTTGACTGACGGCTCGAGGGCTGCCACCCTCGGCCTCTCGCCAGGGACTTCGAAGAGTGGTTCACTAGGCGAAGCTAACGTCATGGGGCGACTTTTGAGCATGTGGATGACGGCTGCCATGCGGGGTCGGAGTTGTGCGTCATCTTGGACGCAGAGGAGCCCAATGTGTATGCACCTCAGCATCTCCTGCTTCCCATGCTCGTCGGCAGGACAATCGTCTACCAGTTGTGTCACGTTTCCCTGGTGCCAGTGCCTCCACACCTGCCCGTACCAGCAATGCATGACCAAAGTTAACTCTCCATTGAGGCAGTTGGTTAATAGGACACTCTGTAGATAGTAATGTGTGCTCTTATTCCACGATTTGCAAGGTAATTACAACTTACAAATTTTATGAGATCCTCATACGGTCGTCGTCTGGTGATGATCTCGAGGACAAGGACGCCATAGCTGAAAACATCTGACTTGGCAGAAACGATGCCTTGCATGGCATACTCTGGTGCCATGTATCCACTGCATCCCAACAACCGATAAGTACAAACGGGTGATAATACAATCATAGGTAATCGAATTTAGGTACAGACGAATTTGAAGAAAGAAACTTCCAAACTTACTAAGTTCCAGCATTATGTCGTGTATTTTTCACACTCGAGTCAATGGTCAATAGCTTCGCCAAACCAAAATCCGAGATCTTGGGGTTCATGTCTGCGTCTAGCAAGATGTTACCCGGCTTGAGATCGCGATGGATGATCTTCAACCTAGAATCCTCATGAAGGTACATAAGCTCCCGTCCGATCCCTTCGATGATACTATACCTCTGTGTCCAGCTTAGCTCTTGTTGCCTTGCCGGACCTGCAAGTTTAATTTACTTTAATATAAACTTGTAATTAACAATGTTTCAGCAACCATAAATAAAATGGCAGTAGGGCTGTTTTCATCCAAGTGAATCACCGTAAAGAATTTTGTCGAGGCTCTTATTTCTAAGGAACTCGTAGACGAGGAGCATCTCATGTTTTTCAATGCAGTAGCCGAATAGACGCACCAGGTTCTTGTGCTGGAGCTTTGCAACAAGGACAACCTCGTTCTTCATCTCCGCTTGCCCTTGCTGAGATGTTGTTGACAACCTCTTCACTGCAATGTTTTGTCCATTAGGTAGCTTACCCTGAAGAAAGAACATCCATATCAGACCTAGGGACGGAGCCAGGAATTGATCATGAGGGGCCAGATGACACTAGGGGCGGAGGTAGGGGTAGGCGGGCATGGGGGCACAGGCCCCTGCCCGCATACCCCTGCCTCCGCCCCTACCCCTAGTGTCAGCACACCCACGAGAAAGAGTATGGGGTAATTCAGAGCTTTTTACTTAATTTAATATTCAGATTCTATATGATTTATTTACCTTGTAAACAGGTCCAAACCCGCCTTGACCAAGCTTATTTTGTTCGGAGAAGTTGTCAGTGGCAGCTCGAAGAGTATTCAAATCATACTGGAGGGAATCTGAGCTTCCCATTTCTTCATCTACATGACATGTTCACAAGAGAAATGGAAGCGTCAAGCCTGAATGTTGCACTAGCACTTTGTTCGTCAGATACGCTAGCGCTATTAGAGTCGAGTACTTACTGTTGCTTGCAATCTGCACATGCTTGTGTAGTTTTCGGTTCTTCTTGCAGACATAGACAGCAACAAAGAGAAGAACCAGCAGCGTGACAGCAACAGGAACAGAGACAAGAAGAGCAGTCCTGACCGAAATTCGAAACAGAAGGTATATTTCAGTCTAATCTGGATATCACTAATCGTTCGAAACAGAAGTACTATGAAGATATTTCTTGATAGTATTTCTATCTGATGACCAGAAGAAGAAAATAGACCATACTTAAGCCTCTTGAGAACAATAATGAATTTGTTAGCTAGGATGCCAATCCTGTAGGGAATTCCGTATTTGGCACTCGAATGAAGGATTGCAATGTAAAAAAATAATCGATTGAGAGATGTTAAAATTTTAGTCGACCGCAAATAAGGGAGAATTTGACTGACCGGTGCTTCCGTGTCTGTTGTTGGTCGACCCGGCTCCAGGCGCCGGAACCGGCGCAAGCGCTGCCGACATGGCTTCCTCGGCTCCACTGGCGTTATAGAAAAGGGACGCCTCGAACCGGACGAAGCAGCTCCACAAGATGGACTGACCACCTTGCTTCGTCTCCCAGTAGCTCGGGATATACGCAACGGCTCTGTCGAGGCATTTGTAGCAGTCGTCCTTGCCGAGGTCCCCCGTGCACTGCGCCACGCCGTATATCTTCACCAAGGGCGCGACGTCCGTCACGTCGGCCGCGAACATGAGGGGGCTCCCATACGCAGCCTTCGTCTTGAGGCTTCTCATGAGCGCGTCGAGCCGCGACGCGAACAGCTCCGGCTCCGACGCGTTCAACACGGCCTTGTAGTATTTCAGTAAGTACCCCGCGTCGGGCTCGCCGAAGAAGCTCACGTTGGAGTGCCGCAGCATGCAGGTCTCGGAGAAGATTATGGCGTTCTTCTGGCCCAGGCACGCGTCGCGCAGCTTCTGCGCCATTTTCTCGACGCAGTTGCTGCAGAGGGGCGAGCTGACGTCGCGGCGACACTGAGCGAGGCCGTACGCCTGGTCGGGCGCCGCGGCGCCGGTGGCGTTCTTGGCGAAGCCCCACGACGCGGCCGCGGCGGCGGGGAGGGAGGAGAGGACGGCGTCCAGGTTGGCCTGGAACGCGCCGCCAAGCGTGTAGTTTACGTCGCTACCGCATTGGATGTAGATGTCGTCTCCCGCGTTGGCCGGTGCGGCGAGGAGAGACGACGAGCAGACCAGGAGCAGGAGGGGAAGAAGCCGGTGCATGGCTTTGCTCGTGGTCGTGGAGGGAGGAGCTCTTACGCCAGTGAGGAGAGACGACGACGCTACTGATCCATGCGTGCTCCATATATAATGAGACGGATGTTGACGGACGAACGATTTTGAGGTGTACCTGTTCTTCTTCAACGCCCAGGCCGCCGAGGTCCCCCAGGAGGGCGGGCCGATCAACGGCAGCGACCATTTCGTGCAAGGACGCTCCTGTGTGAGTTAAGGGTCTCACTGGCCCCCTAGTCCCGTCCCTTTCCTGACGCGTTTTGCCAATCAACGGCAGCGACCATTTCGTGATACAACTTGTTTGTGGCTCTGAACTCCACTAGTGTCCGTTTCCAGTTCCGGTACCATGCATATCGTCTCTTTCATATTTTGAACTTTCCGTTTCAACCTGCCAACCTGGCGTCCTGACTAGGCGAAATGAAATGGCAACGTAATTGACTCCGTCATCGGCTTCGTTCTTGTATTCTCACGGGTGCAGGAAGCAAGCGAACAATCACAATCAGGACAGCTATGGCTATTCTCGTGGAAATCCTTGTCGCTGTCACGCTCCTAGTCACATGCAGATTGCAAGCGTCAGTATGTGCTGAAAGGGTACTCCCTCCCTTTTCCTTTTGATGTCGTTATGACAACAACTCAAAAAAAAAAAAAGTCGTTATGACAAGGTAATAAGATAGCGTGGTCAAACTTCAGTACTGGCTCTTTAATAATGGTTTCTTATATGAGAGACATGGAGCAGATGATCAAGAAATGAGGAGTGCAGAGAGTTGATCCTGTATGATCTAAGCACTATAAGGGCTGCCATAAAACTTTTCAGAAGAAAGAAAGCTCGGAGAAGGTGGATTTGGACCAGTGTACAAAGTAACTTCAAGCATGAAACCTGATAATTAAACAGTGATTGCAAGACTGCCATTTATTGATGCTTTTCGCCAGATTGAGTTTTCGCCTGAAGCCCATGGCGAGCAGTGGCTCAGCGACTGTAGGGATGGATTTGCGGCAAGCTCGTGGGCACTGCAACCATGGGCCGCCACCGATCTGAGATAGCGACATTGCAGTGCGCCAAACAAGCTCTTTCCCTTCCCAGATTGAGTTTTTGCCTGACGCCCATGGCGAGCGGTGGCTCGGCGACTGGACGGGTGGATTTGTGGCAAGCTCGTGGGCACTGCGACCGCGGGTCGCCACCGATCCGAGATAGCGACATTGCAGCGCGCTAACGAGCTTGGCCCCCTTGTGTAATTTCTGACCTGTTGGTTTTGAGACAGATTTCTTCGTGGTTCCGTTATTTTAAATTGACCTCATATGAACAAGTTGTGTTAGGCGTACAAATTCTGGTTCAAGGGCCATTTAACGAGGCCTATATTACAAAACTCAACAGATCCATTCCTCGTTTTGGCCTTGCCTGCTTAGTTTGTGAAATATGGCCTGGAGTATGAGAGGCCCTTCAGGCGTAATCTGCTTGTGAATTTGAAAATCTTTCAGGTCTATTTTGACAAATTTTTGCAAAGTTGTGATGAAGAGAGAGCCTGGGCAAGGTCCTATACAAGCTGATGCTTTGGTAAATTCCTTTCTCAGTTGAGAGGATTCAGGCGTCTAGTGCATTTTTTTTTTTTTTGAGAATTCAGTTTTTTTTTGGTATTATCTTTTATTTCTTGGACTCTTTTAATGTAAACTTCAGTTCAACTTTAATATATATTGCTCAGTAAGGGCTTTGCCCCTTGTTGCGTCAAAAAAGAAAATGCCAGCGATAAACCCATATTAATTCTACAGTGTGTAAATTACGCTTATGAGGCACAGACGGTCACAAGGTTGCAGATTTATTTCCATCCTCTATAGTTTATTAGATCCTCTCGCTAGCTAGCTGTAAGCTTTTGGTGCTCGCAACCCATTCGTTTTCTTTTACTGATGAAGTCAGAACGATACGTATAGATGACTGAATTTGCTCTCTTTTTTTGTCTTTCAAAACAAAGTGACTAAATATGCTGTTCTATAATAACATTATTCATGAAAAAAACAGGGAAGTGTTGAATATATACACATGCAAGCATCTTGATCGGCGGACACGTGCGTGGATCATGCCGATACGCGTGTAGATTATCTTCCTGATTAAGGAATAAGGGTACACCCAAAACAATGGCAACTGTTGTAGATTATCTTCTTGATTAAGGAATAAGGGTACACCCAAAACAATGGCAACTTGGCAAGGGCCTGACCGTTATGTATATATTCGGCAAAGACCTGAAGCCGGGCATGGTGGTGGAGTCAAGGACACGGTGTACAACACGGCAAGGACGCGGTGTAGGCAAGCCCTTTGGGTGTGGCTCGGCAATCGGCAGACTTCTACAGAAGTCCTAAATAAAAAAGGACCAACTTGGAAAAAAAAAAGTATCGCCATTGCAGTGAGTCAGTGATGGTGGATGGCTGGAATCTTTGTTCGTTTGTCAACGTCCGCAAGGCAAGAAGCAAAACTAGTGTAGTCGCCATCGACCTTCTTCGTTACACTACATAACGAGCACAAAGCACGCAGCAGCAGCAGCACTGTACTCGTTAGCCAGTAGCTAGCTATAGTGCGCTGCAGCGGCGTAGCTTCTCCGGCCACCAGCCATGCACTGGCTTCTTCCCGGCCTGTTCCTGATATGCTCCTTGTCTCTCCTCGCCGCACCGACCATTGCGGAAGACGACATCAACTTCGAATGCGTTAGCAACACAAACTACACTCGCGGCGGCGCGTTCCAGGCCAACCTGGACGCGCTCCTCTCCTCCCTCCCCGCCGCGGCGGCCGCGTCCTGGGGCTTCGCCAAGAACGTCACCGGCGCGGCGGCACCCGACTAGGCGTACGGCCTCGCGCAGTGCCGCCGCGACGTCAGCGCGCCCGTCTGCAGCAAGTGCGTCGAGAAGCTGGCGCAGAAGCTGCGCGCCGGGTGCCGGGGCCTGAAGAGCGGCATCATCTTCTCCGAGACCTGCATGCTGCGGCACTCCAACGTGAGCTTCTTCGGCGAAGCCGACTCGTCCTACCTGATCTACTACAATGCCGCGGAGAACGTGACGGAGCCGGAGCTGTTCAAGGCGGGCTTGCCACGCTCATGAGCAACCTCACGAATAAGGCTGCGTACGGGAGCCCCCGCATGTTCGCCGCCGGCGTGACAGACGTCGTGCCATTGGTGAAGATAAACGGCGTGGCCCAGTGCACGGGGGACCTCGGCAGCGACGACTGCTACAGCTGCCTCGACAGGGCCTCCGCGTATATCCCGAGCTACTGGGATATGAAGCAGGGTGGCCAGTTCGTCTTATGGAGTTGCTTCGTCCGATTCGAGGCGTCCTTATTCTATAACGTCAGCGCTGCTGAGGCAGCCATGTCGACAGCGCCGGCGCCGGATCGCCCAACAACAGCCAGCACTCCGGCCAAGGAAGCACCGGTCAGTTCATAATCTCTCCTTTCTCCACCCCCCCCCCCCCCCCCCCCCCGGAATAAAATTGCATAGGACCCGGGTCCTTTCCTGCATCCGTAGGACCTCATTCCATGTAGGACACGTGGATTATACGGATCTCAAAGCACCATATTATCTTCTTCCTCCATCCCTCCCGGTCCCATCGTCCTTCTCCAGCAATGAGCAGCCACGTACGGGATTACAGTTAGCATGCATCATGCGCACCCTATACAACAGTTCGTCCCTCAATCTGCAGTCGAAGCCTCCTCCTCACAGGCAGCTGCAGCACCCGCCAGAAATTGGAGGATCAAAGCTCTCGCGTCCCTGCTGCAGTTCAGTCCGTGAGGTTGTTTGAGATTTCCAACTCCCAATCTGGTAGTTCAAACTCTCCCCTCCCTTGATTTTTTTTTTTTGACAAAACTCCCCTCCCTAGATTCACGGCGGAAGGATGTCGAAGGTCTTGGAACAGGGAAGGACGCAGAAGAGGAATACTTCGGTGCTTTGAGATCCGTAAAAGCCACGTGTCCTACCCATATTGGCAAAGTAAAGAAATCGCAGTGTTGTAGCAGTAGCAAACAAGGACTAAGATAAATGAAATTTAGACGAGTTTATGGCCAGGAAGACTACATTTCTGAAATTTGTCTAGAATTCTTAGGTTACATTAATTTGGTTTGGGCAGTGTAAATATCTCAATCCACAACACGCCTCATTTGGTTTACTTTTTATTACACCAGTCACGACACTGCACATAATGTTCCACTTCTCAAAGGAGAGAGGCAGAGCAATGTGACCTACCCAGCAGGAGGGCCCTGCCATAAACTTAAGGGTGGTGCCTAGGGGTGGGCACAAAAACCGATACCCAAACACCGAAACCGAA
This sequence comes from Eragrostis curvula, assembly GCA_007726485.1. Lineage (NCBI taxonomy): Eukaryota > Viridiplantae > Streptophyta > Magnoliopsida > Poales > Poaceae > Eragrostis > Eragrostis curvula. The sequence continues at coordinate 36,468,593 of CM017445.1, read as the reverse complement.
AAAATCGAGACCGAGACCGAAAAAACCGGAATTTCGGTCTTCGGGTACTTGTTTGGGTAGTACCCTTGGGTAACCGAATTTTATTGTTCAATTTCGGGTAATACCCTTGGGTACCCGAACTACCCAAACTACCCAAATTAGTAAGATGATGTAGGATTTAGCACATAGACTCAAACCATGGTCACATAACATCCTTTGTTACTCATTCATCATATTCATGTTTCTCCTATTATATAATGGTAACTCATTATCAAGTTGATTGCATAGTGTATTTTGGGTATAATCAAGTTTATTTTATTTTTTCTCTGAAAATTAATGCTAATTTGGGTAGTTTGGGTATAACCGAAGACCGAACCGAAATTTAGGTACCCAAAGTTGTCGGGTACCCAAATTTTCGTTGTCATTTCGGGTAGCAATTCTAGATAATCGAAAATTGAGAAGACTGAAAAAACCGGACCGAAACATCGGGTATGACCGAACGCCCACCCCTAGTGGTGCCAATATAGGGCATTTGTGTCTAATTTTGAAGCAATTAGCCAGTCCTAACAAGCTTCTTAGTGCAAAATCTTTTGCTTACCCTCTGGTGCACTAGCACCAGGGTAATACAAAATGTCTTCGCCAGTGCCGGCTATTTGTTTGAAAACTCCAAGGTCACTCCGTAATTAACACGGGATTCTCTAAAGTCCAACACACTATTTCTTTAACATATTTGAGTTATGTTTGACTTGAAGGAATTCAGAGAGCACATAAAATTTTTCAACCAAGTGTTTAAAAGGCAGAAATTAATAGAGAGAGACACATAAAATATTTTTTTACTGTGCAACACTCCGTGGATTTCATTCAAAATTCCTATAGATTCATGTATTAAAAAAAAAATCTTTCATTAGGTGCAATCCTTCACTCCGAAGAAAGAACCATATACAAAATTTCCCACAGGATCGGATTGGCATCCTTACACATTCTTGTGTTTTTCTTTGTTCCCAAGGGGCTTAATATGGTATTTTAGTCCTATGTTCATTAGAAATATTGTTGAAAGACGATGTTTTTAGTTGAACAGTTCAAACGATGAGTAATGTCTGAAATATCTTATGTTTCGACTATTTGACTAAGACAGACGCTGCTATTGGTGTGGGAAGTAATCGCACGGTCAGAACTGCTCTTTTTGTCTCAGTTCCTGCTGCTGTCACGCTACTGGTTCTGCTGTTTGTTGCTGTCTATATTTGCAAGAAGAACCGAAAACTACACAAGATTGTGCAGATTGCGAGCAACAGTAAGTGCTGTCATCATATCTGACAAAGTGCTCGTGCAACATTCGTGCAACATTCAGGCTTGGCGGTTCCATTTCTCTGGTGAACAGGTCATGTAGATGAAGAAATGGGAAGTTCAGATTCCCTCCAGTATGATTTGAACACTCTCCGAGCTGCCACTGACAACTTCTCTGAACAAAATAAGCTTGAGCAAGGAGGGTTTGGGCCAGTTTACAAAGTACAATATTAATCATGGAACCTGAATATTAAATTAAGTAAAATGCTCTGAATTACCCGTCAGTCTTTCTCATGATGGGTGCACTGACACTAGGGATCTGATCTTGTTGTATGTCAGGGCACGCTACAAAATGAACAGATCATTGCAGTAAAGAGGTTATCAACGACATCGCAACAAAGGCAAGCGGAGATGAAGAATGAGGTTGTCCTTGTTGCAAAACTCCAACACAAAAACCTGGTGCGCCTACTCGGCTACTGCATCGAACAACACGAGAGGCTCCTCGTCTACGAGTTCCTCAGCAATAAGAGCCTCGACAAACGTCTTTATGGTGATTTATTCGAATGACAATAGTCGTACTGCCATTTCCTCTTAGGTTGCCGTCACATTGTAAACTATAATTTATAGTAAACTAAACCAAACTTACAGGTCTGGCAAGGCAACAGGAGCTAAGCTGGTCACAGAGGTACAAGATCATTGAAGGTATCAGCCGAGGGCTTATGTACCTTCATGAGGATTCCAGGTTAAAGATCATCCATCGCGATCTCAAGCCGGCCAACATCTTGCTAGACGCGGACATGAACCCCAAGATATCGGATTTTGGCTTGGCGAAATTGTTTAACATTGACTCGAGTGTGAAAAACACAAGACATAATGCTGGAACTTAGTAAGTTTGAAAGTTGCTTTCTTCAAACGTCTGTGTGTCTAATTTTGAAAAGCTACGATAGCATCACTCATTTGTACTTATCGATTGTTGGAATGCAGTGGATACATGGCGCCAGAGTATGCCATGCATGGTATCGTCTCTGCCAAGTCAGACGTTTTCAGCTATGGCGTCCTTGTATTGGAGATCATCACTAGGCGGCGACCAGATGAAGATCTCATAAAAATTGTAAGTTCTAATTACCTTGCAAATCGTTGAATAAGAACACACATTATTATTTACAGAGCATGCTATTAGCAAACTAGCTTAATGGAGAGTTAACTCCGGGCAGGTGTGGAGGAACTGGCGCGAGGGAAACGTGCCACAGCTAGTCGACGGTTGCCCTGCCGATGAGCATGGGAAGGAGGAAATGTTGAGGTGCATCCACATTGGGCTCCTCTGCGTCCAAGACGACGCACAACTCCGTCCCGGCATGGCAGCCGTTGTCCACATGCTCAAGAGCCGCCCCGTGACACTAGCTTCGCCGACTGAGCCACTCTTCGAAGTCCCCGGCGAAAGGCCGAGGGTGGCAGCCCTAGAGCTGTCAATCAATGAAGCTTCCATCTCTCACTTGGAGCCACGTTAATGGGTCATCAGCATGGACGATGACGATCGATCATCTGGTATTGCTTTGTGTGTGAAATTCCTTCTGATTATTGAATCACAGGAGTGGTCTTTGAATTGCCAAAACTGCTCTTTATCTGTCAGTTGATTTTTTGGGGGATGGGGAATTCAAGGTGGCCATTCGAAATATTGGTTAGATGCATGGAAGCTGAATAAACAAATTATTGGTTTAAGCTTGATTTGATTTGTAAAAACTGACTAACAAATTGCAATGTGAAGTGTGCATAAAATTCTCTCTTTCTTTCCGGAAAGCATAGAAGTGCCTCTCTTTTAATATATTCTCATATGGTCAAAAAACATTTTTGACGAAACAGGAGGGGACTCACCCTACTGATATATATTTATATATTAAGAACAAAGGTCTGCACAAGTGTTTATGAAAAGACAAATCAGAAAGATGCTATTAGAGAGCTTCAAGCCATGTTGAATTGCAAGAAAGTATTTCTTTATAACCAAGGCGAATTCCTGTTTGAAAATAGTTCTGCAGCCTTGCACTGTTGGCTGCACACCTTGAAACATCCAATTATTTCTTATTTTCCAAATACTCCAAGTCATAAAAATGATAATCATATGGTCAATTTTGCCGGTTCAAAATGTATTGATGGTCAAACTTGCCCAGTAGTTACCGTGTTAGCGGCGTCCATAAGTCAGAACCAAATTTACAGAATATTAGTCTTTAGGGAGCTAACAGATTTGTCAAAGAAAAGAAACAAAAACCAAAGTTGAGAATCGAATTCAGTGCATGCAGCTTTATGTTAATCATTTGGATACTGTGTTGCTTTTAGATTCAGATCCTCATTCGGAATCAAACGATACTTCGGACAATACCAAATGTTTATCATTTGTATACATGTTTTTGTATCCCAATTTAGGACTAGATGGTTGTCGGTGTAACGAACCAACAATACTAGTCAGCGTCATGCTTCCGTAAGAAATCGATGGTGGCACAAGGTGACACAAAGAGTTATACTGGTTCGGGCCTCCCGAAGGATAACAACCCTACTATGTCCAGTGGCGAGCTATGAGTTCGTCTTCCTCATGAAAACCTATGCTCTGAGAGCTTATAAGGGGGTGGATGCAAGCTAAGGGCAGGCTCCTAGTGGGCCGGCTATGAGAGTGTGTGTGTTTTACAAATGTGTGTGTGGAAAAAAGCTACTAGAGATTACAAAAGGGGTTACAAAGAGCGGGCTTCGGTCTCACTCCCGAACCTAGTGTCCAGAGTGACCAGAGCCCAGAGAGCCAAATCGAGGCTCCTCATCCGTTTATATAGGCCTAGGGATGAGGGTTACATGACAAGTGGGTCCTATCTAAGTCGGTGTAGAGGTTGAACGTGGTCGGTGTAGTATGCACTGTCGGGTGTCTAATGGACTATTCCGAAGGACTTCGTGAGCCTCCGAATAGCTGTTGCCTGGGTGCGTCCTGGGTGGCTCCTCGTCTTGGTTCCTTCGGGGCGAAGGAACCAATTGTGGTAGTGTCCGCCTATGTCGTCCTTTGGGTCACCGCCCCGGGGCGGTGGTTGGTCGGGGATCATCCGATCTCCTCTGGTCGGTTGAGGGAGATCAGGAGTGGTTGTCGTCGGGTCTCCGGTCCAGGCACCGGGGGTCTCGTGACTCTATACCTGCACAAACAAACAAGAACACCAAGTGGCTGGTGAGTGGCCTCGGGGCGCCACCTGTTGGTTAGAGGAAAGGTTCTGGACACTCGACTCCGTCCTCGCTGCACCTTCATGGCATGGCTGATTGTTGTGCAGGCTTTGGTGCGTTAGGACAAGTCGGGATCCCGTGCGAGCTTCCGACCTTGATGGTCGGGTGCCCACGCCGGACCTTGCCCTTGCGCTTTATGGGCCGGCGGCCGAAACCGGCCGCTGGGCAACCTAGCGGTCCACCGGCATGGGGTATCCCTGATAGATGATACCCACGGTGGTTCAAGCAATATTTTGAAATTAGATAGCTTCAGCAAACAAAGTGGTCATATTGGCAGGTAGGTATGCCACTTTCTTACTGTCTTTGTAACGGTGTTACATATGAGACAGTGGGAGCCCGTTTGAATAGAATTAAAATTGTTATGACAGCCTGAATATTTTTATCACAAAACTGAATGGAAGAACTTAACAAAGATATCCCTTGGCATTTTAAGGGCTAGTGTTTGGGTACGATAGGCTTAGAAGAGGGCCCGGGGGAGGAAGGCTGGCCAGATGGTGGTGGCGGAAGACGGGAATTGGGCCAGGTAGGGGTGTGGGTGTGTGTATATGTGGGGGAGGGGGGGCACGTGGACTTCTCGATGCGCGGCAACAAAGAAAGCATTGGGAGTGAAGAAGTGCGTCATCCATTGGATTAGCTGATCCAACGGCCCAAATTTCGGGTGCTGAGATGGGCTGGAATACCGGGACACCAACACCATATAGATGGCCCCTTAACTTGTTTACATTGTTAAAAAAAAAAAACTCGACTATTTAGTGCGTCATAGTGTAGAGGTTTGGTCTAGGCATCATGTGCAATTTGTTGAAATTCATACTTGGGGCCGGGGGTACTGTCCTCGTTGCTGTAGGGATGTTTGTGTTTATATGGCCGTGCCAGGAGGTCTTCTTTGGTCAGCACCAGCAAAAATAGTAGATGCGCACTATGTGCCTTCTTCCCAAAGCAGCATAGAAACAGCAGTACAGTACAGTGCCAGCAGCACCCTTCCGCGGGAGACATGTCCAGCCTTCTAGCGCTCCTCCTCCTCTGCTCGCTCATCCTCGCCGCACTGGCCAACGATGACCATCCATTCTTTACCGACTGCCCGAGCAACACGAACTACACAGATGGCAGCGCGTTCCAGGCCAACCTGGACGCGCTCCTGTCCTCCCTCCCCGCCGCGGCGGCCGCGTCCTCCGGGTTCGCGGAGAACGTCACCGGCGTCGCGCCCGACCAGGCGTACGGACTCGCGCAGTGCCGCGCCGACGTCAACGCGTCGGCCTGCCGCGCGTGCCTCGACGCCTCGGTGCAGGACATGGCCAGCATGTGCACCGCAGGGCAGAAGAACGCCATGCTCGCCTACGAGGACTGCCTGCTGCGGCACTCCAACGCGAGCTTCTTCGGCGCCGTCGACACGTCGGTGCACAAGTACTGGTGGAACCGGAAGACGCAGAACGCCACGGAGCAGTCGCAGTTCACGTGGATGGTCGGCACGCTGATGAGTAACCTCACCGCGAAGGCGGCGTACGCGTCCCCGCGGATGTTCGCCGCCGGCTCGGTCGTGCTGACGCCGCCCGTGAACATCTACGGCATGGCGCAGTGCACGCGGGACCTCGCCGCGGACGACTGCTACCGTTGCCTCACCACCGCCGTCGGCGCCATACCGAACTTCTTCACCGAGCAGCAGGGAGGAAAGGTCATCTACCGGACCTGCTCCATCCGGTTCGAGGTGTACTGGTTCTACAACGCCTGGGCCGCCGAGGCGGCCATGTCACCGGCGCCGTCCCCTGGGGGCGGGCCGATCAACGGCAGCAACCATTCCGTGCCAGGAAGCGCCAGTGGGTCAAGGTCTCCGCCAGGAAACACCGGTGAGTCAAGGTCTCCTCCACCTCTGCAGCCTGTGCCGTACGTGCCACGACCGGTTTAGCTCGCCCCGGTTTCCTTTGGGAGCCCCTATGTGTACGTTGCGCTACGCGAAGCCGCCGTGTAGCGCGGTCCAAGGCCCACTCCGCGTCCTCCTCGCTCGTACGACTTTTCTGCACGCGTGATTGCCCGCTCCGCGTCCTCCTCCCTCCTACGATTTTTCTGCACGCGTGATTACGTGAAGTGCTAGTAGCAGTTGGTGCTGATGTGATTTTTGATTTTTTTAGTCCGCCTAGCGCACATGAGGCGATTTGTTTTTTCTCAAGTTGCCACCGCGAGCTGCTTTCAGTCCAATAGCGGCAAAAGATAATATGTGTAGAAAAAGAAAAGAAGCTATTTTGATTTTTCTCGTGGTTTTAACTAATTTTACTTGGACTAAGAGATTATAAACTAAATTTAAATAATGGTAAATAATTGTTCTGTCAACTGGAACATTTGTTTCAACAATAAGGAACAATTGTTTTATTACCTGAAACATTTGTTCCAGTAATAGAGAATAATTGTTCTATAACCTGGAACATTTGTTCCAGCAATGAGGAACAATTGTTCTATCGGATGAGAACATTTGTTCTAGTAATTGAGAACAATTGTTCTATCAAATAAAAACAATTATTGAATTAAAAAAATTAAAAAATATATTCATATGGGATCTTGTTTTGTTGCATTAATTGTAAGGATCAACACGGTTCAAACAGTTTCGAAAACGGAGTTACGGTTGAGAAGAAAAATCATTTTAAAATTCAGAATTTACTTTCTCACAGTACTTCAATACTATGTTGACACGTGGCGCAGATTGATTCTCTGCTCAGCATGCACTTGCTCCGGTCAGCGCTCATGTGCGCTCGCTCGCGCGTGTCAGCTTCTCCACCACCAACTCACGCTCGCCGTTGGATGCAGTCTGGGCACGAATCGTAAAGTGTGCTATATGAAGGCTTTGCATAACACGCGCTATTTATAGGGATTCCGGTTTCCTTTGCCGGTCTTTCCTGACGCCTTTTGACACGTTGTGTTGGGCCTTTTGACACTTTGTGTTGGGCTATGATGAACTCCACTAGCGTCCACCGTGTCTACTCCATGGATATCGTTTCTTCTTTTTGCCTTTCGTTTAAACGTAATTGACTCCATCGTTGACTTCGTTCCTGTATTCTCGTGTAGTTGTCGGCGCAGCAAGCAATCGCACAGTCAGGACATCTCTTCTCGTGGCAATTCCCGTCACTTGGGCGCTGTTGGTGATGCTGGTAGTTGCTCTCTGTCTCTGCAAGAGGAAACGAAAGGCACACAAGCACGTCCACATTGCAAGCGTCAGTAAGTGCTGAAACGAAGTTACCAAGCACTGATAGTAATAATATGATGAGGAGTTTTATGATGCTCTATATCATTAGTATTATATTAGTGGTATCATAAAGGTAACATAGTCATTTTAGTTTTATCGGTCTGCTTTTCATCGTGTCGCCGCCATCTAAATCATTTCATCGCCACCCTCAATCTTGCCTTGCCACCACCTATATAACGTTGCTGTCCTACACCACCACTGATTTGTCATTGCCGTCACCAATTTCACATCAGCATTTATTTATTTTCCTAAATGCTCAAGTATTATTAATAGTACTCAAGAATACTAGTGGTATTGAAAATTAGAAGAGAACTAATCTGGATCGTCGAATTCTAAATACCAGCAGTATATACTGGTGACATGCATGATACCACTAGTATAATACTATTAATATTGGGCATCGTAAAACTCCTCAAGATGATAGTGTTGTGAAACTTCACTCTTGATGCACTGATGCTTTCTTACGAGCAGAACAAGGAGAAGATGGAGAAATGAGGAGTTCAGAGTTTCTCATGTACGATTTGAGCACTTTAAGAGATGCCACTAACAACTTTTCAGAAGAAAATAAGCTCGGGGAAGGTGGATTCGGACTAGTATACAAAGTAATATCAAGCATCAAACCTGACAATCAAGCGATATTAATTTTTCGTATCAGTGCTAGACCGTCATCTGATCTCAATTCTTTTTAGGGGGTATTACAAGACGGGCAGGAAATTGCAGTGAAGAGATTGTCGACCACTTCACAGCAAGGACACATGGAGATGAAGAACGAGGTCATCCTGGTTGCAAAGCTTCAGCACAGGAACTTGGTTCGCCTACTCGGCTGCTGCATTGAAAAACACGAGAGGCTCCTCGTCTATGAATTCCTCAGCAATAAAAGCTTGGACAAAATCCTTTATGGTGCTTCATTCAAACGACCATCTTTCTGCTGTCATTTTTGTTTTGGGTGAATGTCATTTTTCTTGTGAACTTTACCAAACTAAACTGAACTGAACTTTTAGGTCCTGCAAGGCAGTTGGAGCTGAGCTGGGAGCAGAGATACAAGGTCATCTATGGGATAGGCCGAGGGCTTATGTATCTTCACGAGGATTCAAGAATGACGATCATCCACCGCGATCTCAAGCCAGGCAACATCTTGCTAGATGCGGACATGAACCCTAAGATCTCGGATTTCGGATTGGCCAAGCTGTTTAACATTGATGACTTAAGCATAGCAAACACAAACCACGTTGCTGGAACTCGGTAAGTTTGGTGCCTAAAAGTTCTTCATCAAACATAGGAGACTCTTGTGCTGACCCCATGTTTAACCTCTTCCTTCTACAAAAAGTTGGAAGAGATGCCCCTATCTTCTAACTGGATTTCCCCCTAATTCCCAATAGCAAGGATATTACCATCAATTTTGTACTTTCCTGACATAATGCGGTTGCACGATCTAGTGGATATATGGCGCCAGAGTACGTCTACCAAGGAATTTTCTCTACCAAATCAGATGTTTTCAGCTATGGCGTCCTAGTCCTGGAGATCATCACAGGCCGTCGACCGTATGAAGATCTCCTAAAATTTGTAAGTTGTAATTAACCAGGGAATCATAGAATAAGAACACGCTACAATATACAAAGTGTGCTATTAGCCAGCTGCCGCAATGGAGAGTTAACTCCGATCATGCATGGCTGGTATGGACAGGTGTGGAGACACTGGAGCAAGGCGAATATGCAACCGCTACTCGACGGCTGCCCACCCAACGATCATGGGAAGCAGGAGATGCTGAGGTGCATCCACATCGGACTCCTCTGTGTCCAGGATGATCCGCAACTCCGGCCCCGCATGGCGTCCATCGTTCTCATGCTCAATAGTCATTCCGGAGCCTTGGCTGTGCCTACTGAGCCAGTCTTTACAGTCCCCGGAGAAAAGATGAGGGTTGCAGCCCCAGAGCCGTAAGTCAACGAAGCTTCTATCTCTCACTTGGAGCCACGTTAGGGTGTTCCGCGGACGAGGTCCGTCAGCGGGTGTTGCTTTGTGTTTGAAATTCTTCTAATTTCCGAATTACAGGCTGTTTGAATTATCAGAACTGTTATTTATCCGTCTGTTGACTTTTCATTTCTGGGAATTCAAGGTTGTTGGTAGTTTTGTATGAAATTAGGTCAGATGCAAGGAGGATGAACCAAAAAAGTATGTAGAACGCTTGGTGGAAGCTTGGCTCGATTTTTCTTGAAAAGAATCATGTCAAGTAATGTGAATTCAAGATGACTTGTTGTAAAAAAAATGATTAAATCATAATATTGATATAATCACATATAGTCAATTTTGCCGACTAGAAATGTATCAGTGACCTAATTTTTGGTAGTTGGATGGCATGGATTTCAAGACGATAAAAATTATAACAACGGAGGAGTGCTGTGAGTGGTACATCTTACATGTTCCATGCGAGCAATACATACAGCGCGCTAAAGTTGCCATGTTAGCCTCGTCAAGAAGTAATAGCAACAAGTTTACAGGATAGCATGGAACTGATGTTTGGTCTGCTGATGTGCAATTTGTTTTGTTGAAATTAAGACACCGGGGGCATCACCATTGCTGTAGCGATGTTTGCATTTACTGGCCTTTCTAGGTCTTCTTTGGTCAACACAAGCAAAAATAGTTGCTGTAGCGATGTTTGCATTTACTGGCCTTTCTTGGTCTTCTTTGGTCAACACAAGCAAAAATAGTAGATGCGTGGCATCTGCATTCTCTCTCAAAGTAGAGTGGCACAGCAGTGCAGTGCAACGCCAGTAGCAACCTTCCGCTGGAGACGTGTCCTGACTTCTCGCCCTCCTCCTCTGCTCGCTCATCCTCGCCGCACCGGTCATAGCCGACGTCGACCCAATCTACGCCAACTGTTCGAGCAACACGAGCTGAACGCGCTCCTCTCCTCCCTCCCGCACGCGGCGGGCCCCGCCGCGCCCTCTGGGTTCCTGGACGGGCAGCATCATGCCAAGTACCGAGAGCTTGAAGAAGTTAGGTGTTCGTTAGATCAGCCAAACCGACGGCCAAAATTTCAATAGTTGAGATGAGCTAGAATACCCAGACACCGCGTACAGATGGCTTCTTAACTTGTCTACACTAGTCTTTTAACCTGTGCGTCGCACGGGCTAGAAATTAGATGATGTTAGATCTAAAAGCTATCTTTTATCTTACTTTAATTTGTACGGCCGGATGTTTTGCTTTTTTGTGAGTATTTTTAGGACGTTTCTTCCAATTAACATGGAGGTCTCGAACGGAGCATCTAATTAGTAAAATAAGATCAGATTGTTCAAAACAATAAGTTGTCTATATATTGCTTCATAGTGTAGTGGTTTGGTCTCTGCATGATGTGCAATATATTTGTTGAAATTCAGACTTGAGAGTGTCCCCGTTGCTGTAGCAATGTTTGGGCTTAATGGCTATTCTAGCTAGGAGGTCTTCTTTGGTCAGCACAAGCAAAAGTACTAGACGCGCGCCCCATCTGCATTCTTTCACAAACTAGAGCAGCTCAGAAACAAAAAGAGGCTCAGCAGTGCAGTGAAGCGCCAGCAGCAACCTTCCCCGCTCCAGACATGTCCAGCCTTCTCACCCTCCTCCTCCTCCTCCTCCTCCTCCTGTGCTCCCTCATCCTCACGGACCTCACCGTACCGGCCAACAACGGTCCAAACTTTATCGACTGCCCGAGCAACACCAACTACACGAGAGGCAGCGCGTTCCAGGCCAACCTGGACGCGCTCCTCTCCTCCCTCCCCGCTGCCGCGGCCGCGTCCTCTGGTTTCGCCGAGAACGTAACCGGGACCGCGCCCGACCAGGCGTACGGCCTCGCACAGTGCCGTGGCGACTCCAGCGCGTCCCAATGCCGCGCGTGCCGGCCGGAAAGTGCACGGCCGGGCAGAAGAGCGCCATGCTCGGCTACGACTTGTGCCTGCTGCGCCCCTCCAACGCGAGCTTCTTCGGCGCCGCGGACACGTCGGTGGTGAGGTGCTGGTGGAACCCGAAGACGCTGAACGCCACGCAGCCGGCGCAGTTCACGTCGGCGCTCGGTGCGCTGATGCGCAACCTCACGGCGAAGGCGGCGTACGCGTCCCCGCGGATGTTCGCCGCCGGCTCGGTGCCCTCCGTGAACATCTACGGTATGGCGCAGTGCACGCGGGACCTCTCAGCCGACGGCTGCAGCCTCTGCCTCGCCGCCACCGTCGCGTTGATACCGACCTGCTGCAACGACAAGCAGGGCGGTCATGTCGTCTACAGGAGCTGCTCCATCCGGTTCGACGTGTACCCGTTCTACAGCGTCCGGGCGGCCGAGGTGGCGATGTCTCCGGCCGGCGGGCCGATCAACGGCGGCGCCCATTTCGTGCCAGGACGCACCGGTGAGTCAAGCCCCCACACCCCCCCCCCCCCCCCCCCCCCCCGTCCCTTTCCTAACGCGTTTTGCTGACCAACGGCAGCGACCATTTTGTGCCACAACTTGTTTGTGTCTCTCAACAGTGAACTTCACTAGTGACTTTGCCGTAACGTTTCCGGTTCCCGTACGACAGATTTTCAACATTTTCCGTTTCAACCTGGCGTCTTGACTGGGATAAAAAAGGACACGTGACTCCATCGTCGACTTCGTTCCTGTATTCTCGTCGGTGCAGGAAGCAAGCATGCAATAGGGACGGCAAGGTCCCTTCATAACACAGGATTATCTAAAGTTCAACACACTATATCTGTCACATATTTGAGTTATGTTTCACTTGAAGGAATTCATAGAGCGTGGGAAATTTTCAACCAAGTGTTCAAATGCAACATCTGAGAAAAAAAAGGCAGAAATTAATCGAGAGAAACACATAAAATAATTTTTTGACTGTGCAACACTCGGTAGATATTTCATTCAAAATTACTATAGATTCATGTAGTACAAAAATCCATAGTAAATTCATAAGGTGCCCTTCACTCCTAATAAGAATCATATACGAAATTTCCCACAGGATCAGATCGGCATCCTTACAAATGCACATGTTTTTCTTTGTTCCCCAGGGGCTTCAATATGGTATTTTAGTCTTATGTTCAATAGAAATATTGTAAAAAAAACAAACATGTTTTTAGTCGAACAGTTCAAACAATGAGTGATGTCCAGAGAAGACTGATATATCTTCTGTTTCGACTATTTGGCTATTGGCTAAGACGCTGCTACTGGTGTGGGAAGTAATCGCACGGTCAAGACTGCTCTACTTGTCTCAGTTCCTCTTGCTGTCACGCTACTGGTTCTGCTATTTGTTGTTGTCTATATCTTCAACAAGAACCGAAAACAACACAAGAATGTGCAAATTGCAAGCAACAGTAAGTGCTGTAATCGTATCTGACAACGTGCTAGTGCTACATTCAGGCTTGACGCTTCCATTTCTCTTATGAACAGGTCATGTAGATGAAGAAATGGGAAGTCCAGATTCCCTCCGGTATGATTTGAACACTCTTCGAGCTGCCACTGACAACTTCTCGGAACAAAATAAGCTTGGGCAAGGAGGGTTTGGGCCAGTTTACAAAGTACATTATTCATCGAACCTAAATGTTAAACAAAGTAAAATGTTCTGAATTACCCGTTACTCTTTCTCATGGGTGCACTGACACGGGATCTGATCTCGATGTATCTCAGGGTACGCTACAAAATGAACAAATCATTGCAGTAAAGAGGTTGTCAACAACATCGCAGCAAGGGCAAGAAGAGATGAAGAACGAGGTTGTCCTTGGTTCGAAACTCCAGCACAAAAACCTGGTGCGCCTACTCGGCTACTGCATCGAACAACATGAGAGGCTCCTCGTCTATGAATTCCTCAGCAATAAAAGCCTTGACAAACTTCTTTACGGTGATTTATTCGAATGACAATAGTCCTACTGCCATTTCCTTTAAGGTTGCTGTCACATTGTAAACTATAATTTTATAGTAAACTAAACCAAACTACAGGTCCGGCAAGGCAGCAGGAGCTAAGCTGGTCACAGAGGTACAAGATCATCGAAGGTATCAGCCAAGGTCTTTTGTACCTTCATGAGGATTCCAGGTTAAAGATCGTCCATCGCGATCTCAAGCCGGCCAACATCTTGCTAGACGCGGACATGAACCCCAAGATCTCGGATTTTGGCTTGGCGAAACTGTTTAACATTGATTCGAGCGTGAAAAACACAAGTCATAGGGCTGGAACTTAGTAAGTTACTTTTCATTAAATGCATCTGTATCTAAATTCGAATAGTTACTAAAAGTATAACCCATTTCTACTTATCAACTGTTGGAATGCAGTGGATACATGGCGCCAGAGTATATCATGCAAGGCATCGTCTCTGCCAAGTCAGACGTTTTCAGCTATGGCGTCCTTGTTCTGGAGATCATCACTAGGCGACGACCAGATGAAGATCTCATAAAATTTGTAAGTTCTAACTACCTTGCATACCATTGAATAATTAAGAACATGCATTACTATCTACAGAGCGTGCTATTAGCCTAGCTCAATAGAGAGTTAACTCTGGTCATGCATGGCGGGTACGGGCAGGTGTGGAGTCACTGGAGCCAGGGAGACGTGCCACAGCTTGTCGACGGTTGCCCTGCTGACGAGCATGGGAAGCAGGAACTGTTGAGGTGCATTCACATTGGGCTCCTTTGCGTCCAAGACGACGTGAAACTCCGGCCCCGCATGGCGGCTGTCGTCCACATGCTCAAAAGCCGCCCCCTTACGTTAGCTTCGCCGACGGAGCCACTCTTCGAGGTCCCCGGCGAGAGGCCAAGGGTGGCACAGATGGAGCCATCAATCAACGAAGCTTCCATCTCTCACTTGGAACCACGCTAATGGGTCATCAACATGGATGAGGACGATCATCTGGTGTTGCTTTATGCTTGAAATTTCTTCATTTTTGAATCGCACAGGTCTAGTTTTTGAATCGTCAAAAACTGCTCTTTATCTGTCTGCTGATTTTTTTGGGGGACGGAGAATTAAAGATGGCCGGTTGTTTGGTTCGAAATATTGGGTCAGATGCAAGGAAGATGAATAAAAAATGATTGGTATAAGTTTTTTCTTTTGTAAAAACTGAGCAACGATTTGCACTGTGAAGTGTGCATCAAATTCACTCTTTCTTTCCGTAAAGCATAGAAGCACCCCACTTTAAATATATTCTCATACGGTCAATTTTTCTGTTCTAAATTTATTGATGGTCAAACTCAAGGAAATTCGGCTGGCATGGATTTTATGACGACCAGAAAGACAAAACAGAAGAGTGATGCATCGTAAAGAAAGGATTGTCCCTTGAGTTCCATAACTACAACACCAACATCTAACTTGCCCGGTAGGAACTGTGTTAGCGGCATTTATAAGCCAGAACCAAGTTTACATAATATATATTTGTCTTCAGGGAGCTAACAGATTTGTCCAAAAAAAAACAATCCCAAGTATAGAATCGAATTCAGTGCATGCAGCTCTATGTTTATGATTTGAGTACTGTGTTGTTTTCGGATTCAGATCATCATTTGAATCTAATGGTATTTCGGAAAAATGATGATCTGAAGGATAGGGACGAGGGGTGAAGGATGAGTGCTCCTTGAAGAAGCTGGGCGTCAGTTGGATCAGCCGATCCAACGTTCCAAATTTCGGCTGCTGACATGGGCTGGAAATATTTGGACACTGTTAGATGCCCCCTTAACTTGTCTACTTTGTTAAAAAAAAACTTGTCTAGTTAGTGTTTCATAGTATAGTGGTTTGGTCTCTGCATGATGTGCAATTTGTTGAAATTCAGACTTGGGGGGTATCCCCATTGGCAGGGATGTTTGGGTTTATTGACCTTTCTAGGAGGCCTTCTTTGGTCAGCACAAGCAAAAATAGTAGACGCGCGAAATCTGTATTATTTCTCAAACTAGAGCAACACATAAACAAATAGGTCTCTTTGGTAGGACTGTGGTTGTGCCGGCTTCGGCTGTGTCTGTGGCTTCTTTCAAAAAACGGTTGTGCTGGCTGTGTCTGCGGTTGTGCTTAAAACGTTTGGCAAAACGGTTTTTTCTACAGCTTCTCTATTTTTTTGGGACAAATATAGAAAGATGAGGGCGTCCTAGAGAAAAGAAGCCCGTGAAGCTACCATTTTGTGGCTTCATGCTTCACCTTATTTTTGGATACGGCTTCCTCTTTTTTTTTTTTTTTTAAGGAAAAGCACTTGAGGAAGCACCTCCTTTAGTTGGAAAACATGTAAAGCCACTGAAAAAACCGTTGGAGAAGCCATACCAAAGAGGCCCTCAGCAGTGCTGTGCAGCGCCTAGCCAGCAGCAACCTCCCGCTGGAGCCATGTCCAGCCTTCTCACCCTCCTCCTCTGCTCGCTCATCCTCACCACACCGGCCAACGCCGTTCAAAACTTTATCGATTGCCCGAGGAACACGAACTACACGCGCGGCAGCGCGTTCCAGGCCAACCTGGACGTGCTCCTCTCCTCCATCCCTGGCGCGGTGGCTGCGTCCTCGTCCGGGTTCGCGGAGAACGTCACCGGCGCCGCGCCCGACCAGGCGTACGGCCTCGCGCAGTGCCGCGCCGACGTCAACGCGTCAGACTGCAGCGCGTGTCTCGACGCTTCGGTGCAGAATATGGCCACCTGGTGCCCGGGCCAGAAGAGCACCATGCTCGTCTACGATGACGAAGTCTGCTTGCTGCGGTACTCCAACGCGAGCTTCTCCGGCGCCGGGGACACGTCGGTGGTGTGGTACAAGTCAAACTCGCAGAACGCGACCCAGCCGGCGCAGTTCACGTCGTCCCTCAGCGCGCTGATGAAGAAGAACCTCACGGCGCTACTCGTCCCCACAGAAGTTCGCCGCCGGCTTGGCTGCGCTGGCGCCGTTCGAGAACATCTACGGCATGGCACAGTGCACGCTGGACGTCACCGTGGACGACTGCAACCGTTGCCTCGTCTCCGCCGTCGCCACCATACCGACCTGCTGCAACGAGAAGCTGGGCGGCCGTGTCATATACCAGACCTGCCCCATCCGGTTCGAGAAGTACCCGTTCTACAACGTCTCAGCTGCCGAGGCGGCGATGTCGCCGGCGCCGTCCCCGGGGGGCGGGCCGATCAATGGCAGCGACCATTCCGTACCAGGAAGCACCGGTGAGTCAAGGTCTCCTGAGTCCCGTCCCTTTCCTATCGCGTTTGGAGTGGACGCTTGTTTTGGCGCTGAACTCCACCGGTGTCTAGTAGGCATTTTTTAGATAAAGGCAACTCTATTTCATCAAGCAAATGAAAACATCTCGGTCTCTCCATCTTTTAATAGATTTAACTGTTCATTATTACAACTTTTTGCTATGTGTAGACTCCGTCTACCCCATAGTGCACAAAACGAGATGCCAAAATCATGAATGAAGCAAAGTAAATAGTTCATCTTTAACACAACCTGTTACTAAACTTCCACCCATTTTTGGCAAAGATGTCCATCGTGACCACCTCCAAGAGTCGGCATGCTTTCAACATGAAAGTTCTCCCTTCATCCTTCTGGAAAAATGACCACGTTCTCATCTAATATGTGCCCCTGTAGATTACCTGCATAAGAGTTAGAATAGCTTTCTTCTCAAAAACAACATTATTCCTGCTCAACCAAATAGCCCAACAGATTGAACTAATGCCCACTAACAATTGTAGTCTTTCCTTAGGCCGAAACCTTCCAATCCAATTACCAAACATGTTAGTAACACTAGTAGGTGGTTTTAACCCAAAAGAAATTTCAATCAACCTCCAGATTAATCTAGCAAAACTGCATTCAAAGAACAAATGTTGTATAGTTTCCAAAACTGCATTCAAAGAACAAATGTTGATGCTCCGGCCCGGGATGGCGGCCATCGTCATCATGCTCAACAGCCGCTCCATCACGCTGCCGGCGCCCACCGCGCCAACTTTCGCCATTCTTACCGGCCGTGATGTCACTGCAGTCGACGCGCATGGGAGGAACACGGATCGGGAGAGCCCGAGGGCTGCAGCTCGGGGCCAGTCCTTCGACGAAGCTACTATCTCTGACTTGGAACCGCGCTGACGCTTACGAATCAACAACCACCATGGAAGTCGTTTCTAAAAGGCCAATTTTCTTTTGGTTGAAAGACCCGCCATGGAAGTCTTCGACACGACCCGTCGTTCCGTCCATGAATTACGAGACGCATTGTATTTGAGTTTTCTTTTCGATTGTCAGCCAAAATTTTGTCTTGTTTCAAATTTTCAATTAAGGAAGTGTATAATTTTATAAATAAACTTAAAATTGGGAATACGCGAAGTGTCTTGTTGTTTCGTTGGGATCAGATGCAAGAGGACGCTCTGTTGTGTGATTTGCGTGCGAAAAGAAACAGTACCTTGCGTGGCCAAGGCGAGGCATGGCTGACCGCGCGAGTGAATGCCATCGTTCCTGCTTTGTGCTGCCTCTAAATCTCAGTGGTCCCGCGGTTTGCTGGCCGCCACGACACGAAGCGCGTCTGCTCGCTTCGGGTCAAGCTAGGGATTGCGCGCGGCCGCCGAGCCGGCGCCGCTCAACGCTCCGAGCTGATCGATGCGCTGCCGCGCCGCGCGTGTCTTGGAGTTGGAGACGGCAAACGGGTGCGCTGCTGAAGGGCGACGCCATGGCGCAGGTGTGGAGCAGCTGGAGCATGCAGGAGGTGCTCAACAACAGCTGCATCACGCTGCCGTTCTTCGCCGTTGTTCCCGGCCGGCTTGCGTCAGCTATCGACGAGCACGGGAGCAGCATGGATTGCGAGGGCCCAAGGGTGGCAGTTTTTGGTCATCAGCTGCCTCCATGGCCCCGTTCCTGATCTGGAGCTACGATGATGGTCATCATCACTCATCTCCATGGACGAGGGATGATGTCAATCGGTCCATGACAAGAATTTGAATTTCTTCCTAGTTTAGAATTACAGTTTGCGGCATTTACATTTCAATTTTTACTGCCTAAGTGTCCATTTTTTTTCAGGGGCGGATCCAGTCAGAGTAGCACATATGAAAACAAATGTAGTTCACATTTCGATTTTTTTTTTTTTTGCATCAAGTATATGCATTCAAACACAAAACAACATCGATCTCGTCCAAGTAGATGGCCCACTATGGTGACTCCAAATCAGAGATGGAGGCTTCATTGATTGACGTCTCCAGCACCCTCACCCTCGGCCTCTCGCCGGAGACTTGGGGTATCCCGTCGCTGTAGCGATGTTTGGATTTTATTGGCCTTCTAGAAGGTCTTCTTTGGTGAGCACAAGCAAAAATAATAGACGCACGCCCCATCTGCATTCTTCTTCCAACTAGAGCAGCTCAGAAACAAAAAGAGGCTCAGCAGGGCAGTGCAGCGCCAGCAGCAATCTTCCCCGCTCAAGACATGTCCAGCCTGTGAAGTGTGCATCAAATTCGCTCTTTTTTTTACGTAAAGCACAGAAGAACCTAGGAATTTTACAGACCAAACTAATGGCCATTAATTCGAAGACACATTAATAATTTTACTATTAATTAAATATTTTTTGTTTATAATAATGAACTAAATAATTCAACCCTAACCGGCAAACCCTAGGAGGTATAATAATGAACTAGATTGATGGACAACATGAAAATTGTGGCGACTAACCACACGACTTGCTCAGCAGCAGGATCGAATGAGGGCCCTTCACCTTCAGGTCATCGCCTTCCTATTACCGCCTCACCCCCTGATTGTTGGGCAGAGTTTCTTTTTTGCAATTTTCCACCGTCAGGATTTTCTTCACGCGCATAGCATGTGCTCCTCCATTCACGCTGGCATGTCCCATAGGAAATTTTTCACGCGCGAAGGACTTGGCCTGGGCAGCTACTGCATAATTAGTTTGTGGACTTAAATAGTCATTTTGAGAGTTTATGTACCTAGTTGACCATTCTCAAATATTCCCAAGTATAGAATCGAATTCTGTGCATACAGCTCTATGTTCATGATTTGAATATTGTGTTGCTTTCAGATTTAGATCATCATTTGAATCTAAGGATAGGGACGAGGGGTGAAGGATGGGGGGGTCCTTGAATAAGCCAGGCGTTAGTTGGATCAGCCGATCCGACATTTCAAATTTCGGTTGCTGAGGGCAGGTACAGCGCTACACATAGGCAGCAGTCTCGTAACCCGTCTCATGCAACACCATGTAGGATTTTTTATGAGGTGGAAGAGAGAGAGGGAGGTAAAATAAAGAGGCGGTTGTTTCGCAAGCCAACCACCTCAAACGCTAAAATTTAGGAGTATGAGACGGTTTACAGACCATTATACGAGTTGTAGTTGCAATACAACTCATAAACATTTCTTTTCTCATCCATAAATTAAAGAAATATGCAATTACTATAAGACAACTAAAATAATCATCTTATAATTACGTGTCATGAATGAGACCATCTATAAGACAACACTTTTGTATCCTGAGATGGGCTGGAATATTCGGACACCATTAGGTGGCCCCTTAACTTGTCTACTTTATTAAAAAAAATAACTTGTCTAGTTAGTGCTTCATAGTATATCTACAGAGGAATTGTAAGAGTTGGAGAAAATGAACCGCATTTATTCACTTCTTAATGTGAGGAATTTTACATGTACATCATGACGCATTGCAACGGGCAGATCCTATATCTACAGAGCGCGAGAGCGATACTCCATGACATGCATGCATGGTGGCGAGCGTGGCGCGCACGGCTGCTGGTGAGTCGTTGGCGTCGTGGACGCGTTCTTCCAAGCAGTTCTCTGTGCATGATGTGCAATTTGTTGAAATTCGGACTTGGGGGTATCCCCTTTGCTAGCTATGTTTGGGTTTATTGACTTTTCTAGGAGGTCTTCTTCGTTCAGCACAAGCAAAATACTAGACGCGCCGATCTGC
Organism: Eragrostis curvula; assembly: GCA_007726485.1. NCBI lineage: Eukaryota > Viridiplantae > Streptophyta > Magnoliopsida > Poales > Poaceae > Eragrostis > Eragrostis curvula. The sequence continues at coordinate 36,448,009 of CM017445.1, read as the reverse complement.
AGTCTTTCTCAAACTAGAGCAGCACAGAAACAAAAAGAGGCTCAGCAGTGCAGGGCAGCGCAAGCAGCAACTTTCCGCTGCAGACATGTCCAGCTTTCTCACCCTCCTCCTCTGCTCGCTCATCCTCATCACACCGGCCATCGCCGATCAAATCTTTATCGACTGCCCAAGCAACACGAACTACACGCCCGGCAGCGCGTTCCAGGCCAACCTCGACGCGCTCCTCTCCTCCCTCCCCGGCGCGGCGGCTGAGTTCTCGGGGTTCGCCAAGAACATCACCGGCGCCGCGCCCGATCAAGCGTATGGATTCGTGCAGTGCCGCGCTGTTAGACCCCATTTCTGGAATCTGTTGTGCATCCTGTATCAGTCCCTGGATCAGTAGCTGATACGCACAAGAACACAGATATGATAATCAAAAGCATACTTCGAATAAATATGATACCTGTTAACGGACCTTCAGTGGCGAACGACTAGGATTCGAAGACTATCCCAGTGCATCCGACCGACAAAAGGTGAAGCAGACAGCGGAAGACTTTGGCCCAAAGCCACAAGCAAACTTAAGAAGCAGAACCGAAAACCCAATCGTCGTCGTCTTCTACGAAGTCTTCTCCTACTAAACCAACATTCGCAAACGCGTGAGTACATAAGGTACTCAGCAAGCCCTACACTACACAAGGGTATAAATACATGCATATATGGTTCTAGCAAGGATTTAGGCTTATTGGTTCATTTGCAGAAAGCAACTTTTATGCAGGGTTCAGGAAGATATATCAAGGATGAGAGAAGGAAAATCATAGTTTGACAATATTTTAGTTGGTTGGCCTTAGGGGAGAATGAAACGTTCCCGCCAGTTCCCAAGTTTTAGTTGGGCCTTCTGACCTCAATGGTCATACCGACCCGGCACAATTGCCATCACTTCCAAAACACGAGCAGGCTACTGCTCACGCACACATCAAAGAATTATCATGAAAGTGGCTAATCATATCGAACTCAACATAGATGCATCATATGCCATGGCAACGTCCATCCGGATGAATTTTACACTCTGCAGAGGTTGTACATCTTTTCCCACCGACTACATTGCTCTTGGCGAGGGAGCAACATAGCGAAACCCACCTTTCTCGAGTATCCCCACAATGCCACCCACAAGCCATACCCAGGGGCTCATTCGTGAGACTACAAGTAGTCATCATGCAGACCCGTCTGCACATCAAGATGGGGATCACAAGCCAGATCTCCTAAGCAATACACACTCCGAAGTCTTCTCCTGGGCGCTCGTTTGCGCTACTGCCTCCTGGATGGATCAAGGTGGTAGGTACCAGAAAGTTAGGGTCAAGTCCTGCCCATAACAGGATCTGTGGTAGTACGAGAATCATCTAATTAAAGGTTGAATGAACCAGTCCTTATGTGGCCGGGCAAGCACCATGTCTCCCATACTAAGGGACTATCATACTTATCTATCTCATCATCAATCACTTACTAATGGCCTTGCCCGCAATCCAACCATCCCATCATCACCGCCTCCATCATCATCATGCATTATCATCATCGCCTAACACAGTTGTGCTACTCCCAACCCCAAATAACACACGCACACCACCAAACTCATTTAACACAGTTGTAAAGCATATATGTGAGTAAGGTGTGGCAATGTAGAAACATTGCGAGGGGTCCTAAGCAGTCTAGTAGCAAGGTGATCGTGCCATCATAGAAATGATGGAACTATCCTAGGGTTATCAAGGTGACAGGTAAACAAGGGTAAACAAGGATTTAGATATGAATGCCTAAGTAAATGGCATCAATATCGATAAGCAAATATGACTATAGCTACACAAGTAGTAAAATAACAAGTAATGCAAGTACGAGAATAGGCCATATGGGTGCATTGCGAAAACTGTAGGTTCAATCATGATCAAGGAGAAGTAGAGCTTGCCTGAAAGACGCTATCCTAATCTTTCAATTCTGAGTCTTCAGGATCTTCTATCGATATCTTTAAGTCTTTCCTCGAAGTTTGTATCTTCTGATTCGTCCTTGACTTGGTTTCTTCGGCTCGTCCTTGAAGATTGAATGCTCCTCGAATTCGTGTGGCTCTTCCTGGGATCTTGCGTAAGCTAACGCATAGAAACATACTGTATAAATAAACTACCGCAAAAGGAATAAAGATTGAAAAGAGCCAAATAAGATTCGATTAACTCCAATAAGAGCCGATAGAACTCCAATGAAGAACAAGGGGTATGAATCATGCATGATGCATCATATTCTATTTATGAAAGGTTATACATTACTGGTTATGTTATTGGCCTTGTAAAGGCCATATTCACCTAGACAAATTATTAATTATCTAATTTCTCTTAAAAGAAGTAAGGGTGCATGGTTTTGCATAAAACTTTACTTACTGAAATCTTAAGGTGAGTATGATGAGATGCACATGATGGTGATTGTGTGCATATCTAATATGTAAGCTTCTATATTATTCCTATTAAAGAACAAGCATGTAAATGTTTAATTATATGAACTATGCATGGCGAGGATATGTAAGCATGCATTTACATGCAAGGTTAGGTATACAAGTATTTAAAGAACTTACATGCATATGTTTGTTAAGATTAGTTATTTTCTGGTTTAGGTTCTCTACATGCCATCTATTTAAGGGAGGTTACCAGGATATTTTATATGTATGAATGCATAAGCGAGATTATAAGTAAAAGGCATGCTATGCATATGCTCTTAGGGTATCATGATGTGTACTAAGCTATCACTATGTGCATGTGAGCATATATATACACAGTTATATGAAAGGGCAGGCGTTTGTTATAAACGTGTATGAGTTGTTGATATGACAGCGGCACGTGCATGTGATCATGCATGGTATGAATGCACGATTGCAATAGAAAGAGCAATGAACAACGATAAGACCCAATAAGATCCAACAAAAGACCGCATATACAAGATCGGTAAATCGAGTAGATTAGGTGGCAATCAATGGCAGTACGAGATTAGGTTCTGATTAAGCGATAGCTGAACTAGGTTATGGTTGAATCTAGGTCACGATGAAAAGAGGTTAGTATGCTTTGATGTGGAACGATACGGCAAGATGGGCTAGGTTAAATGCTAGAAGATGAAGGAACATTTGCGCTACGCGAGGTAGGCGACGAATGATTTTATCGAGATGGGATTTATTCCCCTCTACCCCTTCCTTTTTGCTTTGCTTCTTGTACATTGATCTGATAAATATAAAAGGCAGGTGCTGTGGGGAACTCCCCTACAGTTTTTCGTCAAAAAAAAAGAGATGGGATTTATAGGACGATAGGGGGAACATAAGGTACTAATAGCTTGTAGATCTGGGTTGGAGCTTAACAGTGGCACCAAAAGGTTCTACGCGTTTCTGTGAACACGTGGGCACAAGAATCACCCAAAACGGAGCTACGGTTAAGAAGTTATGAAGGTTTAGATATTTCAGGGCCTGTTTGCAATTATAAGAAGGTTCTGGGGACCTACCCGTAATTACAGAGAAGTTGTGGGGGCATATTTGTAATTAAGGAAAAGTATAAGGATCTTGGTGTAAAAGGATAGGGACTAAAAGATAATTACAGAAAATTTGAGGGGCTTTCTGTAAAAAGGCAGGGCCTAGATTGAATTGAAATAAACTGGAAGGGTTTATCTGTAAAATTACCAAGCCTGGGAATTTCTAGGATTTTTAGATTTATTTTAGTGTTGAAAATTCCGTGGACCGTGTCCATGGACTCTGTAGACCGGGCGAGGGCCGCGGTCTACCGGTCCACGATGGACCGGTTACATTCCCCGAAAGGGTATCTAATCTGGGCCGCTGGATCAAGATCGAACAGCTGAGGGCAAAGGGGAGGGAAGCACGGTGGCCGGCGGAGAGCGGGCGGCGCGGGAGGTGGCGGCGACTCGCCGGAGTTGGCCGGAACGGCGCTCCGGCGACCAAAAGCTCGCCGCGATAGATCGAGAAGAGAGAGGATGAAGCCGCGAGCTCACCTAGGGAACGTGTCGTCGACGGGAAGCTACGGAGGAGGCCGGCGACGAAGGGGAGCAGCTCACAGAGGAAGCGCTTGGCGCGGAAGGGGCTCCGATGCTCCTCGTCGTGTTGCTGCTGGCGGGGAGATGCGCGGCGACGCAGCAATGCTGGTGCGCGCGTGTGGAGAGTGAGACGAGGCTGGGAGGACAGCCGGCGTCAAGCTCGCGCGGCGGCGACCGGTGGCGCGCGGCGAGGCTAGGGTTAGGGTTCGGGGAAGGAGAGAGGGCGTCATGCTCGGTTTTATAGGGTCGTGGTGTCGTGCAAGACAAGGCGGGGCAGAGGAGGCTTCGAGGCGAAGCATCGCCGGAGTAAATGCGGGGTACGGCGGCCTTATCCGGTGCGGCGGCGATCTCATCTTGCCGGTCAAGGATTGCGGCGCCGCACTACGCGTGTTGACCACGGGTGGACTGGAGAAGATGACGTCGGGGCGACATGGCTACAGGGGCCGAGAAAGGGACGGGGGGAGAGAGAAGAGAGGCGGCGGCGCGCGGCAGTCCAAGGTGGCAGCTGAGCTGGAGGTAGGGGACGGAGCTGACAGGCCGGGCCCGCCTATCAGTGAGAGAGAAAAGTGTCGGTGTTAAGAAACCGGCCGACAAGTGAATTTGTAACTACGGCGCCTGACAGTCTTCCGTGATGGCGAGGGTTTTGCGAGAGAGGCAAGGTTTATACTGGTTCAGGCAATCGATGCCCTACGTCCAGTTCGTGGGTGGTTCGTGTTTCGACTTGCAGAGGGGAGCTACAAGTGTTGGTGAGGGAGGAGAACGACTCCAAGCCTCTTCGTGTGTATCTCTTGATGGATTCGTCTATCTATCCGGGGATTCGATCCAGACTAGCTGGCCTCAGCCTCATGCACCCAGCTCTCCTTTTATAGTCAAGGAGTGAGCCGGTTTACAAATGGGAACGGGGCTTCCGAGTTGTGGGCTAGCGCGGCTACACGCCGCACTAGTCTGAACCCTAGCTGCCACTGTGGCCCTAGTCAGGCGGCGTCCTGTCAACCCGGTCGCCGGGCAGGTGGTCGAGATGTCAACCCAGACTGTCGCGGCCGTCTTGTCGCCGGTCCGGTCTTCGTCCCTGTTCAGGGTGATGATGATGTCGTAGCCATCCCGTTGCTGTACTCGAGGTGTCAGGCGGCGCCGCGAGATGGGACGGGTGCCACTGTGCGGGTCACATCGCGTGCCTGCAAGTAATATGAATTGCTGGGTAGAGTTAAGGCTCCCCAGCTACTCGTCGTAAATGCCTGTCCTCCTTGTCAGAGGAAAATCTTCTCGACGAAGTCTCCCAACTCGGGGTCGGGCGAAGCGCGGCTTGTGGGCCCGTCCGACTGGGAGTCGGGCGAGGCGGAGTTCGGGGCCCCACCCGACTTGGGGTCGGGCGGGGCGGAAGTCGTGGACCCCACCCGACTCGGGGTCGGGCGGGGCGGAAGTCGTGGGCCCGCCCGACTGGGGGTCGGGCGAGGCGGAAGTCGTGGGTCCGCCCGACTGGGGGTCGGGCGAGGCGGAACTTGTATGTGCCCTCGGGGTCGGCCGTGGGCCCCTCGAGCGCTCTGTTGTTATGTACCTGTTCCTGTGGGCCCTACCCTGTTCCTGTGGGCCCTACACAATTAAGCTGAGACGGTTAGCGGGATTAAGTATCCTAGATCAGGATACCCTGATTTGGGTATCCGTCAGTAGCCCCCGAGCCTGGGCGGCGGCCGGGGGTCGTGGTCGCCGTCGAGGCTTGTCGTTGTCTCCCCGAGGGTACTTTCGTACTACTCCTACCGGTGGGTGCGCGCGAGCGCACCCGCCGGGTGTAGCCCCCGAGCCTCGGTACAAGTGGTTTACTTGTGCCGAGGGTGACAAAAAAAGGTTTTCCTGAGACCACGCAGTAGGTCCTTGTTTGCGAATGCGAGCCCCCGAGTCCTCGCTCGATGCGCGGATCCGTCCGAGGGTCGTTTCGTCTTTTTGTTTCGTCCGTACCCGCGCGTCTTTACGATAAGACGGGGCACGCGTGAGCCGGCCACGTCATTCCTCGGTGGTTCGATGCGTGGTGCTCGTTTAAGCTGCAAACGGGTGTGTCCGAGTGAAGGCCTCGGCTTGCCCTTCGCGGGGATCCGATTGAGACTAGCTGGAGTCAGCCTCATTAAAATCCGAGTTCCTGCCTTTTTCGATCGCCGACTCCTTTCGCTCGGAGTCAGTGGGCTCGATGCCCTCCCTCGATGGGTGATCAAGGTCGAGGTTTTTTAGACTCCGACTCGGACGCTACCATCAGAGGCCCATTGTACTACGGTGTACGGGTTGCGGTCGCTGGGGACCCCTCTTTGGTGGCCCCTCACTTAGTTTTGCCCTGGAGCGGCCGTTCGAACCCTTTCGCGGGGCCGGCCTTCGAACTCCTGGGCCGGAAACTGGGCCGTCGGGGCGTTTTCAGCCCCTAGCCTTTATTACCTGTGGGCCCGGCCGGGATTCCAAGCCCGCCTGGGCCGTCATCCG